>OY728120.1:176888874-178116839 GCA_963277665.1 Viscum album
TTTTAGTGTAAAAGTATAATAAATCACCAAAATTTATAAATTAAAAATTTTATGATGCTTAAGGATAGAAAAAATGTGCCAAATATAATTAAAAAACTAATAAACATAAGAAAAACCCAACTAAAAAATAACAACTTTCATGTTATTCAATAAAAATAGAGAACATTTTTTTAAACAATTATTTGGTTTTTTTAAAAAGAATAATTCTTACTAATCAAACATATAAATACCAATGTTAGTGTGTAGGTGTGTATGGGGGCATCACCTTAATCTATTTGTTAACAAATATTCATTTTTTTGGAAAAAAATTGATCTCTTTTTATTATACTACTTTTTTTATTACAAAAAAACCCCTTAAACCCACATATACCAAGAGATGAAATACATATCCCTTTTTGTTTCATGCATTCATGACACAAATAAAAATAATTTTGTCAACTAGTTTTTATAAATGGATCTAGATTCTAGACTCTCCAATGTGTAGCTAGAACTATAGTATCTTTAGAAACTACTACAACATTATTTTACCTGCCAGTATATACATCTATAAATATTTAAACAAATCTTTCATTTTATTTTAGAACTAAAGGTTCTACATTACAAGGAAGGTTCATCATTTTATTCAACACCACATCCATAATAGTTTATGGACCTTGGCCCTAGAAAGACCTTAATCCATGACATGTTAATAACAGTAACCTATGAAATGTTAGTAAATAATTTCATCAATATTTTATAAATTATAATACACCACTATTATATTAATAAAATTAATAATATGAAAATAAAATTTCCCAAAAAATAAAATAACAAAGAAAAAATGAGTAAAAAGTATACTTAATTCCATAAATATTTATAAAATTATTCATAAAATCATTAAATATTGTAGAAAAACTTTTATAATTTATTTATATAAAAGTCCCACTAAAAACTACTTATAAAGGTTTGAAATATCATATTACTAGTATGAAACTTAAATATAAAAAATACAATCACAACTTGCATTCTCGGTAGCTTCCATTTAATATGCATAAAACATAGAGAACCTAGATTACCTCACAATCTAAAATTTGAAAAAAAAAGCTAAAAAATACAATGATACATTGAAACTATAATATATTCTATGAAAAAACAAATTTTTACTAAACAAAATTGAAAATTTGATAAATATATATATAATATTACCAAATACCAATGGATCTTACCTATGACAATCCTCTATATCCCTATACTAGAAGAAAAAAATAAAATAAATCATATATTAAAAAATTATGAAATAATAAACTATAGAATGAGTTGTACTAAAAAAGAAATTAAACATAAAAAAACTAAACCATGATTCACTCACACATTTTGGTGTTTAGACTTTTTTAATTAGTCTTATTTAAAATATATATACCAAAACAACTATACAATATTTGTAATCTTCTATTTAAGTTTTCACTATATATAATAGTAGAAATAGTTTATACTTGATAAATAACTAACAAATATGTGTACAAATTGGATGCTTTAGTAAAAAATACCTTCAATTGATGATGTTTATCATGTCATATTATCCAACATCAAAAAAGTTTAATGGAATCCCAATTGTTTTTATTTATTTATGTATAGATGAAAAATTAAAAATAAAAATAAAAATTATTATTTATTTCACCTAAATTAGAAATCTATAAAATAAAAAAATGTAAATACTCAAATTATCATGTTTTTTCACAACATGATGATTACAACCATAATCTCCCCCCACAATATTTATTATAAAATAATATAGTTACAAATAAAACTATGTTAATAAAAAAATTCATATAATAAATCATTTTAAAACCCAAAAAACAACTCAAAATATGTTAGAACCACTAAATTTCAATTGAATAACTAAAAAACATTTAAAAATAAAATAATAAAATTATAAAAATTATAAAAAATGTATATAGAAAAAAATTATAAATTAAACAAGAAATTAAATATTTTTAATTTTATGAGCACCAAAACAAAACAAATATAGAACAAACGATTTTTTTATACCCATTAAAACACATTCATAATAAAATCAAATCCACAACCATAAAAAATCCAAAAGAAAAAGAGTAATCTGAACTAAAAACTAGTAATGATAAATTCATTTTCAAATAACTGGAAAATAAATTCAAAATTTAGTATAATAAACCTAATAGAAATCGTCAAACACTATAATAAAAAATAGGTATGTAGAGGTAAATTAAGTGATAAATGATGATAGATATAGAGAAATAAAATCTTCACTAAGATAGGTATTCAAGGGATGAAATGTGTTATGGTGCTCTAAACAAACATGGGGAATCCAAAGCAGGGTGGGGAAAGAAACAATTGATGAAAAGAACATGGGAGATTAGTAATTTTTAGTATAATATGTCAAAAAGGGGATACTATAGTCTAAAGAGTAGAGATGACATCGATCGAAATCTTGGATGTGTTGTGAGGCAGGTTAAGGGGGGTGAGTGATAGGTCATGTGATCATAGGAGGCCAATGGAGGGACTTCATTGATGGTCGATCGATGAGAGGTTTCTACATCTGATGCATAGGATAGGATGGGGAATCACACATCTATTCGGGAGGGATAGTCATGCTACAACCAATGCATAGGATGGGAGGGGGTACCTTGTTTTCCTCTCTGTAGGTGTGCATAATGATATGATTGAGTCCTAAAGGTATTATAGAAAAACGATCCATTTAGTAGTG
The DNA here is from genome assembly GCA_963277665.1 of Viscum album. Classification (NCBI taxonomy): domain Eukaryota; kingdom Viridiplantae; phylum Streptophyta; class Magnoliopsida; order Santalales; family Viscaceae; genus Viscum; species Viscum album. The sequence continues at coordinate 176,891,597 of OY728120.1, forward strand.
AGGTTCCATGCCAGGTGAAATGTTCCATGTCTTAAGATCCTGAACGATGGTAGTTGAATCACTTTCAATACAAACATTGTTCAATAATTTTTTCCTTATCAAATCAACTGAATTAAAAAATGTGTACATATATTCTTCAAGAGATGAGGCATGAACACATGAACCATAGTAGCATCCAAGAATGTCTTCATTTTTATTTCTGTATAAGATTCTATAGCCAACAGGCCCTGGTGTTCCTTTTGAAACACCATCCACATTAATTTTTATCTAGCCAGGAATAAGTGTTTACCGGAAAACTTCCAATAAACCTCTCATCAGGTTGTATCTTCCTTTGATCCCAATCTGTCTCAGGATACAGAAATCTTTGACTGAGTTGTGGCAAGTCTATATTTCATGATTCCAGCCTCCTTGATTGCAGTGTGGATTTTTATTTTTACTTCACAAAAATTAAAATAATATTTTATATTATTATCATTTTATATATTAATATTTTGACTAATTGAATAAACTCATAAGATACTTGAATAAATTATTTAAAAACATGAACTTGACGTCACCATGTACTTTAGTATCTTGAGAATCATCATGACTCAAAAAAAATTGAGATGAATTTGAGTGTTTTTTGACTCAATATAATTTATCTTATGATTAAAATTGTATCATTTACACCCCACAGTATGTCAGAGTATTTTAGAAATTAGGTAGGACATTAATAGCTTTTGGTTTTACAATAGATTTTTGGGTATCATGGTCATTGTTGTCTATACCTTTTTTCTAGTTGTAGTTTCCTTTCACTTTCTATAGTATTATATGACATTGCATTTTTTTTACTTGGTATTCCATTATATGTGTGTGTGTGTGTGTGTGTTTCTATGTATGTGTGTATGAGTAGGTGTTGATTGGTTTATCTATCATATCAGTATCTTATACATGTTATCTTTGAGGGTAATTTCTCCCATATGTATTCTTAGTATACCCTCAATATTACTCGCTAACGTAGAGCCTATTGGAGGTAGGAATCAGGCAGTTACCTCCTCTCTTCCATCAGTTCTGGCCTAATAGGGGTATAATAACTACCCGAACCTTTATGAATAAAATTCCCCTTATGAATTTAATTAAATGTACTACTACGTACTATAGTTATTGAAAGAACATGTACTTCTTAAGTTTTATTATAACTAATCAGATTTAAAATACCATTAAGCATATTTACCATTTATAATATAGTCATTGAATAGTGATCATATTATTATTATATATATAGTGTTTTAACAAATCCAATTGACACAGATAAAGAAAGTTATATCATCAACTAGTATCATAATACCCTATGAATCCCATTTATGAGAGATTCCAAGGGAGATCGCATCATTAGTATTTTCCCTTGATCAAGCCCAAGCTGACATCCAACCACTTAAGCATTATTGAAACCATTTATAGGAGAAGTTCAAGCTCATAAAGATCATGACCCAAACCAAGTACGTAGAATGACACCATGAAAATATAATTATTGTGCACCTTACCCTTAGAGAGTTTTCTATTGTATTAAAGGGATATGTTTCAGGACCCTGATAATATGAAATTTTATATTGTATTTTCAATATAATAATGTTTATATATATGTCTTATCATTAATTTATAAATGATTTTTATTTTTATTTTTGGGTAATATTTAAATTAAATTAAGGCATTTTTTCATGAATTATTCGATTTTTGAAATAAATAATATGTTAATGAAATATTATTATTAAATATTTGTATTAAATAATATTTTTATATAATTTTTGTGATGTCAAATGTATTTGTTATAATGGTTCGAAAACTTTAATCATCCAAAAACTCAACATTTTCATTATAAATGTTGATTATTATTTTAAAAGAAAAAAATTCACATATTTCGACAAATATGTAGATGAAATGAATATTATTTTTCAAATCAGAATTTCAAAATTATAAAATAGTGATTTTTTCATAATTTTCTAAGACAGTAAAATTTTTTGTTACAATTTAAATATGGAATAAATATATTTTGTTTATTATGACATCATATTGAACCAAAAATGATGTAATAAAAACTATAATAGGTACCAATGTCCAAATATATGTTTTCTATTTAAAATAATTTAATATTATGTTTATTTGAATAATTTTATAATGCCTTTATGAATCCACCAAAACCTATAATATATTTGAACGTTTTAAAATAATATCTTTAAGAGTATGACCACATCCGCATCACTAAGGGTAATATTTTAATAATGTTAGTCCTTTACCTAAATATAATAATTAAAACCACCCCACTTCAGTATAAACCACATGCAAGAAACATGGTAAGGTTTTTGGCGTTGGTTATTTTTTTATATAGATTCGAAAACCAATGTTTGAGAAACAATAATAAATTCCCCACTCATTTCCTATATAAACCCAAACAAGATCCTGCTTCTCAAAACTAAAAATATTTTGATAATTTCCTTAATATTCCCTACCCTCTCTATATTACTCTCAAGGTTCCCAAAGCTCTCAATAATCCCCCCCAAGCATTTTGAGTTACACTATCAAGGTAGTGGATCCTCTCACTCTTCCATTTATTCAAGAATCTACATTTTTTATGAAATTTTATTTTTAATTTCTAATTTCGGGGTGTGTTTTTACACATTTATCATAATTACCTTATAATTTTAAAATTAACAAATACCCATTCCACTCTCATTATTCCCTCCCATGAATATTTATGTTCCCCCATTATATTGATAAATTTTCATAACGGGATTCCATGTAAAAAAATGTACGTGGAATACCCACAACCAATTCATATCAAGGGTATTAAAATTTATGAACATATAATTCTTTGATTGGTGATGTAAATGTATGTATTCTTCACTCATTGATCATGGAATAAAAATAAATGAAATTTTTTTCCATGTTTTATGATCTATGTGGCACAATTAAGCATGAGAATGAAATTAATGTGATGGTTGCACCCAAAATTATATAGTACTCTAATGTATTGGAAAATGTGTAAGTCTCAGGAGACGTCATTAAGGAATTATGCAGTGAACCAAATCCATCGTGGGAATTTTTCTATCATGATATCTTGAAAATTATCCTTGACCTGTGTTTATAATGTTTTGTTTTATGTTGTTGTCAGATTTCCCATATTGCCTTTATGTTATCATGCTATATCATGCCTTATTATTCTAGTTTATGATTCTTTTTAGTTTTATTCCTCATTGAAATCCATATTGTCTAATATTTGTTAATTTCTTCATATTATTCTATTTTTATTTACTTACTAGGCTTTATATCCCCCCCCTTATGTATATACCCAGGTTATCCCATTATGTTTTAAGCACAATCATGTTAAGGATGTTCTCAATAAAGATGATTAATTTCCTATTTTAAGTTGTTTTTAATGTACAAAATTCCCAAATACACTAGACTTATATATCTTATCGGTTGTAATATGAATACTTTTATGTAATAAACCATGCATTTTTATGAAATAAAAGTCAAGGTTTTCATAGTTGTTATCAAATGAAAAGTTTAGTTTTTTTGGATTAGGATACGAAAACTCCAGTGAAATACTTGGGGATAAATATTAGTCTAATAAAATATCAATAAATTGTTTTTAGTATAGAGTAAGTTGTTTAACAAGAAAATAAATCCCTATCTGGATAATACAAGTGTATGTTGCTGTGGAACATATGTAAATAGGGGTACAACCTGAAAACAACATGTTGAGCTAGACTAAACCAGAACTAGTGCAAAAAAATGTGATTTTATTCACACCTAGTTTTATACTCTCGAGGGATATGCTTCGTTAAATTCATAATCTCATTATGAACCATTATTATGGGAACAAAAATACCCATAGGAATATAAGTTTGGAAATAGATCATGGATAACATATATTGAATCCTATAAATTCATAAGATAAGAAAATACATGTAATTTATAGGATATCTCTTTATTATCCTTGGTTTCCAATTTATGGGTTAAAAAGTTTAAAAATAATCATCCCTAATTTTTCCTTCAATATATTTAATGGTCAAAAATATGATAAATATGGTAAAAAAATAATGTGAATGGAAATGTGATGACTTCCCCCATGAGATACCCAACCTGATGGGAGAAAGAATAACAGACTTTATGATGATACTCTATCATCTTAATTAGGTTATGAATATAACCCTAGATCAGTAGGAGTGCTCAAGTCCCCTAATAAAGAACAATATGCAATTGAGACCTTTATGTGACAAAGGCCTCTAACTTTTAATGGATTATCTGATCCCTTAATCGTGAAATAGTGGATCAACTCCATTTAGATGATATTATATATCCTTAAATGTTCTGAAAAAGAGATGGTTCTACTGGATATTTATCATATGTAGGGGTAAGTTGATCAATGGTGTACATTGATCAAGAATATAAATCCTAAGGAAGATATGTAAGCTATGGGTGGAAGGTATTCCGAAAAAAAGGTTTTTGATAAATACTTTCATCACACTCTCCAATATAAAATAGAAATGGATTTTCATTCCATCAAGAAAAAAACCGATGAATCTATCAGTTCATATGAGTAAAACTTCAAAATAAATTCATGATACACCTTCATATTTCTAGTTACCCCCAAATGCATGATTGGACAATTATATGGTGAGCTAAAACCTAGCCTATAGAAAGCTTTGCTGATTTGAGACATTGATAGCTATGAGGAAATTCTATGTTGTTACCTCAAGGTCAAAATGGAAATCAGGGAAGCTCAATGGTATTACAAGGATAAGAATCCCAACAAGGAGTTTAATTCTAGTGGTATCATGGAGAAATCTAACGGTGCTAATAAATTTCAATATCTCAATTTTCATGGTTGTGGAAAGAAGCACCCTGGATATTTCTTAAGGGGGGGAAGGAAATACTTTATGTAATACCCCGAGATTTTATGAGAAATATTATTTTAATTACTTTGATGTGTTGTATTGTACGCTACAATAATATTTTATTGTGCTATACTCAACACCGTATTAGCTTATATTATACGCAAACACTATTATTAGCTTGTGTTGCACGCAAGAGCGACCTTCCTCAATAGCATATGTTGTACGCAATACCGAGTTTCACTAAACAACGATATATTGTTATAATATTGTTATGAAATAGCTGTTATGAATAGTATTAACCAAATTTTTAATTTTATAACATTATCATTCATCTTACACATTTTCTAGATTAGGGTATGAGTACAAAATAAATTTTTCAGGTAAAATATGTATTTTTCAAAAAATGCAGTTTTGCCGCCTTTTAATGGCACACCTATTTTAAATATAATTTTTAACAATTTTATAAGTTAAATTTTACAAAATAAACTTCTTCTTTTGAATCAGGATATAAAAATTTACATTGGATAAAGTTTTGATATTTTTCTGATAACGTTCATATTTTGATGAATAGTAAAAATACGCTAAATTTTAATTAAAAACAATTTTTTTCATCAACATAATTTATATGGTTAAATTATAATATTGAATGGTTTTAAAGTATAAATAGAATATATTTTTACCATTTAATATAATTTAACTCATTAGCATTACTTTTACACTGAATTCATAGGTAAAAACATTTCAATCTTTTGCAATGTTTTAACTTTTAAAACCCATTTTCTCAATAGCGGGATTAATTTTAAATTAAATACTAAAACTTATGTGTTTTGAATTTGGAAAAATGGATTCCATATTTGGAATCATTATGTCCAAATTATGTTAATAGGATACTTTTTATTTTCGGGCATTATGAATAGTAACTATAGTAAATTTTATTTACCACAGTTAAAGGTAAATTAGGTAAATAAGGGTAATAATTATATTATACAATTACCCTAAAACTTGTCTTAATATAAATGGATGATTATATTTCGTCATAAAATATACTTGGGTCGAAATGATATCTATTATAACCCACTTGTATGTGATTAAGACCTTTAATTTATTTTATTTAAATGAAAGTGAAATATGTCTCACTCAAACTTTAATAATTAAAATATTTTTAATATAAGGTTATACATAATATAAATTTGGTTATAAATACTCATTTGAAAGATAAAAAATTTTTATTTATCATGGTAATTTATTTTTAATTTTTAAGAAATATATAATTACCATAATAACTTATACATTAATGATGCAGAAATTATTTATTTAGTGAAAAATCAATAATATAGTTTTTATTAAACTAATAATACCCATAAAAGGCCCAAAAAACCTGAAAAAAACTTATTTTTAAGGTAAATATAAACCATGATAATATAAATGTCAAATATTTGACCATTGGGAGCCTTATAAAAGTGATTATGACACTTATATTATTTTATTTTAAATGATGTCAAAATTTTCACCTTCATAATTTAATAAAATACATATTATAAAACTTGGGTGTTTTAGAAGATAAATTCGACTAAAAGTATTATTATGAAAGATATTAGATTTATATTCATCATAGTATTTTATTTTTAATTTTTATGAAAAAATAAGTATATTAAATAATTATAAAAAAATGTTGTAGTAATTATTTTATTAAGAGAAATATCAAATAAATTGTTTTAAAAATATTAAAATAAATATTATATGAACTAATTAATATGATCCATGAATTTTATAGATTAATATGACATTTTGGGAACCTATTAAATAATTTGGTTCTAATATTTTATCTGTGTGTATTTTATTTAAATTCAAATAAATGAATAGTGTCTAAATTTACACTATTGGTATTTTATTAAAATGACATATTATTAAATTATTTAAAAATCACAAAAATATTTAAAAATTATAAATTGAAAATTATATGGTCTACAAGGTTATAAAGTATCAAATTATGGGAAATTTAAAACATATAAGTATGTATTAAGTACAATTTAAAATATAGAATATTATTACCATAAATAAAATTAAATAGATTAAATAAGGATAAATCAAAATGATAAGGTTTAAAATAAACTTAAAACATTTATAAATTTATTGTATGATGATATTACAACCCTATATCATATAATATTTGAAGTGTGTCATTTTTGGATGTTTTTAAGTGGTTTTTTAATTTATTATAAAATAATATTTTTTAGGTTTCCAAAGGTGCCTTGTCCTCCCTTATAAAATGGCACCTCCTCCCTATCCACTTCACACAATTTTTGAGATTTCAAATTCGTCCATAACCTGCCCATTTCACTTATACAATTCTCTAGAAACCTACTAGAGGTCTTGTTCTTCTTCAAAGATCATTTTTTGTGCCCTAAGAGGAGGTTAATAGGGGGCGCGTCGAAGAAGAGGTAATATCCTTTACCGATTCTTTCAACCTTATTTCTTCTCATACTTCCTCTATATGAGTTGTTTAATTATTAAGTAATAACTCCAGTATCACTTGTATACTTATATGTTATTATGAATATTAAAAAACCATATTCTATCTTCTATCCATCCTATGAAAAAAAATGAAATCACCACGTGTGCGTACATACGGCTTACCGTCTCCACGCCGTGGTGTAATCTTTTATTTCATCACGAACATACTTTTATGGGTATAAGGATGGAAGAAATAACTATATACGATTATTATAACATCATACTGATTCTGAGATATTATATCATCCACTCTAATTCCATTCAATAATTATGGGAACGATATTGTTGCTCGTGCGTGCGTATGGATTACCGTCTCCATAATGCGATGAGATTCATTCTCCATGATTAACCATTCAAGAAAGATTATAAAGTATATATAATAAATAATAATGAAATATATGACATAATAATTATACTTGATTTATTTTCATATATGTTTCATTTACTTAATTCCATTCAATTCAATAAGGAAACGAGAACAGCGTTCATGCGTATGTACGGCCTACCGTCTCCATGAACGGTGTATTTCATTCCATTTATCGATCTATCATATATATTTATATGATGAATATATATTATATATAAATCATATTTTACATTCTATAATTAATTAAATCAGGATATAATTAATAATATCTAGAACAAAAATTCCAAACACGAACAATAAATGAAACGATTTTACCCAAAACGCTGCTTTTACATGGAATTGACAAAATAATGGGTAATATAAAGTCATAAGTGAATCATATATGATATCATAAATATTATTATGGTTCTGTTACAAGTTAATAATATGTTTAAACCCACTATAAAGGAGTTTCAGACATGTATGAAAGAAATTGGACCTAAGGTAAGAGATAATTATTCCAATCTCGTTCTTATATGAGATTGTTTATTCGTAAGTATTTACTGGGGTTATGTTTATCATCCATGTCCATGTTTTCTCAAAATGTTTTCATAAAATGTTTATTATTATTCCATGTATGTTTAAAGTCATTTTTACACTTTTTTGAATTTTACCACAAGGTATGGAAGGAATCTTTCTTTTGTTTACCGTATGAGGTACTTTTTGACTTCCGAAAAAAGTACGAGGAGAATGTTTTTTTTAATTATACGGTGTGAACGGGTTTTTATGATTTCATAATTCCTTCTTTCCATGAAGCATCATCTATAAGATTTCATGGTTATTTTCCAAAAAAAAATATTTTCTTTTAAAATTTAATGAAATTTTGAGAAAAGAAAATGATTTTGAAAAATAAAGGATATTTTCCTCAAGAATTCATTTCAATTGTTTCATCAAAACTATTTTCCATCTAAGATAACATTATTTAGTATGTTTATGTTTCAAGTATAATGTCTCTATTATTTACATGGTTTCATTTTTCTTTTGATGAAATGATATCCATTTGTTTTATATGGATTATGTTATAAAGGGATGATGTTTATGAAACACATTTTATTCTTTGGGTTATGATGAATGATTTATGATTGTTTTGTGGAACACGTAAGAATGATTTCAATATGAAATGGGTGGGACCTATATCTCCCTCAAATTCGTTGGGTAAATATTTATATCCTATGAGATAAACATGGCTAGAATGGAAAGTAAATTCGGTTCACTAATACAGGGTTGGAATGGAAAGTAAACCCGGTTCAGTAATGGACTTTGTCCACTGTGATAGTCTTGGCAGAAATGTCTTGGCTACTATGGAAATCATATCATGTGCTTAATGGTTTTCCATTATTACATGTTTTATTCCCATGCTATTTTACCATGATTAATGTTTCTTTATGATCTATGCGTTGAGTACTGCAATGTTTTATGCCATTTCTCATGATTTTGATGTTTAAATATTATGTTCATGTTTTCACATTCAAATGATTATGGATTGTTTTATGTTTTCCATGTTTACCCTTACTGAGAATTTGAGCTCACCCTTTATATGTTTTCTTTTCCCCAGGATATAAGGAATGGTTTTAGGTAAGAAAACAAAAGTGTAAGATCTTTATGGGAGATGTTGAAGATATTTCACCATGGTTAGAAGATTGTGTTCCGAGTTTCCAAAGACACTAAACTATTACGGTACTTGGGTGTCTGTTTTTGTTATGTATTAAGTATTCCACAAAAGTAATGTTATGTCCATGTACGTTAATCTTGGGTCTCTACAATTGGTATCAGAGAAAAGTTTTATTTTACCTTTGGAAACTAGGATGTGAAAACTTTATTGAGTTCCCTAGAGATATTTCTAAGGTATGTCTAGGCATGTCCTTATGGTTAAGTATAAGTATAGGTTACAGTCCTAGAATTATGATAGCAATCATGAATAGCCTAGGATTAAACCTAGGATGTTAGATATTGAAAGTACTCCCCTTGATTATGTTGTTTTCCTAGTATGATTTTTTCCTCTCACACTATTCTTTTTGGGTTTTAGATAATGGATAGAACCCGAAGGAACTGTGTTAATGATCAATGCACTGGGAAATGCAATTGTTTTCCTTCTAAGCAACCAAATGTTATGGGAAATGGAGTGAAAAATCTTATTTCTATACTTACACAAGCTATGAATCATTCTGGACTTCCAAATGAGCAGATAAGGGAACAATATTCTATTGAGTCCTTCAAGAGGCAACGTCCACCTTATTTCAATGGGTCTTCTGATCCACTTATTACTAAACAATGGATCAGTACCATTGAAAAGAATTTTTCCATACTTCGCTTTTCAGAACATGAAAAAGTCATTTTGGCTGTTTACCATTTAGAAGGTGAAGCAGACCAGTGGTGGACTCTAATTAAGAATACAAGACCCCAAGATGAAATTAAATCCATGGAATGGGACGAGTTCAAGAACATGTTTTTCAATAAGTACTTCCCTCATATTTTTCAAACAAAGACAGAAAAGGAGTTCCTTGAGCTTAAGTAAAAGGATGATGAATCTATTGGTATATACGAGGTGAACTTTACAAAGCTTGCTAGGTATGCATCTGGATTTATCATCCAACCTAAAAGTAAAGTTGATCGATTCTTCAGTGGCTTAAAACCAAGTCTTCGAAGGTAATTAGCTATAAGAGACTTCAGTAGCTATGAAGAAATTGTGCGTTTTTCTATCAAGGTAGAACTGGAATTTGGTGTTATATATCTATCTCATGGTTTTGACAAGAAACTAAAGATGGAGTTCAAGGAAAAATCTCAAAACAATGGTGAAAAGAAGAAGAATGTTTCTCTATGCTCAAAGTGTGGAAAGAAGCATGGTGAATATTGTCTTAAAGGGACTATAAAATGTTTTTTAAGTGTGGAAAAGAAGGTCATCAAGCAGTTGAGTGTTGAAGTAATATGAAAAGGCAGCTAATGATGTGAATAGAGAAAAGACTACAGAGAACGCACCACCAACACTTCAATGCTACAAGTGCAAGGAAGTGGGGAATTATTCTAACCAATGCCCTCATCCAAGGGTTAATGCTGATTGACATCAATAACCTCTTAAGGAAAAGTAAAAAGGGAAGTCACATGCGATCACGATTTGTGATTTTGAATATGACAACGAAGTGGTGGAATGATTAAGTGTATATGTAACGGGATTCCAAAATAGTGTTGTGGAATCTCATTTATAGTATTATGGAATATTGGAATATCTATGTATTGGTTTTCAATATTTTTATGGTATCAGTAACCATGAAAAGTGATTGAAATATTTTTTTAAAGAAGATGATATGTTCATAATGAAGGGATACGGAGAAAATAATATGTTTGATAGTATTAATGATCTCATGACTGATATAAGGACAAAGTTACATCATGGTTTGAGTATATAGAAATTTTGGGATTTTAGTATGTGGAAATAATTAACTTTTGATAGAATTCATGTTTTCACTAAGGTTCTATGGTAATACATGATTAGGGCATTCACATGTTTGGAATATGACCAATAAGATATATCTTATGATATATGGGGGATAAATGATGGTAATCACATTCTTTTTATAGGACCTCTCTAGTAATCTTTTTATTTATACTATAAGATTGGATATAAGTATTTTGGATAAGACTAAAGATTGGAATGGATTAAGTTGGACATCAGATAGTATTATTTAAGGATAGAACTTTTTGATATTATGATAGTATAGTTTTAGAGAAAGGGCAACTTGTAGGACGGGCGACAACCCATCACGTCGAACAGGGATGCGGGAATCGAACCCACAACCGATGTGTGACAAGCCTTTATCACCAACCACTGGCCTACAGGAAGTCCCTAGTTATTAGAAATTAGTTTTATTTTATTAAACGGTATGATAGATGAAGTATAAGTCCATTTTTGGAATTATATACGATTATTCTCACCATATATGGACTTATTTATATTTGATAACTTTTTTCTAACCTTTTGTTTGAGAAAGATGGAATGACCCATCATTCTATCACATGATCTACTAACACTTCAAGAATGACAAATTCAACTTCATTTCTTTCAATAAGAGATGAATTGGAAATTGTCATGGAATCCACAATCCATATTTTTGTATTTTCAAATGACACTTTTATGGCTTTTTGATTGTTGGTTGTTTTACAGCCATGTTCTCTACCACTCTCCATCAAAACTTGATGGTTAGATTTCTCTTCCATATCCATATTTTCACCTATATTCTCCTATGTGGAAACCCAGTGATGAGTTAATTTGGGTAACCGTTATGTTTCATACATTATTTTTTAAAATTATGTTTTAGTATTCCTTTTTACAATGTGGGTTTCTATGAAAGAAACATACAAGTAGTAAATGATTTATAACCCCGATGAATTTTGAGGGTGAAATTCATTTTAAGGGGGGTAGAATGTAACACCCTGAGATTTTATGAGAAATATTCTTTTTAATTACTTTGATGTCTCATTTGGTATGCTACACCAAGATTAGCTTGCGCTATATGCAACACCATATTAGCTTGTATTATACGCAAACACTATTCTTGGCTTGTGTTGCATGCAAGAGCGACCTTCTTGTAACGACCCGGTTCCGGAAGACACCCAGAGGCACCCCGTACCCAGTTGGTCTCATAGCCTCAAGCGCATTTCCCCAGACACCAGAGGCTACTGACTAGTAGCGAGGGCCTTGGGTGTGATAGTGGGGAAACTATGCCCTCATTGGCAGAGTAAACAGTGGAAGTAAATAAATATGCAATAGTGGAATCAGTGAATAACCAAAATAATAAATAGCGGAAACTAAATCTGAAAAAAACTGGAGCACATATGTATATATATGAAATGATGCATGTTATATATCTAGGAAATCATCCCAATAAGTCACAGTGCTGAAAAATACAATAGTACCAAAACAAGTATAAAAGAAAGTAAACAGATCCTCAGCATCGCAATCCAAAGCTTGGTCCCATGCTCTCCTGCTCCAAGAAATCAAGTACCAGAAGTCTAAGGGCGCTTGAACTTTTCTATACCTGCAACAACATAGTCTGTTTGGTCCCAAAAGCATGACCCAAACAGGGTGTGAGACTAAATCCCAATACGCAACCACCCGAAGATCTGTTCCTAATAGTCAGTGAGTATATGGCAGGTAATAATACAATAAGAAGTAAACAATAGCAGCAACAATAGGCAGAAATCAGTAAGAAGTAAACAGGATGATACACAACAGTGATTAGTTCAAAGAACAACAAGAATCGGTGAAGCAACAGCTAACACAAGCAGGAAACCCTTTGGGAAGTACCCGCAGGCATCCCCTCTAGTCCTATACAAGAAGTACCGCAACCCTCTAGGAAGTGCACTCAGACTAACCCCTCTGGTTTGATCATAAGAATTTATAAGACTCTCTGGGGAAGCACACTTGGTCAATTCCCCTTATAGTCTAGGGTAGTCAGGGACTCTCAGAGGGAGATCACGCAGTCTAACCCTCTTGTCCCAAGGTCTAGAGACTCTCTAAGGAAGATCACTCAGTCAATCCTCTTATAGCCTCAGGTATACCATAGACTCCCTGAGGAAGCTCACTCGGTCAATTCCTCCTCTATCCTGGGAAAGTTTTTTTAAAAGGAATTAAAACAAGATAAAGACTCTCGGAGGAATCTCACTCAGTCTACCCTCCTGTAGTCTATAATAACTAAGACTCTCTAGAAATCTCACTCGGTCTATCCCCTTTAGTATATAATGTCCAGGACTCTCTGAGGAAACTCACTCGGTCTATCCCCGTATAGTCTATAATATCTAAGACTTCCTGGGAAGCTCAATCGGTATATCCCTTATAGTCTATAGCACCGGGTTCTCACGGTCCCGTGCCAGTCAGTGCATATTAATGCTATAAGTCCAGAGTACACCTATAGAGCTACTTGGCTGACCAAAGTACACCTATAGAGCTACTTGTCTAAATAGTCTATAGAGCAACAAGCATGTTAACAACATCATTCTGTCCTACGATCACAAGGCATGGAAAAAGTACAACGGCCAAAGGCTAAAGAGACCCAAGGTTGCAACAAGAATAAATCGTGGGAAAAACATCCAAGTATGACAATTATCCACAAGCATGATCAATTTACCTCTACACAAGCATGCAAGAAAGGCAGAAATAACCACAAGGGAAAAAAGGTAAACATGCAATACCTCGTTCATGGGTATTGGTGGAATTTGCACATAAAACTCAAAGACATCGAAAGGTAAGGCACAAACCACCTTCCTCGATCCTGGGAGATCGATATACTTGAACCAAGAGTCTTGATTCTCCTCAGAACGGCATAGATCTATGAAAACACACAAAACTTTCAACCCACGAAAACTCAAGAAAAAGGAGGAATTGGAAAACGAGCCTCTAGGGGAATGAATATCTTACCTTTGTGGTTCCAACGCAATCGACCGCGGTTGATTCGGAGGATGGATGGAGGCTAGGGGATTTGGAGAAGTTCTGCGGCCATACGGTGTCTCTCAGTCGAACGGGACCTAGAAGAAGACAATTCTATCGATTAGGTGCGACCCTGGTACGTTTAATGAAAAAAAAAGAAAATACACAGCGTGTACTTCTTGAGTACACGGCGTGTACTCTACTTTTCTGTACTCCGCTTTAAGCAGCCTCCACTTCACCCCTACACACCATGTGTGTGGCCCAGACATGGCCAGCACACGGCCTGGCGCGGAAAGGGAGTACATGGTATGTACTCATAAAGTATATGGCGTGTACTTCAAAAATTTCCAGAAACTCCTCTTTTCTCAAAAACGACTAGAAAAGGAAAAACACGCCTGAAACGAAGATCCGGGTTCTTACAAACTTCCCCCCTTAAAGAAATTTGTCCCCGAATTTCTCTAGTGAGGCATAGAAGAAGAAACCCTGAACAACTCTGGACATGATGTTATTAATATTTTCATGACTTATTATATACTCCTTTTACTTATTTTATATGAAATGTGCATAATTTGTGTGAAATATTAATGTTTTAATATTAAGTATAATTTTTGAGCATTTTTAGAAGTAGTCCAATTGAGTAAGTTTAATGTTTTAATAATAACTATCCCTATAAAGATCCAAATTGTGTGATTCTTCTTTTTTAGTATTCTCCTTTAAATATAAAACATTTCATTAGAAGGTACCATGATCCAATTCTTCCATTTGAAGGGTCATATGGTCCTCACAAACAAGACCAAAGAATTTGTGAACAAACTGGACCAGCCTTGAAGATTGACTTACTGGGCTCAATCCAGAAGTCCTAAAACATTAACTCTCCACAATAATTCTGGGGACACTACATTTCATCTTGTATAAAACTTTCAAGGCTCAACTCTAAGTACAAGAGGGACCAAATGAAGCTTTTATGTCCAGCCCACCATTTTGGACGAGAATTAAAATCAGTATAGTATTCATGACATATCTCATGATTTAAGCATAAAATAGAGCTGAGATTTTTCAGTGTGAAATAGGAGATATAGGAGGCCGACTTTGGTGAAGAAACCATTCATATTTGAAGGCATATTCATATTCAAAAACCCTTTCACATTCTGGAATTCAAAAAGACTGGATTGAAATGGACATTTTTACTTTGTTTAATCAACCGGCCATAACTTTTTATCCTTAAGTCCAAATGAATCCATATTTTGAGAGTAGTAGGAAAAATTTATTATCTAAAAATTTTAAGAAGGAGATTTCTCGAGATACGGCTGTCTTAATGTCCATATCTACGAGCCAAGTGGAGGGGTATTTCTGGAATGTAAACAGTCCACCACCTTGGGCTATAAATACATCCCCTCCTCTCCTTTCAAAAGGGTTGGCATTTAAGAGAAAAGTATGATTGATTAGAAGTACCAAGGCCCTTTCAAAGGCTTGGGAGGATCTTCTAAACTCAAGTTTTCACTTGATAATCCCTTCCTCCTCTCTTTTTTTTCATTTACTTTTTCATTTTTCTTCATTGTAATTTTGCAAGTGTTTGTCTTTGTAATTCTATTTTAATGCAATTTTCTTCTTCTTAATTTATTATTCTCATCCACCTTCTGTATTTCAATATTAATTTTCTTATTTTAGGTTAAATAAATTTGAAATTCATCATCTTATTTTACTTTATTATTCAATAAAAAGTCCGGTTTTTTTACTCTCATCATCGTTCGTGTGTGTGTTCGGCGCACAACTCTTTTCTTATCCCTTTCTTTATCTTCTATTTGTAATTCATCACCTTAAACCTAATAGACCATATTACTAATAATTTAAATGTATGAGTAAATATCTTATTGGGGTGAGTTATAATTTAGGGATGTTAAGTGATTGAGAGGTTTTTCTCGATGAGTATTCTTTAATTTAACATTGTGTATGTTGGACTTAACATGTCATGGATTATTGACATATTATGTTCAACGTGTGGTTTCCATGGATTATTAGAACCATAAATACACTTCCAAAATCAAGCACTGATTGAGATTATAACCCTAAGTAAAGTTAAGGCTTGGATTAAAGGCTTAACACTTGGGAATTCCAATCAACATCAACTTTTGATGTGGGTGTTAATTTAATGCAATATAAAGAAAAGATCAAGGATATCACATGCTTAACTCCCTAATGATGAACTCACCCAAATAGTTATCAATTTGTTAAATCAAACATCATACATAAATTATTTCATAAGCTCCGCAAACAAACCCCCAATCAGAATACAATTAACTAAAAACAAACGACTATTACAAAGTATCATCGCCGAGGATTCGACCCGAGTGATTCTATACACATTACCAGAGCACCGGAACCTTGACCGGTCGATAGGTGACAATAAGACGTGCATTTCAAATGGCTTTGTTGCCGGGGATGGTGCTTTATGTAGTCATTAGTTTCTGGTTATTGTAAAAAAAACCCAAAAAAACAAAATTTTAAAAAAAAAATTGAAAAAAAAAACACAAAGAAAAACTCGTATTCCTCTTAAAAATCATAAACTGAAAAAAAAAATACAAAGAAAAACTCATCTTCCTCTTTCTTCCAAAATCTCTATGAATTCCCCGTAGCCTCCCAAACAATCCCTCAGATTTGTTTGACCCTGAAATTGAGCGAACACTTCGCCAACTTAGGAGGAACATAAGAGATACTCAAATAATTCAAGAACCAGTCCTCATCCAACCAGTTGAAATTGAAATGGCCAATCCTAGGGAACAAACCCTAAAATAACTCGCTGCCCCTGATATGAATTACCAACCTCTTTGTATTCAATATCCAAACATAGAAGCTGACTTCGAACTCAAATCGGGTTTGATTCATCTTCTCCCTCATTTTCACGGGCTAGCCAGTGAGGATCCACATCTTCACCTTAAAGAGTTCCAAGTAGTATGCTCTACCATGAATCCTCAAGGGGTTTCTGAAGAAAAAATCAAACTCCGAGCATTCCCTTTTTCCCTAGCTGACACTGCTAAGTCATGGATCTACTACCTACCTATTGGTTCCATAACCACATGGAATGACATGAAGCGGATTTTCTTAGAAAAATTCTTTCCTGCTTCTCATACTGCTTCTATCCGAAAGGAAATAAGTGGTATCCGTCAGTTCCCAAGTGAATCACTCCATGAGTACTGGAATAGGTTCAAAAATCTTGTTGCAACCTGCCCACATCATCAAATCCCTAACCAACACTTGATCCAATACTTCTATGAGGGGTTATTGGCTATGGAGAGAACTCTCATAGATGTCGCAAGTGGCGGTGCTCTTGTTGATAAAACTCATGCAGCTGAAAGAGATCTCATAAGTAACATGGCTACAAACACACAACAATTCCATACTCAATCACATGCTCAATTCAAACAAGCCCAAGATAATAAATCAATTGAACTGGAAAAAATGATTGAGTGGATGAGTGAACTTGCAGGTCTTGTGCGACAACTAGCTGTGGGTACCAAATCCCTAACCTCGTTTTCTCCACAATAAATGTTTCCTGGACCTGTCAAAAACTATGGAATCTGCAACTCTCAATCTCATCCAACTAACACATGTCCACAACTTCAGGAGGATCAACCCGATTCATCTGGACCAATGGAGCTCAATGCATCATATGCTCAGCAGAACACCAATCCTCAACTATCAGGTCAGTTTGTTAGAAACTTTAACCAACCTCACTCCGAGCCCTTCACTTATTCCTATAACCAAGGCCTTAGGTATGGTAATCCCATATCTCACCCCCCTCAATTCCCTCCTCAAAACCCAAACCAATTCCAATATGGTCAAGGTGGTGGTAACTTCCATCAACCTTATCCTTTTGTTCCTTAACCTCAAAGGAACAATCCTCCTCCTGGATTCCATTATCCTAGTGAGCCTTCCTAATTCCAAAACCAATACAATAAATTTCCCAAGAACCAAAATCAAGGCAACCCCAACCAGGGAAAAGCCTCTTCTTCTGAGAAACCATGGGAAAGTGTAGTCGAAGATCTTTCCTCCTTCACCCATTCTAGACTTAAAAACATTGAAACTCAAATAGGTCAACTTGCATCCCACCTGAGCCAGCAACAACAATCAAATTCTTCCCAACTCCCATCTCAACCATTACCCAACCCCAAGGGTAATGTAAGTGCAATTTCACTTAGATCAGGAAAGCAACTTGATATGCCTCAAGATAAATCCTCAAACCCTCCTTTGAATGTTGACCTAGAAAATGAAAAGAAAAAGAAAATTGAAAAGGAATCTGAATCCATTTCATCACCTCCTTCCATTCCACTTAGGAACCCAATTCATTTTCCTCAAGCTGTTTCTAAGACAAGGAAGTCCTTTGAACCTGATCCTAAAATGCTCGACATGTTTAGACGTGTTGAAGTCAACATTCCCCTCTTAGATTCCATAAAACAAATTCCTAAGTATGCCAAGTTTCTCAAGGAGTTTTGTACCTACAAGAGGCAACTTAGGACCTTTGAAAATGTTTCCACCCAGTAGTCCATACCCATTAAGTACAAAGATCCAGATACCTTTACAGTTCCATGCCAAATTGGAAGTTCCAACATTGATGATGCACTCATAGACCTAGGAGCCTCAATTAATGTCATGCCCAAATCCATATTCTCCAACCTTGGTCTAGGTCCCTTGCACCCAACAGGTGTTGTCATTCAGTTAGCCAATCAAAGCACAGCTAGTCCTGAGGGAATAATTGAGGATGTCCTCATCTGAGTCAATGATATTATCTTCCCTGCTGATTTCTATGTCCTTGACATGGAAGGTGAGACGAACTCTTCTCGATCTCCCCTAATTCTAGGAAGACCATTCCTCATGACTGTGAGAACCAAGATTGATGTCCATTCAGGCATCCTATCCATGGAATTCAGTGACCAACTGGTCAAGTTCAACATTTTCTAAGCCATGCGATACCCATCTAAGGATCACTCTACATTCTCAATCCATGCTTCTGAGGACACTTCTAAGAGTCAATTGAACCCCATTCCATCATGTTCATCCTATTCTGAAGAGATAGGATCTTGTGAAATCTGCACTAGGATTAACCAAGTCATAAATGGTGAAGTTGATATGGACCTTTCATTCATAGACTCCATCAATTTAGAGGATCTTGAAAACACTCTTGAATCCCATATCAACTCTGATCTCTACTGCTCCACCTTGGACAGTATTAAGGAAAATGAACCTGAAGCAACTGAAGTCCCTTATTCCATTCCTGAGTTGTCGATCCCAAAAGTGAAAGATGAGACTGATATGAAACCTCTTCCTACACACCTGAAATATGCATTCCTCTTCCATGATCACTCATATCCTGTCATTATCTCTGCCACACTTACTGAAACCGAGGAGTCCAAACATGTTCAAGTGTTAGAGAAAAACAAAAAGGCCTTAGGTTGGACCCTAGATGACATACCAGGAATCAACCCTACCCTTTTCATGCATCACATCCATCTTGAGGAGTCATCCAAACCAATTAGACAACCACAAAGAAGACTCAATCCACTCATCCTTGAGGTAGTTAGGGAAGAGATCACCAAGATTCTTCAAGCTGGTATTATCTACCCAATTTCTGATAGTGAATGGGTTAGTCCAATTCAAGTTATACCTAAGAAGGGTGGGATAATTGTTGTCACAAATGAACATGGAGAGGTAGTCACAACTCTAGTGAAGAACAAATGGCATGTGTGCATCGACTATAGGAAATTGAATGTTGAAACCTAAAAAGATCACTACCCTCTTCCATTCCTTGATCAAATGCTAGAAAGATTGTCCGGAAAGTCACAATATTGCTTTCTTGATGGATACACCGGATATTTTCAAATCCCAATCTCACCTCAAGACCAAGAAAAGAATAATTTCACATGCCCCTTTGGAACATATTCATATAGAAGAATGCCTTTTGGACTTTGCAATGCTCCTGCAACATTCCAGAGGTGTATGATGAGTATATTTTCAGAATTCATTGAACACTGCATGGAAGTCTTCATGTATGACTTCACCATTTATGGTGAGTCATTTGAATCTTGTTTGCATTCACTCTCTCTAGTCCTTCAAAAGTTTGTCAAGTGTATCCTTGTGTTAAATTTTAAAAAATGTCACTTCATGGTTGCAAATGGGATTGTTCTAGGGCACATAGTTTCAAAAGATGGTATTGAAGTCGATCCTTCCAAAATTGAAGTGATCCAATCACTTCCTGAACCCAACTCTGTTGGAGACATCCATTCATTTCTTGGTCATGCTGGTTTCTATCGGAGATTCATCCATAACTTCAGTAAAATTTCCCTCCCACTCACTCATTTTCTCCAAAATGATGTCACTTTCCATTTTGATGAGGTTTTAAAAAGAGCCTTTTTTGAACTCAAAACTGCTCTAACATCTTCCCCAATAATCCAACCCCCAGATTGGTCCTTACCCTTTGAGTTAATGTGTGATTCTTCTGATAGAGATGTTGGGGTTGTTCTTGGTCAAAGAAGAGAAAAGATTCCTCATGTCATCTATTATGCCTCAAAAACATTGGATGAAACTCAATCTCACTACAAGGTGATTGAAAAGAAACTTATAGCAGTGGTTTTTGCCTTAGATAAATTTCGGCCCTATCTCTTAGGTGCCAAAATCATAATCTTCACAGACCATTCTTCTATAAAGTTCTTACTCAAGAAACGTGATTCCAAACCGAGGCTAATAAGATGGATCCTAATGCTTCAAGAGTTTGACCTTGAAATCAAAGATAGATCTGGAAAAGAAAACCCTATGGCTGATCAGTTGAGTATAATTTCTAATTCTTCTCATTTAGAAATCATTGATCCTGAATTCCCTGTTGAGAACCTTTCATCTCTTACTCCAAGGTTACCATGGTATGCCCCAATTGTAAATTACTTGGTTTTTGGTGTTTTTCCTGAAATTTTTTCAAAAGAACAAAAAATGAAGTTGAAAAGTGATTCAAAATACTATTTTTGGGAAGAAAATAAACATTAGAAAACTGGGTCAGACATGGTAATTAGGAGATGTGTTGAAGAAAATGAGCATTCTTCCATCTTAGAATTATGTCACTCACTTCCCGGAGGTGGCCACTTTGGACTACAAAGGACCTCCCGAAAGGTCCTAGACTCTGGATTCTTCTGGAATTCACTCTTCAAGGACTCACATGAGTTCTGTCAATCATGTACCACTTGCCAAAAGTTTGTCACAATCTCCAAAAGAAATGAAATTCCCCAAAATCCTTTAATCTTTTGTGAAATCTTCGATGTTTGGGGCATCGATTTTATTGGACCATTTCCCCCTTCCAATGGATTCTCATACATTCTTCTTACAGTCGATTATGTTTCAAGGTGGGTTGAGGCCAAACCCACTAGGAAGGATGATTCTCATACTGTTAGTAAGTTCCTAAAGACCCAGATCTTCCAAAGATTTGGCACACCACGTGCCTTGATCAGTGACTTAGGAACCCATTTTTGTAATAGAACCATGGAAGCTCTTCTGAAAAAATAATGGGGTTGTACATAAAAAATCAACTGCATATCACCCTCAAAAAAATGGCATGGATGAACTCTCTAATAGAGAATTGAAAAGGGTAATTGAGATAATTGTTAAGCCCACCAGAAAAGACTGTCCTGAGAGACTTGGTGAAGCCTTTTGGGCTTATCAAACTGCCTATAAAACACCAATTGGGATGTCTCCTTTTAGGCTAGTTTTTGGTAAAGCGTGTCACTTACCAGTTGAAATCCAACATAAGTCTTTTTGGGATATGAAAACCTGTAATTTTGATTGTGAAAAATCTGGTGAAGAATGATTGTTGCAATTGGCTGAACTGGAGGAGCTTCGACTTGAATCCTATGAGAATTCCAATTTGTACAAAGATAAGGCTAAGGTAATCCATGACAAACACATCCTGAGAAAGGTATTTCATGAAGGTGAAAATGTAATTCTCTTCAGTTCTCTATTTCAGATTCACCCAGGTAAGCTTAATTCTCGTTGGGAAGGTCCTTTTGTTATTACTAACATTTACCCATTTGATGCAGTGCAAGTCCAAGACCCCTCTTCCAAAAGGACATTCACGGTTAATGGACATCGGTTAAAGCATCACCATGAGAGGATACACAATCCTGGATCAACATCGACTTCCACTGGCTCCCCAACTTCTCTAGCTGACCTAACACTAGATGGAGAAGGCGTCCCGCCAAATCCAAACTAGGGGCACCTCTTTCCCTTTAACTCTCTCTATCTCTTCCTCTCTCTACCTCTTTCTTCTTTTTCCTATTTCTTTAATTTTTTTTTTACCACTTTCTTTTTCAAAACCTTTCTTTTTCACTTTCTCTTTTTTGTGGCTATATCTTTATAAAAAAAACAAAAAATATAATAACCTAAAAAACTAAAAAAAACCAAGAAAACAATCACTTAAAAAATACAAAAAAAATTAAAGAGTCATTCTTACTCACCATCGAGTTTTAAAATTTTGTACAACCATTTTGGGGAGTCAACATACATGTTTTCATCTCAAAAATTTTGTATTTTCATTATGACTTTGGATAAAGAATTTTGTGTCAAAACCAAAACATTTTGAATGCTCAATTTTTGATTTGGAAAATGCTTTTCCCGAACCGTGAGGAACAACATTTTCTTTCATGCCAAGGCCACCTATGGCCATCTTTTCAAAATGTGTTTTTTCACCCCCATTTGTGAGTCTTGAGTTTGTGGACCTTCGAGCTGAATTTACTACCTTAGTGTGTATTAATATGATAGAGGCATTTTCTGAACCACATTAGAATCACATTAGCCAAATAGCCTCCCATTTCCCTTACATTAATCCTCCTTTTGAAAGCCCCTTCGAGCCTATGAAAACCTTTTCTTTGATAGCCACATTACAATCCCAATACCTTTTCCCACCCAATATCAACATGGATTTTCATTGCATATTTTTTTTTTGAAATTTAAGTGTGGGGGGGGGGAATGGATTTCATTGTTTGGGTACCCTATTATTGATTTTCAACGAGTTATCGTCTACTTGAGGACAAGCATCAATTTTAGTGTGGGGGAAAGGTTGTCATTAAGTGTGTTTTGGGGAATGTAATGAACTTCCATTTATGTAATTTTTTAAATGTTATTGGCAAGTGTTCAAAAAAATGATGAAAAAAATAAAAAAAATGAAAAAATGGGTTGTGTATTGGGTATGTCAAAAATCACTCTTTCTAAAACTTTGATCTTATTATAACTATTACAATTAGTGTCTTGAGGATATCAATCATGGGTTGGGTTATGAGTGTGATATCTTTTCCAAGTTCAACTTTCGAAAAAAAAAAGAAGAAAAAAGGAGAAGAAAAAAAAGATTACTTGCATTATATTCTTATTGGGAGAAGTTCTGTGTTTGGTAAATATTTCATGTTCTCATTACCTTCATATTTTTCTTCCTCTATTGTTTCTTTCTTCACACAATCATTCCATTGTAAATATGTGTTTTCATTTCCTTCCATTTTTATTTCAAAAAATAATTCATTGCTTTTTCTATGTTGGTATTTTAACCCTCTTATTCTCTCTCTTGGACAGTATATTCCTACCGTCCCATAGCCACAAAAAAACCCATTAAAAATAACTCTTGATTCTTGTTCACTTTGGATAGGGATTGTAATCTGATATCTCTTTTCAAACTCTAATATTTTCACTTTTGGTTGGTGAAAGAGTGAACCTCAACAAATAAATTTTATCATCTTGAGAGGTGTGAGTTTTGAGTGTCCACATTTTCCATTTCTAAATTTGAGCATGAAAAAATGAATTAGTTTTGGAACATTGTTTCTGTAAAAACTTGTGGTGGATTTCATAATGGATGAGTGAAATAGTCTAAACCTCCCCTGATTGGATAAAACAAAATTTTAATATATGTTGGTGAGTAAAAATGATTTTGTCGTGTTTTTATATTTGTTGAACATGAGGACATGCACAAAACTAAGTGTGGGGTAGTTGATGTTATTAATATTTTCATGACTTATTATATACTCCCTTTACTTATTTTATATGAAATGTGCATAATTTGTGTGAAATATTAATGTTTTAATATTAAGTATAATTTTTGAGCATTTTTAGAAGTAGTCCAATTGATTCAGTTTAATTTTTTAATAATAAATATCACTATACTTATCCAAATTGTGTGTTTCTTGTTTTTGAGGATTCTCCTTTAAATATACAACATTTCATTAGAAGGTACCATGATCCAATTCTTCCATTTGAAGGGTCATATGGTCCTCACAAACAAGACCAAAGAATCTGTGAACAAACTGGACCAGCCTTGAAGATTGATTTACTAGGCTCAATAAAGAAGTCCAAAAACATTTACTCTCCACAATAATTCGGGGTACACTACATGTCATCTTGGATAAAAAATTCAAGGCCCAAATCTAAGTACAAGGGGCCCAAATGAAGCTTTGAAGTCCAGCCCACCATTCTGTCCGAGAATTAAAATCAGTATAGTATGCATGACATATCTCATGATGTAAGCATCAAATAGAGCTGATATTTTTCAGTGTGAAATAGGAGATATAGGCAGCAGAATTTGTTGAATAACCCATTCGGATTTGAAGGAATATTCATATTCAAAAAACCCTTCACATTCTGGACATCATAAAGACTGGATTGAAATGGACAGTTTTACTTTGTTTAATCAACCGGCCATAACGTTTGATCCTTAATTCTAAATGACTCCAAATTTTGAGAGTAGTCGGACAAATGTATTATCTACAACTTTGAAGAAAGATATTTCTTGATATTATGCTGTCTTGATGTCCATATCTGCGAGCCAAGTGGAAGGGTATTTCTAGAATGTAAATAATCCACAACCTTGGGCTATAAATACATCCCCTCCTCTCCTTTCAAAAGGGTTGGCATTTAAGAGAAAAGGAGGATTGATTGGCAGTTAAAAGGCCCTACCAAAGGCTTGGGAGGATCTTCCAAACTCAAGTTTTCACTTTATAATCCCTTCCTCCTCTCTTTGTTTGCATTTACTTTTGCATTTTTCTTCATTGTAATTTTGCAAGTGTTTGTCTTTGTAATTCTGTTTTAATGCAATTTTCTTCTTCTTAATTTATTATTCTCATCCACCTTCTGTAGTTCAATATTAATGTTCTTATTTTAGTTTAAATAAATCTGAAATACATCATCTTATTTTAATTTATTATTTAATAAAAAGTCCGGTTTTTTTTACTCTCATCATCGTTCGTGTGTGTGTTCGGAGCACAACTCTTTTCTTATCCCTTTCTTTCTCTTCTATTTGTAATTAATCACCTTAAACATAATAGACCAGATTACTAATAATTTAATTGGATGAGTAAATATATTATTGAGGTGAGTTATAATTTAGGGATGTTAAGTGATTGAGAGGTTTTGCTCGATGAGTATTCTTTAATTTAACATTGTGTATGTTGGACTTAACATGTCATGGATTATTGACATATTATGTTCAACGTGTGGTTTCCATGGATTATTGGAACCATAAATACACTTCCCCAATCAAGCACTGATTGATATTAGAACCCTAAGTAAAGTTAAGGCTTGGATTAAAGGCTTAACACTTGGGAATTCCAATCAACATCAACTTTTGATGTGGGTGTTAATTTAATGCAATATAAAGCAAACCTCAAGGATATCACATGCTTAACTCCCTAATGATGAAATCACCCCAATCTTTATCAATTTGTTAAATCAAACATCATACATAAATTATTTCATAAACTCTGCAAATAAACCCCCCAATCATAATACAATTAACTAAAAACAAACTACTATTACAAAGTATCATCACCGAGGATTCGACCCGAGTGCTGCTATACACATTAGCAGAGCACCGAAACCTTGACCGGTCGATAGGCGACAATCAGCTGCGCGTTTCAAGACACTACGATTGTACATCGGTCTCCCTCTCCCAAGTCTCATCCTGCACTCACCCATGCTGCCATAGAACCCATACTAGAGGAATAGACCGGCCACAGAGAACCTTTGTACTACGATCGACAATCCGGATGGGATGCTCCTCAAACTATACATCCGCTTCGAGCTCAACCTCCTCGGGGTGGAAGACATGAGATGGGTATAAAAGCTAACATCGGAGCTGAGAAACGTTGAAGACGACGTGCATAGCCCGGTACATCTGAGGTAACTGCCACCGATAGGCAACCGGCCCAACTCTCTCCAACACCTCAAATGGCCCGACGTACCATGGTGAAAGCTTACCCTGTCTCTGAATCCTCTTGTGTCCCAACCTTGGTGCGACACGCAGGAAATCCTGATCCCCGACCTCGAACTCCATAGGTCATCTCCGCTTATCAGCATAAAACTTCTGCCGAGACTGTGTTGTAACCATCCTCTTCTGAATCAACTCTATCTACTCTGAGGTCTCCTGAACAAGATGAGGTCCCAGCAAAGCTACCTCTCTTGCCTCTAGCCAGCATAAGGGTGATTGGAATGGCCTACCATACAAAGACTCATATGGAGGCATCTGAATAGTCTCCTGGAAACTGTTGTTATTAGAAAACTCCACTAGAGTTATATGATTTTCCAAATAACTTCCAAAGTCTAGAATGAAATCTCGGAGCATATCCTCAAGCACCTAGATCTTACGCTCGGAATAGCCATCAGTCTGGGGATGGTATGTTGTACTCAAAAGTATCTATATACCCAAAGTCTTCTGAAGTCATTGCCAGAACCGAGAAGTAAAGCGTGCATCCCTGTCTGAAACAATGGAGTGTGGAACTCCTTGTAAACGTACAATCTCTCAGATGTACAATCGTCCCATATCATCAATACTGAAGGTATCTTTGATCGGAAAGAAGTGAGCAACCTTTATAAGCTTGTTGATGACAACCCAAACATCATCACTCCCTCGAGGTGACCTCGGTAACCCGATCACTAAATCCATCGCGACATCATTCCACTTCCACTCGGGAATGAGTAACTGTTGTAAAAGCCATGTTGGTCGCTGATGCTTTTCTTTCACCTTCTGACAAGTAGAAAATCTCATGACAAAACCAGAAACATCTCTCTTTATACCTGGCCACCAGTACTGGCGGTGTAGATCACGATACATCTTGGTGATGCCAGGATGAATTGGCCAAACTGAGGAATGAAAATCCCGCATCAGCTCCTCGCGTATGTCTGCTGGCACCCATACGCGTCCTTGGAAATGTAAGATCTCATCCTCACCCACTGTCCATCCAAGAAGAGGGTTATCTCCTGACACACTCTCTCGCAAGACTAAGCCTTCTGAATCTGATAGCTGAATCATCTGTACCCGATCAAGAAGTGTGGAGGTAATAGCTACAGAAGATAGGTAAGTCTGTCCCTGTCTGTCGTGCACCTCCAAATGCATCTCAGAGAACAGATCCATAAGTTTCCAATCACTACTGGCCTCCTAAACTGCCTGAATATGAGTTCTCCTACTCAACGCATCAGCCACTTCATTGCCCTTTCCCGGCGTATAGGCGAGCTTGAAGTCGAAAGACTGAAGATACTCGACCCACCTGCGCTGTCTCAGATTCATATCACGCTGAGTGAAGATATATTTGAGAATATTGTGGTCGGTGAAAACCGCAAATTACTCTCCTAGAAGGTAGTGTCTCCAATAACGTAAGGCATGAACAACAGCTGCCAACTTCAGATCGTGCGTCGGATAGTTCCTCTCGTGTTGCCTCAACTGCTGAGACCCGTAAGCAACGACCCCATCTCCCTGCATAAGAATAACTCCCAGCCCGATACCTGAAGCATCACAGTAAACAGTATAGCCCTATCCCGACACTAGAAAGACCAGTATCGATGATCACGTCAACCTCCCCCTCAACTCCTGAAAGGCTGACTCACAGGAATCTGACCATAAAAACTTCGCCACATTCTAGGTCAGACCTGTCAGTGATGCTGTTAGGCATGAAAAGTCCTGTATGAAATTTCTGTAGTATCTAGCCAGCCCTAGAAAACTCCACACCTGAAAGACACTCTTCGGATGCTCCCAGGAAACTACAGGTCTCACTTTCTCTGGGTCCACTGATACTCCTGTCTCTGAGATGACATGACCCAAGAAGTGAATCTGATCCATCCAAAAGTGGAATTTCGAGAGATTATCATATAATTAATGCTCTCTCAGTGTACTCAGAACGATCTCAATACGTGTGGCATGGTTGTGTCGAGTGTGAGAGTACACCAAGATGTCATCCATGAAAACCACCACAAAGTAATCTAAGTACGAATGGAACACTCGGTTCATTAGTGCCATAAAAACTGTTGGCGCGTTCATGAGACCGAATGGCATAACTGTATACTCTTATAGACCATACCTGCTCCTGAAATATGTAAGAGGTATATCTGACGTTCTAATGAGAAACTGATGATAATCGAACCTCAAATCGTTCTTTGAGAACACCCGGGCTCCTCGAAGCTGATCAAAGAGGTCATCGATCCTCGGCAAGGGATATCGGTTCTTGACCGTCAACTGGTTCAGCTTCCGATAATCCACACAAATCCGAAGGGTGCCGTCTGATTTCTTTGAAAACAGAATAGGTGAACCCCAAGGAGAAGTTCTGGGTCAAATGAAACCTTTTTCCTGTAACTCCTCCAACTGCTTCTTGAGCTCCTACAACTCAAGTGTAGCCATCCTATAAGGAGGAATGGACATCGGTGTCGCTCCTGGAATGAACTCAATCGAGAAATCTACCTCATGCTCTGGAGGCAAACCTAAAAAGTCCTATGGAAACACATCCCTGAAACGATCCACCACTGGAGGAAAGTCTAACTGTGAAGTCCCCTGGTCATCCAGATAAAGACTGGAAATTTGGGTTGTAACTCCTCCTAGACCATGATGCTCTGCTCTAGCTCTACCTGCCTGGATATCCCACTCGCCTCTATAAAGGAAAGATCCGCCCTCCGGTGATACGAAACTCACCCTGCGGTGATAGAAATCGATGAATTCCTAGAAGGGAACTAACCAGTCCATCCCGAGAATGACAACATATCTCGTCATCTCTAGGACATGGAGGTCCCATAAGAAATGACACCCTGCAACCTCAAGATGGCACTCTCTACACTGACGTACGCTAGATTTCCTCATTCCCAACAGTGTTTCAAGAGTCAAAAAATCGGCAAAAGAAAAGATACAGAGCCCAAGGCTCTCCACAACAGCAACATAGATAAAACTATGCGAAGCACTAGTATCAAAAAGTGCTGAAGATAAAACTGAGGCTACTAAGATCGTACCTCGAACTATAGAAGGGTCGGGATCCTGATCCTGGTAGGTCTACTCCATGGCAAAGGTCTAGCCTGTACCGCAGCCCTACGCCCCTGGCTGACCAATCTGTTGTCGCTGGTAACCTGGTGACTGACCACCGCGGTCGTGACCTCCACCTCGGCCCGAACAGCCAGAAGAACTCCAATTCCTAGACTGGTGGGAAACTGGCGAGGCATATCCTAAACGCAGGGTCATAGATGAACCCCTACCACCAGTTGAAGGTGAGAAGATCTTACAAAAACACTGAATATGGCCCATCTTGCCGCAAGATCGGCACTCCATCAGATCTCTCTGACACTAAGGCCTAGTATTCCCACTCCTACTGCACTGGTAGCATACAACCTGGCTACCAGAAAATACATCCCGCCTGCTCTGATCTCTCCGAGAAGACTCTTTGCGGCGCATCCGACTATCCGTAGGAGGAACACTAGCTCTGGATGTCGAACCGCCCTGGCTCACTACTCTAGAATCCCTCAGGTTGCGCTTAGCGATCAACGCTTGGTTAACGATAGAAGATATCGAAGTCAACCTGAAGATATTCACCTGGGAACGGATTTCCTTCCTAAGACCATCCTCAAACTTCCTAGCAAGGAACAACTCATCACCTCCTAGGATCGGCGTGAAGCGCTGAAACTCGGTAAAGTGGGACGAGTACTCCATAATAGAAAGAGTACCCTGTTGCAGGCTCATAAACTCCCAGGCTCGGTCAGCCCTCAAGGTCTCTGTGTAAAAGTATTCATAGAAGGTGCGGTGAAACTCATCCCAAGACATACTCTGCTAGCGCCCCGACTGCGAGATCACCTCCCACCACCTCTTGGCAGTGTCTTGGAGCATATAAGTATCCATCTTTACCCTTTTCTCTGGGGGTATCTCCAGATTCTCAAAGATCGTCAGTGTGGCTTCTAACCACGACTCTCCAGCCTGGGTTCCTCTATCCCTGGACAAAGTAAAAGGATGCTTCTAGAAAACCCACGTCAACTCAGCCATCGATGGGGCAGGAGGCGGTGCTCCCTAAAAAGTCTGCATCGTCCTCATGAAATCCTCCATGAACTGTGCATCGGCACCTGCGACAGGTATGACTATTGGTGCCAAGGCTGGCGCAGTAGGAGGATCTTTAGGAGGTCCCTGATCGGCCATATCCAGTGTCTGATCACCATCTGTCAACTAACGTACAACCGGAGGATGTATCAGAGGCATAGCTCTGAAAAGATCAAAAGCACACCTTAGATCAAGATTATCAAAGACTGAGAACATAAGAGTACAAAACGGGAATAGGAGGAGGAAACATTCAAGTTTACAAAACACGAATACATGGCGTGTATAAAAACTACACGGCGTGTTTTCTTAAACCAAAGACATTGGCATTGTAACGACCCAATCTTTTTGAGTAGTATATTAACTTACTCTTATTTATTTAATAAGATGTTAATGGTTAATGCAGAAAGAGGAGTCGATGGCTTCATCCAGTAGACTCAACCCTTACGAAGCCCACTTATCAGAGCTTGGGAAGGAGGTAGCATCTGTGGGCTTCGCTTTGGACCAAGCCCAATCCGAGCTCCAGCGTGTCAAGCTTGAACGAAAACGCTTGCAGGAGAAGTTCAAGTTAGTGGAGATTGCTACTAGGGCAATGTTATCTGAGACTCCCTCAGATTCTATCACCATAGCACACCTTACACTTAGGTCTTATGCCAGTGTTATAAGGGGCTATGTGATGAGACCCTAGTTTCCTTGTGTAATCCTTTCGGATGAATAAATTGAGATTTCTTCCTTTAGTGATGTTTGTGAAATTTCAAATGTCTAGATAATTTTAGAATGTATTTTATTGATGAATTTTGAAAAAGGGATATTTTGAAATATTTTTGTAAACACTAAATAACTAATGATGTGTAATGATTTTCAAAAAATGGTCTTCTACAAAAGTGTTCATTAAGGAATTTGGAGTCTAATAAGATCAACTTAATTTTTGATGAATAGTAAATTATGAATAGTGATTTTACGCTTAGGATTAGTAATGTGACCAAATGGATTAGTAATCTCACTTAAAGAAAGTTTTAAAATAATCTAGGCACCTTGATTAAGTAATGTGATTCAATAAAATGGGTAAATAACAGTTTCATAAATTATTATTCAAGTATTAGTTTTTTCGAATGAATAGTGTTTTTTAATTAAAAATTTAATTAAAAATAATTAGAAAATTATTTTTATAAAAATGACTTTATTTTTGAACTCAGAGCATCGATATTATGTTATGGTAATTTTTGGGGATTTTTCTGAAAAAAAATGAATTTTTGATGAATAGTGTATTTATTTAAAAATAAAATTAAAAATATTTAGAAAATTATTTTTGTAAAATGGAGTTCATTTTTGAAATCATAGCATTGATATTTGGTTAAGGTGAAATTTTGGGATTATTCTGAGAAAGTTGAATTTTTGGTGAATAGTGAAAGTATAGTTTTTAAGTTACGGGTGTTTAATGACATCATTAAATGATGTATTAAGTATATATTCAATATGGTCGAATTATGAATAGTAAGATAAGGTGTGAGGTGTCCCAAGTGGCCAATACCATGGGCAAATACCATGGGCAAGTCCATGGTTTTGCCAAAACCACTAGTGAGGTGTCCCTTGACCATTAATGCTTTGTCCCCTCACTTTCCCTATAAATACCCACCATTTCCTCCCTTAGTTTTCACTCCCAACTCTCCCCCAACGAAGTTCTGGTCTTCTTACCTTCCAAGGAGTCCTCCCAAGGTGCCCCCAAGCCCTCAAGGTCCAATCCTTTGAGTTTCAAGAGTCACATTTTAAGGTAAGGGATCCGACCCCTCTCTTTCTTTTCATGAAATCTCTTTTATGTCATTCCTATTATGCTCCATGTTTTTATGTGAGAGGATGTTCTTTTATATTCCTCTTACTGCCCTTTAATGTTTATATGATGAGAGATCCCCTCTTACTCTCATCATTTCGTTTTATGAAAGTTTAAGTGACGCCGTTAGGCTGCCGAATTTTTAAGGGATTCTTTCACCCTTCTCATTTTTCAAGTTCAATTTTCATGTCAAGTCTTTCAAGTTCCTTTTTATTATGTTGGGGTATGATCTCTATATCAATCATACTGATCTCTTATGATCATATGATGAGGGACCCTTTTTGATCTTGTCAAATCATTTTCTTTTGAAGTTAAGTGACGCCGTAAGGCTGCCGAATTTTCATAAGAGAAATCTAATCTTTTTCCTTCCATGTTTTTCATTTCAAATGGTATGTCCCTAAAATTTCGTTACCATGTCCATATGTCCTTCTTATTCTTTCACCCTACTGTTTTATGGATCATTTATGAGTGGGTGACCCATGTCCCCTCTCATTTCAACGTTTTCTAAAACCCCGAAACTTAGCCGTTATGCTGCAGAATTTTCCCCTCAAAATGCCTCTCTCTTTTCTCAAAAATTATTTTATGTTATAAAGTTAATACTCAAAGCTCTTATTTCTACAAGGGTATTCACATATATATCAAAATGTTCCATTTTAAATTCTGGGATTTACATACATGAGACCCGCTTTCCCTTTCCGTGGGTTTAAAGTGACGTAAAGATCATGTCTTTAAAGCAGTTTTTAAAACGTTATGATTATGAAATGAAACCCATTTATTTTATGCTATGTGGGTTATTTATGAAATTTTTGATGATGATATATGTGGCTCACATGATAATAAAGGCAAATTTAAGGGTGCGCCCTGATAGCGCTCCAATGCATTGGGTAATGATGTAACCACTAGAGATTACAATTTTCACGATACCTTGGTGAATAACCTTGGTAATTTTCAAATGACACCTTGGGGATGGACCTTGGTGATATGTTCATGATTGTCTATGTTAAATGATGTAGACACATCTTCAAGTTATGAAAAATGTTATTTTTATTATGAAATGCCTCATGATTTCTTTCTTATGCCTTAATGTTCTTTTCATGTCCTTATTGAAGTATCTCAAGTTCACATGTAAAATGTTCCTCTTATTTCCCTTACTGGGCCTTCTGCTCACCCTTTCTTTTGATGTATGTCCCCAGGTTATGAGATGCATAATGAACATAGGATGAACTAAAGGAGAAGCCTTTCAAGTGTTTAAGAAGAATGTTTTTATGTTTTTTTTTTATGTTTTATGATCCTTGTTTCCAAGACACTAAACCTTAACGATCCTCAGTTTTGTGTAATGTAATGAAAGTTTATGTTATAAAATGGTGGGATGCTATAGTTGGTATCAAAGGATGGTTTAGTTATTTGTGGAAATTAGGATATAAAAACTTTAGGAAGAACCCTATAGAAAAGTTTAAATATAGGAAAACTTCCTGGTATTTTGGTAAGTATTAAGTAAGTGGTCTATCAAACAAATACATCCCTGTCTGGATACGAGCAGGTAGAGGCGGCTCTGGCACAGATGTACATAGGGGTAAAACCCGAAAACACCGCTTTGAGATAGACTCGAACGGGAACTGGTGCACGATAACGGGCCTTGCTGCACTCTTGGTTACGACACTCTCGGGGGATATGTTTGGTTAATCACATGCTTTTTATGAATCATTATGAAGGAATTATAGAGAACTATAATTGTCTAAGCACGAAGTCTTAGTTAAAAGATTCATAAATGAAATAAGTTTCTCACTAAGGTTTTATTCTTTTAGAAAATGGCGGGCAATAGGAGAAACCGTGCCGATGGTGACCGCAATGCACCATGTGCTGACGGCCCTCCGATGGAATCCGGAATGGAAACATTCATGCGGATGATGAACCAACTGACTCAAGTTATGAGTAATAACTTGAATCAAGCTGAGAGGCCGACCTCACCACGAAGGGAAAAACTTTCTGTTGAGTCCTTCATGCATCAACGACCGCCAACATTCAGTGGATCTACTGACCCATTGGTTGCGGAACAATGGATAAGCTCCATTGAAAAGATCTTTTCTGTACTTCATTGTTCGGAACAAGAAAAAGTCACCCTTGCTGTTTACCTCCTAGAGGGAGAAGCTGATCAGTGGTGGTCACTGATCAAAAACACGAAGCCACGAGGAGAGATGGAAGCTATGGAGTGGGAAGAATTTCGGGGAATTTTCTTTAACAAGTATTTCCCTCGTTCCATGAGAACGAAAATGGAGAAAGAGTTTCTCGAGCTGAAGCAGAAGGAGAACGAATCTGTCGGAAGCTATGAGATGAACTTCACAAGGCTTTCCCGTTATACCTCAAGCTTTGTCATGGACCCTAATGGGAAGGTTGATAGATTCTTTGGCGGACTACGACCACATCTGCGGAAGAATCTAGCCAACAGGGACTACGATAGCTATGAAGAAATAGTTCGAAGTGCTATGAAAGTTGAACTAGAGTTTGGAGAGACACAGTGGTCTCACAAATCTAATGAGAAGAAGAGAACTCTAGAACCAAGCCTGGGAAGAAGTTTTGATCAGGAAAGAGGTGGAAAGCATATGCAACATGCCACATGCAATAAATGTGGGAAGAAGCATCCGGGGAACTGCTTGATCGGAAGTGGCAAGTGCTATAGGTGTGGAAAAGAAGGCCATATTTCTCGGAATTGTCATGGTGATGTGAAGCCTCAACTTCCCAACACTAACGACAGAGGAAAGATGGTTCTGGCCCTACCCGAAGTCACATGCTTCAAGTGTGGACAGCTTGGGCACTTTGCTAATCAATGTCCAAATCCGAGGGCGGTGGAGGGGAATCACCATCAACCTCAGCAGAGGCCAAGGGGGCAAGGTCGTGCTTTCGCTATCACAACAACTGAAGTTGAAGTTCCGAACGATGTGGTAGCAGGTACTCTTGTTGTCCTCTCAAAACTAGCAAGTGCTTTATTTGATTCTGGTTCTACGCATTCCTTTATTTCTTCCAAGTTTGCAAAGAATATAGAATCAATCCCCGAATTGCTTGAGGTAGAGTTGTCAGTCAAGACTCCAAGTGGGATTATCCATGCATCAACAGTGTTTAGAGACTCTAGTGTTTACTTTGGTGAGCACAATCTTATCGCAAATCTAGTAGTCATTCCCATGATGGAATTTGACATTATACTAGGGATGGACTGGCTCTCAGAGTATAATGCTAAGATCAAATGCAGAAGTAAGGAAATCTTAGTAGTCTTGAATGAACGACCTACAGTTATCTTCCGAGGAGAGATATCCCGAACTGATCCCTATCTAGAAGCACCTCCTATAGCTTTCTTTATGGAGTTAATCGGTGATGAGGAAGAAGGGAAAGGAAGCATACAAATTGAAGATGTTCCGATTGTTCAAGAATACATGGATGTATTTCCTGAGGAGTTACCTGGACCTCCCCCAGAAAGAGAGGTAGAGTTCTCCATTGAACTCGTACCTGGGTCTCAACCGATATCAAAGACTCCGTATAGAATGGCAAATGTGGAGCTAGAGGAGCTAAAGAAGCAACTCCAAGACTTGTTGGAGAAGGGGTTTATCCGACCGAGTGTGTCTCCTTGGGGAGCACCAGTTCTCTTTGTGAAGAAGAAGGATGGATCAATGCGGCTATGCATTGATTATAGAGAACTGAACGGGATCACAGTGAAGAACAGATACCCTCTTCCAAGAATTGATGATTTATTTGACCAACTTCGTGGGGCTCAATTCTTCTCTAAGATTGACCTTCGATCTGGTTATCATCAACTGAGGGTGAAGAAGGAAGATATTCCAAAGACTGCCTTCCGATCAAGATATGGGCATTATGAGTTTACTGTTATGCCCTTCGGCTTGACTAATGCTCCTGCTATTTTCATGGATTTGATGAATAGAGTCTTTAAGGACTACCTTGATAACTTTGTGGTAGTTTTTATTGATGATATTTTGATATATTCAAAAAGTCGGGAGGAGCATGAAGATCATCTGAGGGTTATTTTGAAAACTCTACGGAAGGAGAGGCTCTTTGGGAAGTTCAGCAAGTGTGAGTTTTGGTTACAACAAGTGGCTTTCTTGGGGCACATCGTAACCAATGAAGGAATCTCGGTTGACCCTGCAAAGACAATGGTTGTGGAGGAGTGGCCTCAACCCACAACAGTAACTGAGATTCGTAGTTTCCTTGGTTTAGCGGGATATTATAGGAGGTTTGTGAAAAACTTTTCACGGCTTTCTAATCCACTAACCAAGTTGACTCGAAAAGGGGTTAAGTTCATCTGGACAAAGGAATGCGAGGAAAGTTTCCAAGAGCTGAAGAAGAGATTGGTTACTGCACCTGTGTTAACACTACCCTCTATCGGAGAAGGATTCGTTATTTTTAGCGATGCATCTCTGAAAGGGCTTGGGTGCTTCCTCATGCAAAATGACAAAGTAATTGCTTATGCATCTCGACAGTTGAAGATTCATGAGCAGAATTATCCTACGCATGATCTAGAGCTGGCGGCAGTTGTTTTTGCTCTAAAGATATGGAGGCACTATCTTTATGGGGAGAAATGTGATATATACACTGACCACCAAAGTCTAAAGTATATTTTCACTCAGAAAGAATTGAACATGAGACAAAGGAGATGGTTGGAGCTTATTAAAGACTATGATTGTTCAATTCATTATCACCCTGGAAGAGCAAACAAAGTCGCGGATGCGTTAAGCAGGAAAGATCCTGTTGTTCTGGCAACAATGAGGATCCTGGGAGATCCCTTGATTAAAGATCTAGTAAAACTAGACATGGGAATTATAAGGAAAGGGACATCATCAACCCTATCCCAAATGATTTCTCAACCTTCATTACTAGAGAGGATCAAGAAGGCTCAAAAAGAAGATCCTTTGCTGCAGGAGAAGTTCGAGGCTGTAAAGGATGGGAAGTTCCCTGATTTCAATATTGATCAAGAAGGCATGTTGAAATTTCGTACCAGACTATGTGTTCCATCCATTCCGGAGATAAAGAAAGAACTGATGGATGAAGCTCATAGCTCTACTTTCTCTATACATCCGGGAAGCACTAAGATGTATAGAGACCTTTGTGATCATTATTGGTGGGATAACATGAAGAGGGAGATTGCCGATTACACTACAAGGTGCCTGGTGTGTCAGCAAGTAAAGGCAGAAAGACAACTTCCTAAGGGGGTATTACAACCGCTACCCATACCAGTATGGAAGTGGGATAATATCACCATGGACTTTGTAACTGGTCTCCCGAAAACATCCAAAGGAAACAATGCGATATGGGTTATTGTGGACCGTCTCACCAAGACAGCCCATTTTATCTCTATTCGGGAAGATTTCTCTCTGGATCAGCTTGCCAAGATATACGTGAAGGAAGTGGTAAGGCTTCATGGGGTACCACTATCCATCGTATCTGATCGTGACCCAAGATTCACATCAAAATTCTGGAGAAGTCTTCAGCATGCTCTGAATACTGAATTGAATTTTAGTACGGCCTATCATCCTCAAACTGATGGCCAATCTGAAAGGACTATTCAGACACTCGAAGACATTTTGAGATTATGCTCAATGGAATTTAAAGGTGGATGGGATCAACACCTCCCATTAGTGGAGTTCTCTTATAACAACAGCTTCCATGCGAGTATTCAGATGGCACCCTATGAAGCTCTGTATGGAAAGCGGTGTAGAACTCCTACTTGTTGGGATGAAACTAGTGAGAGGAAGCTTCTTGGGCCTGATCTCGTGCAAGAGATGACAGAACAGGTTCATGCCATCCAACAACACATAAAGGCTGCTCAGAGTCGGCAGAAGAGCTATGCTGACAATCGTCGAAGGGACTTGGAGTTTGGTGTTGGTGACAAAGTCTTCCTTAGAATTTCTCCATGGAAGAGAGTCATGCGGTTTGGGAAGAAAGGGAAGCTCAGCCCTAGGTACATTGGCCCCTATGAAATCCTTGATCGCATAGGAGCAGTGGCCTATCGTCTAGCACTTCCACCGAACCTAGCTCAAGTTCATGATGTCTTCCATGTATCTCTCTTGAGGAAGTACATACCCGACCCTTCGCATGTACTGAACCCAGAGGTGGTACAACTTGAACATGACCTCTCTTATGAGGAGCAGCCAGTGGAGATCTTGGACCGTAGAGACAAGGTCCTACGAAACAAGACTACCCACCTTGTGAAAGTGTTGTGGAGGAATCATAAATATGAAGAAGCGACTTGGGAGCCTGAGGAAACGATGAAGCAAAAGTACCCTCACCTTTTCAACTAGGCCTCAAGTATAAATTTCGGGGACGAAATTTCTTAAGGGGGGAAGAATGTAACGACCCAATCTTTTTGAGTAGTATATTAACTTACTCTTATTTATTTAATAAGATGTTAATGGTTAATGCAGAAAGAGGAGTCGATGGCTTCATCCAGTAGACTCAACCCTTACGAAGCCCACTTATCAGAGCTTGGGAAGGAGGTAGCATCTGTGGGCTTCGCTTTGGACCAAGCCCAATCCGAGCTCCAGCGTGTCAAGCTTGAACGAAAACGCTTGCAGGAGAAGTTCAAGTTAGTGGAGATTGCTACTAGGGCAATGTTATCTGAGACTCCCTCAGATTCTATCACCATAGCACACCTTACACTTAGGTCTTATGCCAGTGTTATAAGGGGCTATGTGATGAGACCCTAGTTTCCTTGTGTAATCCTTTCGGATGAATAAATTGAGATTTCTTCCTTTAGTGATGTTTGTGAAATTTCAAATGTATAGATAATTTTAGAATGTATTTTATTGATGAATTTTGAAAAAGGGATATTTTGAAATATTTTTGTAAACCCTAAATAACTAATGATGTGTAATGATTTTCAAAAAATGGTCTTCTACAAAAGTGTTCATTAAGGAATTTGGAGTCTAATAAGATCAACTTAATTTTTGATGAATAGTAAATTATGAATAGTGATTTTACGCTTAGGATTAGTAATGTGACCAAATGGATTAGTAATCTCACTTAAAGAAAGTTTTAAAATAATCTAGGCACCTTGATTAAGTAATGTGATTCAATAAAATGGGTAAATAACAGTTTCATAAATTATTATTCAAGTATTAGTTTTTTCGAATGAATAGTGTTTTTTAATTAAAAATTTAATTAAAAATAATTAGAAAATTATTTTTATAAAAATGACTTTATTTTTGAACTCAGAGCATCGATATTATGTTATGGTAATTTTTGGGGATTTTTCTGAAAAAAATGAATTTTCGATGAATAGTGTATTTATTTAAAAATAAAATTAAAAATATTTAGAAAATTATTTTTGTAAAATGGAGTTCATTTTTGAAATCATAGCATTGATATTTGGTTAAGGTGAAATTTTGGGATTATTCTGAGAAAGTTGAATTTTTGGTGAATAGTGAAAGTATAGTTTTTAAGTTACGGGTGTTTAATGACATCATTAAATGATGTATTAAGTATATATTCAATATGGTCGAATTATGAATAGTAATATAAGTTGTGAGGTGTCCCAAGTGGCCAATACCATGGGCAAATACCATGGGCAAGCCCATGGTTTTGCCAAAACCACTAGTGAGGTGTCCCTTGACCATTAATGCTTTGTCCCCTCACTTTCCCTATAAATACCCACCCTTTCCTCCCTTAGTTTTCACTCCCAACTCTCCCCCAACGAAGTTCTGGTCTACTTACCTTCCAAGGAGTCCTCCCAAGGTGCCCCCAAGCCCTCAAGGTCCAATCCTTTGAGTTTCAAGAGTCACATTTTAAGGTAAGGGATCCGACCCCTCTCTTTCTTTTCATGAAATCTCTTTTATGTCATTCCTATTATGCTCCATGTTTTTATGTGAGAGGATGTTCTTTTATATTCCTCTTACTGCCCTTTCATGTTTATATGATGAGAGATCCCCTCTTACTCTCATCATTTCGTTTTATGAAAGTTTAAGTGACGCTGTTAGGCTGCCGAATTTTTAAGGGATTCTTTCACCCTTCTCATTTTTCAAGTTCAATTTTCATGTCAAGTCTTTCAAGTTCCTTTTTATTATGTTGGGGTATGATCTCTATATCAATCATACTGATCTCTTATGATCATATGATGAGGGACCCTTTTTGATCTTGTCAAATCATTTTCTTTTGAAGTTAAGTGACGCCGTAAGGCTGCCGAATTTTCATAAGAGAAATCTAATCTTTTTCCTTCCATGTTTTTCATTTCAAATGGTATGTCCCTAAAATTTCGTTACCATGTCCATATGTCCTTCTTATTCTTTCACCCTACTGTTTTATGGATCATTTATGAGTGGGTGACCCATGTCCCCTCTCATTTCAACGTTTTCTAAAACCCCGGAACTTAGCCGTTATGCTGCAGAATTTTCCCCTCAAAATGCCTCTCTCTTTTCTCAAAAATTATTTTATGTTATAAAGTGAATACTCAAAGCTCTTATTTCTACAAGGGTATTCACATATATATCAAAATGTTCCATTTTAAATTCTGGGATTTACATACATGAGACCTGCTTTCCCTTTCCGTGGGTTTAAAGTGACGTAAAGATCATGTCTTTAAAGCAGTTTTTAAAACGTTATGATTATGAAATGAAACCCATTTATTTTATGCTATGTGGGTTATTTATGAAATGTTTGATGATGATATATGTGGCTCACATGATAATAAAGGCAAATTTAAGGGTGCGCCCTGATAGCGCTCCAATGCATTGGGTAATGATGTAACCACTAGAGATTACAATTTTCACGATACCTTGGTGAATAACCTTGGTAATTTTCAAATGACACCTTGGGGATGGACCTTGGTGATATGTTCATGATTGTCTATGTTAAATGATGTAGCCACATCTTCAAGTTATGAAAAATGTTATTTTTATTATGAAATGCCTCATGATTTCTTTCTTATGCCTTAATGTTCTTTTCATGTCCTTATTGAAGTATCTCAAGTTCACATGTAAAATGTTCCTCTTATTTCCCTTACTGGGCCTTCTGCTCACCCTTTCTTTTGATGTATGTCCCCGGGTTATGAGATGCATAATGAACATAGGATGAACTAAAGGAGAAGCCTTTCAAGTGTTTAAGAAGAATGTTTTTATGTTTTTTTTTTATGTTTTATGATCCTTGTTTCCAAGACACTAAACCTTAACGATCCTCAGTTTTGTGTAATGTAATGAAAGTTTATGTTATAAAATGGTGGGATGCTATAGGCATGTACTCCTGCCACCACTGGTCGTGTAACACCCCAACTGCACGGCGTGTTTCCCCACACACGGTGTGTACTTGAACTCTATTCCCCTACCTGAGTCTCTTTACACGGCTAACCCACATGGCCTTCGTAAACTAAGACTACACAGCGTGTTCCCTGTGGACACGGCGTGTAGTATACAAGGTTTCAATGACCCGTGTTTCTAGTTACACGGCCAGCTACATGGATGACCCTTACACGGCGTGTTTCGAACAAACACGGCGTGTATAGGAGAAGATATCACTGACCCGTGTTGTTCGTGACATGGACGGGTACCTGGTACAAGACTACACGGCGTGTTCTTTACCAACACAGCGTGTTCTACTCAAGCTTCCCTAGACCGTGTTGTTAGTGACATGACCAGATACACGGATCTATACTACATGTCATGCACCTACTGTACACGGCGTGTTCCCAAAGACATTTCCTCAGCACCATGTTCCTTCTCACACAGTCAGTGACATGGTCTAAAACTACATGGTGTGTAGTCATAAAGTACACACCGTGTATTCTGGGTTTTTCCGGGCAGTAGCTCAGAAACTGCACTAAATCCCAGAAACACAGAAAACAAGGCATGAAGGTGCCAAATTCCGATCCTTGAGGGCCCATACTCCCCACAAATCAAATATTGGCATCCAATATAGTAATATATAAGGAAAAACAAGTCAATGATTCACCAATTTCTGATTCAAGAGGTCCCATAGCACCTCAAGAACCAAAATGTGTCATTCATTTAAGAAAAGTACAATACAAATAGTTCTCTATCAATGGCAGGGATTCTATCAAAGCATCTATCACAACAGCATTCATAATCTACACAAAGTGTATCACAACAACATACAATCGCTAATGCACCCTAGATGGCATGGAAAGAATGCATGGCATGTGATTTATAACAAGTTCCTATATGATGCATGAGATGGAATACCCTCATCTCATTGGGTTGTGACAGAAATAGAACCATAATAGAAACAACAATAACAACACAAGTCATGTGAATCACTCTAGGTGAAATCATATCAACCGTCAAATCTAAAAACCAGAAAATTGTAGTAAACGAGGTAGTATGGATTTTCCATGTACACGGGTTAGCTACTCCCAGGCACAACTTATTACCAAGTAACAAATCCTTCCTATCCCTGGCTATAGGCTCCAAATAGTAAATCAATAGAAAATAATTCCTCTGATACCACTTCGTAACGACCCGGTTACGGAATCCACCTAGAGGTGCCCCATACCCGGTTGGTCACA
Organism: Viscum album; assembly: GCA_963277665.1. NCBI lineage: Eukaryota > Viridiplantae > Streptophyta > Magnoliopsida > Santalales > Viscaceae > Viscum > Viscum album. The sequence goes on from OY728120.1 coordinate 176,934,498, forward strand.
TGGCCTCAAGTGCATTTTCCCAAACGCCAGAGGCTGCCGACTAGCAGCGAGGGCCTTGGGTGTTATAGTGGGGAAACTATGCCCTCATTGGTAGAGTACACAGTGGAAGTAAATAAACATGAAATAGCGGAAGCAGTGAATAACCACAATAATAAACAACAGAAAACTAAATCAGCAAACAACTGGAGCACATATGTATATATATGAAATGATGGATGTTACATATCTAGGAAAGTATCCCAACAAGTCGTAGTGCTGAAAAATAAAATAGTACCAAAACAAGTACAAAAGAAAGTAAATAGCTCCTCAGCATCGCAAGCCAAAGCTTGGTCCCATGCTCTCCTGCTCCAAGCAATCAAGTACCAGAAGTCGAAGGGTGCTTTCCCTTGTCTATACCTGCAACAACATAGTCTATTTGGGCCCAAAAGCATGACCCAAATAGGGTGTGACACTAAATCCCGGTAGGCAACCACTCGAAGATCTATGCCTAACAGTCAGTGAGTATATGGCAGGTAATATTACAATAAGCTTAAACAGTAGCAGCAACAACAGGCAGAAATCAGTAAGCAGTAAATAGGATGATACACAACAGTGATCAGTTTACAGAACAACAAGAATCGGTGAAGCAACAGCTAACACAAGAAGGAAACCCTCTGGGAAGTACTCGCAGCCATCCCCTCTGGTCCAATCCAAGAAGTACCACAACGCTCTGTGCAGTGCACTCAACCTAACCCCTCTGGTTTGGTCATAAGAATTTATAAGAATCTCTGGGGAAGCTCACTCGGTCAATTCCCCTTATATTCTATGGTAGTAAAGGACTCTCAGAGGGAGATCATGCGGTCTAACCCTCTTGGACCAAGTTCTAGAGACTCTCTGAGGAAGCTCACTCAGTCAATCCTCCTATAGCCTCAGGTATACCACATACTCTCTGAGGAAGCTCACTCAGTCAATTCCTCCTCTTGCCTGGGAAGGTTTTTTTTAAAGACATTCAAACAAGGTAAAGACTCTCTGAGGAAGCTCACTCGGTCTAATTTGAGTACACGGTGTGTACTCTACTTTTCTGTACTCTGCTTTAAGCGGCCTCCACTTCACCCCTACACACCGTGTGTGTGGCCCAGACATGGCCAGCACACGGCCTGGCGCGGAAAGGGAGTACACAGCGTGTACTCATAAAGTACACGGCGTGTACTTAAAAAATTTCCAAAAACTCCTCTTTTCTCAAAAATGACCAGAAAAGGAAAAACACACCTGAAACGAAGATCCGGGTTCTTACACTTCCTCAATATCATGTGTTGTACGCAATATCGAGTTTCACTAAATAACGATATATTGTTATAATATTATTATGAACTAGACATTATGAATAGTATTAAACATATTTTTAATTTTATAACATTATCATTCATCTTACACATTTTCTAGATCATGGTATGATTACAAAATAAATTTTTCGGGTAAAATATGTATTTTTCAAAAAATACAGTTTTGCAGCCTTTTGATGGCGTACCTATTTTAAATCTAATTTTTAACAAGTTTATAAGATAAATTTTACAAAATATACTTCATCTTGTGAATCAGTATATAAAAATTTACATTGGATAAAGTTTTGATATTTTTCTGATAACGTTCATATTTTGATGAATAGTAAAAATACGCTAAATTTTAATTAAAAACAACTTTTTTCATCAAGATAATTTATATGGTTAAATTATAATATTGAATGGTTTTAAATTATAAATAGAATATATTTTTACCATTTAATATAATTTAAGTCATTAGCATTAATTTTACACTGAATTCATAGGTAAAAACATTTCAATCTTTTGCAATGTTTTAACTTTTAAAACCTGTTTTCTCAACAGCGGGATTAATTTTAAATTAAATAATGCAACTAATGTGTTTTGAATTTGAAAAAATGGATTCCATATTTGGTATCAGTAGTTTCAAATTATGTTAATAGACTACTTTTTATTTTCAGACATTATGAATAGTAACTACGACAAATTTTATTTACTACAGTTAAAGGTAAATTAGGTAATTAAGGGTAAAAATAATATTATAAAATTACTCTAAAACTTGTATTAATATAAATGGATGATTATATTTCGTTATAAAATATACATGGGTCTAAATGATATCTATTATAACCCACTTGTATGTGATTAAGACCTTTAATTTATTTTATTTAAATAAAAGTGAAATATTTCTCACTCAAACATTAATAATTAAATTATTTTTAATATAAGGTTATACAGAAAATAAATTCGGTTATAAATACTCATTTGAAAGATAAAATGGTTTTATTTATCATGGTAATTTATTTTCAATTTTTAAGAAATATATAATTACCTTAATAGCTTATACATTAATGATGCAGAAATTATTTATTTAGTGAAAAATCAATAATATAGATTTTATTAAACTAATAATACCCATAAAAGGCCCAACAAACCAGACCAAAACTTATTGGTCATGTACATATACACCATAATCATCCAAAGGTATAATTTTTGACCATTTTGAGCCTTATAAAAGCGATTATGACACTTATCTTATTTTATTTTAAATGATGTCAAAGTTGTCACCTTCATAATTTAATAAACATAACATTTTAAAAGTTGGGTGTTTTAGAAGATAAATTCTACTAAAAGTATTGTTATGAAATATATTAGATTTATATTCATCATAGTATTTTATTTTTAATTTTTATGCAACAAATAATTATATTAAATAATTATACAAAAATGTTGTAGTAATTATTTTATTAAGAGAAATATAAAATAAATTGTTTTAAAAATATTAAAATAGATATTATATGAACTAATTAATATTCTCCAAGACTTTTATAGATGAATATGACATGTTAGAAACCTATTAAATATTTTTTTTTGAATCTATTCTCTATTTGTATTTTATTTAAATTCAAATAAATGAATAGTGTCAAAATGTACACTTGGTATTTTATTAAAATAACATATTATTAAATTATTTAAAAATAACAAAAATATTTAAAAATTAAAAATTGAGAATTATATGGTCGAAAAGGTTATAAAGTATCATATTATGGAAAATTTAAAACATATAAGTATGTATTAATTACAATTTAAAATTTAGAATATTATTACCACAAATAAAATTAAATAGATTAAATATGGATAAATTAAATTGATAAGGTTTAAAATAAACATAAAACATGTCTAAATTTTATTGGATGATTAGATTAAAACCCTATCTCGTATAATATTTTAATTGAGTCATTTTTGGAGGTTTTTAAGTGGGGTTTTAATTTATTATAAAATAATATTTTTTAAGTTTCCAAATGTGCCCTCTCCTCCCTTATAAAAGGGAACCTCCTCCCTCTCCACTTAACACAATTTTTGAGCTTTCAAATTTATCCAAACCCTGCCCATTTCACTTCTACACTTCCTTATAAACCTACTAGAGGAACCTGTATTCGTCAAATACCATATTTTGTGCCCTAATAAGAGGTTAAGAGGAGGCGCATCAAAGAAGAGGTAATATCCTTTACCAGTTCTTTCAAACTTATTTCTTCTCATACTTCCTCTATATGAGTTGTTTCATTATTAAGTAATAACTCAAATATCACCTGTATAATGATATGTTATTATGAATATTAAACAACCATATTCTATCTTATATCCATCCTATGAAAAAAAATGAAATCACCACGTGTGCGTACGTACGCCTTACCGTCTCCACGCCGTGGTGTAATCTTTTATTTCATCACTAACATACTTGGATGGGTATAAGGATGGAATAAATAACTATATATTATTTTTATAACATCATACTGATTCTGAGATATTATAGCATCTACTCCAATTCCATTCAATAATTATGGGAATGATATAGTCGCTTGTGCGTACGTACGAATTACCGTCTCCATGATGCGATGAGATTCATTATCCATGATTAACCATTCAGGAATGATTATAAAGTATATATAATAAATAATCACGAAAGATATGAAATAATAATGATACTTGATTTATTTACATATATGTTTCATTTACTTAATTCCATCCAATTCAATAAGGAAACGAGAACAGTTTTCATGCGTATATATGGCCTACCGTCTCCATGAACGGTGTATTTCATTCCATTTATCGATCTATAATATATATTTATATGATGAATATATATTATATATAAATTATGTTTTAAATTCTGGAATTAAGTAAATCAGGATATAAGTAATAATATCAAGAACAACAAGTCCATACACGAATGATAAATGAAACGATTTTACCCAAAACGCTGCTTTAACATGGAATTGACAAAAGAACGAGTAATATAAAGTCATAAGTGAATCATATATGATATCATAAATATTATTATGGTACTGTTACAAGTTAATAATATGTTTAAACCCACTATATAGGATTTTGGGACACGTGTAGAAGAAATTGGACCTAAGGTAAGGGATAATTATTCCAATCTCATTCTTATCTAAGATTGTTTATTCGTAAGTATTTACTAGGGTTATGTTTATCATACATGTTCATGTTTTCTCAAAATGTTTTCATAAAATGTTTATTATTCTTCCATGTATGTTTAAAGTCATTTTTACCCTTTTTTGACTTTTACCACAAGGTATGGAAGGAATCTTTCTTTTGTTTACCATTTGAGGTACTTTTTGAATTTTCTGGAAAAATTACGAGGAGAATGTTTTTTTAACTTATATGGAATGAACGGGTTTTTAAGATTTCAAAACACCTTCTTTCCATGATGCATCCTCTACAATATTTCATGGTTATTTTCAAAAAAATTATTTTCTTTTAAAATTGAATGAAATTTTGAGAAAATGAAATGATTTTGAAAAAGAAAGGATATTTTCCTCAAAAATTCATTTAAAGTGTTTCATCAAAACTATTTTCCATCTAAGATGAAATTATTTAGTATGTTTATGTTTCAATTATAATGTCTCTATTGTTTACATGGTTTCATTTTTCTTATGATGAAATGACATCCATTTTTTTATATGGATTATGTTATGAAGGGATGATGTTTATGAAACCCATTTTCTTCTTTGGGTTATGATGAATGATTTATGATTATTTTGTGGCACACGTAAGAATGATTTCAATATGAAATGGGTGGTACCTATATCTCCCTCCAATTAATTGGGTAAAGATTTATATCTCATGAGATAAACATGGCTGGAACGGCAAGTAAATCTGGTTCAGTAATACAGGGATGGAACGGCAAGTAAACCCAGATCAGTAATGGAATTTTTCCACTATGATAGTCTTGGAAACAATGCCTTGGCTACTATGGAAATAATATCATGTTCTTAATGGTCTTCTATGATTACATGTTTTATTACCATGCTATTTTATCATGATTAATGTTTCTTTATGATCTATGCTTTATGTACTGCAATGTTTTATGTCATTGCTCAAGATTTTGATGTTTAAATATTATGTTCATGTTTTCACATTCAAATGTCTATGGATTGTTTTATGTTTTCCATGTTTACCCTTACTGAGCATTTGATCTCACCCTTTATATGTTTTCTTTTCCCTATGATATAAGTAATGGTTTTAGGTAAGAAAACAAAAGGGGAAGATATTTATGGGAGATATTGAAGATCTTTCACCATGATTAGAAGATTATGTTTAGAGTTTCCAAAGACACTAAACTATTACGGTCCATGGGTGTTTATTTTTTTTATGTATTAAGTATTCCGCAAAAGTAATTTAATTTCCATGTATTTCAAGATTGGTTCTCTACACTTTTGGTGTGGGAATTAAGGACACCTAGCAATCGATTTCCTACAGAAGAAAACTACTAATGAGGTAGAGGAAAAGAATGATCTGGTCAAAAATAATCACATTGTTCATTGCTTCAAATTAAATTAATCAAGGTACTTTGAAAACCACTACACTAAGCCAAGGGTTTTTAGAGACAACCAACATCCTCCAAGGTAGCAAGTGTGAGCTTCTTCCATCACAACCATAGATGTGGATCCCGAAAATTTTATGATTACATGTACACTAGTTTTTCATTAAATAATAGAGAATGTAATTTTTTATTATAGTTATACTTATTCCTTCATATCACAAAAGATTATTAGGTCTATTGAAACACCACCACAAAGCAAAGAAGTATATTTGTATTTGAAAACAGAAAATGGGGATATTATGTCATCTCAAGTCAATAACTCCTCCACTGTCAAAATTTGTGGGCTTAACTTCCCATAAAACATTATTTTACTACCTATAGTTTAATATAATGAAATAATGGGTACATACTATCTATCCCTATATATATTAAACATAAATTTACATGAGAATAAAATCACTCTATGTGTCACAAATTGTCCTCTGATTATGTACAAATAAAATTAGATGGATGAATCTTCATTAGCCCAAGAATCTAAAACATGGATTTTATTTCCCTTTGAAAGAACATATATAGGTCAAAATATTGAGCATACAGAATGAATCATCCTTAAAGACATTCCAATTGTGAAGTAATAAGTTAAAGTGTCTCATGAATAATTTCTTGGTCTTCCTCCTAGTTGAGAGGTTGAATTTTAAATCGATCTTATTCTGTAGAGTTACTATTATAAATGTCTCCATATAGATTGGAGAATGTGTGACATGATTATATGAACAAAAAACTAGAGGATAATATGGATAAAGGTTTCATACACCCAATGTAGCACCAATCCTCTTCATCAATAAGATAGATGGGTTAATGAACCTTTGCATAATTTATTGTGATCTCAACAAGGTCAAGATAAAGATAAATTATCTTATTGCATAGATTGATCTCTTTTTCAATTATCTAGGTAGAGAACAATATTTCTCCAAGGTGGATCTGCATTATGGATATTACCATGTAAGGGTAAAGAAGGATAATATCCCCAATACTTCCTTTCATACAAGGTATGGGAACATTGATTTCATATTAATTCCATTCGAACTCACTAATAATCCATCAATATTCATGGGATTGATGAATAGAGTCTTTAGGGATTACACTTAAAAATTTGGGGTAGTCTATATAGATGATATTCTAATATACTCCAAAATTAAGGAGTATGTTGAGGAGTATCTGAGCACTGTGCTAAAGACCTTATGAAAGGAGAATTGTTATGAAAAGTACTTCCAAGGTGAGTTTTTGTTAAAGTAATTTGCATTCTTGGGGAATATTTTCATAGGGAATGGGATATATATATACCCTTAAAATATAGAAGCAATAAATGGATGGTTGATGAAAACATCTATGATATATATATCCATAGTTTCAGTGTATTATATTGGTAGTGTCATTGATTTGTGAGAAATTTCTCATGATTTTCAAACCCTCTAACCAAGTTAAAACATAATGGGGTCAAATTTGATTGGAATGATGAATGTGAAGATAGATTAAAGGAGTTGAAAAAAAGTCTTATCACTACACTTGTACTCACTACCAAAAAGTGGAGAACTTTCTGTGGTATTCAGTGTTGATTTGAAGAAGTGATTAGGCTACGTGTTAATACAGAATGAAAAGGTGATAGCCTATCCCTCAAGGTAATTGAATGTTAGTGAATAGAACTACCCAAAACATGATCTATATTTTTATATAGTGATATTCTTATTTAAAATATGGTGGAATTATATCTTTGGGAAGATTCATGAAATAAATATAGTTCACAAAATCATCAAGTATATATTCATATAAAAAGAGGTGACCATGCATCATAAATGATGATTAGAGTAGATAATGGACTATGACTGTTCAATTAACTACAATCCAAGGAAAGGGAATAAAGTGTAAAAACTCTATGTAGAAATTATCTTGAAATTATATCATTGATGATAATTGAGAGGGATATGATCTTATTAGATTTGAAAATGATGTACATGGTAATCATAAAGGAAGGAACACCATTAGTCCTTTCACAAATGATTTTCCAAAAATACCATCTAGAGATGATAATGTATGATGAAAGTGATGATGTTGGAATTCAAAAAAAATTAGAAGATATAAGAAAAGGTAAATCCTCGAATTTCAATGTTAATGAAGAATTTGTAAGATTTTGTACATAAATATGTGTTCCATAAAATCCTAATTTAACAAAGGGGATGTTGGAAGATTCACATAGTTATACTTTCTTCATCCATCTAGGAAGCACAAAGATGTATCAAGATCTTCGAGAGAATTTTTGGTGGGAAAATATTAAGAGGGATATTGTGGAATATACATTAATATTTCTTATATTTCAACAAGTGATGATGGAATGGAATAAATTCAAGGGGATGATACAACCATTAATCATACCTACCTGGAAATGGTAAAATATCACAATGTACTTCTTCACCAGTCTTATAAATACATAAATAATAAATAATTATATATTAGTTGTGGTGGATCATATTACAAAGACAACACACTTCATTGTGATTTTAGAGGACTTATCACTTGATCAACATGAAAGTATATACATAAGAGAAGTGGTGAGGCAGCATGGAACACCATTATCAATGGTATCTAGTTGAGACCCAATATTTACCTCCAAATTCTAGAAGAATCTCCAACATGATCTAAATACCATGTTGAATGTCATCATGTAATATCACCCTCAAACCGATGGACAATATGAGGGACTATCTAGACCCTTGAGGAAATATTGAAAGCATCCTCAATTGACTTAAAAGGAGGATCAGATCAACAAATTCCTCTAGTGAAGTTCTCATACAATAAATGTTTCCACTCAAACTTCAAAATGGAACACTATGAATCCCTTTATGGGAATATGTGTAGAACTCTTGCATGCTATGATGAAGTTAGGGAACAAAAACTTATAGGCCCTGCAATGGTTGAGAATATGGTGGAAAGGTTAAGACCATTTATCACCACATCACAGATGCTCAATGTTGACTAAATATATATGCTTAAAATCATTGAAAAACATAGATTTTGATTTTAGAAACATGGTATTCATCTTCATATCATTGGGGATGAAATTCATGAGATTTGGTAAGAAGGTAAGACATAGTCCAAGACACATCGGTCCCTTTGAGATACATGATTGAATCATAGAAATTAACTATCAACTAGAACCCCCACCAAAGCTATCATACATACATGATTTATTCAATGTATCCATTTTTAATAATTACATACTAGACCCCTCACATGTACTCAATACCTAGGTGGTACCACTAGAGAATTACCATTCCTATGAGGAGTATATGGTGAAGATCATATATCATAGAGACAATGTTCTATGGAATAGGAAAATGCACCAAGTCAAAGTACAATAGAGAAACCAAAATTTTGATAAAGCTACTTTGGATCTAGATGAAATAATGAAATAGAATTACCCACATCTGTTTTAGTGTGTGAAATGAAAATTTCTAAGGAGAGATTTCTTAAAGGGGGAATATTGTAATGACCCAAAAAATTATAAATAAAATTCCCCTTAGGAAATTAATTAAATGACTTATTACATATAATGGTTATAGAAAAAAAGAGATTATTTGGTTTTATTATAACCTATCATATTAAAATACCATTAATCTTCTTTACCATTGATAATATAGTTGTTTAATAGTGATAATATGATTAGTATAAATATAGGGTTTCAGAAATCCTATTGTCATAGACAAAGGAAGTGATAACCTAAACTAGTAGGACCATACCCTATGAAGCCCATTTATTAGAGCTTATAAAGGAGATAGAATAATTGGGGTTTCCCCTTGATCAATCCCAAGATTATATCCAATAACATACACATGAGTGAAGTTTTTTACAATAGAATTACAAGCTTATCGAGATCATGGCCCAAACCATGTACAATGAACTACCCAATGAAAATCTCACCATCAAACACCTTCACCTTAGGTCGTGTGCTGCTGTAATAAATGGATATGAATGATGACCATGATAATATGAAAATTCATATTTTATTTTCAATAGAATAATTTGTATATTTACATCTTATCATTATTTTATAAATGTTTTTTATTTTTATTTTTGTGTAAAATTAAAATTCAATTAAGGAATTTATTTTTAGGAATAAATGGTTATTTAAATAAATAAAATTTTATTTAAATATCATTATTAAATAATTTTTATTAAATATAGTGGTTATGTAATTTATGATGTCAAATATAATTTTTATAAGGGTGCAAAAACTATTATTGTAAAAAAACCTACATTTCTTAATAAATGTCGATTCTTATTTTAAAAGTGAAAATTTACATATTTAGAATATTAATGAGATAAAAATTTTATTATTTTTGGAATGAAAATTTATAAAATATCAAATACTGAACTTTTCGTATTATTCTGAGATAGTCGAATTTTTGAGTAAAAATTATATACGGTATAAATATACGATGTATATTATGACATCCTAATGACCCAAAAATGAGGTAATAAATACTATAATGGATATCCACGACTAAATACATGTTTTTAATTTAAAATAATCTAATATTAAGTTTATTTTGTTAATTTTATAAATCCTTTATGAATCCTCAATAACCTATAATATATTTTATGGTTTTAAAATCATTTCTTTAAAATTATGACTCACCTACACATTATTAAAGATAATATTTTAATAAGTTCGGGAATTTTACTAATAAAATAATTAAACCAACCCATATTTTGTGGAAACCATTAGAAAAAAACCTTGGGATGTTTTATGGTTTTGATAATTTTATTTTATAGAGTCCAAAATCTATGTTGGAGAAATTATAAAGAATTCTCCACTCATTTCTTATATAAACTCCCTAATGATATCATTTCTCTTCACTATAAATCTTGGGATACCATCATTAATCTACCCTCACTTCTATATAGTCCTCTCAAGGGTCCCCCAAGCTCTCAAGAATATCCTCCCAAGCATTTGGAATCACACTCTCATGGTAAGGGATCCATGCTTTCTTCCCTTAATTCATGAATCTACATCTTTTTATGCCCTATTATTTCAAATTCCTAATGTTGAGGTGTATTTTTACATATGTCAAATACATGAATTATGATTTATAAATGATTTTATACTCTTTAAACTCTCTTTAATACCTCTAATGAACATTAATGTTCCCCCGTTATGTTTCCAAAATTTCACTGCAGGATTCCATGCCAAAACAATGTACGGTGAATACCCATACCCAATTCCTATCAGGGGTTTTCACATTTATTCACATAAACATATTTTATTGTAGAATTAAAAATATATATTCCAAACTCATTGATCTTGGAATAAAATATGTTGACAATTTTTTCTATGTTGTATGATCTCTGGGGAACACTTACCCATGAGACTGAAATGAAAGTAATTGGTATACATAGAATTATATAGTGCTCTAATGAATTTGGTAGTGTTTTAGTGTCATGAGAAATCATGCATAGAATTAGGGAGTGAAACTAATCCATCATGGTACTTTTTCCATCCCGATTTCATGGAATTTATCCTTGAACTTTTTTTATGACGTATTTTTTAAGGTGTTTCCACATTTCATATGTTGACTTTACGTAATCATCACAGCTAGAAAAACGGGCTACTGCCATAGAACTATATCCACGGTTTTAAAATTGTGGATATAGGTGGCTATAACCACGATTTTAAAACTATGGATATAGCCCACACCAATAGCCATAGTTTTGTGGAATATAGACACAATTTTAAAAACCATGGCTATAAGCCAATGTTTTCGAAGGGATATAGCCACAGTTTTGAAAATTGTGGCTATAGGTCTCCCACCCTTACGTGGGAGAAAAACATTCCCACCAAGAAATGTCAAAAGAACTATTTCCATGGTTTTGATGATATTTCCATAGTTTTTAATAATATATATAACATATTATATATATATATACACAAATTCCTTGGTGGTGTAGTGGTTAGGTTGTTAAAACATGAAGTGAATGTGTAGGGATCGAATCTGACTAGGAACACATTATTTTTAGGCTACAAACACTGTTTTCTAAGGTTATATCCATGTTAAAAACCATAGAAATAGGCCACCTAATGACATGCTTAAAACGGTGGCCATACAATTACATCCACGATTGAAAACACAGAAACCTATTGCCATGGTTAAAACAATGGCCATAGGTCAGACCCTAATACCACAACGATTTTTCCCATGGTTGGGAAAAACTATGGTTATATCCTACGACCACGTATTTATGCTATATTGTCATGGTTTTGAACTATATAAATAGCCCATTTTTGTATTTTTTCATGCTATATCATAACTTATTATTAATGGTTATGATTATCATCACTTTTATACCCCATTTATCTACCTATTTTCTAACAAGTATCACTTTCTTCATTTCATTCCATGTTTATTCCATTACTGGGATTTATAGCTCACCCATTTTTTATGTATGTTCCTAGGTCCATGCAGTTTTAAGTATGATAATGTTAAATAACTTTTCAATAAAGATGATATATTTCATGTTTTAAGTTTTTATATAATGTAACTATATCCCAAAGAAACTAGACTTCTTGATCTTCTGGGTAGTAATATAACTAATTTTATGTAATAAATCATGAATTAAAATATAATAAAGATTTGGTATTTCATAGGTACAATTTGGGGTGAGGGGTCAAGATAGAGTGCTTTCAAAGGATCGGGTTGATGTATAGGATGAATTTTAGAGTTTAGAATGGGTGATGTTTCATGGGTTGGTAAGAAAAAGGTGTTAGCTATGTTTATTGAGTGATGTAAACATGGGATATAAGAAGATAAATTGGTATTTAGGTCCCCCTTCAATATGTTTCATAGATATTTAAGTCTATTGAGCCTACTAAATGAATTAATTCTAGTTGTAGGGTAGATACCTTGAAAAGGATCATGCATAATTCTTCATTGTGCCTATTTTTGAAATTGTTTGACCTTGGGATGGGTTAAAACCTTAATAATGTAATAAAATAATTAATTAATTAATGTTAAATATTCCATATTCTAGGTTTAGGAGCTCTAAATGGTTTTTATATTTGTAGTAGTGGCTCCATATCAACATCCTCATTAGGTTTACACAAATGATGTTTAGAAGGATGTGTTAATAGATATTCATAGAGTTGAGGTCAATAATGAAGACACTTGGAGGAGGAAACTCTAAGAGTTTTTGTTCCATGGTTTATAGAATTATGAGGGACCCATTTCAAATTAATTTTGGTTTTGGGAGGTTGAGATAGCTTTTAGTTAGATCCATACTTTAAAGGAGAACTAGTTATCATTTTCTATTATAAAGCTATAATAATCAGTTTGGAATTGGTGGTTCTTGTTCCTTAGGGATCGTGAGGAGTTAATGATCTCATGGGATGAGTTTCAAGACCCGTTAAAAGAGGAGTTTCTTTCTTCGACTATAAAGGGAGATAATCTCTAGGATATGAGTAACCTTTGACTGGGGATTTCTAATGTCCAAGAGTTTGGGATACATTTCAAGACCCTTTTATGATATTGTTCATAATTATTTTAAGATGAGGAGAACAGGTTGACGCATTTTGAGGAGGATTTAAATCCATATATCTAGAAATCACCCCGTTTATGCTGAAGTCATATCATTAGGTTCTAGAGAGAGAAGAAGTTATTAAGAGAAATATGGAAAGAACTAGATCTTCATGAGATGAGAGTTGTCAAAATTACTCATAAAGAAGATATGTAGTATGCAGTTCCCAGTTGTTAGGATAGAAGAGAATTTGGTTAGATGAGGGTAGCTCCCAACCCTCATCATCTAATTTTTTCAGGGATGGTGGCCCTTAAAAATATTCCATGTGATCTTATTTTTGTTTTTCTTATAGATCCCAAGGTCAATAATGGTGAGAGTTACTGAAATTTATGATCAGTCAGCACACACTAGGTGTTCAACTTTAGGTTTCCCTGTTGGGGAAATTTTAGTCAAGGCTAAAGTAGTAGGTCGTTCCAGTCTAGGATCAAAAGAGAGTATAGGGGAAGGAAGAGTACATCCTCAAGATTCTATTTTTCTTCATATATTAGAGAATTACTATGGAGTTTGTCATCAGTAGGGACAGATAGGTCACATAGTAGGTCGGGGTAGCTTCATACTTTAGTGTTTCCAGTGCCAGATGAGTCAGATGTCATTCAAGGTAGCATTTTATATTTTCTACATGGTGAATTATTTGTTTTTTTAGGATTGATTGACTCCTTTATATCAACTACCCTCATCCATGCTTTTATAATTGATGTAGATAGCCTTCCAGTTCCCTTGTAATTGAATATTATAGTTGTTGGTCAAGCTAGCTTGTATAAATTATAGAGAGACTATGAACTAGTGGTGAGGCTGAATCTCTCTTGGGGAGGCTTCCTATGTTTATGGATATAGCCATTTTTCTTCATTATCATCATGGATTGGTTGTATTCGTTACAAGATATCATGGATTAATTTAGGAGTTGGGTTGTATTTCATAACATAGATGGAGAGACAATATTGTTTGTTGACGAGGGAGACCCTTGGATGGGTAAGTGGAATTCTCTATCCTAGTCATCATTGATGGATGAGTTGATGCTAAGCTTTTTGGAGGTTTAGTAGTTGGTGTTTCTAGTGTTTTAGAAGAGTACCTTGATGTATTTCTTTATGAGGTTGTAGTGTTACCCCCTTGATGGGAGTTCAAGTTTGTGATCAAGATAATGTTAGTCCAGTCTTTTATATTGATTTCTCTATATAGTATGACACCTTGTATAGTCTGAGATTTGCATGCATATCTTGATGATCTACTGTAGTGATCTTTTTTTCTGTCAAGTGTGTCACCTTGGGGTGAACCAGTTTTGGTCATGAAGAATAATAATGGTATTTATTAGATTTATATCTATTATTATCACTTGAACCAAGTTAATGTAAAGAAATTATATCCTCTTCTACAGATTGATGATTTATTACATCAGCTAAAGGGAGCCAGTTGGTTCTTCAAGATCAATCTATTTTTAGGATATCATCATATATGGGTAAAGGATGAGGATATTCAAAAGACTTATTTTTTTCATCATGGTAATTATGAGTTCATTATTATGTTGTTCGATGTGATAAAAATCCATCCATGTTTATGATGTTGATGAATTAAATATTCAAATTTTTCCTAGATAAGTTCATGGTGGTTTTCATCAATTATATCCTTATGTACTTCACGTATTAGGAATAGGATGTAGAGAATTTGTATGTCATTTTGGTATTTCTTCATCATGAGTAGATATTCAAGAAGTTTTTGAAGATAGTGTTATAGGCAGTGAATTCCATTTCATGGGACATGTAATTTCCCACCAGGGATTAGTTTTGGATCCTTCAATGATAGTGGTTGTTTTTTCTTGGTCATCCTCCAAGATAGTCACAAAGGTGTGATGTTTCCTTGGCCTTGTAGGATATTACATGGTTTTCATGGCTAATTTCTCTTAGTTTGTGAAACCTATGAAATACTATAACTAGAAAGATCATGAATTCATATGGACTGACCAGTTTATGGAAGCATTTGAGTAACTAAAGTATAAGTTGTTCTGTGATCTTGTCCTTTGTTTTCCAAAAGAGGGGGTTCAGTTTGAGGTTTTCTATAACCCTTAGAATTTTTTCTTCAATTTTGGTTCGATGTTGTATATATCTGTTGTTTCTTATCGATATCAACTGTTTCATCCCCATGAGTATCACTTTTCTACCCATGATCTCAAGTTGGTGGAATTTATGTTTTCATTGAAGTTGGTGCAACATTACCTCATTAGAGAGTGTTTTTTGGTTTTCAGTACTATATGATCATGAGGTATATCTTATCCCAGTGTGCTTGAACATGCATCAATGTAGGGGGTAGAATTATTATAGGATTACAACTTCGAGATTTTTTATATGCTAGGAAAGGGAAATATTATAGCTGATGTGCAGAGTATAATGTCACGTAGTGATGCCCCGTGTGAATATTGAGATTCTTGGAGAGTGATGGAAGATCTCTTTGTGATGAATCTATATAAAAGAGAGGTTTTAGATAGATATTTTCTTTTCCAAATTACTTCGTAGTAATATTTGGTGTAAAAGTGGAGGATTCTCTATTGGGGGATTTTGAGGTGGAGCTCTATAGGGACTGAGTTGTTTTTTTTAATTCACATGATTGTTGTCCATAGGATGGAGAACACTGGGTGTTATTCCAAGTAACACCTCTCATTACTTTGATGTTTCATGAGATGGTTCTCTGATATTTCCATATCTTTACTTTTTTGGTAAAACATGGTGTGATAAATATGTTCTGAGATTTGAGAGGCTTGTTTTTGTGTCCTTGGTTGAGGCATGCACATGTAATGTTTTTTCCCAATGTTTGGTCTTCTAAATGGTGAAGGTCAAGCCCCATGTTATCAATGGTTTTTAACAGCCATTAGATGTTCCCCAATGTAATTGGAATGGAATAATGATGGAATTTTTTACCATTTTATCTCGATCTCAGATAATTTATGATTTTTTATGGATGATATTAGATCATTTGATGAAATAATCCCACATTACATGAATCTAGTAGTCAATATTATTGTAGGTTTTCTCAAGGAAATATTTGAAGGAGGTGGTGAAACTATGAGGAGTCTCTTAGTAGTCATTTTTTATTGAGATCCTTTGTTTACATCTAGGGTATGGAGAGTTCTCCATACTAATTTTTCCTCTCAGTTATTCATTAGATATGTTTTTAACTACATAATGATGTTCAGATAGAGCAAACCATCCAATATCTTGAGGACATGTTTCACTCTTATTTCATTTATTTTGGAGTTTCAGGGATAAGAAACCTACCCATGGTCAATTTTTCCTAAAATAAATGTTTCCACACAACCATTAGTATTTAACTATTTAATTATTTGTATATTCAAACATTTTGTTCTCAGTTATGCTAGAATGGGGTCAGAGAGGCAGGAATTCTCAAGAAAAAATATGTATAGAATATGAAAGAGATGGTTTAGGTAATTTGTGAGAGGATTAATGTAGTTCATTATCATCATAAATCTTATTCCAATCATAGGAGTAGACATATTGAGTTTGATATTGGAGATCACATGTCTCAGAAGGTGAATCCTCATCGTGGTAAGTAAAGGTTTGGTCATTAGAGTAATATTTATCCCCATTATATTAGGTCTGTTGAGGTGTGGGATCATGTTTGATCATTGGAATATTGGATGGAATCTACCTTATAGATGAGAGTGATAAACAATGTTTTTCACATGTCATAGATCTATCGTTATCTTCATGATGACCCTTATGTCATCGATCATGGCCAATATTGATGTTGACAGTGATGAAACCTTTGAGGAGTGACCTATAGATATCTAGGACCACCAGGAGAAAGTGTTTCATGTGTGTAATATTCACATAGTTTTTGTTTTTTGGTGTCATAGTGGAGTGGATGAGAGTACATGGTAATGTGGGTCATAGATGTACACTCAGTACCCAGAGTTTTTTTATGTTTATATCTTCTCTTATAACATTTTTCATTTTTTAATGTTCACATTTTTTTGTTATGATATGGTTTCCTCTTGTTTCTTATTATTAACTTACTCTTTTTTGAGAGGTATATCCCATGGGATAGTTTTTTGTAGTTTTTTGTTTGTGTTTTATGGTTTTTCTCTTATTTCCACTAATGATGTGGTTGTGCTCATGATATGATAAGATCATTGAGAGGTATCATTTGGGGATTTGGTTTGGATGAACCCTTTTCATTTTATCTCTAGTTTTTTCTAGATTATTGAGGAAAATAATTTTTCTAGAGGTGTCTAATTTAAGGTCCTAGATCTATCTATTCCAACCCTATGCGTGTTTTTGAATATCATGGTAGTCGAAGGAGGTATAATGTGATTTTAGAGGTGTTCAACTACTAAAAGTTGAAATTAGGGAGAATACATAGTGTGAGACTACAGTTCATGTCTTGTGTAAGACCAATTCATGGCCTAGAATTGTATCATTTCCTGTAAGTAAAATTCATAATGTGTTACACAACATGAATTTTTTTTGATTAAATCCTTAAAGGAGGAACATTTTTCTATGAAATTTAAATCCCGGTATTTACATGATGTGAAAAAGGGGATTCATTCCATATAAATTACATTTACTTCTTGCCTATAAAGGTTGAAACAACATGGTAGTTCTCATAAGCCTGTAAACCTCTCAAAATCTAGGCATATGTACACCCTCTTTCTAGGTTCATTGGGATCCCTTCAATGAAAATTTATTCGTGTCCTTCCATATTTGATCATTAGTGATCCAAGGAGTGTTCTTTCATTGTTTTATAGAGAGTTCCACCTAATTAGGCTTGTTTCCTCCCATTTTTTCTCTCAATGTAATAGTGCATGATCTATATTGTTTTAATGTGGGTTCCTTGTTATTGTTCAGGACTTTTTGGTATGACGTCTTTATGTGATCATAGTTTCCTCTTGGGAGAGGTGATCAGAGATCTATAATGTTGGTCCATTCTCATGTGAATAAAATTTATACCTATGAGGTAGGGGATTCATTGCTTATATTTTATTTACAAGAAATCATAAATCAATAATTGTTTATCCCTTGGGATGGAAGTAAAATTAACATAATAATTATTTAATTAGATTAATAAATAACTTCTTAGAGATCACAAGTTTATGTGCTTTATACTATGATAGCAGTTTTCCTATTGATTTTATAGATAGTGTGATATCTATGGATTGATTTTTTTTCATGTTCATTTGTATTGGGTATAATGTGGAAATTGTTAAAGTACATAGAGCTGAAATTAAATAATTAATTTCCCTAAGAATAATAAAATAGTAATGTTTTAATCCAATGTTTCTTTTAATTTGATTTAAATTATAAAGATGCAATGCACAATTTAATTTAAAATGATCTTCATGTGTTAATGGTATTGCTAAAGAATATGAATCGTTATAATTCTTGTTGATGATAAAGAATAAAAGGTATGTTAAATAAGAATGGTACTTATCACAACTTGGTGAAACTAGTTTTAATGCTAAGAGAATATTTAGAATTTGATATATTGTTATAGATTTATACCTTACGTTTCTTAGAGTTGGAACCTTTCAATAATGAATCGGTTAATTCAATATCGAATAAAATATGATTTTCTGATAATGATAATTTCTATGGAATGAGTTTCTCATCTTCTTGTGATGGATGAGTTCATTGAGTTTGGGTTAATGAATCTAATTTATGTTTGAAGTATAGATGACTTGTTTTATGTCCTTGATTTCCCTATTGTCTATAATTTTTTGTTTCCTGCTAATTTTTTGATGTGATCCAGATGTGAGATTCTCAATGTGATGTGATATGGGGTGGGGAGGCTCAGATGTAATATGAGAAAGGGATGGATGATCCTGTAATGGTTGATGTTATGTAGTCGGTGAGGCTTAGATGATGTGTTAGTAGTCGATTCCTATGATGTAGAGATTAATTAGGGTTTTCATGTGGGTGTTGGGGATGAAACAAGAGATTATAGAACGAGTTGATTATGTTATTACCCATTGATTTTAGGATGAGAGATGGGATGCTCGATTATGAATCTTTTTACTGTATCATGGTTAGCTTTATTATTTTAACTATACTATTTTCCCTACTGCTTGTGCCATTTGGATGTTCTTGGTTTCATGTTTCATCTTAATGGAATCTTGAGATGGTTTTAATAGGGTACCTAGATTATGGAATGAATCTATTGAAGAATATATAATTCATAACCCATGGGGGTTATTGTCGATAGAATTAAAATGTGAAAATATGTTAGTATTGAGAAACCATGGACTTAGATTGGATTATGTCTGGTGGATATGGAATTCACAATTATGATTAATGAAATCTAATTTGGAATATTCTTAATGGTTAATCAATGGATAATAAATTAATCAATAGATTTAATTGATAAAAAGGAATGAATTAGATAATGTGGCACATTTTAAATTATTGTGTGATTATATGATATCTAGTCTTAGAAGTTGAAGCTAGGAGTTTGATAAATGTTAGTTACAGTTGATTCTAAAACTATTTTATGCTTATATTATTATTTTGAGATATATTGTATTATGTATATTCAATTATTTCATTGTAATCCCACCCATGTCGGTTTGGGAAAGTAACAAACAATATACTCTATGAGGGTGTTTTCCCCAACATTCTAGTGGGAGGATGGATGGATGACTACCCCCACTGGCCATTTTCTCTTCTCTTGGTAGTTACTTGTTTTGGTATACTCAATTATTAGTTTTTTCACACATGTGTGTAGAGATATTTGATGTATAGTGGTTATTTCACACACATGTATTACAAGATATTGTATCTAAATGATTATTATAAGTACAATGTGTCTAGGATGTGATGGACTGAGTTACATACTCAGTGTATGAGTTCTAATGGCTTGATTTATAATACCATATGTATGATACATTTCATATAGGCTATCATGTCTCCTAAAAACAAGATGGTTACTATATGGTTATGTGATATGGTATAATGTGATGATGTGACACATGTGGTGTCTGTTGTGGTGCCTTACATAAGTTTCCTTGGGCTGGCTTATTTTTTATGAGAGATGACTCTGGATGTGTGATGTTGGGGCATAGTAGAAAACCAGTGTCAAAGTAAGATAAGTGTACCCTTGATGTTTCATTACAATATTATATGATCTCTTATATGTGATACTTCTTGAGAGTTATCAATGGAGAGTCTATAAAAGTAGTATACATGTTTAGGTGATGAGTTAATTTCAATATTTTTCGGTTTTCTTTAGCTAGATTTATTTATATTTTTCACAATAGGATCTAGGGAGGATCCTACTGAGTATATTGTTATGCTCACCCTACGCATATATAAACTATTTTTTAGTTCAGAAAATGTAGGTTAGATATTGGGATGGATATTACTAGATCATGGTTTTTAGGATATGTTTGGGATCATGCTCATTTTTATGTTAACCTTTTTGGTACTTTTAGTTTCCTTTTAGTTATTGTAGTATTATATGACATTTTATGTTTCCACATGGTATATATATATATATATATATGTCTGAGCATGTGGTGATTGTTTTATTTTTCTGATATCTCTCTTCTACATTCTCTCTTAGATGGTAATTTAACCAATATAAATGATTCTAATACCTTTAGTGCTAGTCACTAACCTGGGGCCTACTAGAGATAGGACTTGGGTAGTCACCATCTCCCTTCCATTATTTCCAGTCCAAGAGGGGTATACTTTATGGGAGGGGGTCATGATATTTGGAATATTTTATGAAATGGAATTAGTTTTTCAAGGGATAATAAAATAGTGGTGAATGGGGTTATTTATAGATATAGGATGGCATTTTTAATGAAAAAATTTATATTTTTTATATATTTTTCTCAATAATACGAATTTTAATTATTATTATTCCCAAGAATAGTATGCTAGTCACTGGATTCCAACTAAAAAAATTATTACATTATGAATTATGTTTTCAATTATATATTTACATTGAACAAAAGACATTATTCACCTACATATTTTAATACAAACAAAAAAGTTCAATAATTCCTTCTTACCTAATTTCCACACCCAAATTTCAAAAATATAAAATTTAATTATTTTATATCATGAATCAAAGTATTAAGTTTATTAAAAATTTACTTCTATAAACATTATATATAGTGAAATTTTAATTGAGATAATGTATTTTTCATGAAAAAATGAATCCAATGATGGACTAAATGCTAAAAACATGATCTTGGAGAATAGTTTTTTTCAAAGGATTTTATTTTACTGGTCATTGATCCCAAATGGACTTACAGATAAATATTTATGGTCATTCGAAGTTACAATTCCAAAAAATTCATTAAGGGTGATTCTGGAACAATGTATTGATTTTCTCTAAACATTGTTCACAAAAATCAGACTTTGGTGAGTGATGGTAACCTCCACATAGCATAACTCCAGTTTGAAAAATTCACATAGCTGCGAAGATATTGAGGTGGTAACATCTATGGAGTGTAACTCTGGTTCATGTAAGTCACATGGTAACATAAATCTTGAGTCAGTATCCTCTGCACAACATAATTTTTGTCCATGGAAGTCAAAATACTATATGGATCTTGAGGCGGTAACTTTCGTGCAATGTAACACTAGTTCATAGAAGGTATGAAACCTCATAGATTATGAGTCTATATCCTCTGTGCAGTGTTACTCTGGTTCACATAATTCATGCATCCATGTGTAGATTGTGGTGATGACCTTTACAGAGCATTCCACCAGTTCACAGAAGTCACACGATAGCGCAGAGCCTGAGGTGGTAACCTCCAAACAGCATAACTCTAGTTCACAGAAGTCACCTGGTCATGAAATGTTGGAGGCAACAACCTCTACACAATGTATGCTTATTTATAGAACATTCTCCCTTTACGAAACTCATAATCATTTGTGAAGGACTCTATCTTTCGTTAAACTGATTCCCTCACCTCCACTAAGACTATAAATACCCACCTTAAGTAGTCCTTTGGAGGAGGAGACACTAAGCTATGACATTATGCTCTCAATTCACAAAACTCAAAATAGTTTCATGGATTCTTATAACTCATTACACCATGTGTAATATTTTTTGAATTACCCTATGTGATACCTTCCATATATGGGTTAGTGTTTGAGGTTGTTTCATGAAACTTCTATCTATGAAGAACGTTTTTCACATAAGATGTTCATTCCTCCAAAAACACCAATTTTCATGAAACTCTAATGTTTCATGAAAGACTATTTTCTAAACCCATTTGGATACCTCCTTTCACAGATAATACTTTTATGAAATTTGAGCATCTTCATGAAACCCCTATTTTTTAAAAATCTCTGACCTCAATGAACATTGGTTTATACCATGGGGGTATAACCCCCACACCCCACTCGAGATAATTGTTGGGCTACAGCCTTGAGCCTCTGGCCCGATCCCATCACTACCATCACTGACACCCATGAAACATGGAGAGTTGCACCGTTAAATTTTTGGGTCTGGTCAAGGAAATTTTAGGTCGTGGACAATACATCCCCAACATCAACCCCATTTAACACCATGAGTTGATATACTCCTGTACACTCCCTTAAAGACCTCAAGTACACCAACTCATATTAGTCCTTTTAGCATTCCATGATTTGAGATTATTCTCTTGGGTTCCTTGAATACCTTGAGTCAAAATAATCCTCACACAAATATGAGAACCTCTTCACATGACTCCAATTCCAAGTCAAACCAGAATGGACCGCTCTTGCATAAGTCCCACACCATCCATTTCTAGGAATCTTATAGTTGTCCTCACTAAATGATGTTAAACAGTGTTATACTCTATATGGAAAGTATAGGATAATTCATATGGAATGAATAAGATGCCTTACATATGTAGCATAAGATGTGTCATTTTGTGATCATGAGACCACACCATTTTTCATCACTACATGACGTTAAATTATTGTATACCATATATGAAAATAATGGGATACCTCCAATGATATGCATGATATTATTTGATTTTCATGAATAATACTTGTTATTTAATGATCATGATATGACCCCTAAATAGTCCTCATGTGCCTCCTTCTTGGGCATAAGCCCAAATTATATTTCTTGACCCATTAGTGGGTCGAGATTCCCATAGGACCCATCATAAGGATAATGAATGGGTTTCCCTAGACTACAAGACCAACATGTATCCTTGATACTCCCAAGAATCCCCCATGGGTCTCCTCCTCACATGTAATCCCCCAATAAAATTCCTTAACCCATAAGTGGGTAAAGATCCCCTTATGACCTAACATGAAGAAGACATAATGGGAAGCTCAATGCATAATCCCCATGCACCATGTCTTTCTAGATGATGTCAAACTATAAACATGCCATATTACATGAACATAGGATTCCCTATTGATCCAAAAAGATGATGATGGAATGGGAATGTCAATGCATAATCCCCACACACCATGTCCTTTCACGTGACATTAAAATGTAACCTTACCCCATGAAAACAAATTGGATGCCCAGTGTAATAAAAATAGTATTCATCATAAAACAATCACGAAATTCCTTAAGTGATATATGTGAGACGATTCCCCTATCCACCTAATAATATCCCATGTATAATCCCCATCCACACCACCTGTGATCCTAGAAGAACCTAGGAATCTCCCACATGTAAGGCACATCCACATCATCACCTCTCCTAACAAAACCTGAGAAGCTCAAACAGGTAATCCCTATCCATAAAATCGCTCCTCCTAAAAAACATAGGTATCTCCCCAAGATAATCCACATCCACACCATCACTGCTCCGAGTAGCACCCAAAAATATCCCCAAAAATAAGAGTCATCTACAACATCGCTACCCCTATAAGCACCTAGGAAGCTCACACACATAAGCCCCATCCACACCATTGTTGTTACTAGCATCACCTGGGCAACCCATATGAGTAATCCCCACACCACCCCCATTTATACTCCTTTCCTGATGCGAGCATAATTACCACATGATGTTAAACTACATTGATTGTTCCTGTCACATGACCCAGAACTATGGAATAAAAATACATGGGTTTTGATTCTTGTTTCATTACATGGTACGTAGGACACCTCCTTGATGTTCAATCCCAACATACCAACACATCTAGGGTACCTCTTTGAGATTTAATCCTCGTTCCCTAAAAATACACCAAATCATTAAAGTGTGAACATCTTCCCCCTATGGACACACTTGACCACCCATCATTATCCATATGATTTTAACCTATGGCCATACTGTCCCTACAATATGTTAAACCCATGATCCACATGTCCCCAAAAATACATTAAACAAGTAACCCAAACTGTCCCCGCATGACGTTAAACCTATGACCAACCAGTCCCCACAATATGTTAAACCTATGACCCATCTATCCCCAGATTACATTAAACCTATGAACCATTTATCCCCTCAAGACATTAAACTCATGACTCATCCATCCCCACAGGATATTAAACATGTGACCTAATCCTAAATATATTCTCCAGAAAATAAAAATGTGATGCCTGAGGTAAAAACCTTCAGAAGGCTTACGCACATGGTTCCAACTTCCCAATGGTCGACATAGGATGCCTTAGTTCACTCACCCAAGATGTCTCACACATGAGAATCCCACTAAAGGGGGAAGACATTATAGGTTACCAACATACCCAACATCCAAAAATTCCCATCCATGCCCATCATAACTGTCTAATCTGAATGAAGGTCATTATCCTATCGAGACAAAATCAGCATAATCAATCGGTATCCACCTCAAGATTAAATTAGGAACAGTTTTCACAAACATGATTTAAATATATGATGGAAACTTAGAGTAGGAAATGAACTATAAGGAGGAATTCATGTAAGGAATAAAAAACATCCCATCATCCCATTTCGATTAAGGAGATGATATTGTCGATTAATGTGATGGAAGCCACCCATCATTGGAAAGTGGGACTTCTGGGAAAGAAGTAGTGTGACACATAGCCTTGATGGAAAGCGTCAGAAAAAAATGTCAAAGAAATCACCTTAATAGTGTAATACATATATCAATGATGTGAAATTTTATTTATGAATCGATTAATATAATTTTTAGGAATAATTTATATTCACATATGACTTCAATATTATAAAAAATTATAAATATAAATATCTTATGGATGTTACTATAGGATGATATGGAGATATAGATGTTGATACAGAAGAATATAAAAAAATATATTGAGATGATATATAAAAAAATCCAATGTAGTATATTACATGATTAAAATTTACACCCATTATATCATAGTTTTAGGTTATATTTTATCGTAAAAAAATATTTATTATTTATATATAATGTTTCATTTACTGGGTAACAATTTTTAAACCATGATTTATTGGTACAAGTATAGTCTTAAAGGATGATTACCCTGTTACTAAATCTTAACAACATGGCGATAATGGTGGTATATATAGTAGCGTTGTTCAACCTATGAGGGCTTAAGGACCTACTAGGTTGATGATTTCGAAAATATTTTTAAAAAAATGTAAATGTTTATTTCGTATTATGAATTAAGTAAATATATATTTTTAATAAGTTATCATAAATTTTTTAACATTTATTTATTTGATTATAGTTTTTTAGAATATTCTCTCTCTTTTGACAATATAAATTTGGTCAGGATTTTTCGATACATAGAGAGTATTTATGTTCTCATTAGTTTACATGGGAAAAAGTTACCATGTATGTGAATCATCACATATTAAATGATTTAATAATATGAAATTATAATTTTTTATAATATTATTTTATATTTTAGTTTATATTTTCAAAAGTTTAATTTAGGTTCAAGAGGAGTCTACTAAACTCTCTATTGGTAACATATTATAGACATACTTTCATGAGTGATTCAATTAATTTGAACAAAATATTATTAGGGGAGTGATGACTAACAAATTATCTAATTTATTCTCAAAGATTTGTGTCACTCAAAAATATAATTATTGATGTGAGTTGAAAATTTAAAAAAATCAGTTATTCTTTGAAATTACCCCCAATTTAATCCATGTCATGGGTAAAAATAGGATATTTTTAATTATTTGTGAATTTGGTAATTAATTGTAAAATGGACCAATTAATGATTTTTAATGATATATCTTTCTTTGGAATTAATTTTAGAATCCATATATACAATGATTATGAATATTAACTGTGAATTTAAAGTTTTAAATATTCAATTTGGAGCATGTATTCTTAAATGGATATATTTTTTGAGAATCAATTTGTTCATTTATATTTGAATTAAATTAAATCCATAAATTGATTTAAAATTTGAAATTGAAATAATTTTTTTTTTGTGAAATAAAAATTTAAAAAAATTTGATGTGATTTTTAGCAATGAAAAGTAATTGTGTTTTTGAAAATTTTGATTTTGAGTTGGTTTTTTAAAATCAATTTGAAGTTTTTTGAATAAAATTTTGGAGTAGTTAAATGTATGATTTCAATTCTTTTCATTTTTTCAGAAAAATATTGCACTAAGAAGATGTGAATTTTTTATTGATTCTCAATTTGGAAAACAATGATGAAGGTCTGAAGTGACAGTATGCATTGAATCCAAGTGACTTCATTAAGTAAGAATAATCACTTAAGTGATAGTTATTGAACTGGCCCCAAGATGAAAAATGATGTTATCGTGCACTGCAAAAAATTTACCAAGGTTACGCCATGTGTTTTCAACCTACCATAAGTCACCCTCCATAGTCACTTACCAGGGGACCGTGCGACCCCAGTGAAACTACCTCATGAAGATACATTTCAGAATTAGTAAAATAACCATGATAAACCCCTTTGTACCTACCATAACCAACCTCCTCGTGGCCACATCTCAACCTAATATAACCAACCTCCTCACAACCACTCCTTCAAATTGTGGGTATAACTACTACAAGATTACCCTTCACCAAGACCACTTCCACCAACTGAACTTTGTGGGTCAATATCTACGGTCGATTGACTTTTTAATTGAATGAAATCTCTAAGAAATGAAGAAAAACCAAGATCATCTCTATTGAATATTATATCACTGAATCTAACCAATTTTTGAAACAAAAGTTTTCTGGAGGGGGATGCCCAAGAAAGGCTGAACCAGCAGTAGTGATGAAGATGAGACTGACCACTTCTAAATAAGAAGAACATCGTGCCTCCTCTATATCATTCCACTTATTCTATCCAAAGACACCAAATCAATATGTGATCCAATCTCCATCGCAATAAAGATCCCATGCACACCGCCTATAGAAACCACGAGGGAGATGAACCGATTCTCGCTCCATGATTAGAAAGAACCACCTGAGTGTTACACTTAGAATAGTGAAGCAGAACCTTCCTCTTCACTTATACCAAGATTAAGATACCAAATATTACATTAACCCATGGAGATATACAACTTCACCCTTGCACCAATCTAAAAAGAAGAGCCCACTGCTGTGAGGGGAACACATAGTCACGTCCAAATTAAAATCCACACTAACATCACCATTGTAATAATATGCTTGACCAATGATCATGTTCCACTAGTAGAATATGAATCCATTACCATTAAACTAAAATGCTTTTAGATGAATCCATCTAGACAACTACAATCCTGAGGGACCCGATTGTTGATGCATGTCACCGCTTGATACCATGGCTGGAGAAATGGTCGAACCACTATGATATACCCACATAAACTTTTGTTCAAACTAAATTTGGGAAATGACTTTGTTCATTAATTTTCTGCATTCCTAGTTTTAGAATAGTGATATTCTTACCCACACACACTCCTTGGGAAATGACATTAGTTATCCCTTTGTCGCATTCAATGTTTTAATAAAATAAAAAAATTATTTGTAGCCTGCAACAACTATGTGATCAAGTAGTCTCCATTAATGAGGATAAGGGTCATGTTTTTACTGCCTTTAATATAATTTTAATTAGTGTTTTTTAGTTTTTCTTTGATATTGTTTTATCATATATTTCTTTCATTCAATATGGGATGAACACTAATAGGGTAACCATTTTGCAAAAAAGGATCTTCAATTTTGCTACAAATTAACATTCTTATAAATTACTGAGGAGAAGAATTCTCAAGAACCACTTATATGAAAATAATTAAAGAATCATCAAGAAGAACTTGGGGAACTTATGGAAAAAAATTGATACAATAGTCACACCCTCTAGAGCCTTAAAGAGCATATGGAGTTAGGAACTAAATACATGGTTTCCCAGTAAGAGGAAGAAGTGTCGATTGAGGACTAATATGACAACCTATGGAAATAAGTTCTTAAAGAAGAAGATGGAACCTATGAGTGACTAAAGAATATTAATTTATGGGACATGTAGAGAAAAAAATACCTCATTAACATATCCCCAAACATCAAAAGAGGATGATGAACAATGGTAGAAAAAAAATTCCAGTGGTTTCTCATGGGGAACTAAAGCCTAAGAAATTGCCTAGGAAGGGGGGATTTCTTCTAAAAATAATTTTTTTATTCTTTTCAGTTTTAATGATCCACTAACTCCCCATTATTTAAACATGTCTAGGAAGAAAAAGTTGAACTGCCACTAGAAGAGAAAGAGTCAAAATAAGTTGGGGATGAGAACGAGTAAACCGTATACCGGATCCTACCACCAACACCTAAATATAGTCATCTCATTGATGAGGGCCCAGACATAAAAAACTATATGAAAGGGGAACTCCAATAAGAAGAACAATTTTCCATCATTAGATGGAACCGAATGTCGTGGTTCCAATCATAGAAACCCCATTTTTTGTTAGATTGGAAATAACCAAAAGACTATATAGTTATGGAAAATATAAATACAACCCCTATTGGGAGGTAAAAATGAAACATTCACTTCTTTTCTCTTTATTTTTCCATTTTACTATATATTTTAATAATATTTTCTTGTGTTTAGTTTTTTTCTACAGTTTTTCCTAAGTGGACATTACCATAGAGGCTAGCTCATGGTCGTACACATGATAGCTTCTCTCAATCATGTTGGATAAATAAAAAACATTTGGTTTGTTTCTTTCCTTATTATTTGTTTTTGAAACTTTTAATTAATATAATTAATTTCATTGCAAACTTTCATGTTAAAAAAATTGAGGGTAATGTTAGTGATAAGTTGGGGAAAGAGATTCAAACATGTTTAGTTATTTTTTTTACTTATCGGTTATATTTTAGAATTTTTATTTATCAATATTTTTAGTAATTTTATTATTATGTGTATAGTAAACCTGTATGTATATAAATAAAACAATTTATTTTTTCACATATCCCATGTTTTATAGTTTCTATTTCAATTGTTCAAACCTTTCATGAATGGAAGTAAGATCTTATTTAGTTTGGAAAAAACATGATAAAGTTTAGGAATTCTATTGTTCTAATGTTGTGAGATATATATGATTTATGAGTGAACTCGTCACTAATTTCATGGAATTTACTATTTTTGGAATTAAAAAAAAGAGTTATAAATTAAAATGAACTATATGGAACCAAAATCATAGTTTTGGGAAATGAGAAAGATGAAATTAACCTAAGTATCCAGACACTTGTGATTGAGTATCACCTTAGGGATACCCCTAAAATAAAACAATCATATAACTCATATGAACTGGGGTGAAACAAGAAGATGAGATCTAATCTGGAAATTATTATAAGTCATGAAAATCTCATATTTGTGTGTTATCCATCAAATAATAGTTAGGGAGACAAAAGAGTTTTCTTCTAAAGCATTGATTCTATGAATAAACTATTATAATTATTACTAGGGGTATATTCTATATTGGGATGGTTTAGTTTGGGGTTTAACTGCACTCATTCAATAAGTTACTTTTAATAGTGTTTCCATAAACATGGATGAGAAAAATTAAATAAGTGCTAGTTGACAATGGGGAAGGATATGTTTTGGTTATTATG
Source organism: Viscum album (assembly GCA_963277665.1). Classification (NCBI taxonomy): domain Eukaryota; kingdom Viridiplantae; phylum Streptophyta; class Magnoliopsida; order Santalales; family Viscaceae; genus Viscum; species Viscum album. The sequence continues at coordinate 176,964,920 of OY728120.1, forward strand.
AATATGGATGAATTAAAATTATAACTTAATTGTTAAATGGACCAATTAATTATTTTATTGAAATATCCAACTTTTGGAATTATTTCAAGAATCCATACATACATTGATTTTTATTTTTAACTATAAATTTAAAACTATAAATATCTAATTTAAAACATCATATCTTAAATTGATTTTTTTAGAATTTATTCATCCATTCATATTAAAACTAAATGAAATCCAAAAATGGACATTAAAATTGTAACTGAATTTGTAGACTTTTTTATGTAATGAAAATTTGGAAATTTTGGATGTGATTTTTACATATAAAATTTAATTTTGTATTTAAAAAATGATTTTGAATTGGTTATTTTAATTATTTTTTATTTTTTTAATCAAAATTTTCAATGGATGAAAGTGTGATTCCAAATATTTTATCATTTTCTCTGAAAAATAATGCCCTAAGAAAATGTGGGTTTTTTTGTTAATTCATATATTGAAAAAAATATTGATGAAGGGTAAAAGTGAACACACGTGATTAATCCAATTCATCACCTGAAGGAATAAAGGAAACATAAGTGATTATGCATGAACTTACTGTACATTAAAAAAAGTCATCGTCTACTAGAAAAAAAAAGGTGTTGTGTACAGATCACACCAAGTGTTTTTGACCTACTGCAACTCAACCTACAAAGTCACATGTGAAGTGACTATGAGACCCTTATATACCTACCATGGGTAATTATCATGATAACTCCTCCCACTTCCCAAACTAAGGTAACTTGCCTCCTCAAGGTCACTCATCTCATGGTTGGTATACCGACCATGAACTCCCCCTTCACCCACATCCACTTCCACCAACTAAAACTTGACAATGAAGAGTTGAGGCTGATTTCCCATGTTAATTGATGAAATCATCAGTCATTGAATAAAAATAGAGCTCATCTATATTGAATCTTACCTTATTTAATCCACCCAAAGCATTCAACAAAAGATCATCGAAGGAGGATTCCCAAACATATTTGAACTAGCCTCCATAAAGAAGATAAGGTCAACACTATCTGAATAAGAACACTGAGCCTTCACCGAAGAACATCACCTATTATAGCCAGAGATCCCCCAAATCAAACTAATATCTAGTCATAATTTCACCGAAGATCCCATGATCTCCCCCTAGGGAATCCAGGAGGAAGATGACCTGATTCTCACTACTACGATTTTTAAGAACCTCCAGAGTTTCATGCTTGGAATCATAAAGGATTACTAGCCTTTCCACACCTATTGAGATAATGAAATCGATTATCATTCATGCCTATTGAGATTTACCACCACACTTCCACGCTCAACTGAAGAAGGGGAGATCATCTTCATAAGGGATAACACCTAACTGCATCCAAACTAAAAATTTACATTTGACACCGCCATTGAAGAACCACACAATAATGAAGCTCATGAACCACTAGTAGAATATGAATCCTTTCTCATCACCCTTCTAAGATTATAGAAAAAGCTGTCCAAATGAAATTCATCCTGAGTGCATCAGTTGCAGATGTGATTCACCACTCTATACTCAGGCTAGAGTGGTGGCCAAACACCAATGGTTTACTGGCCTAAAATGTCTTTTATACTACATTTTTTTGTTTACATTTTATTTTGTAGGTTTTTTGGGTCCATGGTACCTCCTCATGCACACTAGGTGTTTTACCTATTGTTGATGTGAAATCAGGTTTTTGCTTCTTTCTTACATCGAGATCACATTTCTTTAATGTGTTGGAACTTACATCCTAATGTTTGATATCATCTATTATCAAATCTCATGAAAACTGTGAAATCCAAGATCAAGTGCTTCATATTTCATTATTAAAGTAAAATGATGATTTATTTTTAAAAGAGGCAAACTGAGCCTAGTTGAATCCAAGAAGTAGAGTGAAGTAGTTGGATGAATATAAGGGATTGGTTTTGGTTTTCTATTTTTAGGTGACCATGTCGACCTCTTCATGAGTGATAAGAATCTGGATCGACAGATAAAATCATAATTTCTAGAGGCTTGATACCATCATTGATTCTCGAACTCTATTGGGTTCCAATATTGAAAACCATATAAACCCCAATTCTACATGTTCTTAGATGCCTAACCACATCATCCAACATGTCCAATTCCTTATGTGATTCCAGAAATCACTCAATTTCTACTACTCGCACAATGCTACAACAGTCAATTATTACTAGATCTGTGAGCGTAGAATCTTATCTTGTTAGAAAATTCTCAAAAATGTACAATGTGATATTGTGGTAAAAAGGATACTCTTGGCCGAACATATCTCTGTCATTATGTTCAACACTTGGTGTCCATCCAAGAAAAGAAGAACATTCCTCAACATTAAATGGGATGAAAAATAAGACCATTTTCTCAATGCTTATAAATATTTTTCATTATCCCCGATTTAAATTATTCTACATTTTTTTATTGTAGTCATGTTTTCCTATAATTTCATTTATCAATTTTTAAGTCAAACTATTTTTTATTCAACTATGTTGTTCTATTATCCCCCTAAATTCTTTATTATTTTATTCAATCTTTGTACCAAATTTTAATTTCTTCAACTCCATAATTTTGAATAAATAACATGATGGATTGGTCCCCAAGAGATATCACACAAGAAAATGTTCAATAATATTTTTTAAATTTCATCCTTGATGTGACAAGGCATTGGACTAAAGCGGGTCGATTATATCCATCCCATCTGATGAGATATTGTATTCTGCACATTATTAAATCATTTCTCCCCACATCTATTAGTTCTTGATTCTTACTAGTAGATCACTATATATTGATAGATTAACATCATATGATAGAGAAGGGTTTTGAGACAGTTAAGTACATAATGAGTGTGTTCATTGTCTCTTCACTATGGAGGAGGTAGAACTTGATGCACAACGGGATATTTATTCTGTTTATATTAGGAACCACAAATTAGATAGGAGAGGAATCAAGGATATTATCATGATTACTGGATGATATTTCTTTAAGATAATGAAGAACATATTAGATTAATAGTGTTACTATTGATTTCATTTTAAAACCCATTATCAAAAACCAAGAAAACAAAAAACATCATTTCAGGATATTTTGAAAAAATTAATTAATCCAAATAAATACTAATAAGTGATTAAAATAATGAAAATTCAGCCTACGCATGTTCCTTGATAAATGGAAGTGGTCAACCTTTTAGTACATTCAAATTTTAAATAAAATAGTTTTTTTACCACAGCCAGCGAAAACTATGTGATCAACTATATTTCCGCCTTGGCATGGGAAGAGTTATGTACATATTAGATAAATGATTCTTTTAATAAGGACTTCCCTATGGGGAGAAAAATTCTAGTCAGTCGGAATGCGTTCCAAAAATAAAGAATCTAGATATTTAGTGATCACTGAATGGGGATAGAACATCACAATATTTATTTTCAATATTTCGTTATTAATTTTTAGTATATTTTTAATAGTGTTTTAGTTTTTTATTTGAAAAAATAATAATGGGTTTTGGTTAAATATTCTTAAAGATATGGGATGGATGATGTGTTAATTTTATGGTTTGTTTATATTTATATATATAGTATTGTTTTACTATTAATGTATTTGGAATTAATTTAATTAATGTATTTTGAAAAAATTATATCAACTCTCATTGCAAGATCCCTTTTATATAAGAGAGGGCCCTTGAAATGCTTCAAAATTTCAAGAGTGGAATTTAGGTTCCACTTCTACAATGATTAATTTACAATATATTATTTATAATAAAATAGTATTAATTACACATGATTATTAACAAAACATTAAAAAAAACTGGTAACAATTGAAATAATTCTAGGATCAACCTCCTTTTATTAAAAAAAGGAACCCCCTTTTTAAATATGTTAAGGGGGGCCCAATACTTGACCTCTAATCCAACTAGCATGAAAAATAAATACATGGCTATTAGCCCCATCAACACATTTTGACAAATAACACCATGACATGTTGATATTACAGTACACTATAATTCCCAAAACATTGCATGTATAGTGCCCTCATGTGTTGTGGCGGGCCTGCTTACGCCGTGGAGCGCCTGCTCCACATTGCATCACATGAGGACTATGACGCGGTGTAATTAATTGAAACTGATTATTTTTTATTAATTAGTATGGTAATTAAAAATAATTTCTAATTATTAATAATATTAATATTACAAATTAAAAATGTCACTAACATTAAATAATTATAACTATAAATTAATTAATAAAAGTAAATAATAATGAGTAATTTATTAGTAATCATCATCATATGAATTTTAATTATTTATTTTATTACTTATTAACTATTATAATATTATTAAATATATTATTAATTTGTATTAATTATTTTATTAATTATTAATCAATATTTTAAATATTATTAATAACATTATTGATCATTTTTTTAACAATATTTATTATTTAAAAGGATGTTAAAATTAATTTATTACTATTATTATTAACTAATAATGTTAATATTAATAATCAATTATAAATAGAAATTTATTTATAATACTTATAAATACTTATAAATTTATAAAAATAATTCATAATTAATTGATAATGAATAATTATTAATAAATAAATTAAAAAAATTATTCTTAATATTATTAAAGAAAATTAAAAATATAAAGAATAATAAGGATTTATAATAATTAATTAATTTATAATAATTGATAATAATTAATAATAATTTAATAATTAGTAAATAATAAATAATAATTATGAAGTGTTAAGTATTGATATGGTAATTGACTATAATTATTAAATATTAATAATACTAATAATAAAATTAGATAATGTGATTAAGAAAAATTAATTATAATAAGTAATAAATTAATAATAATTTATGTGGGCCTAGGAGATCTGTGATTTTTATCCTCAAGGGGATTAGGGTTCCAGTTCGATCATGATTTTTCTATATGAATTTGAGTATGATCTTCAATTTAGGGGATTATTCTTTTTTGTGGCTAGACCAGATAAATCATTAACAAGGCTTAGGGATGAAAGTTACACTACAGGGGATGAGATTTCATCATATAAAGATTTTAATAGAAATCAATTTTCTACATTGATGTATTATTGACGCCCTCTAAATGAGCATTTGAAAATTTACAAGGGATGAAATTCCCAAAACATGGGTATTATTTTCTCTGAAAAACAATGAAGAAAAAGGTTTCCAAAACTCAAGGATCACATAAAACTCTAATGAAAATGATATATCATGACCTTATAAAGTTCATTTGAATGGTTCATGCACAACTAATTACCTTCTTTGGATCATAAAGATCCCCTTTTTCAATCCTATTGTTCTTGAGAAGGCATCCAAGACATTCACTGATCAGGCGGTGGCTGTAAATTGAACTCAATTGCGTCATGTGACTTGTCATTCAACAGATTACTACCCATCATACAACACCATTATAAAATAGAAGGTAAAAATATATGATGAATATGGAGGTCTTATGTGGTCATATATCTTTATGTGACATGCCCATGCGGTTTGCAGGGCACTACAGAATCCTTGGTGACATGTGTACCTTGTCGAGAAATAGCTCTTTGGCATGTCACCTTCATCATGTGAAGGGTATCAAACATGTCCATTCGACTCTATGCTGCAATTACCAAATCTAAATAAAAATAGAAGGGTTTTTAATGAAAATTCTCATGCATCACCACATGACCCTTTATTGGCCACATGATGAATAAAAAATGAGGAGAGTGTTTTTCTTTGACAACACTCGTATAAAGTGCCAAGTCCCCCAGGCTTTTTTAAATAAAGAATAAAATAAATGGGAAAATACAAACGATTCTTGCAAAGTGATGATATGTTGATCATCATGTGAATGGTTTTATGTACCCCTGACAATCACAATTGATTCTATAGGGACCCCCTCAACATGTCACCAAAATCCCACAAATTCCCTCTTGAAAAGATGACTTGGTCTTGAGAATGACCCTATAAAAGTCACTATTTGTCTCGAGAAAGAGACCATAAAAGTCATCTCCAATCATGTGAATGCCTCCCAACAGGCATCCTCATCTCACAAACACTCCTATAAATAATGGTATAACATTGTAAAAAACCCATTTAAATGTCCACATTATTAGGAAATACGACTTTTCTCATCCAAAATCCAATAAATGGGGCATTGGATGGTTTTATAAAATCATGAGACACACCCTATATGACCCATGATAGGATCTCGTGAAGCCCAAAACACCAAGACACTCCACCAACCACTTCCTGAATCTATGAGATACACACCACATATGGTGGCATATAACTGGGATGGTGAGGCCTATAAATCCCTCCACCTTAGCAAAAAAACATTATACATACTACACACCAAGGAATCCATGACAGACCGCACACAGAGAAGACTTCTCAGAGCATCCCATCATGTTATTTCTATGACACCCCAATATTTTATGACATGTCTCCTTCTATGTTTAATATCTTTGATATCTTAAATTTCATGCAACACCCAACTTAAACAAACAGTGAAATATTATTGTGTTATCATTATATCATATTAGTTGAATTGGTTGGAATGAAAAGTACTAACCACATTTTGAAATATATATAATATATATTCAATAAAATGTTTTTTATATTCTTCCAATATATTTTATTTACCCAATAAATAACTAAATCCAATTTTACACATAAAAATGAAATTTTTTTAAATAATGTTTTTTGTCTTTTAATTGAAAAATTGTTTTAAAAATAAATTTTGACACTTTCATACTAAATATTGGAAAAAATAAACATTATTTTTGAAATAGGAATATAAAAATTTATTTTTGTTTATTTTTTTGGTGTTTTTCTGATAATTTTCAATTTTTATTATTGTGAAAAATACTACATTTCAATTGAAAATTAACTTTTCATCTAAATAATTTATAATGATGAATTATATTTTAAAATGGTTTTAATGAAAAACTAGAAAAATTATACATCCATTAATATTATATAGGTCATTAGAATCATCTTTATACTGAATTTCTAAATAAAAAATCAAACTTTTGAAAATGTTCACATTAAAAACCCTCTTTCTCAATCCATATACATGATTAATTTCAAATTAATTTTATACACTTATGGGTTTATAATTTGGAAAAATTAAGTCCATATTTGGAATTAGATCATCCAAATTTAGTAAATAGTTCCATTTTATTTTTTTGATAATAAGAATTGTAAATTTAGTAATTTTAATCGTCGTGGTTAAGGGTGAATCAGGAAGGGAAAAAATAATATCATAAATATTATAAAATAACCCTAACACCTGTCCAAAATTTATTGGATGAGTTATTATCAACCAAAAACATAATTTTGATGATTTTATGTGCTCTTGTATCCATATGTATTATTTTAATCAATTTATAGTTTTTTATTTAAAAGAAATGCAAAAGATGTCATACTTATGTTTTTAATAACTATAACATTTCTAATATCATATTATTCAGAATATATATATAACTATAAATATTATTTGGAAAGCTAAAATGTTTATCTTCATCATGGAAATTTATTTTTAATTGTTAATAAAGAAATAATTAACTCATAAGTTTCCACAATGACAATGCATAAATTCTTTAATTAATAGATATATCAAATAAATGATATTAAAATAATTAAAATAAATAGAATTTGTGATAATAAATGTAATATATGAATTTTAAATATGACCTTGAAATTTTTTAGATGTATTAAAATATATTATTTTGAATATATATTGTTATTATGATATTTTTAAAATGTCATGTAGTGAATAGTGTCAAAATTCACATTAATGACATTTTATAATAAATAATATTCTATTAAATGATATAAAATTTTTATAAATATAAAATTCATACATTTAATTTAAATAAGATTAAAATTTTATCCATGATTAATTTATGGTTCTTTTTTTATTTTATAGTAAAAAAAATTACCCTCAAAGAGTAAAAATCCATGTTGTCATGGTAAGAGTTGAAATGATTAAATAAGGGTTAAAACAAAAAGATAATGGTAATAATTTGACCAAAACATGTCTAAAATTTATTTTATTAGATTAATTAGAACAAAAACATATTATATTCTAAATTACACACTTTTTAAACTTTTTTAAATTAAAATTATTTTATTTTAATTTAATATTTCGAGAGTTTTCAAAAGTGCCACTCACCTCATTTATAAAAGGGCATCTCCTCCCTAAATTTTTGACACCACATTGAGCCTTATTGATCACCCAAAACCTTAAATTTAATATTACTAATATCATTATCCATGTTTTATAGGCCCTGATATTCCAAAAAATCAGCCCTAGATTCTATGAGAAGAGATCTAAAGGAAGTCCACCGAAGAAGAGGTTATCATTTTAACCAAATCATTCAAGTAAATTGTGTCTTCTACTTCATATCCATGTGTTTTTCCATCATAAAATAATAAATAAATAATAATACATATACTTAGATGTTATTATTATTATTAAACAAAAATATTATACCTTTTATCCATCCTATGAAAAAAAAATCATCGCACGTGCGTACGTACGACTTGTTGTGTCTACATAGCTGTGTAATTCATTTTTAATAACCACTTTACTTTGATGGTTATAATAATTGAAATAATGGATATATATGATTATTATGAAATTATATTGATTCTATAAAATTAATATACCATCCAATTACTTTCCATTTCACTCGTTACAGGAATAATATCATCGCTCGTATGTCCGTACGACCTACCGTCTCCACGACACGATGTGATTCATTTTCCTTGTTCAACTTTAATGAATGGTTATAAAACTATATGTAATGATTAAATATGGTATTTATAAAATTAATATAATTATTTATGTTCTGTATGTATATACTATGAAAATGAACTCGATCTTCTATGAAAAATCATACAAGAGAAAACAAAGCAATTAACACCAGAAATAGTGAAATGAATAAAAATATTATTAATAAATGATTGGTAAAATGTTATAAGGGGATCATATATGATATCATAAATATTAATATTATTTTATTATAAGTTATTAATATTTTTATAACCATTGTATAGGAGGTTCATACACATATGGAATAAATCATACATAAGGTAAGAGTTTATTTCACAATCTCATTGTTATTCGAGATTGTTTTTGTTTAAGTCTCTACTAAGTAATATTTCTCCTCAATGTCCTTGTTTTCTAAAAATATTTTAAATTTTTTTTTACTATTCTCCAATGTTTTTTATGTTCCTTATAAACCTTTTTTACTTTTTTAAAAATTCATTAAAAGGTATATTTTTTCATTTTCTAAACAAGGTTCATTGGGACTTTTCCAAAAAAAATATGGAAGGAATATTTTCTTTAACATATATGGAATGAGTGTATTTTCCTATAATCATGATGCATTAATTCATTGTAAAATACTTTAAAATTTTAATAATTTATTTAAAAATAATTTTTTTTCATTTATAATTGCGCAAGGTTTTAAAAATAAGATATTTTCAATGTAAAAAGGGTATTTTCCTCAATAAATTTTCAATGAATTTATTAGAGTATTTTAATCTATGAAAACACACTCTATTGAATCTTATGATTAATTTAGGTTGATTTCCTAAGATATAATTTTTGATAATTTATTTAATGTTTTATGATTAGTTTTACTGTAGATGTGCAATTTTGATACCATTCATAGTTTATGGTTAAATTATTCACATTTCTTCTACTAGTTTTAATAAGAATGTTTATATTGTTTATGTTTCACCCCTTTCATATAAATAAATTCACTTGACTTAGTAAGTTATGGGAGGGAACCACTATATCCCCTCGATGCATAAGTAGGTCTCATCAGACAAACTAGACCATGATTTGGTCTAGGCCTTACCCATTTATGTAAACTTTTTACCTGAGGACTTGAAAATATGTTTTAGATTTTAGACATTATCCATTCCATAATTATGAGATTAGTTACATATATTCCATGTGATTATTAAATTATTAGAATATCCATGGTTATGTTTCATTCTCATGTGATTATTTATATGGAATTATTTTATTATAATTTATTCCTACCATATTATGCTCAAGATTATGTTCAAATGGATGGTTTTTTAGTTATTCGCCTTGATTTATTGTTTATGATTATTTATTTATGATAGATTATATTGTACGCTTACCCTTACTGAGCATCCGATCTTACCCCTTTCTTATATTTTATTAAAAGGATGTCAAGATGTATATTATGATTGAAATGTCAAGATAATATAGGAGAATAATGGCTTTATTAAAGTAATCAATAAGTTGTGTTTTATAATTTCAATTGTAACGTAAGTTTCAAGTATGTATCTAGTTTTCCAAATATAATAAATTGTTTTGTCCATGAGGATGTGATTCCTTATATAATATTCTAATGTAATAATTTAACCATGAACTCCGATATTCTAGGGAAAGATTCTTTATAGTTGATATCGATGGAAGTTTAGTAGAAACCTTCTGAACTATATTTAGAAAATCATATATTTGAAAACGAAAAAAATATGATAGAATTTGGAAATATACCCAAATAAACTATTTGATTCACTATATTTTAGATTATAAAGTATGTTTCTTAATGTTATAATCTAATCTAGTGTATTCCATTTTTTAGAAATAGAAACTAGAAGAAGGAATGTGAACCAAAAAAATGAACATAATCCATATAATAAGAATGATCATTTCTTTAATGGGTTTAATCCAATGTTTCAAAGGTAACTAGTCTCCAAAACATTTTTTTCATATGAGGAAATAGTATCATGTTATAACAATAAGGTGATAGAATTTTCTTTGGATTATGTCTTCAAAGGGAATCACATTAAGAATAGGAAAACATGGAAAAATATGGATAAAGGGAAGAAGGTGAAGAAGGATTTTCCAACATGTTATAATTGAGGAAAGAAACATTATGGTATACGGTTAAGAGGAAAATGAGTTTTCTTCATGTGTGGAGAAAAAGACCACCATGATTATGATTGAAAGGGTGTGATTTTTTTCCAATTTTCAATGATTCAAATTTAATGATATGGGTAAATATACAAGATAATTTACAAAGCATCAATGGAATATGCCTCAAAATAAGCTAATGGAAAAAGGTTAAGATTATTATCTTACTATAGATTAAGAGGAATGATTAATGTGATTATGATTGTATTAATGAATTATTTTATTTTAGTATTTTATTAATTATGTACTGGTCATAATAATTATGGAATTAATAAGGATTTTACTGTAGTACTTATTATTTAATGGTTTATAAGTATGAATGTTTTAATTAAGGTTTTAAGATGATCAAGAAATTCAAATTTTTGGTATATGACATTAAGATTCATATTATGTGGTTTGGGAATCTAATTTTTAGTTGATTTTTAAAATTTAATGAAATTCCTTATAAATTTTTGGAATTTGAATTTGGATAGAAGTATTTTGAATGAGTCTTAAGGTAACTAACAATGGAATGGATTAAGTTGAACATTGGATATTATTTTTTGAGGTTAAAGTTTTCTTTATTGGATACTATGTGCTAACCTTTTTGGTTTCAATAAACACTTAGAGGGTAATGAAATTACTTTGGACCATTTGATTCATTTAAAGAGAATCAAGCATAAAACATAATCTTGAATATCAATCTCTAGTTGTACGAAATGAATTGAAAATAGGGTTAAGAATAAAAAAATAATGATATTATGCTCCTGACAAAGAAAGTAATTGAGTATGTTTATTATTTAAAGTTCTTATCTAAATAGTAAAAGATACCCTCAACTCTAGGTAAAATATTTTGGAACAAAAAATTTATTTATTTACTTTTATTTCTAATAAATCAATAGTTATGACATCCTACCTTTTTATTACATAACTGTTCATTACATTTTACAAATATATGATCTTTAATGTTTAGTGTCTTGGAAATAAGATACATAATACATGAAAACCTGAAACATTTTTATAATACAAATTAAAGGATTATTAATTTGTTCATCCTAAGTAAAATTACTCCAAATCATAACCTGGGGACATACATCAAAGGAAAGGGTGAGAACAAGGCCCAATATTAGAAAAACAAGATAAACAGTTTACATGTGAACTTGAGCGATATGTATAAGAACATGATAAATATAAAAAAATGATAAAGAGGAAAATAATAATAATAATAATAATAACATGAATCATAACTTGAAATTGTGGACACAACATTAAATTTATACATTCATAAGAATATCATCATGGTTCATCCCCATTGTTTCATAAAACTTACCAAGGTTATTCACCAAGGTATCGTAAAACTTATCATCTCTAGAGATTAATTTTTTTACCCAATGCATTGTAGTGCTATCAGGTCACACCCTTAATTTTTATTTATATTCATATTATCCAAATAAATCATAATCAAACATTTCATAAATAACTCAAATAGAATAAAAGAAATGGGTTTCATATCAAAATCATGGCATTTTAAAAAAAAGAGATTATAAACATGACCATTATGCCATTTATAACCCATGAAAAGGGAATAAGGATTTTATGTATGTTAATTCCAAAATAAAATACATAATTTTTATATCTTGATGAATATCCCTGGAAATTAAAGAGGTTTGGGAATTCACATAAAGCAAATAACCAAATATATTGAGAAAAAGAGAGAGATTTTGAGACACAAATTATACAGCATAACGGGTATGAAAATGGTTTTATAAAACATTAATAAGAGAGGGGAAAGGGGTAAACCATTAATAAAATACTCATAATATAGTATAGGGATAGAATAAAATGAAAATAATAACATTGTATTGAAATTTTAAATACATACCACATAAAACAGAACTTGAAAGGAAAAGAGATGTTGAGAATTCCCTTAACTTGAAGTTTAACTTCTAAAACTCTAGGACCAAAACCTTAAGGGCTTGATGACATGTTGGAAGTAATAATTTTGAGGTAATACTATAGTAGATTCTTGGGGTATTACATCGGAATGATCTAAAAATAAGGAATACCTTGGTACTTATAGTAAAATAGAGGGAGTTTTTTATTAATTTTCATGGACACCTCATCGGTGGTATTTGAAAAACCATGGGTTTACAATGGTATTTTCCCATGGTTTTGGACACTTGAGACACCTTATACAATATTATAATCCAAAATTTGTTGACCATCAATTGAAATTATTTATAAAAACATTATGATGTCATAATACTCACCGAAAACACAAAAACTGTATCTTTAATATTTACCAAAAAAAACATTTTATAAAAATCTCATAAATTCACCCAAAATTGATATCGATGTTATGAATTCAAAAATGAACATCATTGTATGGAAATAATTTTCTAAATATGAGAAATTTAAATTTTAAATAAAATCAATATTTACCCAAAAAAATACTAATACTTAAATAATAATCCCTAAAACAATTATTTACTTACACTATTATATCACATTACCTTTCAAGATGCCTAAATTATATTAATACTTACTTAAGTGGGGTTACTATTCCATTGGTCATATTACTATTTAGAAGGGTAATATTGTTATTTAGAATGTACTATTCACCAAAAAATAAGTTTATCTTATCAGACTGTAAATTTATTACTGATAACAACTATATATGTCCATTTTTTGAAAATCAATTAACAATATAAATTTTTGAGTTATAAAAAAATATTTTAAAATACACTTTTTATTAAATATTCATGGATAATATGAAACTTAGAAAAAAACTAAAAATCCATCTTATATTAATTTTGATATTTGAAATTCAAAAATGATGGTTATTTTACCATAATAATAAATAACAATTTTACTTATACAGATGTATTACACAAAGTAACTAAGGTCTCATTACATAGCCCCTTATAAAACCTGCATAGGACCTAAGAGTAAGGTGTGAAATTGTGATAAAATCTTGGGGCGGCTTAGACAACATTTCCAGAGTGGTGATTTATGTCATCTTGAACCTCTCCCATGTGGGATTTCCTTCAAGCATATCATGTTGATTCCCTACTTGGTATTGGTCTAGAGAAAATCTCAGTGACGCTACCTCCTTCCTAAGCTCTGAAAAATGGGCTTTGTACATCCCAATTCTATTGGATTAGGCTATAGACTCTTTTTTCTTCATTAATTATCCATTATCATTTTCGTTTATAAACAATAATTATATCATTAGAAATTATTATTGTTTCAAATGGTCATAAAATCCAATGGTCATATAATGGTCAAAACTAGATTGTTACATTTCAATTACATTTATATAGTTTTATTGATTATGACATGGTAAAACATAAATTTTTAGGGAAAAATATTATTCAAATGTTTGGATCATTACATTATTCCCCCTTAAGAAATTTCATCCATAAAATTTCAATTTTTACCCTTAGAATTGAAAAGGTGTTGGTAATTCTACCTCATAGTCTCCTTTGTTTCCCATGTGGCATCTTCATAGTTGTGGTTTCTCCACAACACTTTAACAAGGTGGGTAGTCTTGTTGTGTATAACCTTTTCTCTATGATCCAAGATCTCCACAAACTCATCCTCATAAGATAGGTCATGTTTCAGTTGTACCACCTATAGATTTAGTACATGTGAAGGGTCAGGTATGTACTTCCTCAAGAGGGATACATGGAATACATCATGAAGTTATACTAGATTTGGAGGAAGTGCAAGCTGGTAGGACATTGCTCCTACACAGTCATGGATTTCATAGGGTCCAATGTACCTAGGAATAATCTTCCCTTTCATCCCCAACCATATGAATATCTTACAAGGTGAAATTCAAATAAATAATTTTTCACCAACATCAAAGTCCAAGTCCCTCCGACGATTGTCGGCACAACTCTTTTTTCGACTCTGAGCAACCATTATTTGTTTCTGGAAGGCTTGAACCTTTTCTATCTTCTCTTAAACAAGATCAGGCCCAAGAAACTTTCTCTCACCATTTTTATCCAAACATGTAGGTGTTCTACATCTCTTCCCATATAGATCTTCATAGGGTTCCATTTGAATGCTCGAGTGGAATCTAATGTTGTATGAGAACTCAACTAATGGGAGATGTTGTTCTTAACCACCTTTAAATCGCATTGATCATGTTCTCATCATTTCCTTGAGTGTCTAAATAGTCCTTTTAGATTTCCCATTAGCTTGAGGATGATAGACCGTACTGAAATTCAATTCAGTATTTAGATCATATTGAGGACTTCTCCCAAATTTTGTTGTGATATTTGGATCACGATCAGATACGATAGAGAGTGGTACCTCATTCAGCCTTACCACTTCCATCATGTAAATCCTAGTAAGATTATTAAGAGAGAAATCTTCCTTAATAGGGATAAAATAGATATTCATGGTGAGATATTCCACTATAACCCATATCAAATTATTTCCTTTTTTATATTCTCAGGAGACCAGTGACAGATTCTGTAGTGATATTGTCCCACTTCCATGCTGGTATGGGTAGTGGTTGTAATATCCCATTATGATGTTTTCACTCTTCCTTCACATAATAACACACCAGAAACATTGTAGTGTAGTTGTAAATATCCCTTTTTATATTATACCACCAAAAATGATCATAAAGGTCTGTATACTTTCTTTGTGCTTCCAAGATGTATAGAGAATGTATAGATATGAGCTTCATCCATCAGATACTTCTTTATTTCCAAAATATATGGAATACATAGCCTTATTTGAAATTTCATCACACCTTCTTGGTCAATATTGAACTCAGGAAACATCTCATCTTTTACATCCTAAGACTTTTTCTGTAAAAAAATCTTTTTTCTCAGATTTCTTTATCTTCTATAGAAATGCAGATGAAGAAATAATTTAGGATATGGTTGATGATGTCCCTTACCTTAAAATTCCCATGTTCTGCTTCACTAGTACTATTATCAAGGAATCCCTTTGAATCCTCTTCATGGGCAGAACAATAGGTACATTCCAACATAATGCATCAGCGACTTTGTTTGATCTTATGGGATGATAATGAATTGAACAATCATAGAATTTAAGAAGTTCCAACTATCTCCTATATCTCATGTTCAATTTCTTTTGTGTGAAAATATACTTCAAACATTGATGGTCTATGTATATATCACAATTCTCCCCATAAAGATATTTCCTCCAAATCTTTGGAGAAAAAACAACCGCATCGACCTCCAGATAATGCGTAGGATAATTATGATCATGAGTGTTAAACTGTTATGATGCATAAGAAATGACTTTTTCATATTTCATGAGGACATAACCAAGCCCTTTTAGAGATATATCACTAAAAATAATGAATCCTTCTTCGATTGAGGGTATAGTTAACATCGGTGTAGTAACCAATCTCTTCCTCAGCTCTTTAAAACATTCTGGACACTCCATTATCCAGAAGAATGTGATCCCATTTCGAGTAAAATTAGTTATTGGATTATAAAGTTGTGAAACCTTTTTCAGAAACTTCCTATAATATTATTATGAACAAATGAAACCAAAAATATCTTTTACTTTTGTAGGATGAGACTAATCCTCTACAAACATTGACTTTATAGGGTCAACTGAGATTCCTTCTTTGGTTACAATGTTCCCCAAGAAAAAAAACTTTTTGTAAAAAAACTCACACTTGCTATAATTTTCCAAAAATCATATCCTTCCAAAGAGTTTTCAAAATAACCCTTAGATGATCCTCATGATCCTCACTACTTTTAGAATATATCATAATATCATCAATAAAAACTACCACATAGTTATCAATGTAATCCCTAAAGACTCTATTCATAAAATAAATAAAAATAGAAGGTGAATTGGTAAGTATGAAGGGAATAACAAAAAATAATAATTCACATATATTGATCAGAAGGGGTTTCTTTGAATATATTATTTATTCACCCTCAATTGATGATAAATAGATAGAATATTAATCTTAGAGAATAACTGAGATCCACGAAGTTGGTAAATAATTCATCAATTCTTGGATGATGGTATTTTTTCTACACTTTTATCCCATTCAGTTCTCTATAATCAATGCATAGATGCATTGATCCATCCTTCTTATTCACAAAGAGAACATTTTCTCCCCATGGAGACACACTCGGTCAGAAAAACCCATTCTCCAAAAGATATTGGAGTTGTTTCTTTAATTCCTCTAGCTCCACATTTTTCATCCCATACAGGGTTATTGATATCAGATGAGATCCTGGTATGAGTTCAATGGATAACTATACCTCTATTTATAGGGTTAGTCTAGGTAACTCCTCAGGAAATATGTCAATTTATTCCTAGATGGTGGGGACATTTTATATCCTTATACTCTCATTTTATTCCTCATCCTCACCGATCAACTCTATAAAGAATTCTATAGGATGTGTTTTTAGATAATGATTTGGTCGAGAAATCTCTCCATAGAAGATAACCAGTTGTTTCCCATTCAAGACCACTCATATTTCCTTTCTATTTCATTTAATATTAGAATTATACTTTGAGATATATTCCATCCCTAGTATAATGTCAAATTCAAACATTGGAATGAATACTAGATTTGTGACAAGATTGTACTCACTAAATTAAATACTAGAGTTTCTAAACACAGATGATGCTTGGATTATCCCACCGAGAGCTTTGATTGATAACTCTACTTTTATAAATTCAGGGTTTGATTCATAAATTCATTGGAAACATGGAGGAAATAAAGGAATGAGTATAACTAGAATCAAACAATTTAATTACTAGCTTTGAGAGAACAACAAGAATACCTGCCACCAAAATATTTGGGGCTTCAATATCAACTATCATGATAGAAAAATCACAAACTTTCTCTCTTGGCCTTTTCTGTGGCTATTGGTGATTCCCCTCCACTTCCCTCTAATTTAGATAGTTGCTCAAAATGTGCCCAAGCTTTCCACACTTGATGTAATGGACTGCAGGTATGGAATGCACCATCTTCTCCTTGTCGTTAGTGTTGGGAAGTAGTGGATTCATTTCACTATGACAATTTTGTGTGATATGTTCATATCTTCCAATCATGTAACACTTCCCACTCCCAATAAAGTAGTTCCCCAAATGCTTCTTCCCACATTTATTACACGTGGGAAGTTTCACTAACTTTACTCCTCTTCCCTAAGCAATTATCCTCCCCAATATTGGATGCATTGATCTATTCTTTTCATTGTATTTTTGAGACCATTGCATCTCATAAAACTCCAGTTCAAATTTTGTATCACTATGAACAATCTCTTCATAGCTATCATTGTCTCGGTTTGCTAGATTCTTCCAAAGATGAGGCCTCAGTCCACCAAATAATCTATCAACCTTCCCATTAGGATCCGTGAAAAATCTGGAGGTGTAATGAGAGATTCTTGTAAAGTTCATCTCATATCATCCACCATATTCATTCTCCTTCTTCTTCAGATCAAGAAACTCCTTCTCAATTTTTTTTATCATCGAACAAGTAAAATACTTATTGAATAATATCCATCTATTATCTTCCCACTAAAAATATTTAACCTCCACTCTTGGACTCATGTTTTTAATCAGTTCCCACCACTGATCATCTTCTCCCTATAAGCATTATATATCTAGGATACCCTTCTCTTGTTCTAAATAAAGGATCAATAAAATGATCTTTTTGATAGAGCTGATCCACTATTCATCATTCAATGGGTTGGTAGATCCACTGATTTTTGGTGGTCGATGACACATAAAGGACTCAATAGAAAGTTGTACACTTAATAGTGAAATTAGTCTCTCATCTTGATTCATATTATTTCCCTTAACATGAGTCAATTGGTTCATCATTCTCATGAAATTTTCCATTCCGGCTTCCATTATAGGGTCATTAGCACATGGTCCATTACGGTCACCATTTGAAGGGTTCCTCCTATTTCCCACCATTTTCTAAAAGAATACAACCTTAGTGAGAAGCTTATTTAATTTATGAATCTTTTGACTATAAAGGATTTTTATTTCTTAAAACTTCATGCTTAAAAATATTATTCTTCAATAACAATTACATTTCACTATAAATCCTTCATAATGATTCATAAAAATAATGTGATTAACCAAAAATATCCCTTAGGAGTTTCAAACTAGTAGTGTAGAAATTCCTATTTTCATGAACCAGTTCCCATCCTAGTCAAGTTCAAAGTGGTGTTTTAGGTTTTTACCCCTAGATAAATATGTGCTTGAGCCACATCCACTTGTTCGTATCCTGACAATGATCTATTTTTTTATAAAATACTTATATAATATTTCACCAAAATAAGAGGAAGCATTACTATTTTTAAAATTTTCTATATGGTTCTTCCTAATATTTTCATATACTAATTTAAAAAATAACTAAATTATCCTCTGATACAAACTATGACATCCTGCCTTTTTATTACATAACTTTTCATTATATTTTACAAACAGAGGATCTTTAAAGTTTAGTGTCTTTGAAATAAGGTACATAATACATGAAAACATAAAACATTTTTTAATCCACTTGAAAGGCTTATTCATTTTTTAATCCTACGTAAAATTACTCCAAATCATAACATGGGTACATACATCAAATGAAAGGGTGAGAAAAAGTCCATGTAATGGAAAAACAAGAGAAATAGTTTACATGTGAACATGAGTGATATCTATAAGAACATGAGGAATATAATAGAAAAATGATAAATTGGAATATCATAATAATAATTACATGAATAATAAAATTAAAATTTTGATATAAAATTTAATTTATACATTCATAAACATATCACTAAGGTCCATCCCTAAGGTTTCATAAAAATTACCAAGGTTATTCACCAAGGTATCATAAAACTTGTCATCTCTAGATATTAATTTATTTGTCCATTGCATTGGAGAGTTATAAAAAAACACCATTAATATATATTTATTTTAATTTGATCCACATAGATCCTAATCATACATTTCATAAATAACCCAATGAGAATAAAATAAATGGGTTTCATATCAAAATCATGGCATTTAAAAAAAGCGCTTAAAAACATTATCATTATGTCATTTATAACCCACAAAAAATGAATGAGGGTTTTATGTAGGTAAATTAAAGAATAAAATATATAATTTTTATGTATTTATGAATACCCTTGGAAATTAAAGTGGTTTGTGTATTCATATAAATAAATAAAAGAATTTACTGAGAAAAAGAGAGAGATTTTGAGACGGAAATTCTGCAACATAACGGGTATGAAACATGGTTTTACATTACATTAAAAAGAAAGGGTAAATGGGACACACATTCATAAAATAATAATAATAATTTATAGGGACCTAATAAAATCAAAATAAGAACATGGTATGGAAATCTGAAGGACATACCACATAAAAGAGAACTTCGAAGGAAAATAGAAGTTGAGAATTCCTTTACCTTGAAGAGTAATTTCTAAAACTCTAGGACCAGGTCCGTGAGGTATTGAGTACTTGTTGGTAGGACTCTTTGTGAGGTAATAATATAAAATCTTATAGGTTGATGATTTTGAAATGAAATAAAAATAAGGAATGTCTTGGAATTTATAGTAGAACATAGGCAGTTTTTTATTAATTTTCAAGGACACCTCATGAGTGGTATTTCCAAAAACATGGGCTTTCCCATGGTATTTTCTCATGGTTTTGGCCACTTGGGACACCTAATATTATATTTTAATCCAAATTAGTCTACCAAAATTTTTAATTACATATTACATCATTATGATGTGATTAAACACACTGAAAACTCAAAAACTGTATTTTTACTATTCACAGAAAAACAAAACATTTTATAAAAATATTATAAATTCACCATACATTAAAATTGATGTTTTGAATTCAAAAATGAACTAAATTTTATGAAAATAATTTTCTTAAATATGATAAATTTAATTTTAAGTAAAATCACTATTTACCTAAAAAAATAATGATATGTAACTAATAATTTCTAAAATACTTATTTACTTATACTATTATATCACATTAAAATTCAAGATGAAAAAATTATATTTATACTTACTTAAGTGAGGTTATTGTTCCCTTGTTCATATAAATATTCATATGGGTAATAATACTATTCATAATATACTATTCAAAATAAATTATGTTGGTCTTATCGTACTATAAATTTCTTACTTACCACAACCGTATAAGTCCATTTATTAAAAATAATTTCACAATATAAATTATTTAACATATAAAAAAATATTTTAAAATAATCTTTTTTTCAATATTCATCAGTAATATGAAACTTCTATGAAAAAAACTAAAAAATTATCCTATATTAATTTTGACAATTGAAATTAAAAAATGATGGTTATTTTACCTTAATAAGAAATAACAATTTTATTTATAAAAATGGATTAAACAAACTAACTAAGGCCTCGTTACATAACCCCTTATGACACATGCATATGAACTATGAGTAAGGTGTGTAATGGTGATAGAATCTTAGGGCGGCTCGGACAACATTTCCTAAGCGGTGGTTTCTTTCAACTTAAACTGCTCCCGTAGTCGATTTAATTCAAGCTTAAAATGTTGAAGATCATCTTGGTCTTCGCCCAGAGGAAAGCCCAGTGACTCTACATCCTTCTAAAGCTTTGAAAATTGGATTTATAAGGCTTGATTCTATTGTATGATATTAATTATCCATTATCATTTCCATTTATAAACAATAATTATAACATTAAAAATTATTATTGTTTCTAACGATAATATTAATCAATGGTCATATAATGGTCAGAACTCAATTGTTATATTTCAATTATACTTATATAGTTTTATTTATTACGTAATATTAAACCATAAATTTTAAGGAAACAAAATATTATTCAAAAGTTCGGGTCATTACAATGGTCTTTTAATCAATCAAATTTTATGGGTTTTTATAGTTAAATTTATAATGACCATGTTATATATCACTCTCAATTAGAACATTATAGTTATATTCCTATTCTATGTACAGTTTTTCACTTCCCAATTATGTTCTCCTATTCAAAATTCTGATTTTTTGGTAACCTTCACATTTCTATTTTGATCTTATTAAAGGATGGTTTATTAACAATATTCACGATGTGGGCTTCCTACAAATGAGTATTCAAGTATAAAACTATGATTTTTGCAGTGTTATTTCAAAATGATAGGA
Organism: Viscum album; assembly: GCA_963277665.1. Taxonomy (NCBI): domain Eukaryota; kingdom Viridiplantae; phylum Streptophyta; class Magnoliopsida; order Santalales; family Viscaceae; genus Viscum; species Viscum album. Next base: position 176,987,066 of record OY728120.1, read on the forward strand.
TGAAATTTAATGATTCAGGGGATAATGTGATACCCAATTATTTTATGGTATGTCTCTTTTAATGTTTATTCTCTTCGATAGCTTATGATGCACATAACACCCAGCTTAAATGAATAATGAAATATTATTATCTTATCATTATAATGTAGCCTTTAAATTTATGGGAATGAATTGTATTAACCACTTTATGAAATTTATAAACTATATATTGAATCATGTTTTTACATTAATCCAATTTATTTGATATACATAAGATAAGAATAAATCAACTTTTATTCATAAAAAGTTATATATTTTATAATGGATGTTTTGTCACCTTTATAAGGTGAAATTTTATTAAATATAAATGTTGAAACTTTTATAAATTATATTTTATAAAATAAACATAATTTTAGAAATTAAAATATCAAAATTTACTTTGGTTTATTTTTTTCAGATAAGTTTCATTTTTGATGAACAGTGAAAAATACTACATTTTAATTGAAAACTGACTTTTCATATAAATAATTTATAATGATAAATTATTTTTTAAATTTATTTTAATGTAAAATTAGATCAAATATACATCTATCAATCAAATATTGGTCATTAAAAAATCATATTGAATTTTGAAATAAAATATTTTCAAATATTTTAATATTTTCACTTTAAAAACCCACTTTCTTACCCCGTACATGTGATTAATTTTAAATTAATTTTATCCACTTATGGGTTTTCAATTTTGAAAACTGGATTAAAAATTTTCAATAATAACATAAAAATTTATTATAAAAATACATTTTATTTTTGGACAATATGAATAGTAAACTCCGTAATTTTAATTACCACAGTTTAAGGGTAAATCGAGTAATTATGGGTAAAACTAATATTATAAATATTATAAAATTACCCTAAAACTTTTTATAAATTTATTATATGAGTTATTGTTTACCTAAATCATACTTGGGATGATTTTATGAGCTCTTGGATCCACATGGATGGATTTTATCTATTTATAGTATATCATTTTAAAGAAAAATCAAAGATTCCATACTTATGTTTTTAATAATTATAGAATTTATAATATAGATAAATTCTTAATATATATTCACCTATAAAGATTATTTAGAAATTTAAAAGTTTTATCTCCATCATGGTAATTTATTTTTAAATTTTATGATGGAAATAAGTACCTGAAAGGCTTGTATAATGATGTTGCAGTAATTGATTAATTAAAAGAAATATGAAATAAATGAAATTTAAAATACTAAAAAATATAATTTGATATAATTAATATCATAAATGAATTTTATATATAAAATTTAAATTATTAGTATATATTAAAAGATTTTGTTTGAAGATGTCATGTTTCTAGGATATTTTTAAAAAGCCATGTTATGAATAGTGTCAAAATTAAAATTAATGATATTTTAAAATAAATACTATTTTATTAAATGATTTAAATTTATAAAAATATAAAATTCCAAAAAGTGATATATATAAGGATTAAAATTACTTCCATTATTCATTTATTGTTTTTTTCATTTTATAGTAACAATATTGACCCTCAAAGAGTCAAAATCCATGTTGTCACGGTAGGAGTTAAGGAGATTAAATAAGGGTTAAAACCAAAAGATAAGAGTAAGAATGTAACCTAAAATTATCTAAAAATAAATTTATGATAGTATTTATACCCATAATAATCTTATATTTTAGGTAAATCACTTTGGATTCATTTATAATTGGTAATTATTTATATTAATTTAATATTTTGAGAGTTTACAAAAGTACCCCTCGTCTCAATTATAAAAGGGAACCTCCTCCCTTGATTTTTCACACCAATTTCATCCTTATATCTCAACAAAATCCTACCCTTATCTATTAAAAATATCTTTATACAAGTTTTGTAGGTCCTGATCTTCCAAAAAGTCAAATCCTTGATCCCTTGAGAATAGATCTAAAGGATATCCACTGAAAAATATGCAATCATTTTGACCAACTCATTCATGTTAATTTCTTCTTCTACTTAATCATAAAGTGTTGTTTCCAAACTAAAATAATAAAAACAATATCATATATACATTATGATGTTATTATGATTATAAAACAACCATATTCTACCTTTTATACATGCTATTATAAACAAAACCACCACACATGCATATATATGGCTTACCATCTTCATGCAGTGGTGTAATTCATTTTTTATAACCAATTTACATGGATGGTTATAATGATGGAAGTAATGTATATATATTATAATTATAACATGATATTTATTATATAAATTTAATATACCATACACTTCCTTACCCATTCATTAGTTAAGGAAATGATAACATCACTTGTGCGTACGTATGACCTACCATTACCATGACGCGATGTGATTAATTTTCCATGATCATAATTCAATAATTTTAATAAAAATATATTTAATTATTATATATTATATTTATAACATTAATATAACTCTATAGGTTATGGATGTATACCCTATGAAAATGAACCGGGACATTCATGACAAAACATACAAGAGAAAACAAGACAATTAACACCGAAAATAGTGAAATGAATAAAATATTATTAATAAATGAGTTGTAAAATGTTATAAGTGGAACATATATGATATGATAAATATTAATATTCTACTACTATAATTTATTAATATTTTTAAAACCATTATACAGGAGGATCATACACATATAGAAAAAATCAAACCTAAGGAAAGGGTTTATTTCAGAATCTTATCATTATTCGGGATTGTTTTTGTTTAAGTATCCAATAGGGAATATTTCTCCACCATGATAATGTTTTCAATTTTTCTACTATTCTCCAATTATTGTTTAATTTAATTTTTATCCCTTTTTACTATTTTAAAAAAAATTATAAAATATATATTTTCTCATTTTATAAACAAGGTTCTTTGATACTTTTCTGAACAAAAATATAGAAGGAATGTTTTTTTAAAATTATATGGAATTAAGGTATTTTATGGTTTTCATGAAGCCTTAATGGTTTATAACACCTTTTAAATGTTTTATTAATTATTTTCAAAGAATTTTTTTTTATTTTATAATTTCCCAATGTTTTAAAAATATGTGATTTCAAAAGGGAAAGGGTATTACCCTTAATAAATTTCTAATGATTCTATTATAGTATTTTGATCTATGTCAACACCCTATATTGAATCATATGATTAATTGAGATTGACCTATTATGAAATAATATACTAAATTTTATTGAATTATTTAGGATAAGATTAAATATGGATGTACTATTTTGATACCATTCATGGTTTATGGTTAATGTATTCACATTTCATATGCTATTTTTCATATGAATGTTTATGTTTCACCCCTTTCATATGAGAAAATGAATTAGAAATAGTATGTGATGGTAATTGCCTGCTATAGACCCTTGATTAATTGGTAGGTCTCATGAGACAAACTAGTACAGGTTTTTGATGAGGCCTTACCCATTTATATAGACTTCTTGGTCGATCACTTGATGGTATATTTTAGATGTTCATTATTATTAATTCCATCATTATGAGATTAGTTATTAATATTCCATGTTATTATTTTATTAGTATAATATCCATGGTTATGTTTCATTCTCATGTCAATATTTATATGTAATTATTTTATTATCATTTCTTCCTACCATATTATGATAATGATTATGTTTAAATGGATTATATTTCAATTATTCACATTTCTATAATGGTTATGATTATTTATTAATGACAGCTTCTGCTATATTCATACCATTACTGAGCATCTAATCTTTCACCTTTCTTATGTTTTATTTTTCCTATGATTCTAATATGTATATTTTGATTGACATGAATAGATAATCTTGGAGAATAATGGTGTTGTTAAAGGAATCATTATGTTTTATTTTATAATTTCAATTATAATGTATGTTTTAGGTGTGCATATAGTTTTCCAAAACTACTAATCTATTTTTTTCCTTGGTGATTTGATTCCATGTATAATATGACAATGTAATAAAGTAACCACCATATTTGGGATACAAGTGTTGGGGTATTTATAATAAAAAAGGTCTCCGGAAAGGTAAAATATGAGGAACTTCCTAAGGGATCACGCAGCATGCATTACCACTTCACGTGATCACTTGATGGATCACATGAAGGAATTTTGGTGTGTTATCCAAGTTATGAGAGGAGGTACTACATATCAGATGGATCAGACAAAACTTAAACATGTTATCATTGAAAAAATCTATGGAACAGATGTAATAAAATTCTGGAATAAAGACAAAAAGACAGGAGTCTAATGCGAAGATAGATTAATTGATCTTCATTCACTTTTCATGACTCATCCAAATCATGTTCCAGCACTAGGAAATGTCACCAAAGTCATGAGATGTCCCGTATATATCATGCGATGTCCTCCAGACATGTCAAGAAAGTCACACGATACCCTCTAGGCATACCACCTAAGTCTCAGGAAGCCCTCTAGGCTCACTATATAGGTCATTAAATTTCATCAGTCATGTCACAAAAAATATGTTGTGACACTAATTTATTTCATTTAGGTTTCATAATTTCCTCTAAGTAAACTTTTCTGATATCAGGACACCCAAAAAGCATGCAAGCCAGGTTTTGCGATGAAACCATGAAAAGTCATCCAGATCGTACTACACCCTCCAGACATGTCAACATTGATTATAAAATGTCCTATATACATGTTATCCTAGATCATGATATTGCCTTTGAGAATTTCCAAACATCCCCATAAATGTCAAGATGATGACTGTGATAAGATATCCAGTTCTCGCAACATCATCCGGTTGAGTCATCCTTGATCAGGTGGTGGCCTCAACATATGTCATTAAAATTATTTGACGTCCCTTGGAGAAGTCAAATAGATCATGAGACTATCCTGGGAAATGTATGTGATACAAATAGACATGTATTAACATCCTCTATCATGTTGGGTAGACAATAAAATCATATTAGGCAGACAATCAAACATGTTAGGCAGACAACCAGGCTAGGTCAATTCGGTGTTCTAAGACCTGATAACCTTGTCCAGTGCATATATAATGGAAACCTCAGTGTGTAATCCCCAACCAGTGACATGATATGGATTCCCCATTATTAAAGAAACATTAGTGTGTAATCCCCAACTTGTGGCATGATATGACTACGCCCATATTGGGAAACCTCAGTGTGTAACCCCGAACAATTGAACTATGATAAATCTAATTTATGAAATAACTAAGATACACAGGACTCCTTCCGAAGTCCCAAAATAAAAAGGGAATACACTTAGACATAACTCCCCCCATTCCTCTGACATTACAACCATCGGGACCCAATCTCTCCCTTGGGTTGATCATTCTACAGCATCCATCAATGGGATGAGAAGTCAACAGAACTATGAGATCTCTAATTCCTATACCCAGGATATATAGGATGCCTTTATAAGTCCTGAACACTATGTTAAACATCAAATGGGATGCACCAGTGCATATTTTCCGCATCCATATGCAGTGAGATTGATTAATTACATTCCCTTGTTCTCAGACTAATCATGACTCACATGGGCTCAGGGAATTGCAATGATCATGTCATTCACATCATGAATATCCATCAGTCAGGAAATCCTTAGTGTGTAATCCCTAATTAGTGGCATGATATTATGACCCTCATATAGGGGAATCTACCTTAGGGCCAATCCCAAGGGTAGGATCAGACTACAATGAATCTAATTACTTCTATAATTAGGATATGTAGGATACCTCCTCAAAGATCAAGCTCAAATACCTAATGCCTAAGTTCCCTCAAATATATCCTTTATATACGATGCTAAAATTCATGGGTTTAATAAACTTTGTGTGTTTGAATTAATATTATAAAACAAATACATAGGAAACCTCATAATGGATCAATCCCATCCTTGAAATATTAATCGCCTCTTTGGATGACATCAAACTTTGAAGAGAATGGTTATACATATTCAATATATAAGAAGTCAACCATTAAGGGGAAATGAATGAAGAACCTCATATACATACACATGGACACATTAAAATTCATCCATTTCTACATAGAGGGTTAACAACATGAATATTTTTTTAGGGTAACTAGCCCTACATCGGGATTATGAAGAGATTCAAGAATATATATTAAATTTATAATAGATTCTTAGAGTAGCAACAATTCCCCCAAAAGGGTGACATGAGCCTGACCTCCCATCCTCTTGTCCAATGTGAGTTCCTAAGATCTATTGGGTCTAAAATCCAAATTCACCACCTACCATTGGAATGCATACCATTACCCTATTATATATGTGGGAAACATTGGGAGTTTCTATGAGTGATAATGATTAATGGAGAACCTGATTTGAATGATTTTATAGATATCAAACCCCTAAAATCAAACCATTAGACAATTTTTTTACTGCCATCTGTGTGACCTTTCCAACAAAACAAAAATGGTGAACATGGTGTGCATCTCTTAAATAAATAAATGATCATTTTACCATGAATTAATCCATTTTTTCATATCATTCACAAAAAAACTATCGATCTTGACATGAATCACTCAGATGAAGTTATGGTTCTTAGAAAATTAGTCCATCTTCTCCATGACAAGACCAAGCGAGTAGAATGGCCTAATCAAGATTAAGAAAAGAAAATTATGTTACCCCTGAACATATGATTGAGAATGTTTCATGACTATAATAATACACTAATTTGTGAATTGGTTCCTTCTTTTCTTTATGACTATAGTTACTTCTCTCAAAAAACAACACCTAATCTAAGATCATTTCTATATCTAGTGAACTTTCTGGAAAATCAGCTACAACTGTAACCCCTATGGGCCTCATAATGACCTCACCCACCCAAAATCGTTAGTTTATATTAGGGAATGTAATGTTTTGGAAATACCATCAACATGTTATGATCCCGACCCTTGAAGCTACCCATGAGGGTATCCAAGTGCTAAAACTGATGAGTCTGCATCATCCAAAGAAAGCTACAGTAATGTCAGTGGCACTCATCGCCACCACCAAATGCTTTGTTAGTTTATCCCTATAGTTCAATAATCACCACATTAAGTATCTCAAGAAGCTATACCAATGATCCCATTATGATCCCATTATATTTCAAGGCCCATAAAGGAGGGATCCTATAAACCACTGTTGTTAACCCCATCCCACCGGTTCCCTTTAATCACACACTAAGGGTACTACCCAACACACTAAATCCACTGATAACTATGCACGAGCAACAAGGAAGACACGTCAAGTGAAGATGGATCTAGATAATTGTGAGTGGGATCAAGTCCCCACTCCCATGATTATTTATTCCATGATCTTTTGACAGTAACTGGATAACAAAATCATTTTCCCGCTCATCTAAAGAAGCCTATAGGAATATTCCTACAACAATAATGGGGGAGGTTCATATCCCTACCCTCATGCATGAAGTACATCACCATATTCTATTGGTAATAAGAGGAAAGAGGTTGGCACATATAGACACTTAAATTGAAGATATCTTCTAATATATAGTGGATATAAGAAATATGTTGTCATATATTCCTACTCATGCTTTTATGAAGTTCCATTATATATTATGAAAAGATGAAGAACTACTCTAGAATATTTTGGAGCTGGACCAAATATAGGGATAAGGCAATATTCTTATCCCTATTTCTAAGGAAGCACAAAACATTGATCAGTATGAAAATGTGGTTGCTCGGGTGAAAGAACACATTCTTTCTCCTATCCAGGAGGATTATGGAAAAACTTTGATAAAGGATAAGGAATCAAATCGAGATCATATTCTATTTACAACTAGGGATCACCAATTAAGAGTGGAACATGCATTCGGATAGGGGATCATTCATAAAAAAATGACCGGTGGTATATTCCAAAGGCCCATGATCAATCTCATATATCTATTCAGGTTGGGGATCACCAAGTGAGACTGACACATGCCTTGAGACAGAATCATTTTATTATTGTTAAGGACCAAAAAAATACTAAAAAAGATAAATATTAGGATATTATCTCCATTTTTATTGAGTCTCACCAATTGAGATTGGCACAAGACTCAGGGTAGACTGGTATTCCTATCAGTGAATCTACTTGGCATATTTTAGTGGATCAGAGAATACAAGCTCATATCCCTACTTATGCCAACAAATGACTACACTAGCATCCTTATGAGGATATATAAGAGGAGGCTCATATCCCTAATATTATTCTAGAGTTCTTTTGGCATTTCTTATGGGGAATGCACCAGTGTATTTGGATAATATTCCCATACCAACCTAGACTCACCAAGTGAGAGAGACAGATGCCTTGAGATATGCTCATATTCATTCCAATAATGATGAAGCTTATTGGAATATTCCAGAATCTTATTAGTAGAGGGATCATATTCATGAAACATCATATTGTTATCAATATATTCCAGAATTCATCATAAGGTAGGCTCATATCCCTACACCGTTCCAAAAGGTAGGTCTTCATATTCAGACTACAATGTATAATAAGGATTATAGTCCTAATATTCTCAATTCAATCATCCTTAAGGTGGTCCAATACACATTCTCAACACCCTAAGGGTCCATCAACTCTTTAACAAAGTAAAAAAGGTGACCATTTCTATAATAGTCCTCCTCATGGTAGTTTGGAGATGGATTGTAGGGAGAATACTCCTGAAATCTTCCATTGTCAACCTACACATGGTGAAATCTCTCATGTACAAGGAAATCCTCACTATTCCTAGAAACCTCCATATAGAGAGGCTCTAAAATATTAGACATATTTTTAAAGAGGTGTTCCTAAAACATCAGGGTCAACTATATATATTTTCTCATCAACTACCAGAAACACCCCACTTCAGTTTGCAGGTGACCCCAAGAAGAACCTTATTTGGTGTAACTAGATGCAGGAATTCAAGTCTAATGTGGAAGATGAAATTGACATATAGAGAGATTTATCTAGAAACAAACACCCCAATATGTTTTGGATCCTTTCCACATCCAACTATGATACCCAAGATGAGATAGAGGAGTGAATGCCTTACCTATACCTAAATATCTGGGAGACTCATCAGCAGCTGAAGGAAAGGCAAAACCTTTATAAATGATACAAGGGTAACCTTTAGACAATCAAGATTCTCTACTTTTAGCTAGAACTGGCTGGTATCTCCATGGCCTAGGACCCAAAAATGGAAAACCACAATGCAAATCTACAACACCCTTTCTCCTATTACATCAAATCTCTTTGAAAACTGATCACCAAAGACTCTACACAAAACCTTATTCAAGGATTGGGAATTTGTGGAGTGTTTTAGTTAACAAAACCCCTAGGAAAATAGAACTCCCCAGATATGGAGTCCTATAATTTCATAGCCACTGGAGAAATTTGGCGAGTGAGTAATGCACAATCTAGTTGGTCACTATAATGAAATGATTCTAATTCAATGATGATAAGACATCATTAATGGATGAATATGATAACTAAAATATCTTTGATATAATCCCCTAGAATAAAAAAGAACACATTTGATACATGGAAGCTGAAATTTAAATCATCCATAAATCTTCCTGTAATGAATGACTCCCAACAAGGGCTGCCATTTCACCCAAAACCTACACGAGCATAGTTGCACCGTATCAAACATGCCACAATAGTAGCTTCTATAACATCTGTCTAGGAGAAAAAAAATCCCACTAGGAATAAGAAATATCGAACACCACCCACACCTTAGATCATCAATCCTTGTGAGGATCATAGATGTGTTGGTAGAATATTTAAAAATCACCATCCCACTAGGTCGGTGAAATTTTTATCTCAATTTCCATCACCAGGTTCATCATCTCACAAGACTATACTTTATAAATCAATGAAAATTATAGATCAACCCCAGGACACTGGGACGGGGGAATTTATATCTCAATTTCCATCCCAAAAACAATCAAATCGTTTACTGGAATCATTAAATCCTCAACAACAGGATCAACCAATTCCAATTGTAGTCCCATATAGTCCCCATCCCACATGGATGAGGGTATTTTCATTATAGTCATCACCACATAGGGACTTAGTCTTCTCTGGGTTTAGAGGTAAATATCTATGGTCACCATCCCATTAGTTCATTTTTCTGCAAGATAATTTTTATGATTTGATGTTCATTTGGAAAAAATGACTCTAAAATCTCTCAGGGTCACTATTAAAAGACCGAGATTGGAAGAATGTATGGTGAAGGAAATCAAACCCCATTGGGGTCACAATCAAAAAAAGTTCCAATATATCCAAGAGTTAAATATATATCCATGATTCATGTAGTGAAGAATCATCCTATTACATTGAGAGTAATGGTAAAACTACCATTTCTTGACACAGCTCTTTGAATATCATCACTGTAATCAAAACTAATAATTTTGATCATGACTATAATTTAGAGGGTAACAATTGGGAAAATATTCCATGAGTGGAGGATCTAGGTGCACCCACTGAGGATGCATGTACCTAGAACTAGAGGAGGATCCAAATCCTAGAACCTTAGAATATTGAGCTTCCATCTCTATGATAGAACACCACTAAAGATAAAGAGGAAGGTGAAACTACATCTCAATCACCACACAGAAGAACTAAAATTCCTTCCATGGAGGAATGTTGGAATGATATTATAATGAGATAAAAACTCTCACTAAACTCAATAACGAGATACATATGTGAAGAAATCCCATTAGGCATCGTCTTTGACCAGAGATGGATATTCTCCCACCTAGAGATGGTCCACCTATAACAGTGGTGTTTGAGCATCAAAACATCTCTGGGTCTAGGAAAATGATCTATATTTATGAGGGAGCTTAAAAATATCATGGATTACTTACATTAGGGATAAAACCCCTCTCTCACTAGGTATATCATTCAGTGTTAGAAAAAATTGAGAATCAACGGGAAATGAAAATGGGTCCATCTCATCAAACCATGCCTGATCCTTGTAGATGGGAGGCAGCTCAGATAGCAGTACCTATGGAATATCTCAATTACATCATGCCCCTAACTACGTGAATAGAAACCATTGAAGGGATACATTTATTAGTGAATCTTGAGAAGAATTCATACCTTGAATGGGTGGATGACACCATTATCCTGTTAAATTTCAAAAATCCTCCCATATCCACCATTGACAATGCCAGTGACCCAAAAAACATCTCACACACATCATGTCCCAATACAGTCCGATGATGGGCCATTGAGATTAGAATGAGGTGAATGAGATAAGGTGTTTTGTAAATAATCTGATGGGGATAACCATTTTTTGGTACACTTGTCTTCGAACATGATCTTTTTTAATATGGTAAGACCATTTTCATCAATTCCATTACTAGTTCATCTCCATGTTGAGGATGATGATGATTGTCAACCTGAAAAAATACAAGAAACTAGAAAATGAGAGGGTCTATTACATCATACACAGATGGAAAGGTATAACCTATTCTCTCATCATCCCTCTCTTATATGAGCTATTGCTGGAGATCTTTGTTAAAAATATCTAGAATAAGTTTTAGACACCTCTAATCCCAATGAAATATTTAAGTGAATTAAATGATTTTACAAAAATGGCACAACATCTAGAAGATTATATTTAGAAGACCCAAGATAAGTCTCTACTCATGCCCTCAGCATAGGGGTAAAGGCTCAGCAAGGTAGAAACTACCACTGTTACCCTCAAACCAGATGTAGTGACCATTAAAATTCCTAGGAAAGTCTTGAACAACCAATTTCATCTTATAGAGTGGTAGAAACAAAAGAAATATACCTCATCCAGAATAAAGAAAGAGAGATTAGGATCACTTGGTATTTGAGTAATGGATGAATAGAGCATACTCCTTTGAAAACATGAAAGTCCTCAGTTATCTCCTTGTAGCCATTTACAATAACCTACTCAAGATACCACAACCCTGGAATCTTAATGAGGTTTACCTAATTGATCATCCATACTACTTCCCTTTTTATAGAAGGTTGAGTCACAACATCTATGATTTCTTCATCTTTAAAGACATACTCCAATTCCTGGGTGATTCTGTGCAGGTGATGTTATATAACTTCCTAGAGAGGGTTACCTACATAACCATTTACTATTCATAAGAATAAGGTGACTGGAATAAAGTTATGGTCAGGTGTGGGTGGAAGTTTGACAATTTGATGACTCAAAATACAGTTGACCAAACTCATGACACACTGATAGAAGAGCTTCACAAAACCATAATGGTCCCTTCACCTAGGGATAATTCATTGAATATTCCTCCATAAATGAACTCAACCATAAGAAATAAGAAGATATAGAAGATGAAGAGTCATTTTTATCTCTGTCTCATGATCTGACTCTTATAGATTTATTCCCTACAAAATCTAAAGCACATGCCCCACCCCACCAAATGTAACTCTCATCCGTTGGAGATATTATATTTGGTTCTATTAATGTGATAAAATTAGAAGACCCATTATTTAATTATGAATATTCCTCTAATTATGACTTCCCTATACCTGATTGGGGAGTTAGAGGATGAAGGTGAAAAATCCCTTGATATAGAGGACAGGACGAGTGTAATTGGACTGAATATTTTGGTTACATTTCCCTAGAGGATATATATCCATCTGAGACCCATGAGAAAGCACTCCAGAAATCCCAAAAAGGATAAAGAGGTGTCCTAAAACCCTCCTATGGTCATCTGCACCTAGTATTTTTATATGACCACCTAGAGGGTGTGCACTTATCTGATCATCCCAGACAATGGGGAAGGCCAACACAATCTACACCACTAGAAAAATATTCTCCCTCAACCTCTGCATATGAAATGTTCCCATCTACCTCAAATTACTTATCTCTTAAACCATATAATAAGGATAATTACATCCTTGAGAATACTTGATGTTTGGAAGAACAATACGACATTCAGTTCGTGTCACAAAAATCAGTTAAAGGGAAAGCCCTGGATTATTTCCTCATGGTACATCCTAACCTATAAAGTACACCAGTGGACACTGAGCTTCTAGAAGAGGATGATTTCTATTCCCATGGAACTCATCATAAATGGTAGATTTATTTTTATGTATCCCCCTAAAATATTATCAGAATGAGACTAAAAACTTGAGACTCAATCATGTTTTCTTAGGGATTGTATTTTTTTATCTGGAAAAATCAATTTTCCCTACTCTTTCACACATTCCAAAGGCTACACAAATAATGAGGTTTAATATCAAGTCCCCATTGTTGGAATGGAACAATACCTATAGGTGTAAATTGCCTACCTGAACATCAAAGGGTATTTAGAGCTATTGATAAAGTAGATAAATTGTTAATATTCTATCAAAAAGGAATAATTGGCCCCTCTCACTTGAAACGTCAATGGAATAATGGATGATTTACCTCTTGAACCCACATTACATCATGATCCCATATCAAATAATGATTATGAAAGTGCATTGGTTAATGAATCTAGAGTCGTTGTTGACCCTAATCAGGAGGAAGAAATCTTCATCATCACACCATGAAGAATGTTCTTATCGATCATCATATGTGATATAGAATAAATAAATTAGTTTAATACCACCCCATTGTTTAAATAACTGATGTACACCCTTTAATAAATGTATCCCGTAATTGGTTATCTCCAAGATGGGATCCTCTAGAATGACCCATCTAGAATGGAAAAATTTGATGTCGAGCATCAAACATGACCCTGAGGGATGGTCCAAATGAGATAAAATACCTCTATAACCAAGGATTCGACCAAATACTCATCGTATGCATCATATAAAGATAGATTCCAACCATAATGGAAGAATTCCATGCAGGATCCTATAACGTTCATCAGTCTGGGACTATGCTCTCCAACCAAATCAGGAGGTCGAGTTACTACTAGAAAACCACGATAAAAAAATGTGTGGAATTCACTATGAAATTTCATGCATGCCAGATTCATGGAAGCATCATCCATAAAACCTTTTAATTTCTACACACATCTAAATATTCCTAGTAGTTTATTTTATGGGGAATGGATGTTGTCTGGCTATATGCCCCATCCATATCTAAGAAGTTTAAGTACATCCTTACTTATAATGATATCTTTTCTAAGTGGGGTGAGGAAATACAACTCAAGTAAGATGGGATGAATAATATGATCAACTTTTTGAAGTTCCATATCATCACTAGGTTTGGAGACCCTCACATAATTATGAAGGAAAATGGAAAAAAAATTATGTTCTATATAGTTGATGAAATCGTATCAAGAGTACAATATCAAGTCCAATAAATCATCCAATTATCATGAAATATAAAATGGATGGATAGAGACCTTCAATAATAATCTATAAAATATAATCCAAAAGATGGTGAATAAGGATAATAAGTATTGTCCCTACAATATCCTCCATGATTTATGTGCCTACCACACCACCACACATACTACAATATAAGAAAATACATATTCATTGGTGTATGATACTGAAGTAGTGTATCCCATAGAAGTCCTGCTACCAATACCATGAATATCCCTTTTTGGACAAATCTTGGATGATGAGAAATAGTAAAATAGGCTAGATGAATTGGAGAGGATATATGATAATAGTTTGCGTACATTTCACAACCTCAAATTTCATTAGAATCAGATTACACAAGCCTTTAATAAAAAGGGTCTCCTCTGCTCATTCCATCATAGAGAACTGATATAGGCTCTTATAACCCCACTAACGAAAGGAATGAAACCACCATAGTTGGAACCCAAATGGGAAGGGACTTATATCAAACATATTTTCTATCATAGTGGATCCTACCCACTAGACACAATGAATGGGGATCATGTCACGCCCCCAAACAATGAAAGGTTTCTTAAGAAATAATTTTCATATCTTCCATCAAGAATCTATCATCTTTCCCACTTAAAGTTAAACTATATAATTATGTACTTCTCTCATGATAGTTATGTGAAAATAATGTCCTAACCATATGATGTTAAACTATACAAACCTCATCCTTACTACATGACATTAAACTACATGACTAAGATATTGACAACAAAAAATTAAATTGCACAACATCTCACATCCTAAACACATGATTTTAAAGTGTATATAACATGTCCTTACAACATTATATTAAAAAATACGGAAGATGTACTTATCATATGATATAAAAATTTATGGGAAATATCATCTCACTAATGATTCATCGCACGTGAGCTAGATATGTGTGAAGGAAAAAATGAAGTGCTTCTACCTTTATGTGAGAGTAAGATCCACATAAAGAATCTTTTCATTCAAGAACTACCTATGGCTTGATTCCAACCATCACATGATACATAGTGATTCCTAGAACTTTATACATGGGCCAAATAATAATATACATCCTCTTTCATTTCAAGTGAAATTAATATTAATTATATGACATAAAATTTCATGGATCCCCAACATTTCTTTTCTTAGATGTCAGGTGACCCTCTTCCTCGCTGCATGATGTAAAAATTCTTGGATGATGTACTCACTACATGACACAAAACTTGATGGGTTTCTATAATTATGTGTGGGTTTATTCTCATATCAATGAGATACATAGGGATGCTTAGATCCATTATCAATGACCATCCACCACATGATACAAAATTACCCTATCCTTTCTCCAATTTCCACATTTCCATGAGGAACCTTTTCCATTCCTTGTTTCTCACACCTACCAAAGATCATGTGAGATTAGAAATTCTATTAGGGGATTCCTAACATGATCAATACATATCAACTCATTGAATGGTAGGAATGGTCTTGAATTGAAGACTGTAAAAGGAAAACCATGAGTCCTCAGACCATGATGTTAAACTACACAGTTGATATCCCTTTCATGAAAAAAAATCACACATTACTATGGACCTCACCTGAGAGGTCCACTGCCCTGGGTGTTGGTCTCTCACCACACATTTATTCAATAACTATGTTTGGATTGATTCTTCTCATTAGAAGATAAGTAGTGACTCTTGAATCACCAATATTGGTACCATCCATGACAAATAAAAATAAAAAATTACCCCCCATTACATATGGGTCAGACATGCACAAGTATAGTTTTATCAAGAACTACATGTGGCTGGATTCCTATAATCACATGATTTGTAGTGACAACCAAATATCAGGTCTTATGTCCATCCACACTATTCCATTTTCACATCACAGATCCAACATCCATACTGCATGACATTAAACTTCATGGACCATGAATTACATAGTGTGTCTTGATTCCTATCATCACATGATGTGCAGTAATAGAAAAATATCCTTCTTGGGTCCAAATACAATAATAAACAGGGAAAATCCCCCCCCCCCTTCAATGTATGGGTTGGACCTGCGTAGAGAGATTACTATTGAAGAACTCCATGTGGCTTGACTCCTAACCTCACAAGATATGTAGCAACACCTGGATCTTCATCATGGGTCCAGCTATAACAATCAACGAGAACAATTCTACCCTCTATATATGGTCTAGACATATGTATAGTATTTTCTATTCAATAACTACATGTGCCTTGATTCCTTCCCACACAGGATATGTAGTGACATATGGATATATGATTCTTGGGTACAACCAAAATAAAACTGAAATGTTACCCCATCCATTATATAGACCAGGACTACATAAGAAACCTTCATATAAGAACTATGTAAGGATTGATTCTTGTCTACAAAGGATACATAGAGATGCTCAAATCCTTGATCCTAGGTTTATCTACAAAATATGAAATGATAAAAATTCCCCCATGACTGTAGATGGGTCAGACCTATGAAATGAAGTTTCTATCCACATGATATTAAACTGCATGAAAAAAACAACATATACCTCTTTTCAAATAGGGGACGATCCATAGAAGCTCATTTTACTTACAGATAAGTTATATCTGCATTCTTCTTGCTTGCACATGTGATAAATATACACAAAAAGGGCTACGAAATATGGATATCCACCAATAATCCTACACATGGATAAAATATTATCCATGTATCAAAATGCACTGACCAATGAAAATATCCCTCAAGGACGTCTTGCACAATTTTTCACATAGGTTCACATTTACTTGCCACATGATGTTAAACTGTAAGGAAAAGAATACACCCCCCCCCCCACATGATTTTAAAATGTGTAGGCCAACACCCATTTTCATACCTTATTAAATGACTAGAAAATATTGACCCCAACCAATAATACTACATGGATCTGCATTCATCTTTTAGGTCCTTCATCCCATAAACCACACTTCATGTCTCAAGCTCCTTGTATTTACAAAAACCTTTTATGATCATTGGAAAAGAAATGATATATCTATGTTTGAACACACTTTTGATGCATAAAGGCTCAATCCTACAAACTAGAGAGATAATGGACCTAAAAGAATGTCTTTCTAAAACTTGTGATATTAACATCACCCTGGAATAACTCGACACCTTAGAGTGTTTTGCGCCATTCCCATTATTATTTTCATATATCATTACTCATGACTTGAGAATCCTAATTTATGATTTATGACATTTTCATCTCCATATTAGAAGGATATTGGAGTATTCATAACCCTAGGAATCTTAATTAGGATATTTTGTAACATTTCCCTTATATTTGATCCATGTGCATCATGACCTTAATTTTCCTGTACTTTGGTTAATGTTTTATGACCCTCAACTCTATCAATTGTTGTTCTAAATTTCAATCCCTTAAAATGTTAATGAAAGAGAAAAAAAACCAATTAGGATGAAATCCTAGAAAGGGTGTTCGGAGAAAAATTCAAGTATTTTCTCACTAAAATATTCATATCTAGAGTTCATGCAAAAAAATTAGGTTGTAAATAAATGAGGCACAAATATCATAGGGAATAATTTTTATCCCTAGTACAATTATATCCATTCTCTCTAGACCCCTTTGTTTAGGAAAAAGCTAGAGTAATGAAATTTTACATCTCCTATCCATGATAAAATTTTCACTATGTGGTGAAACAGCTTTTAGTCTACTCAAAACCTTCTTGAATATTATGTTTTCCATAAATCACACATCATGACGTGATCACCTCAGATCATTTCATACCTTCCATGGACCTTGAAAAAAGATACCTGGATTTAGGAGACCATTTTTTGACTATGAATGTATTCTTGTGGCTCCTATATATGTGTCTATGGGTGTCAACCAAATGTTTCACTTTGAAATAAGGTATTTCTTATCCTTGTGAGCCCTAATATCATTGTGGTAGAACTTAGAACCTTAGACTGTTTTAGTCCATTCTCAACATGATTTTCCAATATCATCCTCATGCTCCAAGCACTTTTGACTGTGATTTAAAATCCTCATAACCAAACTATACAAGAATATTTTATATCCACGATGTTAAATAATCCTATTTTGTACCCTTTCTCAAATAAGTAATGCAACACTCCATTTTAGAACCTTTTGGTGGTCCACACCTCATGACCCAAAATCATGTGGTGTAGGGCCATATCTTCATAATTAAAGAGATAAACTATCATAGGGTGCCAGAATGCTTTCTGTATAGATTTTTTTCTATACTCATCATCATAATATGGAATTTTGAGTCTTCATGGATATTTTATGGCCCTTAGAAAAGAGTGTGGGAACCTCTGTTTGACCATGCTATTGATGTATAATGTATTTGACCTAAAGACTAGAGGAATCATCTCACTATTGTAAAGGGACCCCATTCCTTTTGAACCCCAGTAACACCATGGTAGAACCTGACACCTAAGGGTGTTATGGGTTATTCCCAGCATATATTCCCCATTCCATATTCACTGACTCACAATTTTGGGTTATGAATTACATCACCCACATTACAAATGTCTAGGTGGAATCATATTCTCTAGTATTTATTCCTATAAAATATTACAATCATAAATATTCCATGGACCTTGGAAAAGATTGGAGAAACCTTTATTTCATAATGACACTGATGAATAACAGCTTCAACCTACAAACCAGAGGAATATCTACCTTTAAAGAAAGGAAATCTAATCCCCATGGTCTCTAGAAACACAATAGTAGAACTCAAAACCTTAGGGTGTTTTGGGTCATCCTTGCAACGTATTCCACATATTTCATATTCATCAAAGAAATATTGGTATCAATAGTTCAAACAATATAGTATTTAATATCCTAGAACAAGTCATTAAACTGAATAGTATTTATAACCCTGGTAGTAAGACGTTAAATTACACAACATATCATGACCTAACCACACAATGTTAAACTATACAAAAGGAGTCCTAAAAGAAAGACATTAAATAATATAGTATTTTATGTCACGGTAGAATGAATTTAAACTACATATAATTTGCGGTCAAGGTATAAAGACATTAAACTGAACAACATATTTACATCTATAATTCATTATGTTAAAATGAACGGAGAATTCTACTTCACAAACTATATATTTACAGTGATAAGAAGGTCCAATATAAAATATCCTAAAATATAGAAAAAGAAGTTCTAAGCTAAAAGACCCTAAACCATAAAAATAGAAGGCCCGAGATAAAAAATCTAAAATATAGTAATAAATGGTCTGAGATAGGAGAACCTAAATTACAACACA
This sequence comes from Viscum album, assembly GCA_963277665.1. NCBI lineage: Eukaryota > Viridiplantae > Streptophyta > Magnoliopsida > Santalales > Viscaceae > Viscum > Viscum album. The sequence goes on from OY728120.1 coordinate 177,006,678, forward strand.
GCAATAGTTTAGCCTACAAGACTATAAAAATAAAAAAAAAATCCTATCAGGTCGAAAACCCATAAAAGGGAAGCATTATCAAGATTGATTCCATGTCCACTAAGTCTTCCTTATATGAATCTTAGGAAGAAATTAGGGAAATATAAAATAAAGATATACAATGCTTGTGAGGCCCACAATATGGCCTTAAAAAATAAAGTTATTCTCTCTATGTCCATTGACTTTGGAAAAAAAATAAAACACTGTCCCTCTGGGATATATATTATACCCAAATATTACTTTTGTGAATCAAGTAATATAAAGACAACTAGAGTAGATAAATCAGCAAGGAATCTCATATTGGTGGGAATTCAAGATTATTTTTCAAGAATAATCTGTTATAATTTAAATATTCAAATGTAGGCATTCAGGATTACTTGATATTATATGAAGGATGGGTATCTTAGATGAATAATACAATACCAGATCAATGAAATGTCATGAAAATAATAATTAAAGTGTAATAGACAACTACATATAAGGTTTACAATATCTATTCATTAATATAATGAAAAAGAATGTATCCCCATATTTTAGTTCCTCTCCTATGATTTAATCAAAACTAAATACACATAAATGATCAAAATATAATAAAATTTGATCAAATAATTTGACCAAGTCAACAAGAGTCTAACAAGAATCATTGACTGAGGGATGATGTGCTACCCTCCTTGCCTCTTATACAACTGCCCATAGTCAAATGGTGTTCATAAGAGTAGAAAACTATGGAAACCCTTTTTGATTGGTTGATAGTGTGGATGATGATGCCAATGGGTAGACATTGAACGAGCTAAGATCTCAGAATACCTATCTATGTATGATATCAAGGCCTCCATTTGGGTATGCAAATTAGATACAAATTGATAGATCTATTTCAATGCCTCCAACGCTTCCCTCATCAGTTCATTCAAGGGGTCCTATCATCAAGATCATGCAAGCCCCTCTCCCTAGTAGCCAACTCATTCCACATGAGGAAGATTTAAAACGTGATTTTATATGATGGTTTTCAGTCAAACCCAACCACCTTAAAATCATGAAAGTGCTTTCAAAGACATTCTTCTTGTTCAATAAACATTCATAGAAGAGTCTCATTAATCAGAATGTCAAACTACTTCCAGAATATTTGTGTCATGTCTGAACCTCTATAGATTCTAGAGTGGGAATGTCAGAAGAGGGAAAAACTAGCTGAGATGATTAGGAAGTAGGAGAAGAAGCCCCATATATTCTTCTCTCAAAAGATGCGTCATTTGTTAATCATGTACAATATCTAGATTCCATGATAAAATATACCCCACTAATAGAATGTTCATTGTTGGGATGAGAATTCTTCCTTGAAGACTCTCTCGAATCTTGATGAATCTCCATCATTGCAACGAATAGGGGGTCAGTAAGGTGAATAGATTTGTATAGTCAAAGGACTAGTCCATTTAAAACACCACTCGGGAAAGAATCTATGCATGCTTGTGAAAAATAATAATCATGGAATACTAGGGGTCCCAAATTATGGAAGGATAATATCATAATTGGTGTCCTCAGTCACCAATATCATCCAAAAGTAAAGGATAATCCTAGGATTCCATTCTCCCCACATTCCATCTAAGGGGAGAGAGGAAACCTGCTTGATGAATCTAAATCGGAAAGTGAATAGGTAAAAGGTATGTGGCTCAAAAAATGATAAAGTCGTCTATCTTGGTGTAAAAACTCCCATCCTCAATGGGGATATTATATGACCTTCCATTAACAGTTCCTCTACCATTATCAATAATTATCTCAGTCGGTGAAAGATAGAAGTGAAACCAAATTGATCGGATCAAAAAAAAATATTAACAACCTCGTCAAGTCTTAATGACATGGCCTAAACCCAATAAATGACATGTAACCTAGGTTAAATAATTCACTAGATAGCTTGGAAATGTTTTTGTATCTGTATTAGTCGAAATGATCCCCTATTGATCCAAATAAAAAATCGAAAGGACCACTGTACAATAAGGGATGATTCCCTATTTAATATGAACTAAAAGTTGGTAATAATGTGAAATAGTCAATAGAGTAAACTAGATAAGACATCCCTCTATAATCTATGCTGGAATCACAAGCTTACTGACCTGGATTCCTGGGTGTGCATCCTCAACCTAGAAAATAAACATGTTCAAGAACATGTCCATGAAACCCGCTATCCTAAGGCTCAGTGATATCTCTGGTCTAACCTAATAGCCCCATGTGGTATGATCATCGACTTCTAGGATGTCCCAATATGAGATGGTGCTATCACAAAACATCTGGGAAAGGCACGGGTGAGGGAATATAGCATTCAGTCGACCTCCATTGCGATAGAGGAAGACTTTGATCCAATCATTTAAAGAAATTTGGGACTAGATATTCATCTCCATTCATAAATTCTATTTCAAAATGATGATAATGTCCCTTTATAGAATTGTAGTTTGCATGGGGTCATCCCAAACATCTGTAATAGGAAGGAATTCATCATATATTTCCCTAACAGGGGATATCCAGCCCAATCAATAGATATAATAGAGGCTAATAACTACTTCACTGTGGGAAAAATAGAATGAGTTGGAACTAGGGACCAATGACTAATATGTTTTTTTGGAAGATATGATTAATGATAAATGATGTACTGAGAAACCCATACTACTTCATAAATATGGATATCATGTAGTTGGTCGACAAATTCTATGCAGCTCTTCCTTACCCAAAATATCCATGCCCATTCATCAGAAATGTTTCCACTAGGGTGAAAATCCCATTTCAAGCTCTAGATTAAACCCATGTTGTTTAAATAAGAGACAAATATGATTTAATAGATTTGAGATATGGGTTGGTGGGTGAAATCATAGTCATATGAACCCATTGGAGAGTTCACCAGCATATAGGACAATCCCCAGGACCATTCTATAACTACATATAATTCCTCAGAAAGTTTTTCCTAAATAAAATCAATGAAATTTAACACCCAAAAAATATTTATAGATGTAGTCATAATAGGGTATGAAAACATCATCCATTAACCCAAATCCATAAAAAGGAAGTCCGTGTGAAAAATGATAGGCCTAGAGTTCATATGGGAGAAGATTTTTTAGAACCTTGTTGTTAGAGCACACAAGATACTAAGGGTTTTATTATGGTTCCCAGAAATCATAGACCTGTTTTTAGATTAGGTGGAATAACTATGAATAGATCTAGAATTCATCTTTATAAAAGAATTAAGTTTATGTTAGACAAGTGAAAATCCCATCAAAAGAAACTCTGGAACCATCATGTGAATTGTGTTTCCCATAATTTGGTTTGTGATCATATGATTTGATAAAGGTATCATTATATGCCTCATGATGATCTCATAAAAATTATAATCCCACAAGATATATCACAAATGAATGAATAGTTGTGATACTCACGATCACATGAACCTGACATGGTCACATGATTTACATAATAGTTGAGTGGTCATGCATCTGAATGAGTAGATCTTTTGAAAAATTCAATACTATTATACATCGATATGGAAAAGGTTTATGAAATTACCAATGATAGATTCATGTTCAATTTGAACAAGTTTTTTTAAACACAATTCTTCAGATGCAGTTCTCAAAAAATGGTCTTATGGAAGGATATTGTGATTGGTTTTCATGAGAGGTCATACGAAAGGGTCACATGACTGAGGCTAATTGAAAAATGTCTAGATTTGGATTATATGGTTAATGATCCACCCTCAATTATCCAATTTATAGGGTGTTCTGTAAATTAATAATGGTTTCCTACAAGAAAAAAATATCACCCAAGATACTGATTAGAAACAACCCAAAGACTCATGTGGACAATTACATTCCAAATAATAGAGCACTTTGTCCCCATGGACATCACTCCTGAGTGGTGGGGAGACTTTTTGTCTCCAAAAAAATGAGAATTATAAAATATAAAAGGGAATAAATAATTTAAACATGGGTATTATTTTCTCCCCAATGAAAAGGATGATGAAGGTATCCAAATCTGGCAGATCACATAAAAAAACAAAAAAAACATGTGATCACATGACATTCAGATGGTCATGCGAATGGGTCATGCACAGCGCATGACCTGCGTCAGATCATGTGGATCCCCTTAGACAATCCACTTATTCTTCAGAAGATATCCAAGAAATTATCTGATTAGGAGGTGGATACTATGTGAAATCTTCAGTGTTGAGTGACTTATCAATCAATGGATTCCTAACAATCATCTAAAATCCTTATAAAATAAGTGGTAAAAATATGAAGAAGATGGAGGCCTTATGCGGTAATATATTTTCATGTGAAATGACAATGCGGTTCTTAAGACACATTGGAATATCTGGAGACATTTATACCTTATCATTCAAGATACCACTAGCATGTCACTTTTATCATATAAAGGGTCTCAGACTTGTCCATTCGACTATGTGTTGCCACTACCAACTTCAAAGACAAAGAGAAGGTTTATCCATGACAATGCTTGCACATCACCACAAGATCCTTTATTTTTTACACTAATCATCATAGATAAGGGGATTTATTTTTTTCGAAAACTCTCATATGAAGGATAAAATCCCCATCGATTAAGAAATATAGAAAAAATAAAGGGGAAAACATAGAATCTTCTTATGAAGAGAGGATATGTTGATCATCATGTGAAAGGTTTTATGTACCCTGGACAATATCCATTGATCCCATGGAACCTCCTCAGTATGTTAGCACAATTACATGGAAGCCCTCTTGACAAGATGATTTGGATTTGAGAATGTCCCCATACAAGTATCCTTTTTTCCCATGGAAGAGTCTAGAAAAGTCATCTCTAATCATGGAAAAGCCTCCAAATCGGCATTCGGATCTCATGAAGACTCCTAGTCATGACATATTAACATTTAAAATTCCCCTTGGCATGTCCAGATGGTTAGGAACAACCCCTTTGATTGGCCAAAATCAAATAAATTGTGCACTGGTGGGATGGTCTTTGTGGTCATTGAAAATCAGGTGATTCCCCTCGATGACCCATGATAGGATCTCATGAAGCATGTAACACTAAATCCATCTAATAAATCTAGCCTGAATATGTGAGATACATGCTGCACAAGGAAGCATATAACTAGGGTTGTGAGGTTTATAAATCACCCCTAGAACAAAAAAAAACATCTACAGACTACACATGCTGGCATCCATGACTAACCACATATGGAGTAAAATTCTTATAGAGTCCATTCACATGATTACAAAAGTCTTATGCCAAGTAAAATTAGGGGAATTACCTAAGGGGTCATGCAACATTCATAGGCACATCATGCAATAAATTAATGGATGACATGAAGGATTTATGGTGTGTTGGTTGTGTTATGCAAATGAGGTCCCACATAACTTATAAATCACAAGAAACATAAACAAGATAGCATTGGAAAAATATAAGACACATAAGCAATAAAACTATGGAATAAAGACAAAAAATGGGAGAGTGATGTGAAGACATATTTGTGGATCATCATGAAATTTTCATGACTCATCTAGATCCTATGACAACACTTGGACATGTCTTTAATTTCATGAGATGTCCCCTAAAAATTCCATTTGGATCATTCCATCTCCTCCGAACATGTTAAGAAAGTCACAAAAATCCATCCAAAAATGCCACCAAAGTCTCATGAAACCCTCTGGGATCATAATCCAGATCATGGAATGTCCTCAGACAAGTCTCTAAAATTATTTTTCCACAACAGTTTGTGTTATCTTGGTCTCACAATGTCCTTCAGTCTTACCAGTTACATCTCATAGAACCCTCCAATCATATTAGCTTGGTTTCGTAATGACCATAGGAAAAGTCATCTGATCACACAATTTCCTCTAGACATGTTATCCTTTATTATGATATGTCCTCTAGATATTCCAACATGGATCATTAGATTTTCTTTGACAATGTCTAGTCATCCCCAGACATTTCAGGCCAATGTCTAGAACAAGAGTCCTAGGTCTCTTGAAATCCTTCAGATGAGTCAACACTGACCATGTGATGGCCTCCAAATATGTCATTCATATTATGGGATTTCCCTAAAAAATCAATTAGATATTGATATTTTATTTGGACATGTCCACGATACAACCAGACATGTTAAACATCCTCTAACAGGTCAAGAAAACAAACATGTCTTGTCAACCAGAAAATCAATATGGTCAGACAAACAACCAAACCTAGTGAAGAAAGTTTCCCAGGATATGATAACCTTTTCCAGTTCATATATTAGGGAACACTTAGTTTTTAAGCTCCAACAATTAGCATCAGGGGGTAATCCCCAACCAGTGGCACGATATGACTACCCATCATATTAGGGAAACCCCAATGTGTATGTCTTGATCAACTAAACTATGAGAACTCTGATTCCTGTAATAAACATGATATATAGTAAACCTTACTAAGTCCCAAGATCAAATGGGAATCCACTTTAGTGTAACTCCCCCATGTCTCCAACAATCCAATCAATAGGACCTGATCTATCCAATGGGCTGATCATTCTTCCCCATCAATCAATGGGCTAAGAAGTCAACCAAACTATGATAACTATAATTCCTTCCATAACCAAAATACATAGGATGCCTTCATATGGCATGAGATCCATATTAAACATCTAAAATATTCCCATCACATAATCCCTAAATCCATATGTTGTGAAATTGATTAGTTTTTATCTCTTTTTTTCTCAAACTGAGTATGAATCACGTGGGATTATAGAATTACAATGATCCTTTCATTGACATCATGAATCTCCATATGTTACAAAAACCTCAGTGTGTAACCCCTGAGCAGTGTCATGATACAATTACCTCCACACATGGTAATCTACAATGGGTCTAATCCCATGGTCATGATTGAAATATGATGGCATTGATTCCTTCTATATCCTGGATACATAGAATGCCTCCTCGAGGAATGATCTCAAATACACAATGCCTAAGTGACCTCATATATGTTATTTCTACATGATGCTAAACTGTATGGGTTTGACAAACTACTTGGGTTTTGATTCCTGTTTTAAATAGGATGCGTAGGACACCTCATAATGAATCAATCTCATCCTATGAATATTAATCAACTCCTTTGATGACAACAACCTCCAAAGAGACTGGTTATATGGATTCAATATATAATCATCCATGCATTAAGGGTAAATGGTTGAATAACCTTGGATACATATAGATGAAATCGTTAAAAGACCTCACATTTCACATAGAGGGGTTCCTAACTTGATTATTTTGTTAGGGTAATCGGTCCCACATTTTTAATAGGAAGTGGTTCATGAACATATCTTAAATATATAATAGATTCATGGAGTAGGCAACAATTTCACCCCAAATGGTGGGATGAGATCAACCACCCATCCTCTCGACCAATATGAGATCCTAAGTTTCATTGGGTATGAAACCATAATTGGCCACCTTCCTTTGGAGTGAAGGTATGTACTTAGTTATAGATGTCATAACATTTGGGAGATTTTATGAATGATAAGAATGAATATAGAACCCGATATGAATTATTTTGTAGAAATCATACCCCCATAATCAAACCATTATAAAATTTTGTTACTGCCATCAGTGTAACCTTTCAAACGAAATAAATACGTTGATCTAGAATGAATTATTCCAATAGGTAATATGACACATGTAAAATCTAATCAAGATATAATTTCTAATTGATTTATGATTTTACAATTTTCTGTAACTTCCTATTTTGTTTTACCATTTCGGGGTAAACCATTAAAAGTGGATTAGTAGGTGAATCAAAATTTAGTAGTATGGGGATTCAAAAATTGGAAGTGCATTCAAATTGGAATAGGTTTTTCCATGTCTTATTTCCATTAAAAAATTAATGTGTTTAGATTGGGGAATTTTAATCTTTTCCTTAAAGCGGGGCATTGTCACATTTTATGAGTGTTATTTAATATTCAACACATTTTCTCTTCATAACATTTGAGTACAAGAATGAGTTTAGATAATAAAGTATACTTGATATAGGGGAATTCATGTTTTTTTATGTAGATTATATTATGGGAATTTAAATGAATAATTATAGTTTAATATCATGATATTTTAAAAATAAGGCTATGTTTGATAGCATATGTGCATGAAACAACGAGCTTAGAGGAACCATTTAAAATTATTATCTAAATTAAATAGTTATATAAAAGTCGTTAAAAAAGAAGTTATGAATAAGATCTAAAAAATCATGAAATATATATAAATTTCCAACTCAAAAAAATGTATAGATTAATTTTTTGGAAATAAGTGCTCAATTATTCTATAAAAACATTTCAGGCTTCAAAAACAAGTTTTCTTCAAAAATGATTTGTATTATTATTTGTGATTGGATATTATAATTTTTTTGGAAATTTTGGAAATTTTATATTATAAAAATGATATCATTTTTGAAATAATCATCCCAAAATTACTATTGGGTGAAATTTTGGGTTCTTTTTAAAAATAATTATTTTTCAGTGAATAATGAAAAATAAAAACTTTTTAAAATTGTCATCTATTTTCATTAAAAAGGCCAATATTTATTTGAAATTGATCTTAAATTATGTTAATCCACATTTACATATAAATTTACTAATTAATTATATAAGAATTTTATTTATACTTTATTTTGGTATAAGATCATTTTTGTGCTTAAAAACATTTTTTTTCAAAAAAAATATTTTTCATTGTGTATTGCAAATTTATATTGAAAGAAATTTATATAACATATAGAAATTTAATTCTATCAAATTTAATTAATTTTTTAATCATAATTCCAAATTTATCCTAGTGTGAATTTTTTAGATTTTTACTAAGAAGTTGAATTTTTTGTGAATAGTAAAAAATATAGTTTTTATGAAATACAATAACCTTTATGAAACAATGACGACATAAATATGATATATTAGTTTAAAAACTTATTTAGTGACTAATTTATGATAATATACTAAAATATATTTTCAAAATAATTAAAAACATATAAATTGAAATTTTATTCATGATAAATATGGAAATCATTTTAAAAGTTGATGTAGTGCTTATACAGCACTAGAAAAGTCAAATTTGGTGTCCTAATGATAATAATGGGGAATGGAAAATACATTTCAAGACATTTTTTGTCAACATTATGTATAAATTATTACTTTGATTGATAATTTTTATCTTTGGAAGTATATAATAAGAATCTTATCCAAATTTTTATGTAATGCTTGTCTAAGGGTAGGAAAGTCTAAATAGCTTATAAAATAATTATTCATGAAATATATGTGAATAAATATACATATTCAATTAATATAAATGTTTATCACAAACTTAATTAATTTATTTTAATGATTTTAATTTATTTTTAATTCTTAGTAATAAAATATTTACATTAAATTCTTATGAAATTTCAACAGAGTACTTGTTTAAGTAGTAGAATAATGATGTAAATTATTTTAAAAAATATAAAAGAAATATACTATTTCATAGGTGAGTTATATAGTACCATAATTTTTTTGGTTAAATACAACATATTATGGATGTGTAAAAGGTTTATATTTTAATTCCAGTGATTTCATGTTGTTTTCAAATTCAAATTAAATTAATAGTGTTAGAAATGAAATTAATGATATTTTATGTAAAATACTATTTTACAAAAATATTTATAAATGATAATAATATTTAAATAGTAAAATTAGTATGATAAATGGGTTAAAATACCATACTATTTCCATTTATGATCTATTTGTAACCATATAACTAAAATTATATCCCATTAATATTTAAAAACTCATTACTACGGTTGTGATTAAAATTTCTTATCCAAGGGGTTAAACCAAAAGATATATTTTAAAATGATATCTAAACCTTTTAAATTTTATATAATAATTATATGAAGACCATATCCCCATTATCATTGGATTCATGTCATTTTGGAACAATTTATCATGAGTTAGACACATATTATATTATAATATTTCATGTATTTTGAAAAATGTCATTAATGATTTTTTATAATGAAGAATATTTTATTAAATGATTTAAAATTCATAAAAATATTATGTTATAACAATTAAAATAGATATTGTTAAAATCTAAAACATGTTCAATTCATGGGTCATTTTTGTTTTTATTGTATCTCTCTTTAACCCTAAAGTGTATAAAAAAATGATATCCCTGTAATAATCAAATGGGTTAGGAGGGGTTAAAATAAATATATATTGGTGACAAAATCACCTAAAAATGTTCAAATTTTACCATATGAGATTATTTAGAATCATAATCATCTTGTATTTTAATTATATATTATTGGATCAATTTTCCAAGAAAATTAATCTATACTAATTTAATAATTTATAAAATTCCAAGAATGCCTCTCCCATCTCTTAAAAAATGGCACCTCCTCTCTTATCCTCTATACACTTCAATATCAATTTGGTACAACCAATACATACCAACATTCATTCCCAAAATCCATCCCCATGTTCTAGAGGTCTTATTTAGGGTAGAATACCATCCTTATAGGGATTAAGGTGTAAAAAGAAATAGGTTTTTTGATGAAGGTGTATAGATTCTAACTGAATGGTTTAGTTATATTTCATATTCTAAATCCTTAAAATATTCATTCTGTTGTGAGAGGTTTCCCTGGAACCAAATCCTTTATTCAACTTGATTACAATTACTTGTTTAAATTTTTATATATGTGTGTGTTTATTCTTACCATAATAGTGTTGATACTTTTGTACCCACTGTTTTTATGTTAATGTATTTAGATTATTTGTTATATCAAAAGGTAATTGAAGTTCCAAACTATAATGAGAATCTCAGGATTCTATAAGAGTAATCATAAACAAATATCCTTTGTTATAGAAACATCATACTAACATAACATAGATTATTTCTGACTATTAGGTGCTAGGGGCTCATAAGAATTGAGACTTCTTCAAATGAAGTTCTCACTTGGTGATCTCAAGTAGATGATATCATGAGGATAGACCTGCCAATAGGAACACCACATGATATAGGTGTTAATTTTTGTTCTTATAAATAAAAATGTGTATTGGTCTATTTAATTGAGATCATTATCAAAGTTTACCATTTTATTTTATACTTTTATGCAAGGAAAAATCCATGACATTGACATCATGGTGAGGTGTCTTTCGTTGGTTTCATTATTGGTGATATGACAACAGGTGAATGATAAAAATAGACTATATAGATTCCGAGTTGAGGAATGGATATATCATGGGCTCAAGTTGACCATGATGGTAGTACCTTCATTAAATCCATGTCCATGGTACGGGAAGGTATGTTCATCCTGTAAGGTCATTAAATATATAAACCCAAAAAAAGATGATGACACAAGTGCACATCCTAATTTATGATATATCACATGATAAAGACAATATATTACATTGAACATGTTCATTGGAGGTAGTCATAGCAAGGACATTACTTATCTACATAGGTTCCATGATTGGTTTCAAGACTTCTCTCTTGGACTATGGGTTGGACTCACTACTATCGAGATAAGGACTTATAGGTTCACACACTAAGTGTATCCACAAGTTCCACCTATTCTAATTAATAGGAGTTTAAGATGATGTGGGACCCATGTTCCGGGGATAGTGAATGTTCAAGTATGATCTATTTCATGTAAAACTAATTTAATTAAAATTTTCATGTTTATAATAATGATGATGGAATTAATTTCTTATGGTATTCACAAGTTGTTTGATCATAAAAGTTAATATGAGAAAATATAATTTTTTGAATGAACATAGGATCATCTAGGTTTGTTAAATTATTTTGGGAGATTACTAATTGAGTTAAGGGATAAAATTTTATCACATAACATTTTATAGTCTTACAAGGGATTGATAAATTATTTGTTACATTTTTTATATGTTTATTAATACATAACTATGTAAAAAGGTCTAAAATGCAGGTTATTACTTTCCAGGGACCAATGTTAAATTTTAGAATGTATAACCTAGGTATAAAAGCTCATTTAAACCTATTGAATAGGTTGATACAAAATTTGGACTAATTTAGTGAGAGAATACCTCTGATACTCTCCTATCAGGTTCATAAAGAGATATTATGAATATAGAACAAGGTCGGATCGATCCTATCTTCCCGATCAAGTCCTCATTCTTCACACGATCAAGGGGAAATCAAAAATATCTTCAATTTTACATGCTAGCACCAAGGAATCATAGATAAATGATCCATGATCTATGATTCACATATGGATGAAATATCGGATTCCTAGTTTGGTGCCTTTGATCCATGACACATTGATAGTGAGATAATCAAACTGGAGACATAATATGAACAAGGTTCCATGTACTGATTCATTAGATTTTATTTTTCATGCTAAATTGAATTACACGTGATCTTTTAAGAAATCTGGGAAACATTTTTTTATTGATTCAATGTTTTTAATATGAATCCAAACCAAAAAAATTTAATTGCTCATTTTTCATGCTTTTGATATGCCCTGAGTTCCTTTGATTAGTATTAGAGATAAAATTTTATTATTTATGTTCAAAAATTTAAATTTTCAATTAAATTTTTGGTTTCAATATATTCCTAAGGAAATAGATGGTGTTTTGATCCATGTTCATATCACCAAGATATGGATGATCATATATACATGGGTTTTGCATAAAAATTATGATGAAAATTAATGTTTTATTTTTTTTCTTCACTTTAATGGTGACTGTTGTGATATATTTTTTGTTGAAGTGTGATGTGATTATATTTCGTTTTAACAAGATATACCGGAATCTAGTTGAGGTAGTCCATTGGAAATAAAATCTTGTTTTGGATGCTTGATTTAATTTCCAAAAATTGGAATATGGGAACCCAAAGCTTCCATGGGAATTTTACCCAAAGCTTCAATAGGAAGCTTACCCAATGCTTCCACGGGAAGCTTACACTATGATTCCATGGGATTCTTATAACAAAAAAACATGACGTGTTTTGAATTTATATATATATATATTATTTATTATTTATATTATATCATTATATATATATATATATATATTGTGTGTGTGTGTGTATTCCCTTTATAGGATTCCCTATATAGGGCCAGATCAATTCGGTCTGGGTCCGCCCGACCCGACCCATTTAACATTTCGCAAGCTGTAAATTAATTTCTAGGGATCTACTTTAGATCCAAATAGGCCTAAAAACTAATAAACAAATTTCATAAATTAAACATAATTTTCAAGGATTTAATAAAATTATTCCAGGTTTTGGGGGGCGTATCGATAATAAATTAAATTTTTTTAGTGATATCTAATGCATTAAATATACCCTCGAGTTGAATTTTAGAAATTTTAATTTTTCTTATAAAATATAATTTCATTTTGATTGATCATGAGTTGATACAGATTCATGCATGTTTGGTTTATTATTTATTTAATTTAGTTATTTCATTTATTTTTTTAAATATATTAATTATTTTTGTATTGACAATCTGTACATTATCCCTCTATGTTTAATTTTTTATGTGTCCATATTTAAGTGATAACTTGTAATTTCACACCCTGACATCCCATCATCCGTGTGTGAGAATACATTGGAAGGATCAAAGGAGTTCTTGAAAAGCGATTCGAGTCGAGAGTCGATGTAGATCAAACAAGTCAAATGCCTGAGAGTTGTGGGTGCTGCAATTCAAGTCAGGAATCAAATTAATGATTTCCCCTAGGGTCTTGGCTAATCCATTATTCTCATGATGGATTAACCAATAGTTAACGAATACTGATTATGTAACACCCCAATTTTTTCTAAAAATAAATAGAAATTCATAGAAAATTGTTTTAAGTAGATATTTTTAACTAGCCTTTAAAACATAACTTTTCCACTTCTATGTTTTGAATTTCAAGAAACTGTCATCTACAATTGTGTAAAGTATGTTATTTGGAGTCTATTGGAACCAACTTGTTTTTTTGGTGAATAGTAACATACCTTTATGAATAGTAATATTACCCTAATGAATAGTAAATTTTATTAATATTCTATTTTCTTAAGGCTTTAAGATAATAACATCTTGGATAATTTTTCATTGTGATATAGAAGTAGTTATAGAATTGGAATTATTAATTTTTGAATTTAGTATTGTTTTATTTAAAAATTAAGTTAATAATATTTAGAAAATTATTTTCAAAAAATGGAATTCATTTTTGAATTCTACACGTCGATAAAGGGTTAGGGTGAATTTTGGGAATTTTTCTGAAACAGTTGATTTTTTGGTGAATAGTAAAAATACAGTTTTTAGTTTCGATGCGTTAATGACATTATTAATGATATAATAATGATGTCATAAATCTGGTAGACTTATGTATAGTTAAATAAGATGTGAGGTGTTCCAAGTGGCTTATACCATAGGAAAATACCATGGGCAAGCCCATGGTTTTGCAAATACCACTCATGAGGTGTCCCTTGAAAATTATTAAAATAATCCCTCACTTTTCCTATAAATACCAACTCTTACCTTCATTAAATTCATTCCCAATTCTCCCTCAATGAATATATGGCCTCTTTACCTTCATATTAGTTCTACCAAGGTTTCCTCAAGCCCCCAAGGTCCCAACCTTCATGTTCTAAGGGTTACTCTACAAGGTAAGAAAATTCTCAATTTCTTTCTTTTTCCAATCATGTTCTCTTTTATGTGGTATAACATTCAAGTTTCCATACCATGTTTTTATTTCCTTCTTATTCTTGATCTATTCTATATTATGATTCATTTCTGGATGGGTCACCCTTGTCCCCTCTCTTCTTAATGTTTTCTAAAACCCTGTCGCATAGCCGTTGGGCTGCCAAAGTTTTGTAAGAGATTTCTCACTTATTCTTTTATTTTGAGTTCCTTCCTTATTATTTCTTCATATATCCTTACCCAAGAGGCATGAAATATCCATAAATCATGTATATTCTATATGATATCATGTTTATGGAAAATTTCTCATCATTATTTTTCTCTTCTCCCACTTATTCAAGGAATAAAAACATTGTCCGTGATGTATCGAACTACCAACATCGTGGATGATGTGATTTCAATTTTCATTAATTATTTAAAATCTGGTCATGAAACCATTTCTATGGTTGAACCAGGTTATAATATATGTGTTATTAATCCTCCATTTTTTTGGAATTCTTTTGTACTTATGGTTCTAATTTATAAGACAAAATGAGGTTGTTATTATCAAAGAACCACTAAAATGATCTAAACAAACATCATTAATGTTTTAACTTATGAATCATCCTCATATTAAACATCAAAATTATAAATGGTATAAATTATGGTACTTAAAATATGTAAATACATTTTCATTCCAATTCTGTAATTTCACTTCCAATCGACAAGAACATCCACCATGAACCAATCATAGAAATCATGTAAAGAACTCACCTAAAAACAGTGCAAGGAGCAAAATACTAACAATGAAAGGGTGAAATGACGCTATGAAATGATAATATAAGATAATATAAACATGAAAATGTTTCTTTAAAATACTAATAACACTCTTTTAACCATTATATAGGAAGTTTAAACAAGTTTAAAGTAAGACAGACCCGAGGTAAGGGAATTCTTTACCCGATTTCCATTCTTTGGGTTAACCTTCTACTTCATTATTTATGTGATATTTAAATTGTTTATGTGATGGGTTCTATTTATATTATGTTTTATTATGTGTATTTACAGTATATATACATACTCCATCCACTCTATTAAGTCTCTCTTCAATTTTATGATATTTATAAGGGGCTTTCATTTAAAATCCTCTTTTTAAATTCAGTTTTACGAAATTCAAAAGTAATGTTTTTATGGAAATATTCACGGTTTATGATTATGTTTTGGTTCTTGGGAATTATTTATGATGAAGTGTGGGACCTATATTTCCCTCCAATGCACTGGGTATGTGTATGTTGGAGGTCGGCCATATGGTTACTCCAAGTGTAATTGCGATGGTTACACAAAGTCAGGTAGCCATGAGGGTTACAGATTATAAGGTAGCCAAGAATGGTTACAATATTATGTAAGTAATGCCCCAAGATACCTTTATGATTATATTTATGTTCTCATGTTTTTTTTGGATCTTGCGTAAATCTCATGTTACACAAAGTAAGTATATATGGGTGACAAGAATGTCTTTTGAAAATGTTTTCATACGTTACGAGTATTCATGGACTAATGTGCTCTTTCCTTCTTTTTCATCCCTTACTGAGATTTCATGCTCATACCATGTTTTTTTTAAATGATTTTCATAGGTTAATGGATGTGTAAGACAAGGAAATAAGCCATGTTAAATTTTGAAGAATTTTCAAGGAGTCTTGTTTTAAGTTTTAATGTTTTATATTTTGAAAAAAAATGGAAACTGTTTTTATGGTATCCACTCTGTAATAATGTGTAATTTTATGAATGTATTGTCCTAATTCTATAAATATATAAACTTGAAAATATCCTCAATGTAAAAGGAAGTGTTTTCTTGACTAAATTCAAGATTATGTATGTAATAAGGTTGGGTCCTTATAGTTGGTATTAGAGGATGGTTTAGATAACTTTAGGGGATATGGTGATGTTAATAGAATACCACAAATGATTTTCACTCTATGTTTAATTGGAAATGTTATAGAATTTAAAGATTACCATGTTGCTTCATCTAAGACATGTTTGTTCAAAATGGTTGTCCACATAAAGAACAGGGATGCTGAAGAGGAGAGGCATCGACAGAATGACATCCTTCTGGAACTACAGCCCGAAATGGTAGGGATTGGAACTGAGTAGTTTGTGACAGTAATGGCTCAGCTAACACAGGCAATAAATGGTGGTGTCATCCATGAAAGAGAACCAATAGAGGTACCATAACGGAACATGACAGTAGTGGAACATTTTATGAGACAACATCCTCCTGCATTCAATGGATCTTCTGACCCAGTAGCAGCTGAAGGATGGATCAAATCCCTTGAAAAGATATTCGATGTTATGGGATATTCAGAAAATCAAAAGGTAATTCTTTCCATTTATATTTTTGAAGGGGAAGTTGATCAGTGGTGGACAATGTTAAGGAATATCAGGGGTAAAGAGGATTTTTATGCCTTAGAGTGGGATAAATTTAAAAGTATTTTCCTCGAAAAATATTTTCCTAAGGTGGTGCGACTTAGAATGGAGAAACAATTCCTTGAATTGAAACAGAAGTAGGAAGACTCAGTGGCTGTGTATGAAGCGAACTTCACCCGACTGGTGAGGTATGCTCCAAATCTTATTCTGGATCTTGATAGCAAAATCAACCTCTTTTACTCAGGATTGAAGCCAAGGTATCGAAGGGAATTGGCCTCCCGTGAATTCAAAAGTTATGAGAAATTTTTCTGATGTGCTGAGAGGGTAGAGATGGAGTTTGATGATGATCATGTGCATTTTGGAAACAAAGAGAAGAAGAGGTCTAGTTGGCAAGTAATGGGTAATAATCAACCAAAGAAATCTGATGGTAAGAAAATCCAATTTCCAGTTTGTGAAAAGTGTGGCAAGAAAAACCCTGGGGAATGTCTTAAGAAAAAATGGAAAGTGTTTTAAATGTGGTAAGTTTGGAAATATGGTCCGAGATTGTAACGAAAATGATCCAAAGACTAATCCTGATAAGAAGACTGTAAAGTGTTTTAAATGTAGTGAAATGGTTCATTATGCAAATGCCTGCCCAAAGATAGATCTTAATGATGCAAAGAAGCCAGACTACAAGCAGAAAGGTGTAGTGAGATCATTTGTGACTACGTCAGTAGATGTCGGGCCATCCAATGAAGTTGTATCAGGTACTTTGTTTGTTCACTCAGATTTTGCTAAAGTTTTGTTTGATACAGGGTCTACACATTCCTTCATCTATGAGAAATTTTCTGGTAAATTGGAAATATCACCTCAACAAATGAGACCCGAACTTGTTGTTAAAACACTAGGGGAAAATATTATAGAAAACAGGAATTATAATAATATTTCTATTGTGGTATGTGGAAATAATTTACCTGCAAACCTTGTTGTTTTACCCTTAGTTGAGTTTGATGTTATTCTAGGAATGGACTGGCTTTTGGATTATTATGCTAAGATTGATTATAGAGCTAAAGAAGTTGTTTTTCAGAAAGAGTTTCAGTTTGTATACAAGAATGAACCCATACAATTGATAACATATCAGGAATCTGAGAAACTATTGAAATATGGAAAGGAAAGTTATCTTGCTCATGTTGTTATAAACAAGGGAACTATTCAAATTAATGATGTGCCAGTGGTAAATGAATACCTTGATGTTTTTCCTGATGAGTTATCCAGTGTCATACCTGATTGAGAAGTCGAATTCACAATTGACTTAGTTCCTGATGCTAAGACAATTTCAAAACCCTCATATCGCATTTCTCCAATAGAACTTCTTGAATTGAAAAATCAGTTGTAGGATTTTCTTGACAAATGCTTCATTCGTCCTAGCACTTCATCATGGGGAGCCCCTGTTTTGTTTGTTAAAAAGAAAGATGGTTCCATGATACTTTTCATTGATTATAGAGCTTTGAATAACATCTCTATTAAAAACAAGTATCATTTGCCTCATATTGATGACTTGTTTGATCAGCTCCAAGGAGCTTAGTACTTTTCCAAGATTGACTTGAGATCCGGATACCATCAGCTGAAGGTGAAGGAGGATGACATCCCGAAAACAGCCTTTCGTACTAGATATGGGAATTATGAATTTGTTGTTATGTTGTTTGGATTAACTAATACATCTGTTGTATTCATGAATCTTATGAATAGAGTATTTCATAAGTTCTTGGATAAGTTTTTTGTTGTATTTATTAATGACATTCTGGTATTTTATAAAAACAAAGAGGAGCATGAAAAACATCTGAGGGTTGTTTTTCAAACTTTAAAAGAAAAGAAACTATATGGAAAATTCAGCAAGTGTGATTTTTGGTTGCAATAGATTTCTTTTCTTGGGAACATTGTAAATAAATATGGAATAACAGTTGATCCTGCCAAAACAAAAGTAGTTGATGAATGGCCAAGACCCACAAATGTTACAAAGATTCGTAGTTTTCTGGGCTTACCAAGTTATTACTGATGGTTTATTAAGAACTTTGCACGGTTATCTAGCCCAATAACAAAGTTAACACAGAAAGGGGTTAAATTTATTTGGATAGAGGAATGTGATGTTCGTTTTCAAGAACTAAAGAAGAGATTGGTGAATGCTCCAATTTTGGCCTTACCTTCCCGAAATGGTGAGTTTGTCATCTACAGTGATGCTTCTTTGAAGGGACTTGGTTGTGTTTTGATGAAGAATGATCATTTAATTACCTATGATTCGATACAACTTAAACCTCATGAGCTAAATTATCCCATACATGATTTGGAATTTCAATCTATAGTTTTTGCTTTGAAAATTTGGAGGCATCATATATACGGAACCAAATGTCAAATATATACTGATCATAAAAGTCTAAATTATATATTCACTCGGAAGGAATTAAACATGAGGCAGAGAAGATGGCTAGAACTGATAAAGTATTATGACTGCATGATTAATTACCATCCTGGAAAATTAAACAAAGTGGTGGATTCCTTAAGTCGGAAACATCATGCATCATTAACCATGCTACGTTTGGAACATGATCCCTTGATTAATGATTTGATGAATTTTGGCTTAGAAGTTTTTGGTGCAGGGAATACATCTGTTTTGTTTTAGGTTTCAGTGTAGTCTTCGTTGAAAAATAGAATTAAGAAAGCGTAGAAAAAAGACTATGAGCTACATAAAAAGGTAGAATTGGTTAAAATGGGGAAGTTTCTAGAATTTAACCTTGATAAAGATTGTGTTTTAAGATTTGGAAAAAGTTTGTGTGTGCCTAGTGGTTCTCAATTGAAGAAAAATTTTTTATGAGAAGCTCATAGTTCTCCATTTTCTATTCATCCTGGAAGTACTAAGATGTAAAGAGACCTTCAGGAGTATTATTGGTGGGATGAAATGAAAATAGATATTTCTGATTTTACCATGAAATGTTTGACATGTCAATAGGTTAAAGCAGAGTGGCAGTTACCGAAGGGGATGTTTCAACCTTTGCCTGTGCCAGAGTGGAAATGGGAGAATGTATCCATGGACTTTGTGGTGAGACTACCAATGAATTCTCGAGGTAACAATGTGATTTGGGTTATTGTTGATTGGATAAAAAAGTATGCACATTTTCTTTCTATTTGAGATACAATGAATTTGGATCGGTTTTCTTGATTGTACCTCAAGGAGATTGTCAGGTTACATGGAGTTCCTCTTTCCATTGTATATGACCGAGCTCTCAGGTTCACTTCTAACTTTTGGAAGGGACTTCAGAAGTCATTGGGCACAAAGTTAAATTTCAGTACAACATTTCATCCTCAATCAGATGGGCAGTCAGAACAAACGATTCAAACTTTGGAGGATATGCTTCGAGATTGTTCAATGGACTATCAGGGAAGTTGGGATCAACATCTTTCTTTAGTTGAGTTTTCTTATAATAACAGTTTTCATTCTAGTATTCAGGTGGCACCTTTTGAGGCCTTGTAAGGGAAGCGATGTCGGACTCCATCGTTTTCGGATGAAGTTAGTGAAAGAAATTTTATGGGGCCAGAATTAGTAGAAGAAGTGCCTGAGAAAGTGAGGATGATCCAACAGCACATGAGGACAGCTCAGAGCAGGCAGAAAAGTTATGCAGATAACAGAAGGAAAGACTTCTCTTTCGAGGTAGGAGACCATGTTTTCCCTAAAATCACTCCTTAAGAAAGTGTGATGTGTTTCGTTAAGAAAGGGAATCTAAGTCCATGGTTCTTAGGTCCTTTTGAAATCTTGGAGAAAGTTGGAACAGTTGCATACTGTGTAGCATTGCCTCTGAGTTTGTTTCAGGCACACAATGTTTTTCATGTTTCGATGTTGAGAAAGTATGTTCTAGATTCATCACATGTCTTGAGCTCAGAAGCAGTTCAGCTGGAAGAGAACCTTTCTTATAAAGAGAAACCAGTTCAGATTCTTGATCGAAGGGAACAGGTATTGCGGAATAAGGTAATCCACCAGGTAAAGGTTTTGTGGAGAAACCACATGGTTGAAGAAGCAACATGGGAGTCTGAAAATGCTATGAGGGAAAAGTACCCTCAGTTGTTTAAAAAGTAAATAAAATTGCGAGGACGCAATTTACAGAAGGTGGGGATAATGTAACACCCCAAGTTTTTCTAAAAATAAATATAAATTCATGGAACTTTGTTTTAATTAGATATTTTTAACTAGCCTTTAAAACATAACTTTTCCACTTCTATGTTTTGAATTTCAAGAAACTGTCATCTACAATTGTATTCAGTATATTATTTAGAGTCTATTAGAACCAACTTGTTTTTTTAGTGAATAGTAACATACCCTTATGAATAGTAATATGACCCTAATTAATAGTAAATTTTATTAATATTATATTTTCTTAAGGCTTTAAGATAATAACATCTTGGTTAATTTTTCATTGTGATATAGAAGTAGTTACAGAATTGGAATTGTTAATTTTTGAATTAAGTATTTTTTTATATAAAAATTAAATTAATAATATTTAGAAAATTATTTTCAAAAAATGGACTTCATTTTTGAATTCTACACATCGATAAATGGTTAGGGTGAATTTTGGGAATTTTTCTGAAATAGTTGATTTTTCGGTGAATAGTAAAAAATACAGTTTTTAGTTTCGATGTGTTAATGACATTATTAATGATATAATAATGATGTCATAAATCTGGTAGACTTGTGTATAGTTAAATAATATGTTAGGTTTCCCAAGTGGATTATACCATGGTAAAATACCATGGGCAAGATGGTTTTGTAAATACCACTCATGAGGTGTCCCTTGAAAATTATTAAAATAACCCCTCACTTTTCCTATAAATACCAACTCTTCCCTTCATTTAATTCATTCTCAATTCTCCATCAATGAAGCTCTGGCCTCATTACCTTTATAGTAGTCCTCCCAAGGTTTCCTCAAGCCCCCAAGGTCCCAACCTTCAAGTTCTAAGGGTTACTCTACAATGTAAGAAAATTCTCAATTTCTTTCTTTTTCCAATCAAGTTCTCTTTTATGTGGTATAACTTTCAAGTTTCCATACCATGTTCTTATTTCCTTCTTATTCATGATATATTATATATTATGATTCATTTCTGGATGGGTGACCCTTATCCTCTCTCTTCTTAATGTTTTATAAAACCCTTTCGTATAGTCGTTGGGCTGTCGAATTTTTGTAAGAGATTTCTCACTTATTCTTTTATTTTGAGTTCCTTCCTTATTATTTCTTCATATATCTTTACCCAAGAGGCATGAAATCTCCAAAAATCATGTATATTCTGGATTATATCATGTTTATGGAAAATTTCTCATCATTATTTTTCTCCTCTCTCACTTATTAAAGGAATAAAAATATTGTCCGTGATGTGTCGAACTACCGACATCGTGGATGATGTGATTTCAATTTTAATTAATTATTTAAAATCTGGACATGAAACCATTTTTATGGTTGAACCAGGTTATAATATATGTTTTAGGACTCCTCCATGGTTCTGTAATTATTTTTTACTCATGGTTCTAATTTATAAGACAAAATGAGGTTGTTATTATCAAAGAACCACTAAAATGATCTAAACGAACATCATTAATGTTTTAACTTATGAATCATCCTCATATTAAACATCAAAATGATAAACGGTATAAATTATGGTACTTAAAATATTTAAATACATTTCCATTCCAATTCTGTAATTTCACTTCCAATCTACAAGAACATCCACCATGAACCAATCATAGAAATCATGTAAAGAACTCACCCAAAAACAGTGCAAGGAGCAAAATACTAACAATTAAAGGGTGAAATGATGCTATGAAATGATAATATAAGATATTATAAACATTAAAATGTTTCTTTAAAATATTAATAACACTCTTTAAACCATTATACAGAAAGTTTAAACAAGTTTGAAGTAAGATAGACCCGAGGTAAGGGAATTCTTAACCCGATTTCCATTCTTTGGGTTAACCTTCTACTTCATTATTTATGTGTTATTTAAATTGTTTTTGTGATAGTTTATATTTATATTATGTTTTATTATGTGTATTTACAGTATATATACATACTCCATCCACTCTATTAAGTCTCTCTTCAATTTTATGATATTTATAAGGGGATTTCCTTTAAAATCCTCTTTTTAAATTCGGTTTTACGAAATTCCAAAGTAATGTTTTTATGGAATTATTCATGTTTTATGATTATGTTTTGGTTCTTGGGAATTATTTATGATGAATGGTGGGACCTATATTTACCTCCAATGCATTGGGTATGTGTATGTTGGAGGTTGGTCGTATGGTTACTCCAAGTGTAACTGCAATGGTTACACAAAGTCAGGTAACCGTGAGGGTTACAGATTATAAGGTAGCCAAGAATGGTTACAAGATTATGTAATTAATGCCCCAAGATACCTTTATGATTATATTTATGTTCTCATTTTTTTTGTGGATCTTTTTTAAATATCATGTTACACAAAGTAAGTATATATGGGTGAGAAGAATGTCTTTTGAAAATGTTTTCATACGTTACGAGTATTCATGGACTAATGTGCTCTTTCCTTCTTTTTCATCCCTTACTAAGATTTCGTGCTCATACCATGTTTTTTTTAAATGATTTTCATAGGTTAATGGATGTGTAAGACAAGGAAGGAATCCATGTTAAATGTTGAAGAATTTTCAAGGAGTCTTGTTTTAAGTTTTAATGTTTTATATTTTGAAAAAAAAAAATTGAAACTATTTTTATGGTATCCACTCTGTAATAATGTGTAATGTTATGAATGTATTGTCCTAATTATATAAAGCTATAAACTTGAAAAGATAATCAATGTAAAAGGAAGTGTTTTCTTGACTAAATTCAAGATTATGTATGTAATAAGGTTGGGTCCTTATAGATTATTTCATTATTTATTTATTTAATCATGTACAATATTTATTATTTAATTAATGTGAATTTATTATGCACGGTCACATATTATAATAATAATCAAGCATAAAAAAGATAAAATAAACATTTGTGGTGAATGTTCTCTATTTAAAAGCATGGTTATGTTGTGAGTATGATCACATAGAACAATCATGATAAATATAAAAAAATCATTCACCGGGATAAATTAATAAAACCCTTAAATATAATATTAATTCATTAAATGTCTTCCATCGGTTGAATTTAGAAACAATAGATTGTTCATGGTGCTTGTCAGCCCTAGTTTAGTGTACTCCTTACTAAAGAGGAGTTATTATGTGAGTGGTGGTTCAACTTAACTAATTTTTGAAACAAAGGAGTATTCATAGCTATCTTGTTTTTACTTTAGAGGAAAAGCATTGAGAAATGAAAATTATTTATTTATAAGAGAGGAGACTCCACTCAACGGATCATGTAGTCGTGAGTCAATACAGCTGGATATTCTAACTCCTACCACAAAATTCACCATGTTGGAATATCCATATCTTATAGACTATGAGGAGAGGTTTCAAGTATCCTTTCAACTAGAATACTTAAACGATATAGTATTCTGAATCTAGAAGATGAGGGATACTAGGATTTGATAAAATACATGTAGAAACTTAAAATTAATAATTTGAAAATTTCAAAGGGTTATCAAGATAATGTAATATTATTCTAAGTTTATTTATTGTAGATCAAATTATAACCACCACCAATTTAATTTCAATGTGATAAATATTTGATAAAGAGAATATCCTGACAGACCATAACATCCAAGAGTGGTACTGACACTTGGACATAGTACTACACTAAGAGAGGAAGCATTATTTTTTTGGAATCCCCACTTCATGTTGGGATCCCTAAGGGAGAATTCAAGATAAATAAAGATAAATTCAAGATGCATATAGATGATGAACGTGATGTTTAGTGTTTTATATTATCATCTTTGTATAGTGAGCTATAGAAAATACACAAGGGTAATGATTCTTCCCAAATGTTATCTTATCTCCAAGAGTTATACTTGGAGAGATATCGACAAGAAAGATATGAGATATCAAGTGCTATGTATTGGTGCAAGATAAAAGAAAGAAATCAAAAAGGACCTCATGTAATCAAGATAATCAGGGAAATTGAGTGATTTGAGTCCCTTGGGTTCAAATTGAACCAATATCTAGAAAATGATCTCATTATTTCCTCTTTATCACATAACATCTTGAATTTAATTATTAATAATAAAATGAATAACATTAAAAATACACTCCAAGATTGTTTTTCATTAGATCAACAAGTAGATATGGTTATAATGAATTCCACTCTTAGGTCCTTATGGTGAACATGTGGAGGAATGGAAAGTCTAATGTGTCAAAGGCTTAGTCTAAGTTAAATACTCCAATGAAATGCACATTTAAGAATCCAAAGATATAGAGGGAGAGAAACTATAAGGATGCAGTCTTATTTTCTTGTGGAATGAAAGGTCACTGGAAAAAGAAATTCACAGCCGGGAAAAAGAAACAAGTTGACACTTCTGCTTCGGGTATATTTTTCATTAAAAGAAATTTGTATATTTCTACAAGTTGGGTACTGGATATTGAATGTGGATGACACATTTCTATTCAAAAACAGGAACCGACTAGATTCACGAAAATTTAAAAAGGTCAAGTAGATCATTAAGAAGAATATAAAGTGATAATAGGAACATTAGCATTAAAAGATTATCATCTTAGATTTATTAGTGAGATGGTTCATGTACGAAATAATTGTTTTCATGTACCATATGCTACAAGAAACATAATATCAGTGTCAATATTATACATTATGGTATTTTTATTTCTATTTTGGAAATAAATGTTGTGTTATATATGAGGATAACATATGTTATGATATAAAAATTCTTAATAATGGGTTTTATATACTTAAACTAGAAGATCAAATATTAGAAAATAATGACAAATCCAGTGAGAATGACTCAAATCCAATTCACCTATGGAACTTCAATATAGGTTACGTAAATGTAAGGTTTTTACGCAAACTACATCAAGCAGTGTATTTTGACTCCCTAGAGTTAGAACACTTGGATATATGTCACATTTTTTTACAAGGTAAAACGACCAAACAACCATTTAGTGGGAATAGAGAAAGAGCCAAAGAACCATTGGAATTGGTTCATACTGATGTATGTGGTCGATTTATAGTAGAGTTAGGGGGTGGTTTTTATTAATTCAATACTTTTACCAATGACTATAATAGATATTGATATATACACACACATATATATATATATATATTGAATGAGGTATAAGTCATATTCCTTTAACATGTTTATGGAATATCATAATGAAGCATAGAATCCACTTGGTATGAAGATTATGAAACTTTTCTCAGACTATGGTGTAGAATATATTGAACAAGATTTCATCGATCATTTAAATGAGTGTGGGATAATCTATGAACTCAATCCTCCTTATAGACTTCAGTGGAGTGGTGTTAGTGAATGGAGGAATCAGAACCTACTTCACATGGTCAAATCGATGATGAGTCACACATCTTTTCCATTATTTTTTAGGGATATGCACTATATACTATGGTGTATACAGTAATATGATTTCAAACTAAAGTAGAAGATGGGATTCCATACAAGTATTGGTATGGAAGGAAATCCATTATATCACACATACATGAATGTGGATGTGAGGATCTTTTTTAAGACTATACTTAGTTAAAAATTAGTATCTCGGAGCATGAAGTGAATCCTTATAGTTTATCCTAAGGAAACTAAAGAATATTAATGATATAAACCTTAAGATAGAAAAGTGTTTGTAGTAAGACATGACACATTTCTAGAAAAGGAACACATTTGCAATGTAAATTGTCAGAGAAATATTGACTTTGATGAATTCCATGCTCCAGATACACATATGTCGGTCTGAGAAAAATCTACACAAGAGACAGTGGGAGAGAAATATGTTCCTGAGAAACAAGTACTATATAGATCTACTAGAGAGGATATAGAAAAACAGATATATGGTTTTCTTATCACTGAATTAGGTGAAAAATTAATACTAGAGAATGATGCACCTATGACCTAAATGGAAGCAAAAGATGGAAAGGATATTGCTAAATGGAAGAATCCATGCATTCTGAATTGGAGTCCATGTACAATGATAATGTTTTTATTTTGGTAAACCCACTAGTAGATGTAAATCCTATTGGGTGTAAGTGGGTATTCAAGAAAAATTTAGACATGGATGGTCAAGAAAACACATATAAGGAATGGGTAGTAGAGAATAACATGAAAAGGGTAAACATTTTATGGGTTTCATGTTTTTTAATAGTGACATATTTATTAATTTTATGTCCATCGCTGAGAATTTTGTTTTCTCATCCCACGTTTTAAAATAATTTTCACATGGAATAAGAATGCGTATAAACGTCAATAATGTTAGAGTTCCAAATATGGATGTTACCTCGAATGAAATAAGCATGTATTTATAATGAACTTGTTTTTTGGAAAAAATGGACAATGTGTATAAATTTACACATTTAATGATTTTACCTTAATTTGATAAAACTCTAAACCAAATTTTACTTGTGTGTGTAAGTGATATAATACTTCCTTTTGATGTTCAAAGTTTTGAATGGTTAAAATTTGGTCACATGTATTGGTATGAAAGCCATAAATGTAATGAAGATGTTTTTAGCACCGAATATGAGAGTTTGGGTTCAAGGATATTATATATAGTTCAATAGAAGTAGATATGAACGGGAAATTTGATAGAATTATATTTCAGATTGATCTCAATTCATCACTGGTCAATTAGGTTGTGATTTAAACTTCTGATGAATATATTAATTTGAAAATTCATTGTGAGAAGTTATCCACATCTACGTGGATCCGAAAATTGTAGGAAATTTAATGGAAAACTTATATATAGATATAGTTTGTTAATTTTATTCCATTGTTAATTTTATTCCATAAAAGGGAAATATTTTATAGGATACTATAAGCTTCACAAAAATAGGGGTAGTGTTGGTGTTGATGAAGTTGATATACATTAGGTGTGGTACAATGTCAGGTCGAAGGAATCATTCAAGGTAATGTAACCGTTGATAATGGATGTTGTCTGGCTAATTATATAGACATTTATCACGACCCGTATGAGATAAAATGGAAAAATTGAAAATCCCTATGGGGGACGATAAGGAGGCCCTGGAGCGCAACCGTAACCCTACAACGCGACACGGAACCCTACCACGGAGCGTTCTGCTCCTGGTCGGCGGCGTTCATAGACAGGATATGGGGACGTGTGGGAGGCCGCGGAGCGGTACCCTTATGCGGTGTGGATCCCTATCACGGATCGAATCCCCTCATGGACGACGGAAGACAAACTAGACTCTGATGTCAGAGCTGGCAGCGCCACTACCGGCGGGGTGAAGGTTAGGCCTACGATTCCCCTGCTCTCGTTCGCTTCTGATATGCCGCGACCTCTCCCCCAGGCTTTCTCTTCTCTAGTTCTTCCAAGATTTTCGATCTCCCCTATTTTGATCTCATAGAATAACCAGTCATCCTTATTGGGCTCCCTTGCATTTTGTCTTTCCGCAACCGAGTTTTAGGATGCTGCCACCTTCAATTCCTGGATGATGTTGTCCAGATTCGATGTATGTCGACCTTCTCCTGAGGTGTTTGAGGGTTTCATCAACTCGAAATGGGGTCTTCATTCCCAGGTAGAGGTTGGGGCTCTGGATCAATGGTACCTGATCATTCTCCTATTTTATGAAGATGATTTGGCCTATGCCTGGTGGTCGGAGTTGTGACTCTGTTATAACAGACGCTTCCTTCTCTTCTGTTGGATAGTCGATTTTGAATGTGGTCGTGACTACAAGCGTGCGACGGTGTTGATTTTTCATCCACGTCTTCCAACCCCTTTTCAGAAGCAATCTGTTCTCAAAGGTATAGGTGACAAAATCGGTTGTTTTCTATGGATTGACAATCATTCTCTTTGACTGAAGCAACTCATCTTTTCTCATGTTTTCATCGAGATGGACCTCTCAGAGCCTCTCCCGAAATGTCTTCGTCTCCCGGTCGAAGGTACGTCTGGTTTTTGGCAACATATTAATTATGAGGAAACCTTTGGCTATAGTTTGCTTTGCTGTCGACAATGCAACTGGCCTTCGTTCTACTCTTGATGTGGGAGGACATGTCACTAGGGATCAGCATCTTAGCCTATTAACACCCTTTCTCCCACGGTCCCCAAGGGTACTATTGGAACACCTCCCTATGGTGCTGGGATTAGTCCACGTCCGAGTGTTCATCACTCTCCAAGGGGCGTCCAATGGGATCCAGCCATTTTGAGCCCCAGAAAACCCTCATCGCCTGCTTCTGCTCTACCAGGTTTGACCAGCCATGCTCCTCCCTTTGTTCCAGGGGCACTGTATGGTGTAAAGAAGGGTAAAGGAATCATGGTTTCCAGGGGTGTTGGACCTTCCTATGCCAATGTTGTACATGATGTGGTGACTGACCCTGCGAGGAGAAATGCCCCAACATTGCAGACATGCCCCACGGTCGATGGATCCTAATGGAATTTGAATGCTGCTGTTGCTTAACATAAGGAAAATATAGAAGATTTTGGCACAGTGCCCCCGGATGCACCTTTGGTCACCCATACTTAGTTTGTATCCCAACAATCATCCAAAAGGGAAGCCAAAAAGGAAAGGCTAAGCAAGAGAGTTGTCCAAAATTGGTGTTTCCACGAAGGACATTGGTAGGCAGGAGGTGGAAGATAGGTTGGGTAGGATGTGCTCTGACTCCATAAGTCACCAATCAGGCTTTTGTCTGAAGATTATGTTCTCGATTTTGAGAGGGAGCAGGATGTTTCCAAAGCTGTGTATGAGGATGATTTTAGTGTGTAACTTGTGGATCTCACTCAACCAAAATGTGATTTATGGAAAATTAAAAATATTATGTTGGCATATGAGATAAATATTGATTTATATCAAAGGAAATGAAATTATGATGATATAATGAAAGCTATTCGAAACCTGAAGGGGATTGTGGTTTTGAGAAGGATTCTTTTTTGGGTTCTGACACTGACAAACTTGTAAAGTATAATGGGTCTTCATCTCTAGCTAAGATATTTTTGGTTATGATTCTATATAGAATCATGAATCTAGTATAATGGGTAATCAAGTAATGGATGCTACTACAGGAAATGTTGTTAAAATTGCATTTTATTTTGGGAACCGGGATGGTGTAGCTGGATCTAGATAGTTATCTGGGTAGGTGTATCTAATCTAGTTTGGATCTCAAGGGTAGGTTATTTCTTAGTCCAATGGACATGACTTTGTTGATGGAACTCGTATACAAAAGAGGCATCATGCTACTTTAAATTCATAGGTTCTAGCAAATAAAAGTTTAAGGAGAACAATTGGTTAGGTGTAACACCATGAGATTTTAAAATATATTATTCTCTAAATTAATAATATGTTTTATAGTTTGTTTTACGCACAACACTGAACAAAAATGAGATACAACATATTAGATGAATATTATTAATAAAATTGAAGAACAATAAAACGTCTAGTAAATAAAAATATTATAATCAATTATAATTTCATACAGAATAAGATTAAAAACACTTAATGTTTTAAAAGAGAATTTTTCAAGAAAGGTATTTTTTTATTATATTTTAATTTAATATATACATTAAAAAGTTCTATAATTTCAATTTTGAAAAATGAATTTATGTTTTTAATTTATCATATCAAAAGTATACTATGATGAAAAACACAATTTTTACTAATACATTAATGTTTATAAATTTAACATGATGTAATTATTAATTATAAACATATAATAATTTCTATTAGACTGAAAATATATTTATGGAGTAAAATTATTCATTTTAAAATACTATGTTGAATGTTTAAAACTCAGGTTTAATATTTTGGAAATTGAGTAATATTTTACTGTAAGATCTTTTTTTATCCACTGACATTAAAAACTAGTTTACATCAATTTTAGAAATTAAATCTAAAAAAATGTATTTCATATTTTCAATCAACATGTTAATAATATTTAATAAGGCAAATTTCATTTTTAAACATAAAAGTATGATTACTTGGACTAGATTTAGTGAACATAATATGTGTAAAAGAGTTACTTTAATAGAATTGTTATATTAATGTCGGGAAATTTTTATTTAATAAATTAAATTAATATATTTTATATTATGTTTTTCAAAAGTTTTTTTACTCATGTATATAAATATATTACAATTCAAATAATTTTTATTTAGTGTTATATAATTTTAAAAACACTTCAACAAAAACAACCTTGTGGTAAAAATTAGTAGTTTATATATATGAAATGTTTTAAATTAAAGTTAATTTAATATTATTTAGAAGTTTAAATATATTATATGGATCTTAAATTTAGGTTAATAACATCGAAATTTTGAAATATGGGTTACATTATATTTCTAATAAAATATAGTTTACATGGGTAACAAATAGTTAACAAAGTTAAAACCAAAATGGATAATTTTAAAAATCTAGTGATAAAAGACTTGAAATATGTTTAAAAAACGTGTGAAAATGCATGTTAGAGGTTTTTTAAACATTAAATCACCCAAAAAATCATAATATCTCACTTTTATATCGGTTTAATCTTTAATTTTGTCATGATATCATTGAAAATGTAATGAGTATCTATGAAAATACCATTTTCTTCCCCTATAAATGGAGATGACCTCCACCACATTCGTCAACCCATTATAAATATTTAGATAAAAAAACTCTAAACATTTATCTCATAAACTCTCTACCCATGTTTTAGAATCCTTGGTCTTACTAAAAGAACAATCAATGGACCCTTAAGGTGTTACCTAATGGATAATATCCAAAAGGTGAGGTAATGTTCTCAAACGAGCTCTCTTATTTATTTTATTATTATACCCCTAAAAACAATTATAATTCATGAATTTATGATAACATTAGTATAATAATATTCTAAAATATTGTTATACTAATGTAATATTCATTTTCCACCTTCCACTAAAACCATTATAATAACAATGACATTGTCATGCGTTTATACGGACTACCATCTTCATGAATGAAGTGTTCTATTTTACACATCCTCTTAAAAAGGATGATATTTTAAAAAAACTATTTAATATATAATAATGATATTTAAGAAACTATTTATATTTTATAATGTTAATATTTTACCTTTTATAATTGGGAACAAAAATAAAATGTCATTGTAAACTTAACTACCTTAAAAGAACATTTTGAGGAACCTTTCTTAATTTGTGCCTATTTTGAGAAAATCTATGGAACTGTATAAATTTTATTATAATGGATTAATAAAAGACACAAAAATATACAACTATAGAGATTATGGATCTATTTTATGTCACATTTTACATTGTTTTATATACTGAGGAAGTTTAAGAGAAAATCGACCGAACTACCAATAATAACAACCATAATGGAAAACTATTTAATAAATAAATAACATATGATAGTAAATAGACCATAAGAAATGAAATATAGATGTAAATTTATCTTATAATATTTTTAATAAACTTATTTTGATTATTCAGAATTTTCAGTGCATAGGAAGAATGTATCGAGACTCGAGGTAAGGGTTTTTTCATCTCAATTTTCTTCATTGAGATATGATGTGTATTCCCCACTTCTTTCCCCGATGTGGTTTATATATTGGAAATGGATGTAATACCATCATATTTTAATATAAAAATTATATTAAATGATCTAAATGTGTTCGATATCTTTATCCACGCACAACACTAAACTAAAACAAAATCATGATATATTTATTTAAAAATATAAATATCAAGTTTGAAAATTAAAAAACGTGCCATTGAATTTGAGGGGATGAATGAGTAACATATTTATGAAATATATATAAATATACAACAAAGGATACCTTTTCAAATTCTATTGTTTTAGATGAAATGGCCAATAGGATCATTTTATACTTAGAAATGTATTTTTGTAAAAATTGCCTTTTTATGCAATATGAATTTCTATTTCAAGAAAATTTTGATTAATGATGATAAAATATATTTTATATGAATAATTGGTTAATGATAATTTTATTAGTAAATATTAAGAAATATGAATGTGAATTTTTAACATTCTTAAAAATTTATTCTCCTATGAAAACTATTCTTTGTTATATCATTCCTTTTAATTTAAAAGTTAATTTTTAAAAGATTTTATTTTATTTTGATAAAATTATCATTATTTTTTTATTCATCATAGTATATTTTTCTTCATATTTTTTTTAATATTTTTCTACAAATAATGATTTTAAATGAAAATACCATTTTGTAAATAACATGACTTGTATGACATGGTTATTATATTAGATTTAATTATAAATTCATCAAAAAAAATTATAAGACCAATTATATATTTTATATGCGACTTTAAAATTTTAATTAGTTTTAAAATTTACAAACCCAAATTTTATATTTTATAATATAAGCAATATTTTCTCATAAATTAATTTTAATAAATTATACTTTTTTATTTTTAAATTAATTTTTATAACACATATAAATTGAATAAAATGAAATTTATATCAAATTTAGAGTAATTGGGTATTAGTTATCTAATAAAGATTGCTTTATTTCTAGGAATAATGTTCAATTTACCTTAGGTAAAAACTGGTTTCCGCGGTAAAACCTAAAATGATAAAAGGGAAGAATCTAAGAGTAAAAGACCTATAACATGTTTAATTTTTTTATGGAATGGGTGGTTGAGGAATTGATCAACCTTATCTCTTCCCATATCCATTATTTATTAATATTTAGTCCACATTCCTTTATAGTGACTTCACATTATTGAATTTGTTTTCTGTATTCACAAAAATGTCATCCCCTTCTACTTATAAAAGGGGATCTCCTCTCAGTTCCCCTCACACCACAACCCCATTAGTTTGGATACAAATATTCCCAATACTCTCCTACACTTTCTATCAATGATCAAGGGTGTCTTGTATTCCCAAAATATTGTCCTTCAAAGGCTTATCCCCCTTTTCATAGAAGATAATCCAAGAAGCGAGGAATAAGTACCTAACCTCTCTTCCTATAATCTATTTCTTTATGTGAATGTATTATTTATCAAATTTTATTTCACTATATTTAAATAATATTTAATTTATCATTATTATATCGGTATTTTATTATAATGAGGGTACAACAATTAACCACCCTCCCCTTTTCTATTGGGAAAATGAATATGTGAATCGTGCGTTGTGAGGACGACCACATCCACAAAATAATGTGTTTATTTTTTTCATTAACTATATTAAAATGATGGTAATAGTGGGGAATTTAACATATAATTATTCTCTTTATGTCATGGTTATTATTATGAATAAATAAACCACCTTACTCTATCCTCTCGCTCAATGAAAATGTAATTATTATCTATGAGTACGTGCAGACTACCGCCTCCATGCAACAATGTATTCTGTTTTTCAATTATTCCCTTCATGGATGGATATTGGGATGATATTAAAGGATAAATATAATTTTTATGGTATAATTATGGATAAATTATGAAAATTTTAAGCTGATTAATGATATGACCAACAAACGATTATCATTAACTCAATCATTTAAAACGAGCATACTAAGAGGAAAATGATATGTTCTTTATAAGTAATGACTTCATATAAATTGTATCCTCTTTATAATTGTTGGGTCTTGAAACTTATTCATGAAATATTAGCATACATTGATTAAGTTGTATAGGTAAAATGATAAACCTGATGAAAATTTGAGGAAGATGTTTAAGGAAGGCAATCCGCAAAGGAGGGCTAGGGTCCAAATTGAAAAAATCACTACACGGACCACCGATCTGCATGGAATCCCATTAATGAATCCATTTGTTGGATGTGGCTTCATTTGAGATCACAGACAATGTTCACATCCAGCAAAAAATGAAATTAAATCATTTTTAGGAAAGCAAAATGATTTTCCCCCATGAATGACTACCCCCACGAATGATAAATTATTATTAAGTGAGTGCGGTCTTTTCCGACCCCCATGAAAAAAATCATTCATGGGCCTGGGCGTCCTTCCCAGGATCCCACAAACTAATTCCCCACATACCACTGTGGAAAACATTCCATCCTAGTATCCAATTTCACCAATCCCCTATAAAAACCCTAAGAGGGGAGATGAAAAGGGAGAGGACTTGGAGACACGAAACATAGGATAATTGAATGAATGTGGGAGAGCCATCGATTATAAGTAGGTAAAAAACACTTCATTATATTAAGTGAGAACAATAATTCACCAGACCATCTAAACAATATAAAAACATTATGGATGCCACCCCACAAAGGATAAGCGAATAACCCCTTTGCATACCATAACCTTGCGTAGTGAAAATCTACTCTGAGGAATCCCTTGCTAGCATAGAAAAATGCTATGTGAAAGGAAGTCAAGTCCATGTTGAAAAAAATTACTTAGTATGAACCAAAACCCATGTACGAAGACTCTACAAGGGAATAGCCTTGGACCACAAAGAAAATCACTACATGGAGGCCACCCCCACCCATGTAACAAATGCTACACGGAGGGAACCATGTCCCGCATAAAATAACACTACACAGAAGGAGGAATCCTTGGGTGCTCCGATTCCCCGCTCCCATTACCCTACTACAAATATACCATATTGTCCCACCTTGTCCCTGTGTGAACTGTCCTAATGGACTTCTTCATCAACCCTTATTGTATGAAGCACTAAGCCCTATGTGGGCCATCCTATCAGGCATCCGGCCAAGGCCTCTCCCAAAACCTCAAGATGTATATAACCAAATCATTAGTCACATTAGCATATCCTCTTGAGCATACATACCTATGGTAAATGGGGTCCAACTGACAACCTACTTCAAAAGGGTAACCCTCATAATGCTATCATACGTACATTCTCGTGGTAACAAGGGTTCCGACCCTGGAGGTGATCATGTGGACCTCCCCATTCCAGGTGGGCAGGGAGGGGATCACACTTTCTATTCCCTTTGAGGCGTATTATACTGTACTCCCCTCTTCCCTATAAACCCATTATGGAGATACATCTAGATATATGTCCTGACCATCGAACGAAATACCTCCATGAGTAACCCCCTAGTATTTCTTACTAGAGGCCATACTTTTGCTCCTCTTTGCCAACCCATGGTACAATAATGGGAGGGGATAGAC
Source organism: Viscum album (assembly GCA_963277665.1). Classification (NCBI taxonomy): domain Eukaryota; kingdom Viridiplantae; phylum Streptophyta; class Magnoliopsida; order Santalales; family Viscaceae; genus Viscum; species Viscum album. Next base: position 177,043,006 of record OY728120.1, read on the forward strand.
ATATCAAATCTCACTCTCTTTCCCTCTCACTTTGGGCCCAAACCTCATCCACTAGAGGACAAAAGAAGATTGTGTGGTTCTCCAGGTCTATCACTTCCTCTTGTTTCTCACATCTGGTATGACTCGTGTAGGATTAAGGATTAGTAGAGATAATAGCATCTACATGATCCCAAGCTAGTAATGGGCCTCCAATAAGGTGTAAGCCTCATCCATACCGAAACTAAAATGATCCTCGTATAAGGTGTAATACCCAACCATATCCTCCCAATTGGGCCTCTTCCTAGGTGTATGCCCTAAAACCATGCCACTACCCTCTCAAAGGTTCATATTCCCTATGAGAAAAACCTTAAAAGGGCCATAATCCCGATGATGAAACCATCGGCCTCCTCTATAGGTATTAGACCCAACCTTTCCGAACTATGTGGGATTTAATTCCAGATAGATGGGATACATAGGAAGCCTCCTTGAGGTCCAAACCCAGTACCCTCAAGATTACCCTAATATTCAATGGGCCATATTCCTAGTAGGGTCACATCCAACTTAGAGGGCTATATTCTTCCCAGGATCCTTTTATCACATTCCTTATTGGGCCATATTTCTAGTAAGATAATGACCCCACATGAGAGGCTAAATTCCTTCCAGGTCCTCTGGGCCACTTCAGTCTAAGTCTCATGCTAGACATTGACTAGGCACCTTCCACCAGTGTTTTCTTTCCACATGATGTTAAACTGCATGATTTGATCCATATCACATGACCTTAAAAGGTAAAACATGTCCAGTTAATTTGAAATGAATTATGGGTTCATATTCCTTTCACAAGGATACATAGGAATCCCATTTTATAGGTTCTATCCCGACATTAAAAACTCTCATCTCCCTAGATGATGTTCATTTCTAGAGTTCCCCACTATGTGGATTAAAACCATCATCGTAATAAGAAATGATGCAAGAATATCTTGTCCACCGATACCATTGATGGAGAACCTAAGATAGTTACAAATATCTCTATTGATGAATAACCTCAGATACACATAGGTGATTCTAAATTCCATACATGTAAATAATTGATTTTTAGCCCCCTGGTGACCCATTTTATTCTTGGGAATGAACAAAGGATTCATGAACATGTCTTAAATCTATAATAGAGTCATTAAGTTGACAATAATTCCTCCCCAAAAGGGTGTTATGAGCTATATCTCCAATACTCTTGACCAATGTGAGTTTTTACGTGTCGCTGGTCAAGTTCCCAAATGAACTCAAACATTTGGAAATTAGTTCCATGAGTTATCATGGATATGAGATCCGTTTGGTGAATCTAGATCCATAAAAAAAACCTATTTAGGACCATTTGGAAATGCTAAACCAGATGGAGGATGATTGTACAAAATATAACCCCCTACAATCAATCATTGGGAACATGATTTTGTTCATAAAAAATGGTGAAACTGACATGAATAATTAACCAAGATGATAGCATAACATGAATGACCATCCCCTTTCACATAAAAAGGAAATAGAGTCAAATAAGAAAAATGATTATAGACACTCTCATTTGTTGAGTTTCCGCTTTGATGAGGTTTTCTAGTTCCTGTTTATGAAAAATATAGCATGAAAGTTTTACCAGAAATCTCATCAGTCCAAATGGAGTCTCAATAGTTTAGAAAGATGTATGCATAAGCCACTGCCCCTGATGGTTCATTAATCGAGTAGAGTATGTCGTCACCCACCCAACATCTTCAATGTTGGTTCTCAAACCCGCTAGTTTGGGAGTACCATCAAAATGGTACTCTCCCAACTATAGAGGCATCCCAATGGGCCCTCCATCGTATGATTCCCCTCCAACCATCTGATCAACGACAGTTGATGGTCTAGAACCAAATGGAACCGATGGCTGTCTCAAAACCTTTTGAGAGCCTTTCTCCGGAACATGATAACGAGTTCCTACATTACCTTAGTGAGGATGATGAAGTGGTCCCCAACGACTTCTTCCTGACGACAAAGGGGTCCCTCCCAAGGGATCATGCTCATAATTGTCACCACTAGTACTGCATAGCCCATCATCTTCACTATGAAGAGGAAACAACCCCACAACCCCCTTTCTCATGTCATTCAGACCTGCCCCCCCCGGTCGGCCCGTGGAGGGTGACGATCAGACAATATAGAATATTCTATCACCGTTGTTCATACTGATGAAGATCAATAGTAAAATAATATGGTAAATCAGAATACACAAATACATTATCATGCATATCAATTCTATTAGTTAAATACAATGGAAAACAAGTAGATGAAAATACCTCCTCATGAATATCAACACAATCAATCAAATATGATGATAAAATAGAAGATGAAAATCAATGCTCACACTTATCAAGACTGTCAGTCAAATACCCCAACAAACAAGCAGATAAAATTCCCTACCCTCACATATCAAGACCGTGAGTCAAATACAATGGAAAACGAGAAGATGAAAATCCCTACCCATGGATATCAACCCATTATTAAATATGATGAAAAACTAGAAGATGAAAATCCTTGCTTGCACATATCAAGCCCATCAGTCAAATATGTTAGAAAATGAGTAGATGAAAAACCCATACACAGACATTTCAAGCACAATAGTCAAATAGGATGGAAAATGACCAGATACAAATCCCTGCTGACATATATCAATCCCTCCAATCAAATATGACTGTAAATGGATGACCTAATCGACATACACCGACTATGAACCCGAGGTAGATTCAAATTCCTTCTCCAACATAGGAATGGGTATATATTCTCATTCCCACAAAGGACGTTTCTCAGAACATCTATATAATAATGGAAGGTCAGGCATTAATTGCTGACCACATCCTACAAACCTACCACTGAATAATTTCTTCAATGGAAACAACTAGGAACAAGGCCAAGGACCCCACCTCCTCAAGAGGCGTGACTCATCCATACAAAGTTAGGTTTACTTAGAAGCAAATATATATTTTTCCCCCATCCAGGGGGTTTCTTGATAGTATTCCATGATAAATGGACAATTGGATCAAGCCAAAATATTCATTCCAACTGGGGATTACCAGCCCATTTCTGGCCCCCCTCCAAGGTATGCACATATCTTTGCTGAAACTCTAGAAACACAGCATCATGCTCTAAAATTTACATAAGAGATTCTTGAACCCACTCCCAATAGTGGGAATCACCATTCAAAAAACTAAATTCTGGCTTCCAATGAGAGATCATTGAAAAAGAATTCCCACATGTGGTAGTTCAAAATTACAAAGCAAACTCTTGAATCTACTCTATTACATGACGGGGTTCTTGGGGCCATCAAACATCTATCAATGGAATCCCATGATCCTTTTGAATTGTTTCCCAATTATAGAAGTGGTAGTGTCGGTCATGAAGGTCATCCTCACAGCACTACTACCAATAGCTCTGTTGGTCCTCCCCTGAATGATCATGGAGAAAACATTCCTCATGGGAACAATTTGATTGATCATGTGAGCACATATCTTGATGAATTATATGAAATCCTTCCTCATGACTATAAGATCAATCATCAAAATGGTAATCCACTTACAATATCAAATGCAATAAGGCCATTATATTCCGAGGTTCTTGGAATGATTGGATCCGTTTTTTCCGACACTCTATCTATGATAAGAGACATACCTTCAAAAGATAATTCAAGGTAATGGTCATCCTATGAAATACCTCCAGACCCCTACCATGTTGATCAGGTCCCTACTAGTCCCAATTATTGGATAAAATAGTAAAAAAGCACCAATGTTTGGCTGAAGAGGTATAGGAATCTATATCAGATGAACATAAAAATACAAGAAGATAGTTGGATGGGGATAATATACCCATCGTTTTCATCCTTCATCCACTTCCTAGTTCTACATTCTAGAGGAATTGTCAAAATAATTCCTACAAAACATACAATAGAATATCTGGAAAAATATCCACCATCTAAAGGTAATGGTTTTATCCCATGATGGGTATGTAGTCCATGATAAAATAGTTGGAGAGCTTCACCACCAAATTTACTTGGAATCCCGTTGATCTACACAATAACCACAATCAGAGAGGCAGGGAAAATATCTTCAGCTGGTATGCCTCAATGCATTGCACAAGTAACATCATTTGATCATTAACCCTATCTGATGTTCATATCCAAGGATGGGGAGAACACAATGCTTTTCATTTCACCCCATTCCATGTTCTGTAAAATACACAAAAGGTAATAACCTATAATGTCATTACTCCAAGATGACTGCCATACAATAACCTTGTTTAGGAAAAATGAAACAATTAGTAGGAATCGACCCTAAAAAAGTTCCAAAAGCATCAGGACCGATGAGATCAGACCATCAAAAAATTCACGAGTCAAGCAACCGAGAACATCAAGAAAGCATCCCGCTTAAGGGGGCTATTCTATAGGCACTCCTGATGTCTTTAGAAGAAGGTGATTCACATGCATACCCTATATTTTACCGAATACATTCTCAAACTAGGATGATCCAGATCAAGAGAGTAGCAAAAGATGTAGAAGCTGCTATAGTATGGCATCATCCCCATCCCACAAGGATGGGGTAATTTTTAACACAAAATCCCCTCCAAATCCAATGCATTTAGCCCAGGGAATCAAAATTTAAAAGTGGGAGCAATTGTATCCCACAGAGCTGGGGGAAATATTACCTCAACCCCATCCTCGATAGAAATCAATCTTTTCCCATTTGAGGGGAACATCAAGAAATGTGGTCTCCCAGTTTGTCCCATCTTGTGACCCACCTCCCCCAAAAGGGACACATATAACAAGGTTGTGTGGTGGTTCCCTCTAAGTTAGTATTTTCAAAGATTCCTAAATAGGATCCCAAAAAGGGAGGAATGGGTCCAATAAAGGTAACAAACAACCCTCCTATCATTTGGAATCCAATAACATGCCCACAATGAAATATGTATCTATTAACATCATGGGAATCAATCATATTGATAATTATTAACACGATTCCATCATATAGGATCACATAGAGGGTGGTTCCACTCAGAATGTGGCCCACACTAAATAAAATGAAGGAGGTGCGAGTAATCGTAACCATAGACATGCTCAAAATTTTGGAATTATGTCAATCAATCCAACACTACCTCCTCAGAGTACATCCTACAAAGAGAAGGGTAAAGGCATGGTTACATTTAACCTACCACTTGAAGAGGTCAAAACCCTTACACTTGAAGAAAGGTTCACTCAGAAATAGGATGAAATGAAAGGGTTGAGGAGAATTAATGTCTAATTTATCCGAGGAAACATTCCTACTGAGTATGCCCCATGAGCAGATCCTCAACTCACACTTCAAATGAGGGTACCTCAGTAACAAGGTTATGTCATAGTGAATAAATTAGAGCCATGAATTCTGCTCAACCATATGCTAGGAACATCGATTTACCTAGACCTGATCTTGGTTATATTTCATGAGTTCCCTCCATTAGGGAAACAACCAAAATGGATTTAGGAAAACCCTCAAAAGATTTCCCTTGCTAGTTGTTAGCCAAAAATGTTGATAGATCTATCATTTCATTCCATGCATATCTCCATTCTAGTTCAAGATCCTATTCAATGAAAAAATTCATTAAGGGATTATTGAAACTATGGAGTCATTGATGGGTCAATTGGAAGTTGTGGACGAATGGCCCACACCAGTGTAGCCAGAACCGAAACCTTACCCTGAATGGTTGACAGATATCCCACCTCCTTAGAATTTTCAGAGTCCCACCTTTCTGATATCCAATGAATAAGGAGACCTAAAATGAAATCTAGCACATTTTGTGTCCTGTTGAGATCCCATGATGGGAAACCCTATACAACAATAAGCAGTGAAACTTAGATTCTTCGTACAAACATTGCAGGGACCGGCCTTCATATGGTATATATGTTTCCAAACACAGGAAATCATGGGATTGGATGACCTCCATATGAAGTTTCTCTTCCATTTTAGCTCAATGTTACAAAGTAAAATGTTCCTTGACTTCTCAAATTGAAAGAAGTTGAGAAAGAGAGAGTATCTCTTTAATTTGTAGATAGAAAGGGCTAACCAACTCCATGAGCCTAAAACTTCCCCAAGAAGAGTTTATTTCTCTTTGCACAGAAAACCTTCATGATGAGTTTTGAAAACCCCTGATCCTAGTCAGATATACAGGTAGATTTTTGGGATCTCACCACAATTGATCAATGAATTGAGGATTCTATACAATAGACTAATTTCCTGTCAAAAAATGATTCCATCATCCCTAGTGAAAAGAGCAGGAAAGGTGGAGACTGCATCCGACACACTTATGCCATCCCCCACACTATATCCTACTCCAAATCCCACACCATATCATGTGAAACCCTTTGAGTGTCAATAGAATCCCCTTCCTCACTAGGATGAGTGGATGATATCTAGAGGAAATCAATTCAACAAATGAAGGAATAATATCTATTTGATCCATGATGAGTAATTCCATGACTAATTTACAACAGCTATGGAAAATGATTTAATCCACATCACAGAGCCCAAGAGGCCCAACCAAGTGGGGTGAATAAATTATTTCCCCTTCCCATAGAGTACAGGGTCACAACATTAAGGAATTATTCCTCTTCAAATACATTATAAAAAAGATGGTGGATTCAGGGAAGTTAAAGGTAGGAAAGCCACCAGCACAAGTAGCGCATGTCTCTGCTACTGATCTCATGGAAGGAGGTGAGTGTAATGAAGTGGTTAGAAAGAGAGCATAGAAATTTGGTGACTATATGAATTTAAAAACAATAAGAAAAACTCGTGGTGTAGTCAAAGAATAGTTCAAACAAACATCTTTTCCCCTTCCACTTCCACTATCGCACAACCAAGTCCATCGACACTGTAGTACTCTAGAATCCGACCTTTCAATAAATGATATGTTTAGAAGGGAATGGATGGAACACATGAAGATGAACTAGTACCAAGTACAATTTTTTCTTTGACATTATTATATTTTATGCCTCTAGTCTCAAAAACAATAGGAACCACCCTGCCAAATGGTAGCACTATAAGTTTTCTGCTTGATAGAACCCTCATCAAATGAGGAGTTGTTCTTCAACTCCAATAATTTCATTCAACTAACGGATCCTTTATTTAATGATGATTTGGGCTATGATCCAGAGATACCTCCACCTAATTTGGGAACTTGTTGAATAGGTCACATGATTTGAGGGTACATGGGGAATACATTGTCTTGACAGAATCAATAATTCTAGCCGAATCCCTACTCAATATTCTAATATTGTTGAAACTCCTGGAAGAGAACTTCAACGAGTAAAATAGGATCAGGTAAATACCCTATAATGTTCCAAAATGTTCCCTACACAGATTATTCTAGAATATCAGTTAGAAGATGAATAGGTATTCAATCACCCTCGAAAGGAAGACACAATCGTTTGGTCCAACCCATCAAAAAAAGCACACCCATAATTCCTATTTCATTGAAAGATCCATATATGTCAAGCACTGAAGACCATAAATCACATGTGAAAGTGAAACCCCATGCCAAGAACTGAAAAACTTTAGGAAAAAATTCTGATTTCATAAACCAATTATTGATGGTGCTACAAAGGTTTTCAATCCTGGATGCCATGATTTTTTCAAAAGATCTCAGGTAAGCACTCGTAAATTCTTTTCTAAGCACCCAGGAGTTTGAGGCCAAGTTTTCTACTATTGAATTTTACCGAACAAAGGCTAATCCTAAAAAATTCCATGTATTGATATCCTTTACCGATCAAGATAAATGTATTCATTATATAGGGACACTATCAAACCTTGTATGTTTCTAGAAGGATAAATGATATCGATGTCTAATGAGATTTCATCGATAATGGATCGTGACATAATCTCAATCTAGGATAGAATTTTGTTGACTAGATGACAATGAGGATAATCTATCACCTTCCACCCTAGCATTATAGGTCTATGAAAATGTGAGAAAAATCCACTAGGCCAAATCTATATCTAGGATCAATTTGGAGACATTGAATCTGAATCAGAACTTCTAGTAGTTTGATTTGATATAACCTTCAATTCGCTAGTAGGGATTGACTTGGTTTCATTAACACATATAGATCCCCTCTTCATACAATCAATGCATCAAGTAATGCATTCAAAGAAAAATTGGGATGTTTCACGCTGATAAGTCCCTATTTGAATCCAACGAGTCACTTTATATTGATATAAGATTCAATAAAAGTGATGGGAAACAAACCATCATTGACGCTGTTTCCTGTGTCACTACCCTAAATGGTCTTGAAATGACAATGGACAACCCATTTAAATAGCTTAGTGAAGAGTACGTACTACCCGTTAATCAGATTGAGAATATGAACCTGAATTCAGGCACATATTCAACAACCTTAATAATATTAGTTATGAATGATAATCCCATAAGTGATGAAAATGCCATGGAATCATCATATTGGGGTAAAATCTTAGAGGAAAATTCCCTTTCTCTATCCCCTTATCCTTAAGAAATTCATTCCTCACTAGCTAAGTTAAAATAGGTTGTCATGTCACTAAGGGAAAGTAAAAATACTCATTCCCTAACCCTTATCTTGTGTCTAATAATTTTGATAAGTCCTTCATTATTTCTTGGGTTAGAGAAAGTTGTTCTATCTTTTGAGAAATAGGAAAAGGAAGGGGAAGAATATGAACAAGAAAAGGAGAAAAACCTCAGGGACGCCCCTCCAGTATTTGAGGAGGGCATCTCTACTGCAATTGATGAACTTAGAAGAAATAAATCTGGGGTATATGAGTGGTCCCATATCATACTTTTATTAGTGTGTCCATGTATTTTGAATAGAAAAAAGTTATATACCTCCTTTATGAAGCGTAATTCAGATGTGTTCGCTAGGAAATACACATAAATGTCGGGCCTCGATCCTGAGGTAGACACCCATCTCTTACGCCTACCAGAAGATCATCAGGGCTATATGCAGGAATCCAGAAGGATGAATTCAACCCATGCCTCCAAAATTGAGGTTTAAGTTAAAAAGATCACCAGGGACAACTTAATTTGGGAGGTCTAATAGCCAAAATGGTTGGCCAATGTAAGACCCATAAAAAAGAACGAGAAAATATTATTTTTCATTGATTTCAAGGATCTTAATTAGCACTACAAAAAAAGATTATTTCATAGTCCTGATAATAGAATTACAGATCAATCCGACAACTGGATATCAAGACCTCTCCTTCATGGGCGAATAGTTAGGGTATAATCAAATCTATATGTACCTAGAAGATGAAGAAGCCACTACCTTTATCCCCCTAGGGATTATTTTTATATCTGGTAATCCCCTTTGTCTTGGATAATTATAGCTCTATATACCAATGTTCCATGAATCATATCTTCAAACCCTTACTGGGGAAGTTTTTCGAATGTTACATTGATGATTTGGTGGTTAAATATTGATAGTGTTCGAACCAAATGGATGATCTTGAAACCATTTTCAATAAAATGAGACGACACCATTTGAAAATGAACTCCACTAAATTTGATTTCTGCATCACCTTAGAGATATTTCATCACTTCATCATACATTGCTATAGTATTAAATCTCACCATGATAAGACAAAAGTTTTCCTTGACATGTATACTCCTCAAAACCTCAAACAATTGAGAGGAATTCAAGGGGACAATGCCTACATTCAATGATTTAAATAAAAACATAATGAAAAATGTTTTCCCTTTACCAGGTTAATGTAAAAAGGGGCTACATATCATGGAATGATGACTCTAAGGAAAAAATCAACTATCTCAAGAAATATCTATTGATCCCACCAGTGTTAATAACACTGATCGGGGGTAAACCAATCATTTTATATGTGACAACATTGGAGTGATCACAAGGTACCATACTCCCACATAAAATTACAATGGATGTGAAAACAACATTTATTATCTCTACTGAACCATGATCGATGTCGAGACTCACTATTCTGATATCAAGAAAAGATGTCTGGTGCTAATCATTACAGTCTAAAAACCGAGGAATTACCTACTGCATCACGAGCTCAATTTGGTGTCTCACAACAACCTACTCAAATAAATCCTTATCCATTTGATGTTGAATGATTTTTTTTCGTGATGGGAGGTCATCATACAACAGTTGGACATACAATTTATGCATTAGAAAGTAGTAAAATGATATGTTCTGGAAGACATCTTTGCAGATGACCCCTTTGTGGAAATGACGTCATTGGACACTGAACTACCAGATTAAGAGTTTTTTTATCTTCATGTGTATCCCTTGATATAGTAAATATACTCTCAGGATGCATAAAGAATCCCAACATGGAAGATAATGGATAAACCCAAGATTAATAATGTCAGGTTGGTAGTCGTGCTTATTTACAGATCAATGATAGTCCTCCCATACTCCTTCATATTTTTAGAAGTTTGTACAATCATTGAAGTAGAATGTCAGGATCTCATTGATGGACTAGTGTTGGAACTCCATGTACAAGTAAATCACTTGAAGAATAAAGGCTATTTGGAATTGGTTATGAAGAAGGTCAATGGTGATTATTCCATAAAAAAATAAGAGCTAATGCCCCTTCTAGACCACATTCAAAGACTGATGGTGGAATTCCATTTGGATTGGATATTGAATCAAATTCTATGATAAAAAAATACCCAGGAAGACACCATTGAAAATACAGACATGATGCTAGATGTTATAGGTCGGGATCAAATAGTCATCGTCACTACACATCATCAGATGGTCTCACCTTTTTTTCAAGCTAGAAAGGAAGAGATTAATGATGTTAGCCTTATCTCAAAACCATGCGGTCCAACCACTGGGTGGATGGTCATCATTATGGACTACCTTCATAATGGAGTAAATCCATTGGACATAGCTGAGAAAGAGAAATCCTAACTACATACAATTAACTTTGTTCTATATGATAGATCAAATCATCAAAAGGTCCTATGTGAACAAGGTCTTAATGGGGTCCTTCTCAAGTGTATTTATGGAGAAGAGACAACAACTATCATGAAAGAAATACACACTAGAGCCTCTGTGACCCACCAATCAGGGTTCATGCTTTCCCAACAAATTCAGAGGCTTGGGTACTACTAGATAAATATGACACATGATTGTACAAAATTCACCAAAAAGTTCCATTTATTCCAGGTGAATTCCAACTTCATTCATCAGACCCTATAGTTGTTTCATACCACAAAATATTCTTGTCCATTTTCCATATGGGGGACTAAAATTGTAGGACCATGGTCTATTTTCAATGCCAAAAATTTCAAGTACATTCTCACTTTAACCAACTTCTTCTTCAAGTGGGATGAAACTATACCCCTCAAAGAGTCTAGGGAAAGAAATATTGTCAGCTTAACGAAATCCAATATTATTACCATATTTGGTGTCGCTCATATAATAGTAATGGATAAAGACTCCAATTTTTATTTTTCTTATTTAGAGAAGCTATATCTGGAGTATAATATCAAATCCAACCATTCATCCCACTATCATGCAATGGGTAATGGACAGATAGGGGCCTTAAACATGACCCAATGAAATATAATCCAAAATGATATATACAAGGATAAAAGGAATTGTTTGAATAATATATTTTATACCTTTTGGGATGATTGTACCTCAACCCAAACTGCCACACAGGTGACCCCATACTCATTGGTATATGGGACAAAGGCAGTTCTACCCATTGAGGTTCAACACCCCTCACATTGAATTTCTATCTTCAAGCATCTATCCATGGATGGGGAATCCAATAAATGGATGGATTAATTAGAGTGACTGTATGAGATGATATTCATATCTTTAATTATTGGAATTCCACTAAAATCATATTGTGCAAGACTTTCACAAAAAAGTATGCCTATGGTCATTCCAAAATGGTGGGATGGTATTGGTCCTAAGGTCTCTAATGATACCCCAAATGAAACCTCCAATGTTGGAACCAAATTTGGAGGGACCATATTCCATACACAATTTCTACTCCAATGGAGCTTATTCTTTGATCTTGATGGATCGAGTTCTCATCACAACCCCTACCAAAGCAAGGTTTCTCAAGAAATACTTCGTGTGATAACAAATCACATGTTGTATCAGCTGCATGATGTTAAAATACATTGTCAGTTTACGCCGCATTACCTTAAGATGTGTAAAACATAATCAATTTCATAGGATGATTAAATGAATAAAAATAATATCCTCAACTCATAATGATAAACTGAGGTCTTACCCCATCCAAAACTGGGATACATCTAATGTCCTAAATAATAAATGATATTTACCCTGCCTAAAATTGGGATTCCTCATATGATAGGTGTGGGATGATCAACGAACCTTACCCCATTCACTATGATTTATGACATTCATGATATGTCTCAATTCCCTTTCTAGAGAGGATTTCCCCCACTGGTGTTAGTCCTCTACCACAACATGTTTAAGAACTACATGTGGCATGATTCTCATACCAATGAGATATTTAGTGATTCCTGAATCCACAATTCTAGGTCTTGCCACAAAAAAATAGAAATGGCCCCTACCAACCTATGGGACATACCTATATAGGGAGTGTTTTTCAAGGATTATGTTTTTCTAGATTCATATTACCATTCGATATGTAGTGATTCCAGAATCTTCACTTATGGGTATAGCCACAATATCAAAAAATAAATTCCCACCTTCTACATATGGTTCCAGCCTCATGGAGATTTTTCTATCCCAGAACTATGTGTGGATTTATTTATATAACCATAGGATACATAACGATGCTTGAATATCTAATTCTAGTCCAACCACAACATCAAAATGCACCTTCCCTATGTACGAGTCACAACTGCATAGTGATCCTTTCCCAAAACAATATACGAATTGATTCTAATTCTAATGATATACATAGGGACCTTGAGATTTTACATCCTAGTCTAGCCACCATAAAATCAAAATTCCCCTTTTAGTTGTTTTATAGACCTTGTGTGGTGGACTAATCATTTTCCACCCCCTATTTCTCACACCATGCATAGATCATATAATTTAAATAATATTTTTCTCCATTTCCATTTTTACTATTCCAAAAAATAATTCATTTATTATTTTTAAATCCAAAAATGCTTTTACTCAGGTGACCTTCAAATTCCCCTTCACCAATTTTTAATTGGATGTTTTTGTTAATCTTTTCATGATGTTTGTTTTCAACAAAGGTATTTTAAAAAAATTAAAAAGGATTTCCATATTATTAATGTTAAATGATTTATATTCCACTTCATAGTAACTTTATAAATCCATTATTTCTTTTAAAATATATATTGTTGAATATTATTTAAAAATTATATGTTTCCAAAAAAATTTCACTTCACCTTCAAAACATTCATGTCTTTTTAATGAACCCATTATTGATGAATATTTTTAAAAATTAAACTTTCCCAATATTTTTTTAATTGAAATTTTTAGAAAAAAAAATTATTTCTCAAGGATCCACTATTGAATGTTATTTTTATAAGTTACTATTTTTCAAAAAAAAAAAAATAACTTCACCATTTCCAAAATGGATTTTTAATGTGACTGTAACTCTACCTTTTATTCCAAGATAAAAATGTTTTCTAAAAACACTTTTATTATTTCACATCAATTTTATCTTTATATATAAAGGATTTATATCCTTGAATATTATTTTTCATGAATCGGTAATTAATTTTTTTTATAAAATACCTTTTTTGGGTGATTAAAATTTAGGTATCAACATTTTACATTCTTGAGGTCAATTTTAGGGATAACATCTGTAAATATTAAAAAACATATTTTTATTTCAATGGTTCTTTATGATGTATTGAATGTTTTTTTCAAGTGGCACGCATATATATAGATTAATTATAAGATAAGTCCTTTATATCCCTCCAATACATGGGTTGAATTTTTATATCTTATGATCTCAAAAAGGGTAAATGTGTAATAGCATGAGCCTAAGGCAATACATGGGTTATCGCCCAAACTGAAGAGGGTACAAGAGTAATATACCATGCCAAAGTGGTATATGGGTAGTAATAAAAACAAAGAGGGTATACAGGATGTATCCAAAGTCTATGATGGTACATGGGTTGTCATCCCAAACCCACTATATTATATGAATATGGTGAAAATGCCTACTCTACTAGGTTATGATTTGAAATAATTTGTTTAAACAAAATTGTTAGGTTACATGATTATTTTATGCTACCATGGATCATGTTCATTGTCTCATGTTTGTAAGATCCTATAAAATGGTATATGATTAATCATTTGAGACTACATGTCATCCTATTATGTTCAATGGACAAATATGTTTTTCCATGTTATTATTAATAATATATCTCTCCCACATTCATTATTTCCTATATTTATATAATAAATTCCTTAATGAAATATAGTTGAGTTTTTATTTTAATGTGCATTTTATCTCACCCATTTATTATGTTTCCATTACTCTATAAGCAAGATGCATATAACATATAATAATTCTAGAAGGGAGTATAGTGTGGCTTAATTATGGAGAAATGTTCACAAGTTTCATAAAATAAGATGCTTATGTAGATGATTTTCAAAGACAATAAAGTATATATTATTATGATTGAGTGATTTTTTTGTGAGATTTAATATTTAGATTATGTAAATGATGTAAAATAAGAATATGTTCATCTATATTTTTATCAAATAAATTTCTTTATGAAATTCTGTTTAGCACTAGATCTTGGAGTGTGGGTCAATGTTTCCTCAACAAAGGCATGGTGGAGTGTTGTAGCAAGAATAGAGGTATGAAATTATAGGTGCACTAGAGGTTTCCAGGGCTACTCATGAAAGATAGGAGTGGTTTGAATCAGATGTCATCTCTCATAGATAGGATCATATTTCACTTTCATCAAAGAGCTCAAAAATACAGGAAGTGGTAAATGGAAAATTAAAGGGAATCACATTTAGTGGAGTTTTGATGACATAGGGGATGAAGGGTAATTTTGTAGGGTGACTTCATAGGCTATATAAAACCTTATTCCCAAGGGTAGTGGAAGTGGATGAGATCCCACTTTAATGGATGTATTATGAAATGGTAAGACAAAGATGGAAGATAGTGAATGATTAACTATTATGACTTTTAAAAAGGTGTTCATGTAAGGATTATTGTAATCTCCCAAGAAATTTTTCTACTCGATATTCCTATAATGTTCAAAATCCAAGTTCACTCTATAATAGTAATTTGAGAAGGTATAATTCATAAAGACCATTCATCAAGGAAATTCCCTGCCTGAGTGACAGATGATTGATGAGTATGATTTTTGAAGCAATATGATGTATTACTAACTTTTATTATTATTTTTCATTTATATTGGATGAGGGGAGGTTTATATGTCTAAATCATTCCATAAACATTATCCTTTTTTTATTTCTTTTGATAAAAGGTTTCTTTCTTTTTCTATTAGCTTGACTATCCTTAATTAACTGTCTTATAATTTTGTAAGAATATTTTTAACTTTTAATAATAACATTAATAATTATTCTAAATAGAAATTATGAATTTTGAATTTTAATTATATTTAATAATTAATAATAATATATTTAATTGTTATTATTTATCTATAATTGGTAAAGTGGATTAAAAATCATAAACAACATTTACACCCAGACACTCCAGTAGTTCAAGACTTATCCCTCCCATAAGGAATGAAAACCACCCACATGAACTATTTTATTTCATATTTATATATTTATGGACAAAATTCTTGATGGCCAAAATGACTAGCTGATTATGGCCTAAATTCCATGAAAGGAGATACCCCAAAGGATTGGATGAGTATCCAACATCATGATGTGCCACTATTCTTAAACCATACTTCCATTGTTAATAATGTTCACACAATTTGAATAGTTTACATGTTGCATCCCCCTGGAAAAAATCATTATGTCATTATTCCATTTTGATGCACCATGGTAGGAAAAAACTTATTACCGAATTTAAATACATGGGTTTAGAGGTCCATATTATAGGTGTTAGCACACCCATCCATCTTTTGAACCACCCACCCAGCGATGCCTGCGCAACACCCTGCTATACCACTTACCTATCACACTAGTCACATGAAAGAGAACCCCATAATACCTCATCAAGAATCCATGAGGATATAAATATGGTTAATAGGCTCCAGTTCCCTTATCCCTTTTTCTTAGTCACCCACTATATAGAACATGTGTTTCTTTATGTTTCATCAATTTAATATTACATTGAGCCATTTTTATGGCTCTACCATGTCACCTCATCCCTATTGTGGTGCATGACCATTGAGTGTTCCCTTAGTTTTTATGAAAAAGTGACTAATATACCCCCCCTTAAAGGAAGATTCTGTAATTTTAACCTTGATCTTATATAGAATAATGGGGTGACTTTACCTCTCAAGTATTCCCCAATTTACATATTTATTTATTAATATCATGTAGGTTACAATAAAACATAAGAAAATAATTATTATTAATTAAATTCTTTTTATCCCTTAGGGAGAAGCTCGATGATAAAGGAATTTTGGGGTCTCAGTGATGTTTCAGGTTTCAACTCTCATTGAGTTATTTAATATTGGAAGTATAAGATATTTTTTATATTTCTCACTTTCCTCAGACCGATTGTATTTAATTAAATTATTTTTAATAAATTTTAATTAAATATTTACTATTACTTAACATAAATTACATTACTATTTATTTTTAGTA
Organism: Viscum album; assembly: GCA_963277665.1. Lineage (NCBI taxonomy): Eukaryota > Viridiplantae > Streptophyta > Magnoliopsida > Santalales > Viscaceae > Viscum > Viscum album. The sequence goes on from OY728120.1 coordinate 177,059,774, forward strand.
ACATATTAATATTAATAATGTGTTCTTAATAATTATATATTATTATTTTATTTCTCAAAAGGGGATGTTGAATCTCACATTACATGTCTAAAACGATTTCAAGATCCCCTCCCTTATAAAAGGGTGTGTGAGGTGGGTGTTGAAATAATATATTTGGAGTAAATTAATTAATTTACTATTGAATATAATTTCAATTAAATACTACTAAGAAATTTGTTATATATACATACATATATATATATATATATATTTTAAACCCTATAACAATATATAAATTTTAAAAAATAAAAATAAAAATATTAAGTTAAAACCCATTAATCATTTTTAATTATTTCAAGATTTATTCATTAATGAAATTAATGTATTCATTGAAAAAATTGAAATGGATGCTTTAATGCTTTTAATCTATTTCATTTAATGAAAATATGTTAAAGGAATCAATAAACACTCCAACCTAGAATCATAAAAAATATTATCATAAACCCATTAAAATAATTCCATTCAAAAAACACTAAAAAATCTATATTTAATTAAATATGTATATTTTTTATATAATGACATGGATGAATTCATTACTATGTTTGATTTGTATAATAAGATATGCACCAATTATAGAATGAGATATGTGGTTGGTGGGCAACTGATAGGCCTAAAAGAGTGTGCACCACCACTAAGAGGGGGTGAATCAATAGTTAATGAAAAACAAAAAATCTAAAAAAAATTATTTATAATAATCAGTTAGGGAATATAGAGCTCAAATGTGAGGATATGATGATGAGCTACAAAGATAAACAGAACAGAAACACACACAAGTGAGAAGACATGGTTTACCTACTCTTGCAATCAAGTGGATAATAACTAGTGTGTAATGGTTCTGATCGTGTTACCCATGTTACTATTTTATTTTCAATAAGGAAAAGGAAAGGAGTAGTGAGATGTCCCTAAACTCCATGTAAAAGATAGAATGAAAAGTGCTGACTTTTTTATGGATATTTTCATGCCATTGTCTAAAATTCATCTAGAATTTGTATTACCTATAAGCCCTTATTATTATCCTTAATCAACCACAAAAACTATAACATCATGACCCGGATTCCACTAAACCAATGCCCCATTATGGTTCTCCAAATGAACTCAAGTGAATCCCCTCATATTCCACAGGCTTCCGACAAGAAGTCGAGGTATAATATCATTCAATGAGGGGACTATTCCCCAATATTATAGTGTGAAATAACAATATAAATATCCATGCATCATTCACATTAGAGAATGTTGAATGAAAAAAATCATGTCATATTATAAAATGAGATGAAGTGAAGGCCTGAATAGACATAAAATACATAATACTGACCGCCCACTAGGACAGTTACGTAACAATATATGCAGATAATTAGTGGGGAAAATAAATAGTGAAAAAAGGAGATACACATAAAAAATAACCATTTAGAATTTAACCTGTTGGCCTTCCGATTCTACATGACACCTGGTCTAAATAAACCTGTATTAACCAAAAGCGATAATATAATTCATAAAATATAGGTTCATATATACTCTAAATAAAGGAAAGGGTATTTTCACTAATCATTTAACTCATGAAATCATTAAATACCAATCTAGTTCTCTAAACCTCAGATGCGGAGTGTGATGTAAGACACCCAGAACCAGACATTCTAACAGTAGTTCATGGAGAATTAGTTTACCAGAACTCATACATTTAAACGATGGTTACCAAAGAATTATCCCAACACTTTAAACCATAGTTGCAGATCATTAGTCCAAAATACATTTCCATATGATATACTAGTGTGACTAAATCCTCACTCTAGTAGTTAAACCATAATGTACACAATCATTTTCTAGAGACTCTATTTGGAACATGATCCATATATTATACTACTTGTATGAGGAGCACCAGTCTGGAACCTGGCCCTTGTAGTTTATTATATGTTCACGGAGCATCAGTTTGACACCAAATAAAATTCATTATTTCTCGGAAAACTAAGGACCAATGACTTAAACATAAAAATTATTTGAAAAATCACTAATAACCTTTCTAAACCATTATCATTCACCAAGGTCTATATGACCATTAACAACAAAATAAGTCCAAATCATTTCTATCTAAAAAATTAATTAAGGGAACCATCAAAGAATTTAACCAAGGGGTACCCACATATACATTTTTCATAAACATTTAAAATACATTTACAAACTCCACTTTAAAAACCACTTTGATGTTAACACATATTTTCAAAACAAAAACCACATCCAAACAAAAAATTTCCCCTTTAACACCCAAAATCTGGTCAAAACTACATTCACATGATTAGAACCATTTTGAAAGACCTAAGTCAATTAAAAAATGTTTATAAAATGAAAACATCTTATTTTATTCTCTTGCAAGTCATACATATTTAATTCTATGTTCCGCCTATTTCCCTTTAACCATTTATTCGGGTTGACCAATGAGCTTTAACAGGTTAAGCTCCTAACCTGACTACATTACCCATTTAAAACCCTATTTTCCATTTTTTTATAATTTTCTAAGGTAACTATTTAAATCCTAAATCCATTAAAATTAATATAGGTAGAAAAAACACCACTAATGGGCTTCAAGTCAAGAAAAACACACATATTCAAATCAATTATCTTGTTTATGGGTAAAGGTCTTAAATCTCCCACATCATCGTAATTCTCTACATAACATTTCCAATGTTTAGTGACGATACCAAGTCCCTAACACACCTCATATAACTCCATAGTTACCAAACAAGATGATTTGAAGCATCCAAGATCAAACCGAATTCCCATCCAAAACAATTAATTAATTATATAAATTATAATTAGTTAATTAATCAAAACAAAACTCTGAATAAGGCTGAAAACACACCTGGTGATCAAATATTATTGAAACCTCCCCCAAACATAAAGGGAGGTATACAATAAACTCTTGAAACCATTCCCTAGAAAATCCATAATTGGAAATAACATTCCATCAATAAATTAATTTATTTCATTAGGTAAAGCCTAAAAAAATTCACCATGGTCTCATAACATAATGAAACGTCACACGATGATGTGTAGAAGTATTCTCATGATCTCCTCTATGAAATCCCGCCAAAATCCCCATGATAAATAGGTTATTCCACTTTCCTATAGTGTAATCATCAACAAAACCTAAACTAGAGAACTCCAAATTAGATAGGAGTAAGAAGAAGTGAATGAGAAGTCACAAGAGGATAATAAATAACCTACATAACAATGGAATAAAAATGAAGAAACCACAAATAGAATTTTGAAGAATAATTCAGGGGTTGGGAAAAACCCTACCTTATATGAACCAAATGGGATAGAAAGGGGGTGGAGTGGCCTAAAAACAATATGGGAAATTTTGGTAAAATCTCCCATTTAATGAAGTTACAGGGGGCCGCACAGTTTTGTTTCATGCTTTTTCAAACTGTGTGCCAAATGTGTGGTTGACACTATACAAATCCAACCCACCTACATGGATTGGCTACACAATTCTCCAAACCATGTGTCAACCATTTAATATCGCATTGGAACACTCTACAACAAGGAACGTGGTTTGTCTTAAATCATGTGCAGGACATGCATTATGTCCCAGGCTCTCCTCATCCTCATACAGTTTTATGATTTATAATGCATGGATTACCCAAAATGTGGTCTAATCATGAAACCCAACCATGCTCAGCTAAAAATGAACTAAAAACTCCCTCACCATCATAGTGTCACCTAGTTTCCCCTAAACTATGCACACCAAACTATGTGGTATGGATAATCAACTACAAAACTCCTGAAACATAACCCGAATCCTCCAAATCTCATACAAAAACCCATTATACCTCCTAAACATCATTACTCATCTAAAAACACACTTTTAATAATTAAAACTATCAAAATAACATTTAGGGTCTTGTTCCAACATTCAACCCATCCAATGAATGAAAATTCAAATTACTTCTAGAATTTATGACTTACATGGACATAAAAACTTACTACTACCCCACCATAATACTTATTCTCCCAAATAAGTCCTGGTGTTCATTCATCCACACTACCTAACCTAAATTAGTCACTAGTATATCCAACATCCATGTTTATCTTTTGAAATCCTAAAAAACAACCAAGGTATAATCTCTATCTTAGGGCACTCAACTGAACAAAACACAAGCCAACACTCATTTCTAAAACTAGAACACCAAGATGACACTTATCCAATCCCATATGAATATAAAAACCAATTTTTATCACCACCCGACCACTCTTTAGATCTATAGTTTTCCCCAACACATGCTTCAGCTTATAACCACCAACTGTTGATATATGGAACCTCCACTATCAGAAAACTCAAAAGAACCTCAAACACACATTCTCACAATGCCCCTGGAATGATTACAAGCATACTACACACTAAAGACAATAAGAAATAAAAATAATGATCAGTATCCATTCTCATCATTGAAAATAAACTATGGAAGAATCATACCTACTATCTGAGAATGAAATAATAATGAACCTACCTTTACCCAAAAGTCCAGTCCAAATTCCCAAACACAATAGTTTCACATGTTAACCCAAGATGGATTATCCTTAGCTGACCCATACTGAAAGGGATTCTCTCCAACTGTTGACACATTTCCACCACAATTTTTCACAATTCCTTCACTCCTAGAGGAATTCTATGTTCAGTTGAACACACCCACTGGGGTTTATACCCAACATCTGACGAAACTCCATTGTTAGATCCACCACCGACCCACAACCATCATTTTCCCTACTACACCACCAACACACCACTATTAAAAGAACCTTAAATTTCCATTAATAACAAAATTTATCCTAAATACAATGCTTGGCTTGATCATCCACCTAATTTTTTTTACAATTATTATCCCATTCATAATTAATGTTTGTACCCCATCGGTTTCTCACTAGCATCACAATGCTTCCATGGACAATCCATAAATATTTCAACAAACCTATGACCCTTCCAGCATGAGGGACACACCTCCATGACCGACACATCACTCCCCGCCATAGGGGTGTCATTGTCTCTGCCTCACTCAAGAAACACCAACCACCATAGCCCCCACTCCAACCACCTCTAACCTAAGAATTGGATGTGGCCTTATTACTCTCAATACAGAGACAAACTAAAACATCAACCACTTCCCATTCTTGGTTTCCAAGAATGGAACCCATGACATTCACTAACATACATTACATCACAAGGACCCTAAAAATAGATGATGATGGTGTATCTCCCACTATACAACTTCACATAGACTTCTCCAGGAGCCCCCCCCATGGAGCCCTTCATTAGTCTAGAAAATAAATTTATCACTACGGGAAAAGTGGTTTTTTGCGACGGGTCAATTATGAAGGGAATATATATCGTCGCAAAAGGTCCGACGAAATACGTATTTGTGACGGGAGTCTTTTCCCGTCGCAAATAGTATGTTAATTGAGACGGGAATAGGCAACCCGTCATAATAGGTTTGGGGCGGTTTGTGCGCCAAAATGCGGGAAGAGTATTTGCGACAGGGACGCATCCCCGTCACAAAAGCCCGACGCCGGTAAATACCATTTGCGACGGGCAAAGCCGCCCGTCGCAAATAGTATGTTGGCAGGTCTGTATTTGCGACGGGACTCGTCGCAAATACCCTTTTAACCGTCTACTGTAATTAATGCGGGCGAGGGTATTTGCGACGGGCCCCATCGCAAAAGCCCGACGACGGTAAATACCATTGGCGACGGGCAAAGCCGCCCGTCATAAATAGTATGTCGGCAGGTGTGTATTTGCGACGGGACCCGTCGCAAATACCCTTTTAACCGCCGACTGTAATTAATGCTGGCAGGGGTATTTGTGACGGGCCCCATCGCAAATACCTCCATTTGCGATTGGAAACCCGTCGCAACTAACCCCGTTGCAACTAATCTAACCTATATATACCCCCACCCGTTTTTTTTCAAATCACTCAGATCTTCCTCTCCCTCTCTCTTCATTCTCCAGTTTTAAGGAAAAAATTTCTTTTAGTTAAAATTTTTTATACGAGAGCAATTGGAAGACGCCAATACCTTCAGAATATCAAAGTTTAAGGTATTTATATTTTATTTTATTTTTTTATTTTATTTTTTTTATTAATTTTAATTGTTGTTTATTAGTTGTAATTAAATTAGATTTAAATTTATTTTTAGTAAGAAATTGATATTGTTAGTGATAATTATAAATAATTAGTGTTAATTTGCAATAATTAGAGATTATTATAGATAATTAGCGGAATTTAGTCATAATTAGATATAATTAGGGATAATTAGGGGTAATTAGTAATAATTAGATATAATTAGTAATAATTAGATATAATTAGTAATAATTAGATATAATTAGTAATAATTAGATATAATTAGTAATAATTAGATATAATTCGTAATAATTAGATATAATTCGTAATAATTAGATATAATTCGTAATAATTAGATATAATTCGTAATAATTCATAATAATTCGTAATAATTCGTAGTAATTAGTAATAATTAGTAATAATTTGGTATAATTAGTAATAATTCGGTATAATTAGTAATAATTCGTAATAATTAGTAGTAATTGGTAATAATTTGTAATAATTGGTAATAATTAGTAATAATTCGTAATAATTAGTAATAATTGGTAATAATTTGTAATAATTGGTAATAATTCGTAATAATTAGTAATAGTTAGTAATAATTAGTAATAATTAGTAATAATTAGATATAATTAGTAATAATTAGATATAATTAGTAATAATTAGATATAATTAGTAATAATTAGATATAATTATTAATAATTAGATATAATTAGTAATAATTAGATATAATTAGTAACAATTAGTAATAATTAGAAATAATTAGTAATAATTAGATATAATTAGTAATAATTAGATATAATTAGTAATAATTAGTAATAATTAGTAATAATTAGTAATAATTAGATATAATTAGATATTATTAGATACAATTAGATATAATTAGATATAATTAGTAATAATTAGATATAATTAGTAATAATTAGATATAATTAATAATAATTAGTAATAATTAGTAATAATTAGTAATAATTAGTAATAATTAGTAATAATTAGTAATAATTAGTAATAATTAGATATAATTAGTAATAATTAGATATAATTAGTAATAATTAGATATAATTAGATATAATTAGATATAATTAGTAATAATTAGATATAATTAGTAATAATTAGATATAATTATATATAATTAGATATAATTAGATATAGTTAGATATAATTAGATATATTTAGATATAATTAGATATAATTAGATATAATTAGATATAATTAGATATAATTAGATATAATTAGATATAATTAGATATAATTAGATATAATTAGATATGCTTGGTTGATCACCTTGTGAGTAGTGTTGCAATAGGAAAACCCAAGTCATTCCCTTCTCATCTATAAGAATTATCTCACATGACCCTTTACATAGACCATTCTTCCTTGAAAATTTAAGGGAAAGATACTGATGTCCCCTCAAATTTTTATGGAAGAATGATCTATGTAAAGGGAGAAAGATGATTCTTAGAGACGAGAACGACATTACTTTGATCATCCTATTGCAACACTACTTGCGAGGTGATCAACCATGCAAGGACAATTATAGAGTTTACATTGGACATGACTGAAACAAATTTTTTTATTGCACATGACCTGACAATTGGCGACCCTTTGAGATTTGAACAAGTTAATAATAGAGCAAAGCCTTTTGCGAATATTGATAATTTTAATATTTTATAAATTTTTTATTATTTTAATAATAATAATATTTTTTTTTCATAAATATTGATAATATAATTTTTTTATTAGTAATAATTAGTAAATGAAAACTGCTTGGATAATGAAGGGAAAATTTGTAATCATCTCCACAATGATGATTACCAAATTTTCTTTCATTATTCAAGCAGTTTTCATTTTGCTAAGTATTGCTAAGTATTGCTAAATTAGTAATAAATTGTAATAATTAGTAATAAATTGTAATAATTAGTAATAATTAGTAATAATTAGTAATAATTAGTAATAATTTGTAATAATTAGTAATAATTAGTAATAATTAACAATAATTAGCAACAATTAGAAATAATTAGAAATAATTTGGAATAATTAGTAATAATTAGTAATAATTAGTAATAATTAGTAATAAATTGTAATAATTAGTAATAATTCGTAATAATTCGTAATAATTTGTAATAATTTGTAATAATTAGTAATAATTAGTAATAATTAGCAATAATTAGAAATAATTAGAAATAATTAGGAATAATTAGTAATAATTAGGAATAGTTATCAATAATTAGGAATAATTAGTAATAATTAGGAATAATTAGGAATAATTAGAAATAATTAGTAATAATTAGGAATAATTAGCAATAATTAGGAATAATTAGCAATAAATTGTAATAACTAGAAATAAATTGTAATAATTAGAAATAAATTGTAATAATTAGCAATAAATTGTAATAATTAGCAATAAATTGTAATAATTAGCAATAAATTGTAATAATTAGCAATAAATTGTAATAATTAGAAATAATTTGTAATAATTAGAAATATTTTTTTATAATTAGCAATATATAGGAATAAATAGGAATATATAGGAGTAAATAGGAATATATTGGAATAAATAGGAATAAATAGTAATAATTAGTTAGGAACGGTTAGGAAAAGTTAGGAAGAAATTTTAATAAATTTTAATAAATTTTAAGAACTTGGCACAATTTCTAGTGGATTGACGACACTCCTTTTGCTCGATGACTTTTCTCCATTCAACTCTCACCGACTCAAAACATTATGAAAAATGTACTGCTACGTAGACATATTCAATCTTGTATGCATGAGATTAGATATGAATTCGTAAGATCATATTTTTTATAATGTTTTCAAGTGGTGACAGTTGGAAGATGGTGATTCATCGACGAAAAGGGGGCTCTTTTGTCTGACGGCTCATTTACTTGCATCTTTCTCACACTGAAATCACAATGAAGAATCTGTCGGAGGTACACATATTCATTCTCATGCATATGAGAATGAATATGCGTACCTCAGACCAGATTCTTCATTGTGATTTCAGTATGAGAAAGATGCAAGTAAATGAGCCGTCAGACAAAAGAGTAGTCGTCAATCCACTGGAAATTGTGTCGCCCTTAATTAATGGTAATTATTAAGAATTAGTTGTAATTATTTATCTTCTTTTTTTAGATAGTGTTTTTATAATTTCAAATTATTCAAAAACAGTGATGATTTTATATTTTATGTAGAAAAATATGGAACAAGGAAGTCGACATAAGTCATTATTAGATGACCGTGATTGAATAAATTAGTGCAAAAATCCAAATGGTTCTGGTTTAAATCCTATATATATTGAGGGTGTTAAATCTTTATTAGCATTTGCAACATAAAAACCATAATATGTTTTAGAAGGCACAATTAAGTGTCCTTGTAAAAAATGTGCTTTGAGAACATTTGACACAGTTGACAAGGTTGGGGGACATCTCTTACGGTTTGGTTTTTAACCAGATTATGTTTTTTGGTATCAACACGGTGAATGCGGTTCCATAGAAGATCCTAATAACTTGATTCTAGATCCATCACGGTTTCAAAATTTAGTACATGATGTTGCAAGTCCATCTGTGAAACAAACTGAATCTCACGATGATATTGATTTAACTCCTAAGTTGGAACCATCCGAATTTTATGAGTTGTTGAGGTATGCTGAGGATGCATTATATCCTGGTTGCAAGATAAGAAAATTAGAAGCGGTTGCAAAATTTATGGCTATTAAATCAGATAATGCAATGTCAAACAACTTTTTTGATCAGATATTTTCTTTGGTTAAAACACTATTACCTAAAGGAAATGTGTTGCCTGAAAATTACTATGAGAGAAAGAGGCTGGTTCATAATCTGGACCTTAGTTATCAGAAGATTCATGCATGTCAAAATGATTGCATCTTATATTCTGGTGAAAATGAGTCATTGGATAGTTGTCCCACATGTGGAAAATCGAGGTATAAAGAAGCTCAACCAGGGAAGTCTAGATCAATTCTAGTAAAACAGTTGAGATATTTCCCCCTTACACCCAAGTTGTAGTGTTTATTTATGTCTCAGAACATAGCGTCAATGATGTCATGGCACAAAACCATGATTTCAACTTATAAAAGCTTGAATAATCCATCTTATGGTGATTCATGGAAACATTTTGACCATCTACATCCGTATTTTGCTATAGAAGCCCGAAATGTGCGATTGGGTCTTTCTACTGACGATTTCTATATGTTTGGTTCTTATGGTAGTTAGTATTCATGTTGGTCTGTCTTTATAACTCCGTACAATTTTCCTCCATGGATGTTGATGAAGGAGCCTTATATATTTTTGACTCTATTAATCCTAGGACATCCGAAAAAGAATATTGATGTTTATTTGAAAACATTGATTGATGAGTTAAATGTATTGTGGAGTGATGGTGTTAATACATATGATGTTGCTGCAAAACAAAATTTCATATTAAAAGCTGCATTGATGTGGACGATTAGTGACTTTTCGGCATATGGAATGTTATTTGGTTTGAGTACACATGGTTTGAAATCATGTCCTTACTGTATGAAAGACAACAAATCCTTTATGCTCGTCAATGGAAAAAAACCTTGCTATTTTGATTGTCACTGTAGATTTCTTCCAACCGATCATCCTTTTCGGAGGAACAAATATTATTTCAGAAAAGGTACAATTGAAAGGGATGAACCTCCAAAGATGATATTAGGTACATAGTTAAAATCAGTTGTATTTTCATTACCTTCCATCACATTTGGACCAATAGTAAACCAACAGAAAATTCATGCCTTTGGGAAAGAACATAATTGGATAAAACATAGCATTTTTTGGGATCTTCTGTATTGGTCTAATTTGTTGGTCCGCCACATGTTAGATGTTATGCATATTGAGAAGAACTTTTTTGATAATTTATTTCAGACAGTTTTGGATACACCTGGTAAGACCAAAGATACTGTAAAGGCACGATTAGATCTTGCCCAAATTTGTAGGCGACCAGAACTTGAACTATTTGAAAATGTCAGATCACATAGGTTAATGAAGCCAAAAGCAGCTTATACACTGTCCAAAGAGAGTCACTTATTATTTTGTCAGTGGATTACAGATTTGAGACTTCCAGATGGCTATGCATCCAATTTGGGCAGATGTGTTAAGAATGGTTATATTATTTGATTAAAAAGTCATGATTGTCATGTTATAATGGGAAGACTAATGCCGATTGGATTCAGAGGTTTGTTGAATTCTATGATTTGGGATTCGATAAAAGAGATATCATATTTTTATTGATACATTTGTGCAGCAACAACAAACTACGATGCACTAAGAAAATTGGAAGAAGATGTTGCTGTAATTATATGTAAACTGGAAAAAATCTTTCTGCCAGCTTTCTTTGACTCAATAGAACATATGATATTACATTTACCACATGAAGCTAAATGTGGAGGTCCAGTATAGTTTCGATGGATGTACCCATTCGAGAGATGCATGCAGAAATTAAAGAAAAAAGTACGTAACAAAGCATCAATTGAAGGCTCAATTGCTGAAGTTTATTTGCAAGAGGAAATTTCTTTTTTTTTCTACTCTCATTATTTTGAATCTCAATATCCCTCAAAACACAATCGCATGGGACGAAACAAGGGTAATGTTAATAATGAAATGGAAAATCAATTAACAGTTTTTAATTAGCCAAATCATGGTTTCGGTGGAGTTCATGAATGATGGATTTCAGATGATGAACATCACAGAGCTCATACATATGTTCTGCTCAACTATGAAGAAATGACGTCATTTGTCCTGTGAGTTCTTCTATCACTTATTCTATAATTTATGTTACAATATTTATACTTATTTTATTTTTAGGTTATATGATAATCATATCAAGAAATAACTTCCACAAATTACAGCAGCTGCTCTTGAAGAATGCGGACAAAATTTTTTTATCAACGGTTTCAAAAACTGGTAACATAAATTATTGATAGTTTAATATCAATTATGTTTATTATTTATTATATTGATAATTATTTTACAAATTTTTAGGTGTCTCAATATGCTGATAAAATTGATAAGCGACTGTGTATATTGAGTAACCCACCATCCAAAATGGTTAAATCTTATAATGCATATGCGCTGAATGGTTTTCGATTTCATACACATGCATATGGGGAATCAAAAAAACAATGAACAGTTGAGTTTTCTTGAGAGGATCACATCACATAGAAACTGAAGTTGACTTTTATAGAATTTTGGATGAAATTATTGAGTTGTGTTATCTAGGATGGAATTACATAACAAAGTTTAAATGTCAGTGGTTGGATACTGAGAGAGGCTTGCGTGTTCATCTGACTCATGGAATCATCGATATTAAATATAAAAGTCTTATTCCAGTAAATGAACCATTTTTAATGGCTCAACAGACACATCAAATTTATTATGAAAAATATTGTGCTACTTCAAGAGACTTGAGTGATTGGTGGAGAATAATAAAAATGAAATCTCGGGAAAATTAGTTTAATCAAACTGAATGTGTTTCCAATGAAGTGGAAGGAATTGGAATTTTTCAAGAGACTGCTCAAAATCCATTTGATTCACAAAGAGACGTGAATATCGACGATGACACCCCATAATTAAGGATCGATGGTGATAAAGATGTTAATGATGTTACAAATGAATTTGAAATGACAAGAGATGTTGAAATTGAAACTCATATGGATATTGATGACGTTGAGGAGGAAGATGAAGAAATTAACAATGATAGCTATGGAGAAGAGGATGAAGATGAACATTGAAACAGTTAAATGCTGGTTATAATCATAACTAATATATATCTATATATAATAGTTATTTTCAAATATCTGCTAACAACAATCATTTTGTGTTTCAGATGGACCCTGATATATATCGCGAGTTGCAGGAGGCTGACCTACCATTGGATGAGGGAGATTTTGGATCATCTGACCCTCAGCTTACTGACGGTTTAGGGGGTATGCGTAGGGGACACAGTCTTGCACGACTGATGATTCCTGACCCTATCCCGGAGCGACATCCACATCTTGGTTTCGATCCACACACACGGAGGTATGGTAACCTGTATATTTTAGTTAGCTTTCATTAATTTATTTATATATATACTAATTGTTTGATTATTTATTCCTTTTTCATAGTTTTACGCATGTAGCTACTGTATAGGGGAGCGCTATCTTGTACAATTATTTTTCTCATCCATAGATCACATGGGAACAGATTCCCATTGATGTGCGACGTGACATGTTCCATCATTGGTTGGTATGTAAATAAATAATATTTATTTTTAAATTTATTTTATTAATAACTTGATATTATAAATTATTTTTAGGGTTTATGGTATCCTATCAATGATAACATGCGCGATGCTATCCACGCGGCATGGTAGGTTTCTATGCGTGACCGTTTCCATAATTTTTTGCACAATTTGAGAAGGACAACCATTAAGAAAGCAGGAGTGACAGAATTTGATGAGTCGTGTAGAGCTCACTAGCCAGAGTACATTTCATCTCATGTTTGGGATGGATTATGTTTACATAGGTTGGGTGGTGGATTTCAGAGGAGATCTTCAGTGGGACTACAGAACCAGGGGAGACAGGAGGTGACGCATCGAGCTAGTAGTCGTACATTCAGTTCGCATAGAGAGAATCTGGTAAGTATATTTTTTAAATTTTTTATATAACTTTAAATATAAATAGTTCATTTTATATTTCTGTAGGAAATTGAGCATCACGATATTACGCAGTTCGATATTTATCGGAGGATGTACAATGATCCAGCCACTGGAGAGATTAGAGGTGATCGCCAGCGTCAGATTGTGGTTAGTATTATTTTTTCAGTTTGATAATTAACTGCATATAATAATTTTATAATTTTAATTTTAAATTGGAATTGAAGGAGTCATATGAGGCTGTGACCTCTCAGACATAGGCTGAGGGTCAGGACGAGACGACTGAGCAGACAGGTGCTCACCATTTCTATGTGGCGACATGGATGCAGGTGACTCATTATGGCTTTGATAAGGGCTGAGTAGTTGGTATCAGATCTCATTTGACTCCTGGTACTTATTATGGTACTTCTGCGATGTCGGTGTCCAGCTCGAGAGGAGCTCGTGGAGAGACATCATCTTCTGACTCACAATATCAGGAGCAGTTGCGAACTCATGCCGAGCTTATAGAGACTTTGCAGAAGCAACATGAAGAGATGTGTCGACGACATCAGCAATAGGAGCAACATCACGAGGAGGAGCTGCGTCGATTGGAGTAGCGGCGACAACAGAAGTATCACGAGCAGATGGAGTACATGCGCTGTCTGACTCGTAGTTTAGGGATGGAGTTTCCTCCACCTCCTCCAGACGACCCCCCAGTGATTTGTTTTTTATGTTAAAAACATTTGAATTCAAGTTTTGTAATAATATGAACTATTTACAGTTTCTGTCTTTTATATTGGTGGAAATATTGCATAATTTAATTTTTTTTAATATTTTAATATTTATTATTAGTATTATATTTTTTAATATTTTTTTATTATACTAATAATAATAATATTTTATGATATTTTTCTATTTTTTTGAAAATATTGAAACTTTTAATAATTGTTTATTATTTTATTATTTTAATAATATTAATATTAATTTTTTATTAATCATAATTTTATTAAATATATTTTTTTAGTATTATATTTTTTAATGTTTGTTTATTTTAATAATAATAATAATAATTTTTATTTTTTTATTATTTTTATAATAATAATATAATTTTTTCATTAATCATAATTTTATTATTTTTCTTTAATTATTTTTAGTATTTGCGATAGGGTCTTTTGCGACAGGTCCCCATCGCAAATAAGGGAAATATATTTTTTTTAGATTAGTATTTGCGATGGGACAACGGGCCTGTCGCAATTAGTATTTGCGAGGGGCCCATCGCAAAAGGTTTATGGGTATATAATTTATATAATTGGAAGGCTATTTGTGACGGGTAAGTTCCCTGTCGCAAAAACTAATTGTGACGGGCTCATCAAAAAATGTTTTTGGGTATATAATGTATATAATCGGGAGGTTTTTTGCAACGAGCCCATTGCAAAAAATATCTATTGTGACGTTATTTTCTGCAACGGGCAATTTGTGACGGGGGCCTGTCGCAAAAGGCTTTTTGCGACGGGATCCCGTCGCAAATAGACCATTGCAAAAAACTGGAATTCCAGTAGTGTATATAGCTATTCATATAGAAGGTTCATTATAAGTTTACTTAGGACGATGTCAAGATATTGGGCATGATCCAATATAGACTATTAGTACACTAAGATATCCTTGAAAAATACCACGATAAAGTCAATCCTTTTTTATGTCACCTATAATGGCAGGGACTTGTCAAACCCATTCAAAGGTCCTAGGCCTCCCAACCTTCAAGCGACATATCACACCCACATTGATTCCCAGCCAACTCAAGGTTACCTACATAACTCAAGAACAATGTGAATATGATCTCAGAACATCCAATCCACAAGCCAAATGACACAATACATCACAAAATATTTATGCCTCCAATATACCATTAACATTAAACCATTAAACACAGTTGTGAAATCCAAACCACAAAAATGGTCCATGAAAATAGTGAATCACATCTCCTAAAAACTAAGCTCACAATCCATAACCACTGGCCATGCCTCAATTACATGCGCATTTCACCCATCATAGAGTACCCTTGGTGCTTTTTAAAACCAAAGGAAACTCACCGAGCCAAACCCACTTGTATAAACACATATTCCGTGTGAATAATTAAAAACATCTAATGTGTTCACTTATTCTCTGATCTCATTCCTAAAGACACATCTAGAGATTACTGGGCTAGACACCTAACTTGAACTTCACTCAAAAAACCAAATATTCTTCTAAAGCATCAACACTCCAAGTTCTTTCCTTATCAAGGAATCCAAACATTTTTATGTGTCTCAAACTATAAATATAATAGTTCTACCTCAATTGTATAAACATCACCCAATGAAACAACACACAAATAGAAACACATTCCCTTAAACACCTCTTGTGCTCTCGGTCCATCTCAAAACCATCAGGTACATCCTCATTCACAACTATTACACTGACTAGGAACCTGAATGAGACCACCCCTATAGAATCCAACTATAAGGTTGAATCACTGTAAAAAAATTACTTCCTCTAAAATCATAAGTCATACCACATGCCTAAACATCATACCAAGATACACCCTTCACATACTGATGTAAAAAACTATAAAGAATCCAATCATGCATCACACATCCATAAGTACACATAACTTAGTCTAAACCTATCACATGTCACCCTCTAAGGTCAAATAACCCCAAATCCCAAAATTGGAGTAACATTAAGAAGGTCAGTAGGCTCTCACACTTAGTGCCCTTACTAAAGTCTCATGGAAAAAACTATTTCAAACATGCTAGGATTATTCCAACTCATTGAATTCCATAACTCACTAGGCATAAAAAACACTTTGTATCATCATCACATGAAATAAACTTGTGAAAAATCCCATATATTGTATCTCAAAAATGGATGACATCACATTCTAAACAACTCAACCATATCTTGGGTATCTATCATATCTTTGCATCTTCACAGTAGGAAACTCTTTGGAGGACTTTTACACACAACCAAACTTTCACAAAAAGCACCCACAATTTTCTAATTATCATATAGTTATTCCATGATTAACCACTAGAATCACTACACCTATTATGTAGGAGGACCACTTTATCATCCTCATAGTCATGCGTCTCAACCCAAATCTACATAACCTACCATCAGAAAGGGATTCATATACATATAATCCCAACTAAGTATAGTTTTATCTATCACGTGTAGGGGAAAACTGCATATGAGCAGTTGTTGTCACTTTAAACAACCAAGCCTTTATAACCAGAAAAACCACACACTAGAAAGACTATATCATGTGGGTCCTACACTCCTTCCATGATGCATGAGGTGGATATTGTCTCTATAGAACAAGAGTCAAAACCGAATGACATGCCTCTTTCCAATAGCCCAAGAGTTATAAATCCATCAAAACTCATAAAATCTAAAATCTATATTCATCACTTGAAGATAAAATAAAATAAAACTATAACATAACTAATCAGAATAGTTATCCTAACCTTGGTAACCTAGAAAACCTATCAGAATAGGTGATCATGAAACACCATCCCTATATCCATCACAACCTCTGATACATTCCAATATCTCTATTATACCAAAGTACCAATAGTAAAACAATAGGAAATCAAATCCTTTGATACCACTTTGTAATGTATAGACATGGATTCCACTAAACCCGTGCCCTAGGTCAGATTGTGACATGACCTAAAGCACACCTCCTCGTATTCTAGTGTCTACCAACTAGTAGATGGGTCTAAGTTAGTACCATTATGAGACTATTACACTATATTAGAGTGCACAATAACAATGTGAATATCCAAGAAAAAGCACATTAGAGTATGTGAAAAGAACAAATGAACAGATCATGCTATAATATAAAATGAAATAAAGTAATGTCCTGACAACCATATAATCCATACAACTAACTACCAAATGATTCGATTACATAACATTCAAAAAAAAAAAATAAAGGCAATGAAATGGTCTCTACTTAATCTATGTGTTGAACCTCATCCAATCTCTAGATATCATCCTATATATCCTACTCGATCATACAAAAATAAACACAAGACTCAACCCAAAACTATTCCTATAATAAACACCTGACTGCTGCTTAGGTACCCATGTGTCGTGGAAGATCGATCAGGGTTTGTGTACAACTCATTAAGAAACCACCACTGGTGTATAAAAAAATACCATTCATGTAAATAGTGTATAAAGATAAAGAGTGGATAAATAAATAGAGAAAAAATGGAGATATGTCTCAAAAAACCATTTAGTTATTAACCCATTATCCCTCAGATTCTTCACAACACCCAGGAAAATAAAAAATACATCAACCAAATGATTTCATCCAATTCATAAAATAGAGGGTGATGCCTATTGTAAATAAATAAAATATGATTTTCATTTACCATTTAACCCATCAAATGATAAAACGTTAAATTTCACTCTAACCCCCAGATGTGGAGTGTCATGTTAGTCCCCCAAAACCATAAAATGTATTAATAGTTCCTAGATCATCAGAACAATAAGTACTCATACTTCTAAACAATAGTTCTTATATAATTAGTCCACTAATTTTATCCATGTATATAGATTGATAGTCCACAATCCATTTCCATTGGACATTTCATCATAACAAGAGCCTTAGTTTGGAACATACACCATTAAGCATATTATTAGGTTCTATAAACTTAGTCTAACATGTGATCAATAATGTATACTACCTGTACCTAGGGAACCAGTCTAGAACTTTAATCATACAGTTTCTTATCCGTTCTTGGAGGAGCGGTATGGCCCTCAAAAAATTTCATCCATTAGCAGAACACTAAGGGATAACATATTGACCTTAATGAACATTATAAATACCTCAAAATACCTTTTTAAACTATTATTATTTACTATGGTCCCTACAATCATTAATAAAAAAACATGGAAAAATCCATTCTATCCATAAAAATCAATTAGAGAGCCATCAAGGAATTTCACCCTAGGGAATCCACACACCCATTTCAAATCAACATTTAAAATATTTTTATAAACACATTTTTATAAAACACTTAGAGGTTGGAACCTTGTTTAAAAAAATAACCACTTCAAAATAGAAATTTTCCCCACAGAAAACCAAAACTTGGAAAAAACCACACTCAAATGATTAGAACTGTTTCAAAATCCTAATTTAATTTCACAAAATCTAATTACATGAAAAAAACACATTTTATACCCTTACAATTCTTAACAATTTATTACACAGTTCTACCCATTTTACATTTAACCATTTATTCATTCCGACCAATGAAATTAATTAGGTTAAGATTGTAACCTAACTATGTTACCCCTTTAAACCCCACTTTACCTTTTTCTAGAATGATATAATGTAATTGTTTAAACCTTATATCCATTATATTTAACCAGGGAACAAGATAAACCACTAATGGGATTTAAGGCACTGACCACATACAAATAAAAATCAATTATCCATACTAGGTCTAATTCTCTTAGGCCACATTCCTCATCACTGATATTTCAAAAACATTTTAAAAGTCTGACATCCACACCAAGGCCCATCCAAGAAAAATCCAACTCCTCATCATCCAAATGAGACCATCTCAACCAACCATTCTCTAAAATCACACTAAGTAACCACAATTAATTAATTATAACAATTATAATTAATTTATTCATCAAACCTAAACATGAAATAATTCTAGAAAACTCAATGGGTGTTCACATCTTGTCAAAATACCAGGAAACTACTACAAGTGGTCCACAACGTACATCCAACACCATTATCAGGAGATCCCTTAGGGGTGACACTATTCCAATTATTCCACTAGAAAAAACATATGGAAATTCACCACATTCTAATACCTTAATGAATGAACACACCACAATGTGTAAAAGTAGTCTCATGATCACCTCTATAAAATTTGACCAAAATCTACATGAGAAATGGGAAATTCGACCATGCTTTGATGAAATTGTCAACAAAACCTAAACCTGTGAACTCCAAATTAGAGTGGAGTAATAAGAAGTGGAAGAGATATAACTGGAGGATACAAAATCAACTAAATTTCAAAGGAAGAACCATGAAACCCCCCAAATAGAGGGTTGGAGAAAGTGGAATGGGTTGGGAACACCCCTGGTTCATGTGAACCCAATACGGGAGAATGGGGGTAGAGTGGCCTTAAATCATGAGGGGGGAATTATTGTTAAAATCACCCTTTTAATAATGCGTTCTACATTCACACGATTTTACATACCATGCGATAAACATGTGGTTGGAACAATAAAATTCCTACCCATAGAATAGTTTGGCCACATAGTTGTACAAAATGTACCCCAACCATCCTACCACCTACTACGACCCCTCTGCAACGTTGCGCATGGTTTCCTTGAAACTATGCACATGTTGAGTACCAAGTCAGAATATCTCATAAACCCCACATGATTTCTTATTTGGTTCAAATAGATTACACAAAATAATTCCATAATAGTGAAACATAACCATTCTCAATTTTAAATAAACTAAGAACTCCCTTAGCATCAATTTGTCGCATGATTTATACTAAACGATGCACACCCAACCATACATCCTATCCAAATAACTCCAAAACTCTCAAAACATAACTTGGTGCCTCCAAAGTTCATCTGAAAACTCGGTCTACCTCATTAGAGTCATTCTTCATCTCAAAATACCAATTTGAAACATTTCAACTAGAAAAATTCCATTTTGAGTCTTGTTCCAAAACATAACCCATCTAGTAAATTAAATTGAAAATCCTTAAATAATTTCCAAATCATATGAATGAAATATCTTATAAAAACATCCTAGAAGTCTCCATTAATTATATAGAATAATCTCATAAAAATCACTCATTCTATATTCTCATTAATGAACGATACATTTAAATAAATAAAACCACCATGGAATAGAGCTCCCATTAACTTCTATTTTAGAAGTCTGCCAAATCCTATCCATGTGGCTACATCACCTACAACCATTATATCATTCAATTTCCAATATCAAAATATAAATTCGACTTTAAACTCATTCTAAAACTTCCATTATAATTACATTGGTCAACCACTATCCTAATATAGTATAATGTTTCATTAAATTCGATGTGGTTGACTCAGCTTCCGACTAAAATACTCTGACACTGTGACCATTTTCATTTATGTCATTTCTCATGATGATTTTCACATATATATTGGAGTGAACTCACCATATTTGTGAATAGTTTCACATATCAACTTCAAAACATATCTTTAATGTTCCAATAAGGTAATCCTAGGTTCCACTATAAGCTAACCCCAAGCATTTAACATTCAATTAACATCCATTGAAATAGTCATTTTAGGCTCCCCATTTCCTACCATTAGAGAATAATGAGTAAATGCATTGTACAATAAGTGTTTTCACCTTATCCTAGTCTAACATTTGAACTAAAATGACCATAAAAAATTTCTTGTACCTCTAAAAAATCCATTTCTACACATTTAAATGGGTTTTCTCTACATATACCAATATATGGATAATATCTTCTCAAAATTCCTTCCTTCCATTAAATTTATCTCAATTTCAAAATGATTCTCAGTCATCCTTGAGCATGTTATCAATAAATTAGGCATTAAAATACCTCAAACTAATGAATGAATTGATTTATGAAATAATTCATATAATCCCTCTAATGTAGACACAATCTGAACACCACACTATAGGATATAATAGTGTTTTTGAGAGTTCACTAGCCACATGGTCAAAATACTGATACTATATTGAACACTTATTAATCAATATTGACTAAAAATTCCACTTTTTAAATTAGATCCCATTAATCCCCAATGCTTAAAAAAATCCTCAATCTCCACAGAATCTTTAATCTACCCAAGGGATATTCAGTCTCCCCTTTGTATTAATTAGTAGCATACTAATCAATGCAAGAGATCTTTGCCAAACGTTGGCTACCCCTAACAAAACCCCCCTTCATGTGAAATTTATCTTCTACTTCTTAGTTATAATTATGACCTCTTAAAATAAACTAGAGTCTCTCTCCCTCACAAAAAGATCTCTACTTATATCCCCCCTTGTTTGTTAAATGAAAAGGATTGAAAGAGGGAAAACCAATGAGAAAACTTCCTATAAATTTGGGTGGTTGTTCAACACAAATAGAAATATAATGTTCTATATGGAACCCTTGATAATGGATTCATCAATATATCGGAAAATTACTCTTTTGTTAAAGAATAATCTAATGAGATCTCACCGCATGCCACCTTTTTTTGTGTGGTGGCACTTGATGTCAATATGATTCAACCTAGAAATTAGCATTACATTCATCAATAATCTGATTTTAATTTGATTATCACAACCGCATTATTCTCACCAGTTCATAGAAAGAGTTTAAATTTTTAATGAGATTATGATTTATTGGATATGAAATAAATATAATCCATGCATTTAAAAATATATATTAAATACTTATATCTATTGGTCATCTTTAGGATACCCAATCCACACAACAATGATTATAATAATTCAAGAGGGTTATTAATCTTTATTTCCACTAGCTGGTGACTTTTTTTATTGGTTTTTATTTTTAAAATGAATCACATGTATTGATCCTTTTACCATGTAGCTTCATTAGATTCCAAATGGATTTATTTTAGGTAAGCTTAGAAATATTATTTCTCTCCAAATGAAAAATCCTCCTATACCATAATTAATTTTCTCGTATCACAATGATGCATCATGATAGCTCGTAGGGAATCATTAAATTCTTATAGGGATACATAAATTTCATTAAGAGTAAAAATGATAAAAATTGACTAAAAAAGTGTGGTACTAGATAAGTTTGAGTGTCGAACCTAATGAGATGATTCGTATTCATTAATTTAATTAATGGAATTAAAATTGCAATTAATTGGATGATTGGAAAGAGTGAAATGCAGCATTTTTTTAATAGGTGTGGAATGTTATATTCATATATTTTCAGGTTCGTACTCTAGGTATTCAATTTATTTTTGGTTCGATGAGCCCATAAGGGGTGTTGGGAAGCTAGGGTTTCCCCTTGTTGCCGACACCTCCGTCCCGACTTTCCTCCTTGTGTTCAGAGAGTTTGTGGCTACAACTTCTCTATCATGGTGGCATCATGCAACTCCATGGGATCAGCCATATTTGCATCTCACATCATTTCTGGCCTGTTTCTCACCCAATTCCATCTTTTCCGGATTGGGATTCCCATTGCGGCGCGATGACGGTCCAACAGCCGAGACCCACCTTCTGCAGTCTGAGGGTTGTCGTTTTCATCTCTGGTTTTGTGCGTTGGGTGGCTGGACGTGGTATCTGTGGGTGACATGGATGGAAATGAATAGATCTAGATTGCAGGTGGATTTCTTCCAGCATGCTGATGATGGTCCATTTATCTTCGTTTCTTTTTCATTCATATTATTGTTGGGGATGATTTTTTGCTTCTTGAGATGTTGGGTTCGCATCTCAGTTGATTTCTCTACGGCGTGTCTGGTTCAGTGGTGTCCAGATGAGGATCAGAGCAAGAAGCATTCATCAGAACATTACCATTTTGATTTGGAAGTTCGAGAGGGTATGACCATCATTGGTACCACAAACATGAAACCTTTCACGGTACATTTAGCCAAGTGGTTCTACGAAGGTGGAGGCTTGACATCTCAATGTAGTAGTTAGGGGGGAGAATTTCTACAGCCTTGATCTGGGTTAACTTCATTTATGGTTTTATTTGGATGTATGGTATGTAACTAGGTTTTTCACTTTTTCCAGAAAAATGTTTTGATAATAAAAAACTTATGTTGCAATAATTTATTTTTGGTTCATTCTTGTATGGTGTCTAAATTGGGTCAGTAAGGATCTTGGACTTGGGTACCCAACACTATTTCTGTGACTTGTACAACAATTCACTGTTTCATTTTCACCCTTACATCACTGTGGAAAACTTGTTTTTTATTGAAAATTATAAAAAAATAAATTCACATCATGTTTGATTAAATTATTTATTTTATTACCGTTAAAAATGAAATGTCATTTTTTTTTGATGAATTCATTGTATGAGGAGGTGGTTTGGAGGCCCCAAAGATGATTCAGAAGGAAATGGGCCAAACTTCATGGCATCCCATGGACATCTATCCACTGTTTCAAACATTACTAGAATTTTGTGCTTTTAAAAGGGTTGAAAATTTGTTTTCCGCTCCAAAACGTCATTTTCAACAACCCATCTCAAGGAACTGAAACTCAATTCATCCATATGATGGCCAATTTGAACAATTCTGTCCACATGATAGAATCTACCAAAATTCAAATGTTTGGTTTGGTATTTTGACAATATCTCCCAATCTAGATGTCTAATGGCCTCCAAATTTGACATGGAGATAGGAAAGAGGCCGGACAATAACTCATCTCTTTTTTACAAGTCATGATATTGCATTCAATGAGTCTAGAACCGAGACATGAGTGGTATCTCAAAAACAAGGTGCTTAAAAGCATGTCCGATTTTTTCTATAAAAAGGCACAATGGACACCTCATTTTTAAGTTCGAACCATGATATGAGCTTTGCCATTTTATAGTCTAATAGGAGTCTCCTCATAATACAATAATTTCTAGAGGCTCCAATCCTCATAGAGAGATCAATGATGAAGGAGGAGTTTTACCCGACTTTTCTCCTCCTCTCAATGTTGGGCCAATTAGTTGGTGTTCGCTGTGAGGTAGCTACACATATTGTAATGAGATTTCTGGAACCCTTACTAATATTGGTTTGATGTATTTTCAGTTTGAAAACATTTCATTCCGAAGCACATTTCTTTGATTTATCTTTGTTTCATTTAACCGAATGAAATGCTCTTTACTTTTAACTAATCAATGTGATGTTTTGAGTTCGTGACTTGTGTTGTTCAAATTAGGCATCATAATAATCCATTTCTTCCCCATTTATTTGAGATTTCAATTTGTTTTTGAAGCTATTATACCATGCAAGTGATCCAGACCTTGGCTATACAATTATTATTTCATGGTCTTGCTCAACATGCTTTGATATACGAGTTTGGAAAGTAATTGGGATTCTGATTAATTTCAACCAAATACTTACATCAAACCTTAATTAATATCTGATAACCATGAACTTTAAATGTGTGAAGTGAACTCAAAATTAACCATTTTATCTCATAATTATAAAACACCACCTTTCCATGTCAACTATTAAACTTTTTAATTAAGTCATTTAATTTTAAAACTGTTTTCAAAACCACCGCCAATTTTAGTTCTTTTTATTAAAAATAAACATTCTAAACCTGTTAACTCTCCTTGAGAGATGACCTAGGGTCAGCCCTATACTATAAATTAATCTTAAAAACATAATCAATTTGACGCGTCGTGACAATGTAGTCATATTTTGGCGCTGTTTCCGAGGAGTGCTTCAGTTTTTAGTGAGTATTTTTTATAATATTTTTGAATATTTATTTTTTTTCTCTTCTACCAATTCAATACTTTTGTGTTATGATCTATTTCATATGTTATTTTGGTTCATTACACACTCTACTCTAGTAGATTTAACACCTTTCGAACCCGAAATAGAGGGGATCCTACGTCAATGACACCGAGACACAAAAGATAACACTTTGAAGGAGGACACACCACACATTGAAACTCTTATTCTCCCATCTTCTTATTCTATAACTGACATCAAAACTAAAATAAACATATATAACATGGATTAAAACAATATAACACTAAAATATCTAACCTCACCTGATGTTTATATCCAACCCACATACATTCAATTACAAGTCAAGGTCCCCAATTTTGAATTAAAATCTGGTTTAATTCATCTTTTACCAAGATTCCATGGACTTCTTGAAGAGGATCCGCATAAGAATTTAAAAGAATTTAATGTTGTGTATTCTACATTAAAACCTAAAAATGTGGATGAAGAACAACTAAATATTAGGGCATTTAATTTTTCGGTAGAAGACACTGCAAAGGACTGACTTTATTATGTCAATTCCCCAATAAGAGGATGGGCAGACATGAAATGATTTTTTCTTGAAAAATATTTCCCAGCCTCTCGAACTGTAACAAAAAAGAATCAAATATATGGTATATGACAATATCAATGCGAAACACTTCATGAATATTGGGAATTATTTAAAATATTATGTTCAAGTTGTCCACACTACCAAATAAGTAATCAACTTTTAATACAATATTTTTATGAAGGATTAATTCCAATTGATCATAACATGATTGATGTTTCTGCAGGTGGTGCACTAGTGGATAAAACTCCAATCGCTTCAAGGACCCTAATTGAGAACATTGCACAGAATACTGAACAATTTGGAACAAGGTCCAGTATACCCATTCTAGGTGTCCATGAGGTGCAATGTACCGAATTCTAGAATAATGTGGATAAAATGTTAGAAGAGTTAAGTACCCTTCTTCGACAACTTTATATTTCCCAAAGGAAATCCCAATCTCCTCCTCCCATACACTGTGGTATATATTCTTTTGACACCAACTACTCTGACCAATGCCCCAAATTGAGAGAAACTTCTGAGAGTTGTGAGACAATCTTTCCAGGTCGCCCCTATAGCCAACCCTTTAGGCATGAATGATACTATCCATCCATCTCTGGGTGGAAAGAAAACCGAGCTTATTGGTGAGGGGGTATTCAAACCAACCTCAAGAACCATGCAACCAACCAGGGTAATGTAGTCATCCACCACCACCCAGAAATCCTCAACCACAACAAAGGCCTTTCCATAAAACCCCTCAAAAACTCTAGCCTAGCCTAGAATATATGATGAAAAAATGGCTGCCAACAATATCCAATTCCATCGAACCACTCAGGCAGCCATACAAGACCTCAAAACCCAATTAGGCCAACTTGCTAACTAGTTGGGGTAAATTCAAAGTCACGTGTCAGGTAAACTACCATCTCAACCATTAGTCAACCATAGAGATAAAGGAAATTTTACTTCCATCACCCTTAGGAGTGAAAAAAATACAAAGTCAAATGAATCCTCTATTAGAGTCATCCCCTCTTGAGGAAACCTCCGTCCCAACCATTAAATTTTTTCCAAATGTTGAAAAACCATGTCTTGAGAGAATCCCTTCCAAAGGAAAGAGTGTGTATTTTGATGTGTCTCCCAACCAACCCATCCCCCTTCCAATTACCCAAAGGTCCACACAACCTATAAAACAAAAGGAAACTGAACTTGATAAAGAAATTTTGGAGACAAATGTGCAGGTAAACATCACCTTTAATGATGTTGTGAAACAAATTCACTAATATGCAAAGTTTCTAAAGGAGACGTGTACACATCGAAGGAGAATTTGTGGTGATGAGAAGGTAAGAATGGGGAGGAATGTCTCAGCATTGATAGAACCATAACTTCCTACCAAATGCAATGTTCCTGGAACATTCTTGATTCCATACACCATTGGGGAGTATTCATTTTCCAATGCTATTATTGATTTAGGTGCTTCTATAAATGTGATGCATCACTCCATTTAATTTTCATTACAGTTTTGATAATTGAAGCCAACTAGGATAGTTGTCTAGCTAGCAAATTGAAGTACATCACACTCTTCTACTGTGTTAGAGGATGTTCTTGTGAGGGTTCAAAATTTAATTTTTCCTGCTGATTTTTACGTGCTTAAAATGGAAGACAAAAGGAAGAATGGAAATTCCCTAATTATATTGGGGAGACATTTCTTGAAAATAGACAAAAACATAATAAATGTCCATATTGTAACATTATCTATGGAGTTTGGTGATGACATTTTCCTATTCAACATCCTTAATTCCATGAAGAACCCCTAACAAGAACATTTCTCTCCCTCTCTCTGTTAATTCAATTGATGTAATTCCTTCCCCTAAAAAAACAACTTTTCTTTAACCCGGTCCCCTTTCGGAGTTTTCATCACTGATTGAAATTATAGGAAATGAATCATGTATTGATTTTTGTAGTTTTCTAGAAAAATGTAATGCATGTTTGTTAATTGATTATTTCTTGAACACTGATGATCCAATGACTATCGATGATAATGATAACCATGTAAAAGTACTTTCCTCACATGAGGATGATTCCATTGAGAAATTAGATGAGATTAGTGACCTCTCACTTTCACACACTCCCATAAATCCAAAATCTACCTAAACTGAAACTGAAACAACTACCTTAAGATTTAAAATATTCATATCTTGAGAATGGATACAAGTTTCCAATCATCATTTCTAGTTCACTCCCTCCCGAGCTTGAATTGTGACTGCTTGAACTTTTGAGGGAGTATAAACAAGTTTTGGGATGGACACTTGAACACATTTTGGATATTATCTCATCAATTTGAAAACAACATATTTTATTAAATGATGTGTCTAAACCAGTGAGAGAGGCACAACGTCAACTAAACCCAAACCTCCTAGAAGTTGTGAAAAAGGAGCTAACAAAATTATTGGTTTTTGGAATCATTTACCCTATCTATGATAGCCAATGGGTTAGTCCCATTCAAGTAGTTCTAAAAAAACTGACCTTAGAGTAAAAAAAATGAAAACAATGTGTACAGAATAGTTTGTGTGTCTACATAGGCTATCACTGACTAAACCAACATAGTAGGAAGGATTATTTCCCTTTCCAATTCATTGACCAAATTCTAGAGAGGATAGCGGGCAAGTCCCACTACCGTTTCCTTGATGGGTATTCTGGATACTTTCAAATCCATATTTCCCCTAAGGATCAGGAAAATATTACCATCACTTGGACCTTTAACACATTTTCATATAGGAGGATACCATTTGGTATGTGCAATGCTTCAGGTACATTCTAGTGATGCATGGTTAGTTTTTTTCATATTACCATGATAATTGCATGGAAGTTTTCATGGATGTTTTCACTTTTTATGGATCTGCTTTTTATGAATGTGTGAGTAGTCTTGGTTTAGTCTTACATTGTTTTATTAAAAAGAATTATGTCTAAAATTATGAGAAATTCCATTTCATGGTTCAATAAGGTATATTTTTGGGGAATGTCATTTCTGGGGATGGTATCCATGTAGATAAGTCAAAAGTGGATGTCATTTATTCCTTACCATTCACTAAAAATGAACGAAATGTGCGGTATTTCATAGGTCATGCTAGATTTTACCGTCATTTCATTCATGAATTTAGTAAATTTCACTTCCCCTCTCACGATTACTCCAAAAAGAAAAAAAGAATTTGTTTTTGATAAATAAAGTGAAGAAGATTTTAATAAGTTAAAATGGATTCTCATATCACCCCCAGTAATCCAACTACCTCGGTGGGATTTACCATTTGATATCATGTGTGACGCCTCTAAATAAGTAGTTGGGGAAATGTTATCACAAAGGATCGATGAAGCTCCACATTTCATTTCTTATGCTTCATGTACACTGGACCCTTCCCAAGCAAAATACACCATAACTGAAAATTAATTTCATGCCATTGTGTTTTCCTTGGATAAATTCAGGCCGTATCTTTTAGGGTCCAAAGTCATTGTTTTCTTAGACCATGCAGCCCTTCGATATATCCTTAAAAACCAGAAGCCAACCCAAATCTCATTCACTAGATTCTCATCCTTAAAGAATCCAATCTTAGAATGTGGTGGATGACCATATTAGTGATATTCCCCCATCCTTGAACATCGACTCATCCCCCTATATTCCTATAAATGATATGTTTCCCGACGAGCAATTGTACTGAGTGTAAGATGATATTCATTAATACACTGAAATTGTAAACTATTTGGTAGTATCTGGTATTCCTACTGATTTAAACAAAAATCAAGCCAGTCGTCTAAAACACGAGTCTCGTTGGTACATTTGGGATGACCCCTGACTCTGGCACACATGTAGTGATCAAGTCCATAGGATTTGTGTTCCCGATAGCGAGTTTCATTATGCCCTTAGATTCTACCACACTCTTTCTTATGGGGTCCACTTTGGTCCCCAACAGACTACTCATAATGTCCTTGATTCTAGCCACTTTTGGCCAACACTCTTTTGGGATACCCATGTTTTTTGTAAATTTTTTCCTCGTTGTCAAAGAATGTGTAATGTATCTAAATGAAATGAAATGACACTATAAACATTTCTTTTTCATGACATTTATGATGTTTTAGGCATTAAATTTATAAAGAAATTTCCCAATTCCTTTGGAAAATTTCAAATTTTTCTGGAAGTTGATTAATTGTCAAAATGGGTAGAGGCACGAGCCACAAGGGAAAATGATTCCAAAACAATTTTAGAATTTCTGATAACCCAAATTTTATATGGGTTTGACTTACCTAGGTTCATCATCATTGACTAGGGTTCTCATTTCTATAACCAAATAATGTAATCACTTTTGCAATGATATGAGGTCAATCATCGAGTGTCCACTGCATATCACCCACAGAAAAATGGTCAAGACAAGGTGTCAAATAGAGAGGTAAAACAAATTCTTGAAACAACGGTTCAACCAAATAGGAAATATTGGCATATTAGACATGATGATTGATTATGGGATTACCATACTACATTTAAAACCCCAATTAGAATGTCACCTTATAGGATTGTTTTTGGAAAGAGTTGTCACCTCCCTGTTGAGATTGAGCACTAGGCCTAATGGGCCATCAAACGATGAAATTCTAATCTTTCTAGTGCAGGTTCTCAAAGGAAGTTACAGATTCAGGAGATAGAGGAAATGAGAATATATGCATATGATAACTCTAGGATTTACAAGGAGCGATCCAAGGCTACCAACGACCATCTCATCCTTCATCATCAATTCCACATTGGGAAGAAGGTATTCCTCTACAATGAAATGTTGACATTGCATCCAAGTAAGCTTCATTCCCACTAGTTTGGACCACACAATTTTACTAATATATCTATATTTGGTATTGTTCAGGTTCAAAATGAAGAAACTAAGAAAACCTTCACTTTCAATGGGAATAAGCTAAATCACATCCATGAATCCCTTCCAGAGTTCCCAATGGAGGAACTACATGTTCAAGAAGTAACATAACAATG
Source organism: Viscum album (assembly GCA_963277665.1). Lineage (NCBI taxonomy): Eukaryota > Viridiplantae > Streptophyta > Magnoliopsida > Santalales > Viscaceae > Viscum > Viscum album. Next base: position 177,090,633 of record OY728120.1, read on the forward strand.
ACACACACCAGGTTTTATCCTTCCTTCCCACATTCTATTTCAATATAGTGAGAACACTGCATGTTTTAGGTGTGGGGGGATGGGTACATTCATAGTTTAGTTATGAATTTTCATTATTTTTATTTTTATATTTGAATAGTATTGTCACTTTCCCCCTATTTTATCCCTCACTTTTATTCCGGAATGTTAATTTTATCATGGAAAATGATGTCCACTTTAAAATAATTCAAAATAATTTTTTATCCTTGAGTCGATTGTGTAGAAAATTCCATTGTTTTTAGAAAAATGTTTTTCAAATGAATGTTGATATGGAATATTTTTCTAGAATTTATATTTTAAAATCATTCTTAGGTGTTTAATGGATTTTTGAAACCCATACCTCATTATCACTAACCAATATTTTAATCCCTAATGTGAGAGAAATTATAATCCCTTTATTTCATATTATTCCTTTTAATTACTTTGTTGAGAGTCTCGGGTCATGTAGAGAAACTAAAACATGCCTTGATTCTGTTTGAAGCCATAAGATTCAAGTGTGTTATATTAATGATAGAGGGATTTGTTCCTTGAAAATACCTTTTTACAATTAATATCTATTTTTGGCCACCTTTACATTTTACCATTATTAAGCCTTAGAGAACATGAAATTCTAGTTAAGTAGCCACATTACAAGCTTATTTATCCCTACCTTCCCATCTCTTGTGTACATTCCTGTTTTACTTTCAGTAAGTGTGGGGGAGAGGGTGTTTCTATGGGAATTATCAGGAATGAATAATTATTATGGATTGATAGAAAGGGTGCCTACATTATCCTTGTGAATTGGGTTCACAAGCCATACTATATAATTGTTTTACAAATTTTACCTCTTTATCTCCAATGAAAATTATAAAAAAATAAAATAGTTTTGTACATAAAAAAATAGAACAAAAAGAAAAAAACTAATGGAGAAAAGAGGAATTTTATTCATTATTATTCACATATTGGCTATGAGTCACACAAATGGATAATGGGGATAGTGATTTGGATGTGATACAATTTGTGAGGGGATGAGTGTGTAAATTTATTGTGAACACTTGTGTAATTTTGATATGTTTTGTACTTAAGAGATTAAACACTCCTCTTATGATTGAGATTTTTTATACATTAAATCCTACCAACCCTTGATCCTTAGCACAACCTGTTGGAATTACTTTTGAGTTGCACACTTGATTTTACCAGTAGAGAACATAGAATCATTTAATGAATATGGTAATATCACATGGTCTCTGGGAAAAGAGAATAAATCCACATTCATATGTTCCTTGAGTGAAGAGGGAAATTTCTAAGTGAGGAAGGCTGCAACATGTTTCATGGGTGAAAAAATGAATTTGAACAAATTCGAATGTTATAGAAGAAAAATTATAGAAAAATTGATTTCATAAATGAGACATGATAAATTTAATTTCAGAATAATCTTGGAACTTTTATCACCTTTGATTTATGAATGGGACTTGGTTAGGATATATGACTTTTCCTAGGAGTGAAAATGTTTAGGTGTGGGGGTGTGATCGCAACGTGATTTACTATATCATTTTCACCTTTACACCATTATGGTAAACTTATTTTGTTTTGAAAATTATATAAATAATAAAAAATTTCACTTCATGTTTGATAAATTTATTTTGTGTTTATAAATATTAAAAAGTTAAATTTCATTTGTTTTTATGAATTAATTAAAGGAGGAGGTGATTTAGAGGCCCCAAAGATGATCTAGAAGGAAATGGGCCAAACCGCATGGAATCCCATGGATATCTGTCCACTGTTTTGAATTTTATGAGAATTTAATGGCTTCAATTCTACTGAATTTTTTTACCACTCCAAAACTTCAATTTATATATCCCATATTGAGGAACCAATACCCAATTCATCCATATGAAGGCCCATCTAAAACATTCTCTCTAGGGGAAAGAATCTGCCCAAATTCAAAAGTTTGGTTCGGTTCTTTGACCATATCTCCCAATCCCGATTTCTAATGGACTCCACGTTTGACATGGAAATATTAAAGATGGTGACCAACAACTGTTATCTTTTTTCCAAGTCGTGATATGGATTTATAGGAGTCCATAACCGAGACACAAGTGGTATCTCAAAAATAGGATACTCAAAACTATGTCCCATTTTGGCTATAAAAGGCACCATGGGCACCACATTTGTAAGTTCTAACCAGGTTCCAAGCTCTGCCATTTTGGAGTCCTAGAGGAGGCTCTTAATAATCCTAGGAGTTCTGGAGGCCCTTATCCTCATAGGGGGATCAAAGATGAAGATGGAGTTCCACCTGACTTTCCTACTCCTCTCTATGTTGGGCTAATTGGTGGGTGTTCATTGTGATGGAGCTAAAAATATTGTAAAGGGTGTTACGGAAATTGTAATAAAAATAGTTTGATTTATTTTGGGTTTGAAAAAATTTCATTCATAAGTATCTTGATTTAATTTATCTTTTTTGATTTAACCGAATGAAATTATATTTACTTTTAACCGATAGGTGTGAGGTTTTGAGTGTGTGACTTGTGTTGTTTTGATTGGATAGCATAAAAATCCTTTTCTTACCCACTTATTTGAGATTTCAATTTCTTTTTTAATCTATTATACCATGCATGTGATCTGGACCTTGGATATACGATTGTTATGTCAAGGTTTGGCTCAAAATCCTTTGATATATGAGCATGTAAAGTAATGAGGATTTTGATTAATTTCAAAAAAATAATTACATCAAACCTTAATTAATATCTAAGAAAAATGAACATTAAATGTGTGTAGTGAACTAAAAATGAACCCTTTTATATAATAATTATAAAACACCACCTTTCATTGTCAACTATTAAACAATTTAATTAAGTCATTTTATTTTTCAAACAGTTTTCAAAACCACCCCCAATTTTAGTCATTTTTATTAAAAATACACATTCTAAACCTATTAACGCTCCTTGAGAGAAGACCTGGGGTCTTCCCTATACTATAAATCAATCTAAAAAACATAATCAATTTGACGTGTTATGACAACATGGTCAAATGGTCATCCACTTGGTTCAATCATAAGAATAGGTGACCCAACACACTATTTAAACATAATTGACCTAATCTACATAATGACCATACATTAAATAAGGAAATTAATTGATTTAATTAAATAATACTCCTTAGAACATAGAAATGGTCATGAAATATACAAATAATAACAATTTGAGTTAAAAAACATAATTACAGGAACAAAAAATGAAATGAATATAGAAATAATCCCTAAGAAGCACTTCCTACTTCAATTACATCACCCAACAGAATGAGCACCTACTTGATCATATTAAAAATGACGAGAACAATAATCATAGATACATTGAGAATAAAGGTGTTGATGAATGATGGAAAATTAGGGCTCTTTGGTGGAACTCCTTTCTCTAACAATCATCCGTAGAGGCTCTCCAAGAACTCTCACTTGGTGTGAGGCTGAAGGTGTTAATATATAAGGTTTTTCTTCAAAACCTTGGCCACCGGTGTAATAAATTTCATATCTTTATATGGGTTCATGCCATATATGGAGTAAAATATGTGAAATGTGCAATAGTGCTGGTTAATAAATTTTTTTTGTCTTGAACTTCTCACAATGTTCATATATTTACACAGTGTGTAGAAAAAAAATTCATGAATCTCCAGTTAATGATTGGCTGGGTGATGCTTCTCCTGAAACTCATGTCATGTATCCATTATGAAAATGTATTTCTGCATGTTCTCTAGACTGTTCAATTCCATTCGACTTTGACCTCCAATTTTAATATTTCAGTGTTATGATGCGATATAAAGTGTCTTTTGGGTCCTATTTTTATCCCTTTTTGCTTATTTTTTAAAATATTCATTTTACCGTACCAAAAAACACAAAAATTTAAATATTCCAAGAATTTGAAAGTTTAGTTAATTATTTTCTGAGATTAATGTACTAAAATACCTTAAAATATATGCATAAAATACACTTATCACATCACAAATCATTTTTAAATGAAATTTGTAATAGATTTAAATTTTTTATGGGCCTTTCTTAATATTGTCTTATCCTTTATCCTGATCATGAAATATCCTTTCTTCTAGAAAATCATCTCATTTACATTATCAAAAAGTTAAAAAAAACTGATGATATTTTTCCCCAACCCATCGACAAAGAGAATGTCACTATATTTATTCTCACCAATCTTGGTGTATCCAACACCTTACCCATTATGTGATACATAATTTCCAAATGTAACAACACCACCATCATAACTTATCTTTTAAGAGAGTTTTGTTATAGGTCATGTGTGATGAGAAACTGCAATCCTGAATCCAAAAATTCTCTCCATTCCCATCTTTGAATGTGAAGTAGAACACTATTATATACTCTTATTAATGAATCCTAGTGATAGATTTAAAATTATAGTTTTTAAATAGCTTCATTGGTATAATTGTGAGACACTTGTGAGTGTTGTGTCTGGGTCGATCATACATCCCATAGTTTTCCTCAAGGGAACTGATTTTTTAAATTTAACCTTTTATCTTCAATTTTTTCTTGACCGACTCTTTTAATTTTACATTGACTACCCATATATTCAAAACCTCTTTTCTTATTAATGGAGTGAGTGATTTCACCCAAATATATTTTATTTGAGTCTATAGACTCAATAACACCATCACCTTCCTTCAAGTTGAAACTTCTCAAATATTAGATAAATTATATAAAACATAAATTTTCTTATATCTTAAGATTTGATATATTATACTATTTATCGTTCTTCTTAGGATTGTGGGATTTATTCTTTACCTTGAGCATTACCTTAGGCTTAGTATTAGTATTAACCTCATTTTTGGTATAATTTTTACATCTTTATCAGTATTATTAATATCAGTTTTCACTTTATTAGGCTAATGTAATGACTTTATTCTTTCATTTGTTGCATATTCCACATTTTTTATTAAATGGAAGAGTGCCCAAACTAATATTTAGTGGTAAAAGATGAAAATATTTGAGATTTTTATTATCATTATTATCCTTATCCAATTCTTTAGATATTACTCTTGTTTTATTGACATAATTTTCAAACATATAGTGACATCTCCTAAATGTTTTTTTTTCTTGAACAATCTCCACATACAAAGGTTTTATTTCATTATTTTTAATGAGATTTTTTTTTGTGAAAATATAAAGAATATTTTCCCTATAATAAATATATTAAGAGACATATCCCATATTTTATACGAAATCTACTTTCATTTTAACAATTTCCTAGATTTTAATTCATCGAGAGATTTTGTCAATAAATTATTCTCATTTTTAATGATTTCAATTATCTTTTATGCTTCTTATTTTCATTCTAGAATACCAATATCTCCAATATTAATTGGAACTCTATAGGGTTTTAATTATCATTACTTTATCCCTCTTTAATCCATATATATTCTTCTTCTTCACTGAAGAGATATTTGGGATTATTTGATTTACCCATAAAAATTGTTATGAATTTATCCTCTGAGTTATTTTTTCTCTTTCAATATCCTCATTAAAATATAAAACATCTTACATTGAGAAAAATAATTTTTCATTTAATTATTATTCTTTTTGTTTCCTTTGAAGTAATTTCTCCCCTTAAATAAACTTTATACATTCTTTATTCTTGTAGACCTTTCCGATTGGTCCTCATCCCCATCCAGATGATATTTCTTCAGGAATTTGTTTGAAAAGTTTGTAATCATTCCACAATTGAAGTACTTACATGTAATAATACCCTTACATTTACCTTTTCATCTCTTCATTCTGTTTTTAAATATAGATATATGTTTTTTGAAATCCATGGAATCATCTTCAGAATTAGTTCTATCATCCTGATACTTACTTGGATCTAGTTGTTTCACACTTTTTAAGATTTAAATATTGTATCCTTTTTATATTTTCATTTTCTTCTTAAGGTTATCCATCATCTCATCCTTTTAGTGATCAAGAATTTGTTATTCTTTTCAATAGTCTAAAAATATAAGTCATTATCATCTTGAGTATAAACATTTTAATATTTTTTATTCAATAGGATTATCATCACTTCAGTAAACATGATATAATCATTAAGAAATTATATATATATTTTAATCAAGAGAGCTATTTTGATTAATTGAATAAAAAAATAAAGCACCATTTTATCTTCTCATATTAATATATCTTCAAAACAATCCTGACATTTTTGTAATCATGACCCTATATCCTTTTTATATCCCTCATGTAAATAAATAATATTACTCCATATTACATTTAGTACTTTGTCCCTATAACTCATGTCAACTCATTCTCAGAGAAGAATGAGAGTATCACATTGAATTATCTCCCAACAAATTCAATATTCTTATTCTCCAATAGAGTATAAGATATCATATCATCAAGAAGTTATACATTGAATTTCCCAGATATTGTTGTTTTATTACTGAGAAGGGGTAAATCAATGATACTAATTTTTATAATTTATTCTTCTTAGAAGTTAAAATTTGTGATCAGTTAAAATATGAATCCACTCTTTGTATAATTTTCACCCTTACCCATATGAAAAAGAATAAAATAACTACAAGGAACATAATGTTTTTTATAAGTTTTAGTACCAATGTAAGTATATACTAATTTTTATGTTAAGGTAGAGCCTGAGATACAATTATCCACTATATTACATATGTGTATACAATGTAATTTCTCCTGAAAATATATATCTCTATCCTAAAAGTTTATTTATACTATCTCACTCAAGTTTATAGACCCCTGACTGGTTTTTAAAACTGGATCTCTATAGTGTAGAATGGTTCCTCTTGAGCCCATAAAACACGATCTTGAAGATAGCTATTTATATCAATATATCACTAAAATAAGATATTCTTCTCATGAATAGGTCTTAAACAACAAGTAGATGTTCTAAAATATTTTCATGCACATTGGTCTTATTCCTCAAATTCTTTCTCACTATGATCTTGAATCATTACAGTTCATTAACTCCCAAGAGTCTTAACATTGATTATCATGATTAGTAATGGGTATGTTTATCTCTCTCTCAAATAATAATTTTTCTTTGGATTCCCAATAATCTAATATTATATTTGGATATCATAGAAATTCTTATTTTTATTCTTAATATAATGTCAGTTTATATGATACAAGTGTGTCATAGGTTAGGACATTAATCCTAATTTTTATTCCCTAACTTATTCTTTTTTTATGCACAAGTTATTGTCTCATGATTTTTACTATGAATAATCATTATTTACTACACTAGGAATCTTCTCAAGAATTATAGTACCATAATAGGAATATTAGTTGCATGAAATTATTCTACTATATACTTTTATACCTATAAAAAATTCATGTTTATATATTTTCCATATTTCACCACCACAAAAGACATTTTATTTATTATAAAAAGTAAAGGCGGATGAAGAGACTAAAAATAAAGCACATAAGGTGGTATAAAATAATGTAAACCAAGGGCATCAGCCCAGACAACATGAGTACCCTCAGGAGGAATTGAACCCAGGTTAGACAAAATGAGGGGAAGATCATCCAAAGAATCTCTAGAATAAAGAAATTCATCCACCATATTACCCTCATTCCATGTATAAAGAAAGGACATGGGATTATCCATAATTCCCTTGCATAACCTAACTGAGTACTAAATGAACCAAGGAGTGGGAACTTTACCTGAAATATAATTGTAGACTATTAATGAACCTCTTTCAATATCCAATATGAGAATCTTCCTCTGATTTCATAAGATACATCCTATGATCATTCCATAATCTTCCTCCTTTAGGGAATCCCCACTCCCAAATAATGATGATAATTCAGCCACAACAAGGTATCTGGAGTCTCTAACAACACCAAAACCACACATAAACACCATACCACAATATCCATCAATGGTCAGTTTGTTCCCAAAGGGGGTTGCATCCATCTAACCATTTCTCCCCTGGCTGTAGGATTGTTGTTGATGGTGACTTGAGAAATAAGAAGGTGCACGAGGGATAGATCATTTCTCAAGTCTTTAAATAACCTAAAAGGTCCAAAATTAAGTTACTTGTATTGAATATAATACTCACAGAAGACACCCAGAATTGCTGGTGACGGAGGCCATTTCTAGAAGACTAGAGATTCCAGCATCTGGCTGTGAGAATAATGGCTCTGTCTTTTCTTTAGGATCTTGAATAGTTTTCACCAATAAAACAATAAAGAAGGAAAATTTTAGTGGAAAGAAAATGATCCAGGTAGATTGAAAACTACCTAAAAGATTTTCATAATAGCTTAGCCAACTCACAATTGAAAAATAGATGCTTGGTAGTTTCTGTAGATGGGACACTACAACATTGAAACCTCAAGGAAAGGAAAATCCCCCTTCTTAAGATATTAACATAAATCGGTTGGGAATCAGTGCATACACACCACACTAGGAATATGAACATAGAGGGTAGCACATTTCCATACTTGAAAATGGAAACATTCCTTGATTTGTGATAACTTGATTTTCTCATTCATTTATAATTCAATATGATCCATAATAATAAATTTTTAAATATTCCTTGAGATATCTAGATATAGAATAACCCCTTATTCTCTATGAAATATGTATGAATTTTAATCCATGTTTACATGTATGAATATCATCATGGAATGGAATCTTATGTCACAATGTGACTACTTTTCAAAATACATAACTATCATTTTTTGGTATCTCATTTTTAGTAATCCATTATGGTATGGCCTTATTCTATATGACATAAAGATCACTTTTTTAATACTAACATGAATCAAAATTACCCTTTGAATAATTTTTATGTTCATATCATTTTGTAGTAACTCTAGAATTAGAAAACATAAATTCTAAATCTAACTATCAAAAAATATAAAATTTGAATTTTTACATTGAAAGACATGTATGAATCATGTGTTGACCTTCATATAATACCAGGTCAATCTTATGTCTCACATCAGGGGACTATTATTTTTCTTAATTTTTAGTTAGCAGCCTTTCTATAATAGTATATGACTCTTATGTATCTCAATAGTCCTCTTAACACTTATCTAAATTTCAGTTTTTCACTGAGTTACTATAAAGTGTCCAATGTGAAAAATCTTACCTATCAAGTGAATTAATATTACATATCACATTAGTCTAGGTAATTTTCTAATTATATATTCATAATATATCATAATGCGTGGAATGAATTTACTAAATTTCTACTCTAGACCGATGAAGTGAAATTTATGTATTCACTAAGTATCTAATTATATTATTATCCATATGATTCAAGGAAAAGTTAATTTTATATAATATATAATTAATTCTTAAATAGAACATGCCATTTTTATTTTTCTATAGTTCTGATCCAAGGTGACTTTGACATACTTTAGAAAGATTTTGATCATATCCAAATGGTTGCAGTCTATTCCAAAGTGACATTTACCCATTCAGAGTACATAGCTCATTTTCATCAATATTCTATAATTTAGAATTTATCTAGAACATCCCCAACTCAAATAAAAACCTTCTCAAGGATTTTACATCTTCTATAAAATAGCTTTAAATACATTAAATGATTTTGGAGAATATTATAATATTTCTAAAAATCATAAAAATTATTTCGAAGGTCTTTCACTAAATGAATACTCAATTGTAATTACTTATATGTAGGTAAAATATGAATTTAACTCCTTATTAAACTCAGGATTCTTAATTATACATACAAGTGAAATTATATTTAATTAATGTAGCTATAATTCATGATATTACATGGATTGATTCACAATATTCTCTACTAACTGTGCTCTAAATATGAGTATCCTAGCATCTTTATTCTTCATTAATCAAACCCATCTATCCTTGAAATAATAAATCTATTGTAAACTATTCTCTCAGTAGGAAATTTAATTTTCTTTCATTCATATGATGTCCATATTAATAATTTTCACATGTAAATATTGTTATCTTGAATCTATTAACATATACATTCTATATATAAGCATTATCTCCATTCCTTTTTCCATTATTATGTAATGGAGGAAACTAAATTTCATTTCCCCATATATAATATATTTTGTATCTTCATTATCTTAATTGGGATCCTCATCATCAATAAAATTTATCACATATTGAACATACTTCTATAATATTATTGATAACCAATAAAACATCAACATCATCAACCTATTTGGGTTCTTTAATCTCCTCATTTGGATTTTCTAATACCCATATAAATTCTAATGTCAATATGTTTATCCTCCTCATTATCAATAAATATAATCATATAAATGTAAAGTAAGGACCATCTCATCTCATAATTCTTTAATATTTTTCATTTAAACTAATATTTCATCTTCTCAATTTTATCCCCCCATTTATTTAGTTTTAAATTATGATTCATTAATGATAATTATGATATCACATTTCATTTATCAATGATCAATTAATTAACCAAATTTAACTCTACGTGAGAAATTTTTGGAGTAGAAAATAATAGGGGTCATATCTAACATTAATTATTTACATATACTATTAAATATATGAAACCAATATCAATATTAACTTTTAGGGGATAATAAAATATATTTAACATGATATTTTAAGACCTTCAATATTCTCATACAAACAGATAAATAATATTCATGTGAAACAATATCATTACCCCATTCCATCTCAACATATTTTATCTTCTAAAATAATAATTGATTTAGTTAACACATGGATTGGAATGTCTAATAATCATACACAATATTCAAAACAATCTAAAATTTTCAGATTTACATGAAATAACAGAGTACCAAAATCTTTTTCATCATAGCTCCCACTCATGTGATACACACGATGAATCTTCATCCAGAATGATCTTCATGAAAGTGAACTCTAATCACATCCTCCTGATATTACATGAAATATTTAAAGGATCCATCAAAAAATCCATGATGAATAACTCATAATGGTATATATCTTTTATAATATCCAACTATACCCCTTTATGTGTAACATTTAATTCCCTATATTGTAACACAAACAAATAATAGGGAATAAGGTGTAACTTATTTTACCTTTAGTGAGAGACAAGAACTTGTGAATTAATTTTCGAGAATGAGACCCTTATCTTTGTACATCTAGATTTGGATGAACTCCTCATGACTTCACTTTTTATTATCTTATCATGAGTCTCCATAATAATATTTCTCACATTTTATTTTTTCAAAATATCTCAATGTGTGAGATCTAATTCTTAATAATATCCATCAATTCCCATACCTCACATAGTGTATGATTTATTTTCATTATCATATATAGTTGAGGTGGAAGTACTATCAAATATTCACAAAATTTATGTCTAAGCTACTTGTATGTCCAACACAACATCTTATGAGTTACTAGATTTTATTTCTTAGAAAACCACTCACGAAATTCAACTTATTCATGTAAATTTTCAAATCTCACATTAGCACAAGTACTATCTTATACTTTATTCACCTTTCATTTCATTGAATAAAATTAGGAATCCACATTCTACATCTCTAATTTTTTTTATCTCTAACAATCTATAGTGTTTTCCTTGTATAAGTTTTTATATAGTCTTTAAAATAGTGACCATGATTTTCACATATTTCAATTATTTCTTCCAAACATTCAAAAAAATTTGGGTAGGGAGGATTTTTGATATTTTGGTCACAAATATATTTATCCCATGTTTCTTATATTAATAGATATTATTATTCTATTTCTATATTTTATCCCTATTGATTCATTCTAATTCGAAGTAAGTGCCAGGTTTCAAAACACTAATAATATCCATTACATTCTAATATTACATAACTATATGAATATAGTTATTGAAAATTCTATTTCTATCTAGTAACATTCACTACTACAAATATGGCCTTTATCAGTGCTAGAAAATGGAATTAATAGTGCTAAAAAAGCACTGTTAATCAAGGCAAAGATAGGGGTCCCCTATAACAGATCTAAAAAAGTGCTGATAAAGACCCCTTTTATCAGCGCTAAAAAAAGCACTGATAAAAGCGGTCTTTTATCAGTGCTTTTTTTAGCACTGATAAAATGTGTCTTTTATCAATGCTTTTAAAAAATCAATGATAAAAGTTAAAAAAAATTTTAAAAAAAAAATATATTTCCGTAATTCGGACAGGGGCTTCAACAGTGCTTGAAGCCACCTTTAACAGCACCCCGCCATCCCACCCCAACCCGCACGCCCCAGAGACCCTCCATAGCCTTTAACAGTGCCCCAACTCACTTTATCAGTGCTAGCCATAACTCACCACCCGCGCGTGTGACCTGCCTTTCCTAGATTCGAACTTGGGACCTGTTACTTGCGCGCTTAAGCCTTTACCACTCCACCAGATTGTTTTTATTTTCATTTATTAATATATCAATTTATTTATATGTATATATTTAGTTATATTTACTATTATATTAATATATTTTTATATTAATATATATATATATATATATTTAGGTATATTAATATATATATTTAGTTATATAAATATATATAATTAGTTATATTAATATATATATATATAGTTATTTTAATATATATATATATCCATATATTAATATAGATAGTTATATTTATATATTTATATATTTATTCATATATTAATATTTATTCGTATATAATATAAATATATTTATTCATATATATATATATATTAATATATATATATATATATTAATATATATATATATATATTTATTCATATATTAATATATATATATAGTTATAAATTTTTTATCCGTATATTTATTAGCATATTAATATATATTTATAAGATTAGTATTTAATAAATTTATAAAATATGTTTTTTATGTGTGTTTATAAATAAATAAATAAATACGTATATACATATATTTATAACACACACACACATATATATATTTACGAATAAATACATATATACGTGTCTCTGAAAATCCATATAATGTTAAAACAACCATAACATCTAATCTAGAAGTCCATTTCAACTCCAAAACCAGTCAAATCAAATAAAATGAAACGATCTTCGATATGATATGTGGTACAGGCCTAATGGATATCCATATCAGATGTTATAAGTGTTTTAATGTTAAGAAATTGGGGTATCTCGAAAAAAAACTCAGTTATGGTGGCCTTATAGGATTTTTTTGGCCTAAAAAAATGTGAGATAAGGTTACCTTCATTCATTAATGTGTAGATATCATCGCAGTATTTGATTTGATATGCCGTAGAGCTCAAACGGACACCCGTATCAAAAGTTATGTCTGTTTAAAGTTTGAGTTGCATTTTCAACTTATTTTTTTATCTTTTGTTATTATTTTTGATTTTTTGTGTCTTGAAATTGTTATTAAATATTTATTAGATGATGATAATTTAAATTTTTTTAATTAATTTTTTTAAGATATTTTATAATACATTTTGACTACATATTTTACATATTAAGTGAAAATGTTTATTTATACTTATCTAAAACATATATAAAAAATATATATTATATTTATATCAATATAAATATACTTATATATATATATATATATTATTTTTTATGATTTTTTTGAAATATAAACTTTATCAGCGCTATGAAAAAGAATTCATAAAGCCTCCCCTTTATCAGTGCTACTAAAAAATGCACTGATAAACAAGGCCCCTTTAACAGTGCTAAAAAAGTGCTGATAAAGGGTCACTTTTAACAATGCTTTTTTAGCACTATTAAAAGTGTCCTTTCTCATCGCTTTTTTTAGCACTGATAAAGGTACCCCCTTTATCAGTGCTTTTTAGCTCTGTTAAAGGGTGGTTCTACGGAAACCTAGTTTTATGGTAGTGATTATAAGATCTCTTTTCCTCTAATTTGGAGAATAACAGCTACTCACATAGACATAGTTTCCTATTGACATATGAGTGGATTCAAAATTACATTCATTTGATTGTACAAGCCCAATTTTTTTAGAACATGACTGTTAGGTGAAATATATTTAGTAACAATAGAATAAATAGGAACATCTTGTAACTTTTTTATTTATGATATTTTTTATTGTAGCTTGAGTTCATTCAACCTAAATATAAATATATTTTTATTTGTATTCCCTAAAAATAATCCATTTATATTCAACATTAAGACACATTGATTGTGTCTTACTCAACCATTTTTCTTTGTAATTTTTTTTCATCAGGATCCCTCAACATTTTATTTTTTTTAATAATTTATCCATTGTGAATATTAATTTTTTTCATTGTATTCATTCTCCTTCTCATATTAATCTCTAATATATTAATCAATTATTTTGAATCTTTTATTTATATTAGTGTTTTTCTTAATACATTTTAAATGATCATCTTTCAACATGTGCTCTGTGTAACTCCCTTTAGCCTAATCATCACTATTGAACATATCTTCAATGTTGTTAAAAGTGAGTCTATGATTTTTAACATTATTTATGAAGGTTAATTATTTTAAAGTGGTGTATCTTTCATCTTACTAACTAATCTATGATGATTCTTAATCTTCTTCCTATCATCACATAAAATTACTTTTAAACTATCATCATAACATTCTATTTTCAATGTCACATGTTTCAGGTTTTCCATTTTTATTTTGAGAAATTTGTTTCTTACCTTTCATGTTAAATTTTTATAATTTTCTTTTTTTGGTAATCTCCTAAAAAATTCCATGTTACACTCTAACTGAAGAAATGTTGAAAATGCATACTTTTGTAATTTACTTTTCCACTACTAATGTTTTTTGAAATAAGATATATGATTCTATCACACACATATCTTTCTTTATTATCTTTTCAATATGAATATGAACCATTTTACTTTTCATAAAGTTTGAGAAATTTTAATTTTTTTAATTTTTGTCTACCCATTGTTTATCTTCTTGAACATATGAGATTATTTATCTAAGAATAAAAAAAATCATAATATACAATTAGTCAAATAATAAATTATCATTATATTCATGTGGAAAAACTATGGCAGCAAACATATCTTAAATGATCCCAACTAATATTATGATAATAGTTTATTCACATATATTTTCCATAAATACACTAATATTTCTAAAAACATCATTCTCTATTGGGAAGTAATTTTAAATGGTCTCATTATCAAAATTTTTAATATCATTAAAAATATCAATAAATATATATACTTTTCTTGATTTCCTAAACATTACATTCACAACAACCCTTAAGATTATCCAAAATTTCATTGGAAAATTTTACCCTATCACTTTGGTATAAAATGTGTTAGATGTTGAAATAAAAATTTAATTCATTACTTTTCTTTAAACCTCAAAATTATTTTTTCCTACAAATGTTATTGGAATATTGTACTCAACTTGAGTAGAATATACCAATGCAGTATCCTTTACATCGATACATTTATTGATGTAATAAGATATAAACTTATTCTTCTAACCATGATAATTATTTCCATAAAATATTGAAATGGATTTTTTTAATAAAATTAAAATTCCCCATTTAAAAAATTTATCAATTTTTGACGTAGAAGGAAAATTTGGTTATCCTTAACACCAATTGATGTTATTGGGTATATTTTTTGTGTAACTAAGAGGGGGTGAATCAGAGCTACTTATTTTTCAATTTCAAAATCATATAAATTAAACTTTGTAACCATTAAAATTATATATCCACTCATTTTTAACTCTTTCATTTCTCTCAATGAAAAAATTAATAGAATTGATATGCACAAGGGGTTTTATACAATTTTGAGTCACAATGTGGGAACCATCTCCATATTGTGTTCAGGTTGAATTTAAGACATTGATATCTATAATATTATGAAAGTGAAAATGATGGGTTACCTCTTGAAAATACTTAAATATATAATAATATATTATTTATGATGCTTACATTCATTTTAAAATCTTCTAATTGGTTTTTACTAGCTCATGGCAATGCATGATGGATCCTCCCAAAATCCTCGAACATGATCTTCCTGGTTACTCAAGATATATCCAAAATTACAAATACGAATTCTAATACCATTATATATTATAAACCATTGGAATTACCATCAACCATATTACTTTAACAATTTCTCACTATGATCTTCATTTATAGTACTTTATTATCTTACGAGAGTCTCAACATCAATTGTCAAGAGTAATAACATGCATATCAATATCATTCATGAATAAAAATTTTTCTTCACCTTCCCAATTTTCTAGTATGATATTAGTATATCATAGGACTTGTTATTCCTCTTATTATTCTTATTATTCTTCTTCAATTTTCTTCTATTATATAATGATATCAACGGAGAGGCCTTAAAACTTGTTGCTTCTTGTTCTTTTTTTTAATTTTTTGATGCATCTGTTATTATCTCCACAATGTAATTGGATTTAGTTATTTATTAAATAAATATAAATTCTTATTATTAATTATTGTATTATATTATCAATATTAACTGAATTTATTTCTTTTGTATTATATTTTTATACTTTAATAAAATAATGATAATGTTTATCTATATTTAATTATAGAAAAATTTCCTTGTCTTTCAGCATCATGATCTTATTATTGAATTATCATTCAAACTAATAAATAATATAATGTATTTTAATAAATTATTAAATAAATATAAATATATTGGCCTCTTATTATGTAAAAAATACATGGAATTCTTAATCCATGCTGTCATGCGTGAATATATTTTTAACTTGGAATCTCATATCAGGATGAGTCTTCCTCTCAAAATAAAAAACTATATTTTAATGGAAAATTGTTCCTAGTATTTATTCATAGAATAAAATTCTTCTATATTTTAAGAACATCATATTATTAACACTAATCTTGAATAATAGTAAATTTATAAAAAAAATCATGTTTATATCATTATAGAATAGCTCCTATAATAACTAAATTAATTTATGATTTTTTAATTTCTAATTTTATTATCCATAAAATCACAAAATTATTATTTTTTATATTGAAATTTATTTAAACATAATATGATGACCTTTAATTAAGAGTGGTTTACTCTTATGTACCATATCATGGGTCTGTTACTTTTCCAAATTTCCATTCACTGGCCTTTACATAAGAGTTGATAACACTTACCTATTTCAATATTGCTCCCAATACATAGATAAATTCCATACTTACTTCTCAAAATTTAACATTAAGAATAAATTGTGATTACTATTACATATAAAATAAATTTATTTTATGTATCATAGTGGGATTAATATATTTCCAATTCCTCATTATAAACTACCATTACACATGCAATACATTTCCAAATTCCTAGTCCAGACTGCTTGAATAATTCATACGTATTCACATATTCTCCAATACATTTCCAATCCAATGCTTCTGAAGTAGAGTTAATTTTATATAATTTAAAAATGAATCTTACATCTAATTCATTTTCCATATTTAATGATCTCTAATACAATTATACTTTGATATATGTCAATTATATTATATACTTTTATAAATTTCATCTGTATTTTCCGAATTTATTATGACACATGTTGAGTACCATGTCAATTTTTTCAATAACCTACAATTAAATATTTATAGATAACATCCTATAATCAACTAAAAACCACATAATTTATTTTTCAACAACAACCATAAAACTTAAAATAGTTTAAATGACTTGTTAAATGACTAGAATAATTACCATGATCATAAAATTAACTATCATGGCCATGTAGCATATTCATACTAAATTTTAGGTATTTATATATAGATCCACTACCTCTTTAATTTTATCTTCAACTCAACATTCCCAAATATTCATCTAATATATTTTATCCATTTAATTAAAAAAATTCCTAACTAAAGATAATCCATTGATGGATTCTCAATATTATTAGATAGTAATGCTCTTCATCTTATAATCTCTATTCTTCATCAATCATATTCATCTCTCTATTCCTTTATAAATATATAGTGTATAGTTCTATCATCACCTGTAAATTTTTTATTCATTCATATAAAGTCTAGAATAATAATAATATATAAATGATGTTTTATAAAATACATTTATATGTGAACATAAGCAGTGAATTCATATCCATCTTTATTTTCATTCCATAATAATGGTAGGAACTCAGTTTACTTCAACCATCTATAAATGAAAATCATATTATTCTTATTCATTAGTATTTTGAACAAAACTAAAAATTATAACAAATTTATGTTACATTATATGTATTGAAAAAATAAAACCTCAACTTCGTCAATCCATTTGGGTTTTTCATAAACCATTATTGGATATATCAAGAACAATTGAGAATTGTGATAAATGATATATAACCATTATATATATCCAATAATGCAATCAATTTCTATAAAAAATAGGAGCTTATTTGTTTTTTATATTTTTAAAATACTCCATAGAACTATTTTATCATAGTTATAGGTAGTGAAATGAATACTCGAATATTTTTTTTGAGACCAAGTTGATGGAGTTTTCTATGGTTGAATATGTTAAGTCCCCTATCATTAAAGTTATGTTTTTAAAATAGAAAGGTTGTTGAAGTGAATCTTATTAATGTTGTAATTTTAACAAAAAAATTGTCAAAAATTGTCAATCAATGAATAATATTCAATCTCAAGTGATTCATAAAGTTTTCATTGAGGTTATAGTGTTGAGATCAGTAAATACAAGGTTTTAGTTAATTTTCAGTGATGTAGATGTAATCACACTATAAAAAATATTATCCTTCCATAATTCATATTTTTATAGGATTAAATTACACTAAGGTAAGATTAAATCATGTTTCAACCAAATATCCAACACCATGTAAGATAATAAATATAATGATATTATTTAAAAGGTCTTAATGTTAAGTAAATTACACTAAAATGAGGTGACCATTAGAAATTGATAATATTTTTCATTTTAGGTTCAAGGTACTCACATTATAGTGGTACAGATCTCACTGAGATACACCTGGATGTGGTGTACAAGTGGTATGAGAATAAGTATATTGTACAATAAAGGAGGTGAAAGTGTGACAACAATTCATGTAAAATAATAGTCTTAGGGTAGATAATAATAATCTTGATTATAAGATTATTTGATTAATTATGAAGGAATAAAACGCAATGAAGATATTATTTTATGTGTTTTAAACTCAATTAATATAATATTAACTTCATGAGTATCATTTCAATATTATTATACTATGAGGATTAGGTAAATCAACAAAGTTAATGGAGAAAGATATCAAACTTTAGATTATATTTTGACACAAAAAATAGAAGAGGTGGATTTCTATAGGATAAATGAAACCAATTTTATAATATTTTGAGTTTATTGTCTATTTCCTGAAAGATATAATCACACCACAATATTAATTTTAATGTTTTTGTATAGGAAATAAATATAGATTATTAGTTTTGTTGATATGGGATACTAGATTGTTTAAGGGATACTCCAACTAAAATCATTAATTCCCTATATCATATCCAATGATAAATGAGAAGGCCTATATTGATCTGATGGCTAAAAAATAAATGGAAATGGATTATGTGGAATTTATCACCTAAAATTGTGGTGGAAATTTAGTTTTATAATTTTAGAAAATACTACTTATTTTTGTGTAATTGTAGTTTGTAAGGGAGGAAGAAAACCATTGAGAGAGGGCGTGTTATGGTATGAACAATGAATAAAGAGGAAGAATAATCAGAAGAGTATTATAAAAAAAGATGATGAAATAGTGGAATAAGTACAACAATGATTCAATAGATTTCTATATCATTGTTTGTGTGGGATCACAATATAGAAATAATGAGAAACATTATGTAGAATGAGTAAAAATATAATCCCAAATCATTTTTAATCCACATGGTGATTCTAGTGAAATGTAAAATCACATGATTGATCGGTTCATTATAATCATATAACTTATTTTTTTATTATGTGAACCTTTTAAAAATATATTGGTCATGATGTGATTGTTCCTTATCATTTTTGGGTATGTGTACAATTATATTTTCATGAATCTTAATAGGTTTCAAATTATTTTTAGGATAAACATGAAAGGAAGTGAATCCAATGATTTACCTCCCCTTGACGATTTCTTATTGTTTTCTAGTTTAGAAGCCTCAAAATGTTTCTCTTAAACTTTTCATTAATTTCTGAGATCAATGTCTATGTGCTGCATGTTTTTTATTGTACACCATGTTGATAACATTTATACAATGGTATTGTGGGTTGTGGTATGGAATGTTATGGAACCTTAATATTAATTTTAAGTAGGAGGTGTTATTCCATGACAATGGGTGATATTCCATATACATCATTTCAACCTTTCCAAATAATCAAATGCCTGAGGCCTTGCATTATGAAACCCATTATCATGACATATATAGGGTTGATATATAAGGCGTTATAATATTGTATGATTTTTTAGGAGTGTTTAGGATGGTGATGATTAAGACTTGGTTTTATGATGTTTAGTTATTTAAGGGACTTTATAGTGTAATGATACCTGTTGCACATTTTTTTGGACCAGACTTAATGAATTGAGGTGTGACACGTGGAGTCATTACACGAATGGGATAACTCGAGGTTACATTGTAAATACAGTCTAAAATCTCATTCACTCTAAATTTTATTTTTTATCACATATACCTGTCCGTTTATAGTGGTCAGTTTCTAGAGCCCTTGGAATCTTAAAAGATCCTTCAAATAGAATTGATCTCTTAGAACACCTAGAGTATGATTTTGAGTCAAAAAAATATATAGAATCCAAAGTAATAATATTTTATCATCTCATGTTCTATTATCTCTTGATATTAAGTAATTATATATGTTGTTTCATCATTGATTCCTTATGATTTCACTACTACAATACCCTTTAACTTTATGATAATTCTTTTTTAGAGATAAACCCATGATGAATAGTTTCCAATATTGATATCATTACTAAATATTTTCATCAAATCTATTCTTATTGTTCTCTTAGTTTGATTTTGAAGAGGATAGTGAACCTTATGATCATAGTTTTAGGCATTAATACTAAAAGGTGTATGTGTAATGTGTAGTTGATAACATGAGATGGATGTGAAGAGTGTAGTGAGTTTGTGTTTCATAGTTTCTTATTACAATGTGGATATAATTATCAGAACAAGATACTCGAGACTTGTAAATCATCACACCAGAACACTAGGTGTCATAATATGTCTTCCACCTTATAGTAGCGAATATGATTATATTGATGTAAATTTTATGTAGATTTAAATGATTTTAAAGTTAATATTATGTGAAGTGTGAGGCATCATGATGGATCTAGAAAAAGAATCAATGATATTTCTACAATGCGAACTCATGGATTTATTTCCTAGGAGGATGATATTTGTTAATGACTATGGTTTGAGGAGGTTATAATATGATGTAGAGATAGTGGGTAAAGTGTTAGAGAATGAAAATATAGATTAAATCATTACCACATTGAACCCTAGTGGGAAAGAAATATCATGATCCCTCTATAGGTATTTGCAGATATTTTCATCGGTATGTCAGATTAGGGTAATGATATAGAATATCGGGAGATTTTTACCATAAAGAGTGTCATGATGTTATCCTTTAGACCAAATATGGTAGTTTACATCATGTTTCAAGTAGGTTTAGTCTTTAGCTCCTTAATGATAATGACTGGGTTTGGGAAAGATGATTAGATCAGACACAAGGTTCATTACTCCCCTTATAATGATCAAATATTTTATAGAATTTATCTTCTAAATAAATACATGTTTAAATTGTTGGAATATAGTACAATATAAATCATTTTCACCACAAAAAAAGACCAAAGATAAATTATTATATTAATTTAGAGAAATAAATTTATATAATAAATATAAAAATAAAAAATAATAATAATTCAGTGGGACAATAAACACAAAGAATAGAATAACTAGAATATGAAAATTAGGACCAATTTTTTCTCCTAAAATAATCACACATTTGAAAATCATTTATAAAAAGAAAAAAAATAGTAATGTAATCAAAATTTCAGAAATGTTGAATATAACCTTAATGGAAATTAAAGTGAATGGTTAATGAAGGAAATAAGTTGTATTTATAAAAGTATATAGTTGTATGAACATTTGAAACATGAATATTGGAATTGTAACCTCATCATTATGAATAAAAAATATACCTTTAGGAATAATAACCTAGCCATCAGTATAGTAAAATATTATTTCGGGTATCTTAAGAAATAAAAAAATAAGGAATTTGTACAATAATACAATTAAAAATGTATAATAAACATAAAAAAATAAATATTTGATACAATGCAACAATAATTGTATTTCTTTTAAAAAATATGTTTTGTTTTTATTAAACTAAATTTTATAATAAATTAAAAAATTTATAATAAAATATTATTCTTATAAAACAATTTTAGACAATAATATTCATTTTTATATAAATAATTAATTAATTTTATACAAAAAATATTAAATTTTTTAGGACCAAAAATTTAATATGTTATATAAATTAGTATTTTTCAATAAAATATGATTTGATTTTAAAAAATATATTTCTTATATTTATAAATTTATTTTAAAAGAATGGGAATTAAATTGGAAATTATGATTTAAAAAATTATATAAGCAGATAAATTTGGTATTTTTTGTACACATAGTAAATTATTGTAAATAATGATAGAATATGGTAAATATAACATCATATATATGTAAGCATAACTCAACTCACCCATGTTCGTTTACTTCACACAATTTTGGAACTAAATGTTATAGTTGAGCACTAAGGGTGTTAATAGGACATTATTGGGACCAATATCCTCTATTATCACTGGATTATCAAATCAATTTTTTTAGGACAAGAACAACTGGAATAGAAAAGGATCCTACATAACATAGCCTTGAAAACTGGAATGGATATAAAATAACAAGAGAGCATAATTTGGGTAATGGAGTACCTAATATAATGTAAAAATAAAATATTATTTACTTTATTAAAATAAATTCCATTGACTACACATATAAATACCACCCTCCTAAATCCGTTTTCCATATCATTAAAAACACCATTCCTTGAAAAAATTCAACCTAAAAAACTTTTAAAGTATCTTATCCATTCCATACATTTTTTTATCACACCAAAAGGACAATCTATGCAGGATTATAATGTAGTGTAAAGAATGAACATCAATGTGATAATTTACATTTTAAACTTCTTACACCTTTAAATTTATCTTTCTTATTACTTTTACATCCTCTTTATTATTATAATAAACATGAATCTAATCATATAATTAATAATATTATGTTCCTATAATTTGAATTATATCATTATTTACTTTATACAATGAAATTTTATATTTTTTTATAACACTCATCCCATCAAGGAAAATTTTAACCACTTTTATAAATAATTTTATAAAACATCAATTTCCTCATAACATGGATGATTTTAAAAATATATTCAATGAATAAAAATTGAGAACTATATCCTTGATATTAACAACAAATGTTTTTTTTAAATTTTAACCGTCTAAAATGAGTGTAACAGGACACATCCAAAATATTGAAAATATTTTAGACCATCTGTTAAATTTTTAAAATTTGGCTCTACTATAATGATAAATAATATATATATATATTTAACATCTTTTATATCATATAAATATTTTAAAAAGCCTTTGAACATTATCAAAAAACTATCATTTTTCTAAAGAAGTTGATTGAGCATACCCAATTAGCTTATGTGAGAAACAAATATATAATAAATAATGAAATATCATAATAAATAGAACTTAATGAATAAAATATACCTCATTTTTTTGAAATATTTAATAAATTAAAATTGTTTTTTAGTTTAGATACACATACTAACCGAGTCAGGAACCATAGTAAGGGAACTCTCCAAACCACCCACTTTTATTTTGAGTAATACTTTATCTCTATTTTCCTCTATTTTCCTCTAGATTATTATCATATAATTATTTTATATTACGTATATATGTTACTTTCATACATATCTAATTTTTTTTATCATTTTTGTGTATATGAATGTATTTTAAATTCCCTTCTAAATCCCTTATTTAATTAGAGTCAGATTAATGGATATTTTCTATTTCTCTTTCCATTTTAAGTATAACTATTTTGAAAGTTTTAATCTTCAACATTTTATAAAATGATCCACTTATTTAGGGAAATGTATTTAATTAAATTTTTTAAATGGAAGACCATTTTCACTTGGATCGTACTATGGTTCTTAGCTCAATTATTAAAACAAAATTTATATGGTTTATTTTTAATCTGACTTCTCAACTCCTTTTATATTAATGTTTCTTAACTTGAACACCATATTCAAGAACATGTATTTTTTAATCAACAATTAACATCCAAAAATATTTAATCCAATGTTCTATTATGATTCATTATGATATATAATTTGGTTATTCTTTGAGAAAATATTGGGTAACTTATTCCCTTCTCATGTGTTTTTTCGTGATTATGATTTATATATGATTTAATTTTCTTATATGAAACACATATTCATGTATATATTGTAATATTATAGGTGGGGATAGAGTTATATATTCCACCAAAACATAAAGTAATGTTTCCATCTCAATAGATTCCATGTATAATAACTGACCAATAAGCCTTTGTCTATATAATAAAACTTAACTAGATATAATAATGCTATGTTTTGTGTTTTTTACACATTTTTATGCTACATTAATCTTATAATATAATATTCATTATATCATTACTTCTTATGATAATACATTTGATACTCCAATTTTTCAATATCAAGATATGCCTCTTGAATCATATGTTTTAATCTATTATTATATCTATTCCATTACTTGGATTTATAGTTTTTTTGAATTAATAATAAATTCACACACTTGAATATTTAAATAAATAGAAGAATGATGTTATATAATTTCAAAATTATTTCCTTCAATAGAGATGAGTAAATAATCATAAGGATAAAATTAATACCATGTAAATAAATAATTTCATATAAAACAAAGTAACTAGGAAACTATATATAAATAAAATAATATGCACAAAAGTAGAAAAAATATATAATACCTAAACTATGTTTGTAATCTTCTTTAACCTAAAGATACAAGGATGTCTGGTGACCTGATTTTAGGTATCCCTAGTTACAAATATATTTATAGGTTTATCTTACAAAACCCAAGAAACCCTCCACAGTACATATCTTAAATACTTATTATTTTAATTTGAGAAGCCCTAAATTTCACCTAATTGGAATAAACTCTTCTCCTTATATTCAAATTCCCTCGATATCATAGATAAAAAAACCAGAAATAAAAAAAATTTACAAAAATTAAAATATATCCTTATAGATGGATTCTCAAATCTTGAAAACCCTCAAAAAATATTACAAATAGAATCACTCAAGAAAATGATTATTTGAGACCCTAAAAACATAATGAATATTTACATATTTTTTTATTCAAATTTATGTGTCCTTCTTTATCATGATATTGTAATAGTATTTCTAGATAATGATTTTAATGGATCCAATAATCATATTCCTCATTTTACAAGTTAATTTGTAAGTACATAGTAAACATTAAGTATTCTTCTAAAGGATCTACTCTTGTACTTATTATATCGATGATGTTTTATCAGCACCAAAAAATTTCTCAATTTGGAGAAAAATAACAAAAAAAAAAAACAACATTTGGGAAAATTTATGTTAAGAAAAATAATAAATAATTACTAAAAAATCCATTCTACTAAAAATACACATTAGAAAATTATTTCAATTAAGGAAGAGTAATTCATAATGATTACTTACAATAATATAAACATTTACTTGAATGTTTTTTGTATGATAAAATAAGGAAAACAAAAATGTATGTTGTGATTTTAAAAAGGAGTATAGAAAGAATTATTTTAACCCAAAAAATGTATATCCCTAGAGTATTTTATATAGTAATATAAGTACAATGGTATTGAGGATAACATTTTGTTTATTTAAATATGGATCATTTAGTTTTTTTACATTTATATTTTATGTATCTAATCTCCCAAATACACTATTCCTCTAGATTTATGGATTGAAATATCCCATAATTATGTTAAAAATCATGTAATAATATTTGAATGAGAATTAGGTTTTTATATTTGATATAATATAAAGGGATAATAATTTTTTAAGATTATTTTGGAGAATTTAATAGGAAATAAACCATAAATAACATGGATTTAAACCTATAAATTTATGTGTTATGAAATAAAATAAATTTATGAGTAATTTCTTATAATTTCATAATTTACCTATGACACCCCCATGTCATTATTACATTATATATTAAACTACTATAGGTTATCAAATGTTTTAAGGGATAGTAATTTCATTTATATGAATTTTTGGTAGTCCACATGGAGTAGTAGAATTGTGTTCTAGTTGTCCACATTATTTCCTAGGGAGGTCACATCGTATCCCACTCTAAGATTTATTAAAAAATTTGGATAAATAAGGTAGGTATGCAGTGGTACATGGATATGTTGTGGAAGTTCCTATGAGGGAAGAACTATTATTCAACACCTAGTTTACACCATGGAGGGTTATTAAATTTAAAAACCTTAGTTATTATAGAAGGATGTGCTTCTTTGTTGTGGAAGAGAATTCCCCACTATATCCTCTAGCATCAAGGACTGTGGGTTTTCCTTATTATAGGATCTCCACGCCACAGGTCAGGGGTTTCACCATGGAGTTTGTCTATGGAAGGTATTTTCACTGTATTATAGGGGGACTCACCTTCGAGGTTAGTTTCTCAAGGATATGGGTTTCAAATTTTTGAGGTTTAAAATGACTTAATGCTTAGGGATACACCATGGTGAGTGTGTAAAGAGGAGAACCATTCCATATGTTATATAGGTTGTGTAATGGTGGGTTTTCAAATAAGGGGACCGCAACATGGTGAGAAGACCATGGAATGGAGGTAGTATACATAGATTTTTAAATGGATAAACATCATATTTTACCCCTCCATGATTTTTTTTGTTTCCACCTCACTTACTCTCTATTTTTCATTTATCTAATGTGTAGAGTGACCTAGATTGAATCCTCCCTATCCACCTCCTTTATTTTGGTCTCCCTTCATTGGATTTCATATGTATTTTTTTATCTATTTACTCTTTTCCCCCTTGTTCATACCAATTAACTTATTTAAACCAATTTACTGTTGGTTCCTTTCTTAATCCACAAACCCTAGGTTGTCATTTTGGTTGATATTAGGTGTTGGGTTAGTTTTAATTCTGATTTTGGGAGTCCATGTCTTATGGAGGACATTTATATGATTGATTAAGCTATATCCAATGAAGGTTAAGTGTTTATACTTTTTACGATTGATAGTAACTATGGCCCTGAGGGGGGGGGGGTGTTTCTTGTTATTATAATATTGATTTTATGGAAATGGGTTTTTTATTATGATGTAGGTGAGGTGAGAATTATATCATATGTTTTAAATGTTAATTTACCTGAAACACATATAAACCAATTATTTTCTCACCTCCAACTACTAAATCCATATGAAACCTATGCTAAGATATGGGTTTAGTTTTATGTACACTATTTTGTACACATGATACTAGAATATCCTTAGTTGTGTAATAAAGAATGTCTATATGGGGTGCTACTAATATTGATTGTGTGGTACAATTTAATGGATTGTGTTATTCTGGATACAATGTAGGTCATATATTTTCCCCATGTAATAGTTTATCTACCATCGTATAACCTTTGGATATATTTTGTTTCTGCTGACAGCTAGTGTTATTAATAACATTTCAAAGGATAATCCATAAATTTATTATTACACCCCCTAATTTAATTATCATGTGTGGCACCATTGGTTGATATTGTTTTCTAATATACGTTTACACATTTATTGATATGGTGCCTCTTTGTGTGATGTTTGTATTTATGTGGCATGACTTTTTTTCTAAATTTTTATTGAAAATGGTTTCACGAAGGTGTATTCAATGGATAAACTGATTTCAATTAATGTGTGGTATTGTAATATGTGTTTTTTCTAATGTGTGATAATGGATGTGTTTCCTTTGTAAAACATATGTAATTACCATTTAGTCTGTAAAATTTGTAATATCTATGTGGGTAGTCTCACCACTTATTTATATTAAAGGAAAGGGGTGATTTGAAAAAAATGGAATGATAATTTCTTTTGATATTCTTACTAGATAAAGTCACATTTCCATAATTTATTTTCAAACTAGATCTAATGAAATGACTTTTAAAATGAATTACACAAACTATTCTATAAAATTCAAATGGGAATGTTTTTTTCAAACCCTCTATACAATCTATAATTTTTAGGACACTTTCATGTTAAATTTTAGGTGACCACATTGATTGTTGATTACAGATGCTTGTTTTAGGGAGAGGAGAGATGGTTTGGGATATGCTGAGTGATCGTGGGTTATATGGAGATAGTCAGTTTTCATTTTTTTATTGGCAGGATTATTTAATAGAGAATTCTACTAGTTATATATTTTATTTAGTCTTATATCTCATATTGTATGGATGGTATATTTTATTTATATCAGTTATAGTAAGTGTTGTTTTTGGATTTTGTATGATTTTTATACAAGTTAGATCATTTTAATTGGCCATGAATCATTTGGATGGAACTATTATTTAAAATTATTTATTTCATTATTCATCGTATTCCAACATATAGATGTATCATGTAAGATTATTAATGTGTTTCTATTTCATGCTTATTATCTTTTGAGGGTGAAATCATTTAAAATTGTGAATTCTCAACACCCTTGTGCTTGTCATCAGCATGAGGATATTAGGAACACCATTTATTCCTTATTGTGGTATAACCTAAGTAATGTATTATGTTTACCTGATATGGTTATAGAAAAAATGGCATCAGATAACAATTTCTATTATTTGAGGTGTGTCATGGTAGTTTAGAGAATATGATCATTCTTAATAAAGAAGCATATTATGAGTATGCTCTCAATCAAAACTTTTCATTATGCATCCTGAGTTACCAGGGGAAATCATGGTTTGAGCCCTGAATTAAATTTATTTTGGATTATTTGGATATTATTTGTACATTATGTGTGTTTATTCATTTTTTTATATTTTCCAAGAATTTAGGGATGTAAAAGAGATGGGAATTACAGGGTTGGGTTTTCTCATACACTCAGGAAAACCATGACATTACCATATATATTGTTCCAGTATTTTCATAGATTCTAACACAATATTGATTCACAGTTAACCAAAAAATGTGGCTAACACATATATGGCTCTATATACCCCATGGATTTATCATTTGATCATCATTAGATCATATATTCATTTAAATGGTGTTTGATGTTTTACATCCTAATTTTTTTTGTGTATATTGAGGTGGATTCTTTTGTGTAAAAGTTAATCACTTCTAAAACTTTTCAAAAAAAAAGGGAGAATATTTTCTAAAATATTTATATTTAACAATGAATTTATGGGGTGTTTAGTCTTAAAAATGGATTTTTTCTAGTTAATTATTAAATTAAACTAATTCATGAATACTATTTAGATGGTTAATGGTTTTATAATGTTATTGGATAGGTGTTTAGAAAATGGTAAAGTAAAAATGATATGAAATTTTTTCAAATAATGAATTGTTTTCAAACTATATAATATTTTGAAAAATTATTTTTTCATCACTTTATTAAATTTATAGTTTTTGAGGGAACTTTATATGGGTTTTACCTCATTGATTCATGTTTTGGATCAGTTTTTGGTTTATGTTGTTGTGTTTGGATTCTTTAATGAATCATGAACTGATTAAGTTAGTGTTTAATGTTATTTAGTATATAAATCCCAAAAATTCTTTCATTTTAACATCCTGACCAAGGATCCACTAAAATGGTGCCCCGAGTCAGTTGGTCACATGGCCTCATGCACGCCTCCCCGTATTCTAGAGGCTATCGACTAAAAGTAAGGGTCTAATTTTGGTATGGTTGGGAGACTAAACCCTCATGATAAGAGTCGCACACTGTTACAATAATGAATAATTCAATCAATTAAAGATTTTTTTTGAAATAAAGGCAGTAGGAGATATTAATAACTGATAAAGTGTCTGACACCAAATATACATGTATGAATGCATATCCATATGATGCTAGAATATCCAAAAAGGAAACACACTATTGGAGATACAAATAGTAAAATTATAATAGTAATAAACAAAATTCCATTAGATGTTTCCATTAGAATCTTCATCTCTGGACAAATCCTGTTCTCACAACTCCCCAGGTATAATCATAAAACACAATCATATACAAATAAACCTGAAACTACAATCAATGAGGTCTGTTTGGGTACCCTAGTGTAATAGAGTCCCAAATAGGGTGTGATATATACTCAGTATGCCACTACCAATGGTGTCTAAAACTATCCTATATGTGAGTATAAAATAAAATACAACATTATGCAAGTATAACTTATATAGAATTAAATAAAAAAATAAAAAATATAAACATGTCAAGACTAGGTTCCTCACAGAAACCTGACTAACTATACTTGCTTCAGCATAAGATGGAGTATATATGAACTGGGTCATCCTTTTCAGATACAATCTTTATATATAATTACAAATAATATTCACAAAGAAACATAACTAGGACTATCATAAGGGAAAAATAGAAACAATGACTAAACATTGAATTATTGTTTGTCTTGGAAGATACATCCTTTAATTTGATATACTAGAATTTCATTGATCATGAACAAGTGAAACTAAGGTTCTTAATCAAAAGATATCATAATACCTTCAAAACCGATCCATAAAGAGGAATACAAAGTATCTCACCCAAATAACTACAATTAATCATCCCCATAATAGTCCGTCCAAGGCGATCCATAAAGAGTAATCCCATGTATCACTTTCTATAGGGTAATAAATTATAACCCATTAAGTCAATCCATAGTACACCACATAGGGGACTGTGTATCACTCATGGCATAATATAAAAACTTTTCCCACTAAGCCCATACAACGTAAAACACCAGGGGACAACGTATCCGTCATGGATATAATAATCTCAATTAGGTTATGACCCCATCAATGGAATTCCTACATGGGAATCCAAGTATCACTTAAGGATCATAATATAAATCAGGAAACCTTTGAGACTGTCCCTAGTATATCACATATGGAAATAGGTATCTATTAAGGAATGTTAAAAAAATAAGGTATAACCATCTGAGCCAATCCATTTTATACCATATATGATATTGAGTATCACTTATGGTGTGTAATAAAAATATTTCTCACCGATCCCATCCAATGTACTATACCAAGTGCCCATGTTTCTATTAAGGGTTTTATAATATCAATCATCCTATGAGCCCATCAAAGTAATTACAATGTGTGAATCCAAGTATATCTCAAGGATTAAAATCAATTATTAAATCATTTTCATTTAATTAGAAAGTATTCCATATTCATAAATATTCCATAAAAAAATCATGTATACTTAAAGAGGTCTATTCCCATTGTTACATTCAATTATAAATCAATAATGGCCATGTACTTGAGCATTCCATTCATCATTTTTAATATAAAAATTTAGTTTCTCCTTTTTATTAGAGAAATCAGAGAACCTCATTGGTACTTTTATTACACAGTGGGGGATGTTTGAAAAAATATTTCATTTAATATATTTTAAACATGTCATATATGAGAGTTAATCCAACACACTTCAAAGGTAAAAAAATCATAAACTAAGAAGCATAATCGTATGTATTAAACAACACCCAAGGGGGTGATTTAATTAACTAGGAAATAATAGGCCATGACTTATAAGTGATATATCCCATTGGGATGGTTCGATTCAAGGAAGAAAACCTCAAATTATTCCACTTAAATAAATAATGAAAAAATAATATAATTTATTTGATTATATGTATTTATGTCAATAATTAAAGGGAAACACACGGAGAACCTAGTGTGTGACACAAATATGTATATTATAAATCACATAAACAATAGGGTATAATATATTGACCATCTACCTCATGATCAAGATTTTCCAATCATCCAATATTGGGGCTTGAATTGAGTTGGGTCAATAGAAAATGGATGATTTGATAAACTCCATGAAAATAGAGTGTATTAGATCATATCAAAATAACATCGAATATAGAGAGATAAATAGAAAGAAGAATTAGGTGGAGTGAATAAATTAATGATAGGATTACTTTGTGATAGATATAACTAAAAAAACATCAAATATAGGATATCCATAAGACCCCATGAGAGGGGAGGCAGCACTGCCGAGTGGGTTCCCTCTTATGCATGAAGAAATGAGGGGCTGAGTGCCTATTTCCCTTTTTTAAAGGATTCCTGCAAATTAAATGGTGTTTAAGTGTCACACATCATTTAAGAATTTCTCAATGTGTAAAAAATACATGTCACATGTTCCTCGAGGAAATACCCCAAGCTTGAACGTCATTAATTCTCCATGTCTCACCCCATGAAACCATTAAATTCCATGTAAATGTTTTACATGATGTTTAAAACACAAAAAAACTGTTTCCAGTAGAATGACAATTCTTTATTCATCCAGTATTTTAAAAAACTACCGAGACTTCAACTAAAAAATAAAATACATCAGGAAACACTCTTTACAAATGTTCCAACCCATAGAACCTCACTCTGATTCCCAAAATTCAGAATGAACCATCCACGAATTGAATATTTAAAACTCCATTGGAAATTCCATCCTATCCAAAACATGGGATGTTACAATATCCCAACCTTAAAACATCTCATCCATGGGAATAATTAGGGTATAATGAAGAAAACCCATCCTAAATTGGTCATGTAGTTTCATTTATATAGCCTTATTGTGTTTCAAATGCTCGATGCACCTTCTAGAATACCTTTAAGAATACAATACATAAGACGTAGAAACTCGATCAAATGTTAGAATTCAAAAACTGAATATTTGAGATAACACTTAATTAGGGCCATTTAACTAGAGATACAATCAAATCATATTTTTATTAATCTAGTAACTCATGGTGCTATCCACCATAGTTTCCAACATGAATTTATAATTCTTATCAACTGTACATCCACCATTGGAATTTCCTAGTTCATAATTACCTTATAGTTTTAAAGATTCTCCTATAAATATTCTTATCTTGATGACATGGTAAAATATAAATCAACCTCATCATCCTAGTCAATCCAACATCTCATAAAAACCTCAAATTAATTGTATTTCACCTACATCATCCCAACAATGTGCCAGAAATGGTTACTCACTGACCACATTTAACAAAATAAGTGGAAAAAATTAGAGCAACTTATAACCCACCAATTTAAAAAATTATTAGCTTATATAGCTAGCATATCACAATGAAAAACACAACACAATATCCTAAGTCACCTCATGTTTAGTTTGAGCATGTTCACTGAATCCCATAACAAACTTCTAGTGATGTCTCCTTGAATAACCATTACCTTCTTGTTTTAGTTTATGTGCCTCAGCATGAACATTATGTTTACCTGATCTCACACACTTGGATCATCACCTTCTAACCCAAACCAAGAACTATGGAAACCATGGAATCATCAATGATAGCCTAATAAGGTCATCTAAGATAGTCCCTACTCCATGTCTACAAGTTAGATTTAATTACAATGACAAAATGTACACATCTCAAGAACTCTGACTAAGCTAAAAGCATCATCGACCTGGAGGTCATGTCAAAGGGAAATATATGGTGTCTGTGAGTTTCTCTAAGGATTTCATATTCAGGAACTCAAGAATCACTCAGTAAAAATTATGACACTAAATGTACCATTCAGAAGAAGCATAACTCATATGGAGTATATTTATAAATCCTAATGACATTTAAGTTCCTTCATTATATTATCATATAACAAAAACTATTTATGTATACCAAGATATTGTCAAGATTGGGGAAATTATCATCACTATGTCAAGGGTACACTAAGAGGATTTAATATATTTTCCAAAAAGGAACTGAGACAGCCTTGCTATATCAAAATGAAGTTCACAGTACAGTTCTAAAATAATAGTAATTCAAATACACAAAGGAGACGACAGTCATACCACCTTAGGGAAATTGTTTTTAAGAATATCAGATGATCCTACCAACATGTTGTCATAGTTTCTCAATAATTCCTTCACTAATGAGTAATCTCGTGAGTACTCAAGAGCATCCAACGGAGTCCATCCATGAACAATAATGTTTTCAAGGGTTACATACTCAGTCAACTATATCATCATCATTTTTCCTTGTATGAACCGACACATTTGAAAACTTACCATCCTCAGGGAATTCAAATGTAGTACTAACCATCTTCAAATATTCCTCCTTGGTTGTATTCCTTATACTTGAAATGAAACAATTTTTTTGTGATATATGTGATAATTCCTAGCATAGGAGTTTCCTTATCATAGAATATATTTAAAAGGGAACTCATCCCATGACACATGATCCATCAACCATAAACTATGGTAGTTGGATGTGGACAATATTCCTCATCAAGTGTTTAACTAAAAGAGTTGAAAAATATTTTTTACCAGGAACACATGATTAGATTTACCTCAGATGTAAATGTGTCACTCATCCCAAGTTATATCAATATATACCATAATATGTGACGTAAAATCTAAACCATCATGAGTGGTGGTTTTATGAAAACCTATCCTTTTACCATATCATCTCAAGCATTTGAATGAGCCAGGTTTCTTTAGCGCTCATGTAAATCTACCTTAGATATGACCTATGATCAAAGAATAACAACTCATGTCTTAAACAATTTCTACTGAACTCTTATCATTTTTTGAACCATTATGGATAACTCGATGGGTACCACATGAAACCATAAATTTTACCCTAAGATTTCATAAAAAAATGATAAAATCATTAATATTGCTCATAGGCTCATAATACCTATACATCCTAGTATCTAATGGCTCATATGAAAGGATTTATGCTCAAATTCATACCATCCCATACAGCTATTAATCCCACTGATGATCTTTTGAGTCATCAGACAATAAATGATAAGAAGGATAACATGACCTAATAATCATCCAACCATTCCATAGGATTTCCTAACCAACTAAAATTGAACATTACACAATGATAATTCCCATGAAAAGGGTAAACTTATCGAATGACCTCCCACCTATCCCAAGAGTTAATTTTTCAATACTAAGAGTCCTACTTGGGACAAAAGGGCCTCAAATGACCCCTTTTCTCTGAAATAATCCCTGTCATTTAGCCATGTTTTTAAACATTTAAGGGAAATACCTACTTTGGGATATTCCCTGACTCAACATAAATCTTAAATCATAAAACTAGATTCACACCACAAAAGATCACGAGGACTTACCCAACATCATTTTTAGCCAAGCTATAAAAGAATAGGTTTATGGGTAACACTCATGTTCCCATTTCAATTCAGGACACATGGAAATACTTAAATACCCTTACATGAGGGTGGAAACTAAGGACACCACTAAAGGAACCATTTTATGTGATTAAATTAATTCAAATTTATTTCATTAATAATTTCAAGGATCAAATTAAACATCAAATTCTGGTTATAAGAAATTTTATAAATAGAAAATTTATTTAGCTAATGCCACAAGGAACATATAAATGTTTTATCCAAATCCTTTTAAATAATTATATATTTTACTGGAATAATGTCATAATTAGGATATTTATCACATTAAATCCATTTTAATCATCATTTATTTATTCATAATCCTTTATAATTGGCTTTGGTTAATAAAAATTTAAATTCTAATCCATATAGGAAAAACAACTATAGGTTGTAATTGGAATTTTAATTAACCAATTCATTGTATAAGTATTGATCAAAATTATATGAATGTTATATTATAAATTAATGAGGGGACTGTTAAAGTAAGATTCCATCATATGTTTATATGTGAACCTACTTAAGTAGTTGAAGACACATTAAATAACCATCCCTATATTACACAACACCCCCCATGAGTTTAATTTCTAATGAATAAAAGATAATTTAATGGAGACATATGAAGTCCCTATTAATCCATTTTGGGTTCATTTAAATGAAAACCAAAACTTTTAAAACATTGAAATTATGAAACACCCTTAGTGGGTTCATCTCATATGTAACATTCTCTAACTGAGCTACCAGGGTCTATTTTGCATTTATGAATTTATTTTTATGGGTTTTCATTCCCAAGTGATAGTGTTACAAGCCTTTATATAGGTAGAAAATTCATTTAATGTCAATATTTAATATCTTTATATTTATACATTGTTCTCAAGGTATATCACGATCATTTATGGTGGTTAGATTATATGGGTTACCATTTAAGGATATATAAAGCACCCATACACTGTATAGATTTCAAATTGGACCGAATTTAATCAAAATATAGTATGTTTTATCCCATGAAACCAGTGTTTTATGGATCAAATATGTCATGATGGTTAGTTATGATATATAGAAAATCACCATTTAGGTTGATGCTGAAACTTTAATAACCAATCATATATCAAAATTATAATTTGGAGTTATGTAAAAGTGATAATTATAGGAAAACAAGGAAATAATAATGTTAAGAAACTATTTAAGAATGAAACTACAGAAGCATGGTATATAAGCATGCATGATGAATAAATCACACAAGCATGTTATAAACCCGTGGAACATATTACAAGTATAATTCAACCTACCTAGC
The DNA here is from genome assembly GCA_963277665.1 of Viscum album. Classification (NCBI taxonomy): domain Eukaryota; kingdom Viridiplantae; phylum Streptophyta; class Magnoliopsida; order Santalales; family Viscaceae; genus Viscum; species Viscum album. The sequence goes on from OY728120.1 coordinate 177,127,439, forward strand.
ATGACATATACATGGAAGGTGAATATCTATGTGTCTATAATAATGAATTTAATACTATATCCTTTCCTTATAAGGATAAGGCTAAAATACTATAAATATTATAAATTATTTAGCAGGTGAAATTACACCAATCACATAAGGTGAATTCATAATCAATTGTAATAAAGAACAATGCAAAAATTACCCCATCCCAATCTACATGGACATTTCCCTATTATTGGGTTGATCACTTCATGACATGACTATTTACTAAATAAAAACATATTCATATTATCCTTTATAATATCCCAAATAGTAATAAAATGGAAACAAAAAAAATTCTAATACCACTTTTTATTGTCCGGACATGGGAGCTACTAAAACAGTTCACCATTCTGGTCGGTCACATGGCCTCTATTGTCTCCCCATAAAATAGAGGTTGCTAACTAGAATCGAGGGTCCAATGATGGTATGATGGGGATACTATAAGATCAATATAAGATTAAAATAATAGTATAATAATGAATCAATCAACCAATAGTGGAAATAATATGAAATAATTAAATCAGAAGATAACAAAAAATGATAAAGTGTCTAATTCCAAATATACAACTTCACATTCATATCCATACGATGCTGCAATAACCAAATACAAATAAAACAATAATGGTGACCTAATATATTATAACCATAACTTTAATAAACAAGATCCCCATTATCGTCTCCATAAGTATATTGAGCACCAGATTAGTCCTATGATTCAAACTCCCTATGAACAAGCATACAACATAATCATTGACAAATAAACCTAAACCTACAATCAACGAGGTCTGTTCAGGTACACCAGTTTATTAGAGGGCCAAACAAGGTGTGAGATATACATAATAGGACACCACTAATGGTGTCTAAAGATATAAATTATGTGAATATAAAAAAAACAATATAAAAGTATATCTGATAAGTAAATAAATAAAAAAAATAAAAAAATATAAAGATGTCTAGATCAGGATTCTCAAGGACACTTGGGAGACCATACCTACTTTGACATAGTTCAAAATATCTCTAATTTAGGGTCAAACTATGTATATATAATATTTATATATAATTACTAGATGTATTCAAAAGGGAACATATGTAGGCCTATAATAAGGGCCGAATATAAACATAGACAAGACCTAAGTACGTTCTTCACCTTAGATTAAACATCTATTAATATGATAAACTAGAAATTCATAGATCATTAATAAGGTGAATTAATGTTCTTAATCAGAAGGCATCATGGGCCCGTACAAGGAGATCCGTAAAGAGGAATACTAAGTATTACACCAGGAGTACTATTATTTCCCATATTCATAATACTATGTCTATGGTGAACCATAAAGATGAATCCCAAATATCACTCTTGGTATGCTAATAAGGAATAACCCACTGAGTTCATCCTTGTTACAACACACAGGGGACTGATTAGTGCTCATAGTATGGTATAACAACATTTCCAACCAAGGAAATCCATGGTAAACAACTAGGGGACCGAGTATCACTCATTGATATAATAATCTAAATTGAGCTATGAGCCCATACAAGGAAGTCCAACATAGGAATATGAGTATCGCTCAAGGTGCATAATATAAATCAAGAAACCTATGAGCCTATCCATAGAATACCACATAGATAAATATGTATCACTCAAGGTGTGGTAAAAAATAAGGTATATCCCTCTCTTATTATACATGGTGTACCACAAAAGAGACTAATTATCACTCATGGAAAGGAATAATAACACTAATCATCGAGCCCTTCCAAGGTAATCCACTATGGGAAAAAGTATTGCTCAAGAGTATTATAATATCAATTATCTAATGAGCGCATCCAAGGAATTCATATATGGGAACCCAAGTATATGTCTCGACATAACATCAATTATTAAATAATTTTTATTTAAATCCAAATTTGTGAATGTTCATAAACATTCCATAAAAAAATATTTATACATAAATAAGGAATTTCTCATTATTCCATTCAAATATAAATCAATAAAGCCCATTAACATAATCATGCCATTCCCCATTTATAATATCAAACTTTAATTACCCCATTTAATTATAGAAGACATCATACCTCATAGGTATTTTTATTACACAATGGGGGATGATTGAAACACCATTTCATTTCATTTATTTTAAACAATCATACATGATATTTAATCTAACACACCTCAAAGGTAAAAAAAATAATAAACTAAGAAGTAAAATCATACATATTAAATAATACCCATACAACATCAAATTTTTATTAATGATCGAATAGGAAAGTAGGAGAAAAAGAAAAAAAATGACATAATGTACAAGAACAAGAACAAACATTCTTAAGGGGGACTATAGTAATGGAGAACGAGGGAATCTCCCCTAATCAAATTATCCCCCTTAGGCTTGAATGGATTGGTATTGGGGGAATATTTAAACCTGAACCCACTATGGAGGCAAGGTGATCCACACCCCTTTACCCCTCTCTCCACATGTGAGCCACCTATATATTGTTGTTGACGAGATTTTTTTCACATTTTAACTGTGTAATATATAGACTAAGGGGTGTCACATTTTTCATGGAGGGCCTAATGAAGGATCAAAGAATATGTCTCCACTTGTGTGATCTACAGGTTCATCTAACTACAAAGGGATAACCCTATTAGCATTACTATCACCTCAGCTTGTAGAGGGTCACCATCACCATACATATTAGTAATGTCTAATATGATGATCCCCCCCGAGTGTCACACACCACACCCCACCTCTCAGATTTCCCAAAATTCAAGACCATCCATGTTAAGATTATAACCTAATGTCAGGTGATTCCATCATACCCATTGACCCACTAGTTTGTTGATGGGGACCTGGGCATGCAAGGAGTGAACATTGCGAAGGTTCAGAAAAGGAACATCTCAGTAGTCCTTGAAGAGGGTGTACATGCCTATCATTAGGTTCATTGTACACACTCTGAAATTCCTTGAAGTTGGATTTGTTCCCTCAAAAATATCTTGGTTTCTAGCCTGCCACAGACACCAGCAGTGGCCCTAAACATCATAGACCTCATAATTCTTTTAAGGCCCTCCTTGGAAGTCCCATGGAACCACCTAACCAGGAACGATTCCCCATCACAATCATGAGCGGAGGGCGTAGCAAGGCCACCGAAGAATGACCAAAATTCTTGCACCCAGTTGCCTTCAAAGACCAAATGGATCGCACTTTCCTCCTGAGGGTGTCATATCATTCCAGTTACTATGGTGATCCTGCTTGAACTGAACCCTCAGAAATTCCATGGTAGTAAAATCTCCTGAGGAAGATGATTCAAGTTGAGGTTGAAATCCTATAACATATATAGTTCATGTTGAGGTGGAAATCCTATAACAGTTCCATTTTAATAACAACAACCAAAAAAATTAGTACACTTGATTCTATGTATTTAATTTTATAATTAAAGGGAAACCCATAGAAAACCCGACATGTGGCATAATGGAATATATTATAAATCAACTAGAATTTCTGGGAAAAGATATGGAGCCCCTACCTCATACTTAGGATGGTCTACTCATCTAATATCTAGGCTTTAATTATTCTAGTTCAAGATAAAATAGATGAGTTGAAAAGCACCCTGAAAATAGGTCATATTATCTCACACCAAAAGAACACTAAATATAGTGAGATAAATAGAAAGAATAAGATATTGGAGTTGATAACATACCAAGAGGAGTTTATTTTCATAGATGAAACTAAAAATGAGAACTACAGTGAGGAGATACATATGACTCTATAAGAGGGATGAGGCAATTCTGAGTGGGTTCCCTCCTATCTATGATGAAATGAGGAGCTGATCCCATGCTTCACTTTTTTTAAAAAAAAATTATGCCCACATATTACATGACAGGTAAGTGTTACACATATTGTAATATTATTATGATGTGTAACAGAAACATTTTGTGTATTCCTCATAGAAATCCATTGAGGTTGCGCATCATGAATCCATTGGGCCTCACCCCATGCAACCATTACATGCCACTTAAATGTTGTACACGGTGTGTAAAACTTGTAGTTGTTGTTTTTAGCAACCTGACAAGCATTTATTATTTTGGTTTTTTTCCAAACCCTCAAGACATCCACCAAATCATAAAATAAATAGGAAAACATTATTTATGGATGATCAAACCATAGTAATCACACTCTGATTCCTAAAATTCAAAATGGCCTATCCATGAATGCCAAATTTTAAACTCCATTGGATATTCAATCTAGACTATAATAGGAGACATTACATTGATTAAGATTTGAAAGTATGTTCGTTGATATGATTTTTAAGTTGATCCATATTATCACATAGGAGTGGTTTCTATGTTTTCCAACTCTACTATAACACCCTATTATTTTATAATATATATATATATATATATATTCACAATACTATGTTTGATAGCTTATTTCATAAGAAAAACCACACTGAAATAAGATGCGACATATTTGATAAATATTATTAAGAAAATTTAAGTGTAATAAATCCTACAATAAAGGATATTATTTAATTAATTATAAATTCTTATGAAATTTTATTATGAACTATTAATGTTTTAAATGTACTTTTTTAATAAAACCAATTTTCATTATTTATTTAATTTTTATTTAAAAGATAAATTTATAAATTTAATATTATTAATTTTAAAAAATTAAAATCATTTTTAAATCCCACATATCAACATAATATTATGATTAATTTTTTAGATTCTTCCAATAGAATTGATTTTGTAGTGAACTGTAAAAAAATACTAAATTTGTCGATACCATCACTTTTATGACAATATCAAAATGTAAGAATGAATTAATATTTTTTGATATATTTTTCTATTTAAATATATATTTACAAATTAATATACATATATTCATAATTCTATATTAAATTTTAAAAGGAAATGTTAATTTTTTTGAAATTGGGGTAATATTGTACCCTAAAAACTGTTTTTATTCACTTATATTAAAAAATTAGTTTTAATCGCTTGTAGAAATTAACTCTAAAAAATTAATTAATATTTTAGGTGAACATGTTAATAATATTTAAAATTTTCAATTTCCTTTTTAGGCATAAAATTATGATTACTAAAAATAAAATTGATAACCGTGTTAATTGTAAAAATATTAATTTAATAAAAAATTACTAATATTGTGTATTTTTTATGCAATACAATAAAATAATACCGTATAAAAAATGATTTTTGTATAATTTTAAGACCAATATATAAATATATTTTCTGAATTTTAATTGGTAATCAATACCAAAAAATATTAATAACTCTAAATGTTGAAAACAATATTTTTTCTACAAATTTGTTTTTTAATTTTTGAAATTTTTTATCTTTAAGGATAATATTATATTATTTATAATTTTAATTGGATTATATGTGGATTAAATTTTGGCTCATCGAAACAAAATTTTCTAATTTGTTTTACCTTATATTTTTAATTAAATAAAAATTAATCGTGTAAAAACTAGTTACCAAGTTAAAAAAGGAAATCATAAAATATAAAAAAACGTGGTAATAGGATTGAAACATGTTTAAAAATTGTGTGAAAATGAGTGGTAGAGTAATTATCCACCTGTGATAATGACATACACAAGTATTTATCATTTTTAGAGTCATTTTACTTTGAAATATTTCATCCCATTATTGAAAAATAATTGGTATTTTAAAAAGTACATTTTTATTCACTTATAAAAGGAGAACACTTACACCACTTCATGTGCACTTATACTTACAAATTTCCCCTTGTAACTATTGCATTTTTTCTCATCCATAAAACCTCTCTGATGTTCTGAAGCCTATGGTTTCTATTCTTAATCTTTACCCCTTCATTTTTATGGAGACTATAAAGATAAATTACATGGTCCAAACATGATTATTACTTAATCCTTAACTTTTTCTTATTAATTTTTTCACATCCAAACCTATTGTAACCATAGTTATATAATGACTAAAATATCACTATTATATTGATGTGTTATTATATTCATATAATAAAAAAAAATATGTGAAAAATTAGGTAATTTTAATAATAAATAAATTTTATGTGTTAGTAATATTCATGATCAAAATTTATAGATTCACATTCATTGCAATAATTTTATATTATTTTTAAAATTGAAAAGAACAAATAGGTTTATTCTATTTAATGTGATTTCTATGTATCATATAGTTTTATTTGATAGTTAAATTTAATAATTTTAGGAATTTAATTGGATAAAATGATTTTTTTATGTATTTATATTAAATATAGGTTAGGTTGATTTTTTGGGGATTTTTATAAAATTATTTTTTTGGTAGAATAGTGAAAAATACTGATTTTTATAAAACTTGTTATTTTATTTCATGAATTAAAAATTACCACTCTAATTTGGATTGGTTTTAATGTAAAATTCATGCATTTTTAATGAAAAAATATAATTAATTATATAAGAATCGATATTATAATCGATGTTTGTATAAATTATTGTTTAGGAATAATTTTTTCCTAAAAATACTATTTTTCAATGCATTCTGCATGCTTATATTAAATTAAATTTATACCAATTAAAAAAATTGAATCTTAAAAATGTATTCCATACTTGGAATCAAGACATTGAAATTTATTAATAAGGCTAATTTCATTTTTTATTTGTAATGAATAGTTAACATGGTAAATCTGTCACCTTGGAAAAGGGTAAAATGAGTTAATTAAGGGTTAAAATAAGTGATAAGGTTAAAAAATATCATCTTAATTCTTATTAGATGTTAGTATTCAGACTCTTATCATATTATATACTAAATGGGATAGATTTAGAGCCACTTTATCATGAATAAAACATTATATTATTTTAAAATATTGAAAAATTACAAGAGTGAAACTCCCCTTACTTATAAAAGGGAACCCAATCTGCAATAATATTCACATAAATTGATCTCTTTATCATAACCAGTACTTCAATAAATAAATTCTCAAAATATCTCCTTATGTATTTTAGTTATGGTTCTCACCAAAATACTAAACTAAATTGATTAAGGTTTAAGAAAAATGATGTTTTCGAAAGAAGAGGCATAACTCTTAACTGAGTGTTTTCTGTTTATTTATTCTTCCACCAACCTAAAATATTCTATAACCATACCGATAAGATAACGTCCACATATTGAATATATTAATTTTTTTATGATGATGGAACAAATATTTTTCATATTTTTTCCAACCTATGGTAAATGAAATCTTTGCTCACGCATACATATAAACTACCAATTTCATGAAGTGATGTGTTTCATTATTTATCACACACCTAAAAAGGTAGGTTATTAAGATGGATATAATAAATATATATTATATTCATGAAATAATTATTAATATTTAATGATATGTTATTACTTAACTTATAAACCTCCCATTCATTGGAAGATGACAACTTCACTCGTTCTTTTGTTTGGACTTACACCTTCGCGAATCGATGTGATTTTTTTTCATATTATCATTTATTTAATAGTTATAAATTTAATTTAATTTAAAAATTATAATTATTTTATTATTAATATTATGGAGATTATAGAACAGTAATCCATTTTAACATTTTAAACCCACCAATGTTGTTTTGCGATTATAAACCAAATGTCACCAAAACGTTTGAAATTAAATTAATTGATTTGATAAATATATAAGGAATGTTAATAAATTATTTAGAAGGTATAATAATATAAATGTAATACAAATAATAATGTTTTTTATGAATTTAAAATATTATTATAATAATATTATATACGAAATAAAGTATGCGCGTGGTGAGTTGGACTCTAGGTAAGGAAGTTTTATTTAAAATGTTATTTTAAAAGGTTAAAATTTTCTTATATTTTCCCTCTATACCCATGCCCATTAAAATGTATAAAATATGTTATTAATAAAAAAAAATATGTATTCAAATTAATTTTAAATCACGTTTGAATATCTTTATTAAGGATTTAATAGATTCTTTTTTAATGTTTATCAAATAAGTTTTTTTTTTCATTTTTATAAAATTTTGATATGAGTTTCTTAACGTATACAATATCAATAGAATTTCCCTCCACTATGGACATTATTATTTATGATGATAAATCTATAGATTTTATATTTCATTCAAATAATATTATATATATTTTTATTTGAGTAATAATACTTTTATGTGTTTTCAAAGAAAATGGATTTTTATCCTTATTTTTATATGAAGCTTGAATAAGTATATATATATATGTGTAAAATGATATAATTTATGAGATTTTATGATATAAATGAAAGGTTATATGTGTTTTTAGGTTTTTATTATTATTTTTAATTATTTATTATGATTATTGAGCATGATATAGATATATAATTCAGTGGGTAATGTTTTTTCTAAAGGTAATATATGTTGGAATTAACGAAGTATGTTATTCCATTTTCATGAGTTATTGTAAGAGTGATATAAAGATGATTTATCAATGTACCTATATGAATATTATTTTATATTGAATTATTTTTCATTGAATTATTTTTATTTTATAATTAACCATAATGAGATTATGTTTACATGAAATTTTATGCCCCTTTTATGGGTGAAAAGTAAGTTTTTTTCAATAAAATGTTTTAATGAGTGATCATGTTTTACATGAATCCCTCATGATATGATATTTGATTTATGAATTCATAGAAGTTGTTTTATCAAAATATTTGGGAAGTGAGTTTTATTTCATGAGTAAGTAAATAATTATTTGAGCTTATGATTATTTATATAAAAGAAAAATTTGTTATGGGATTTCATGAATTTCAAAATTGACTAACAAGTTTCTCTCTTTTTGTACCCCTTACTGTGTTAATTAATATCAAACCAATTTAAAAAATATTTTTCCGCAAGGATAATTATTATTATGATATATAACATGATTTATCTTTATATTTTGAAAACTCATCTTAATGGAAGAATTTTTTTTTGAATAAAACTTTTTTTAAATATTTAGCAATTTTGTTTTTTTTGGGAAAAATAGATATTGGGTGAATGTTTCTACATTTTATTGAAAGGTTTTGATATTTAATAGTTTATTCCAAATTATATAAAACTTTGAACCAAAAATATCCCTGGCTTATAATAAAAGGAAATCATTTTTATAAATCATGTATGTATGGTTTGTTTAAGACATAAGTACTTATAATTGGTATTAGAGGAAATGTTTATATAACTTTAGGTGTTAGGGTATAATTAATAAAATAAATTTAATGAATTTTAATACCTTTATTATTTTATAATGAAAAAACTATGAGGATTTCCCTGTTGATTCATCTAATTTTTTCCTCTTTTAAAATGGATTTATATATAGGAATCTAGGTGAATGAAGGGGAATCACAGTAGGAGGATAATATTCTTCCAAATCAGCAACACGAGATGGTTGGAATGAGAAAAAATTGGTAGTATATTTTTTAAATAAGTTGAAGAAGGATATTAATGGTGGTTACCATTCAAGATATTGAACAAAAATTCAATATAGGAACATCTGATAGTGGATCATTTAATGAAACAACACTTTATATATTTTTTGGAATCTTGTATCCAACAATAGCTAAGGAATGAATCAATTATATAGAAATGATATTTGATGTTTTGGGATTTTTGGAAATCATAATATTATTCTTTCTATTTATAATTTTTACGATGATGCTAAATAATGGGGGCCTCTTATTAAGAATATGAAGGCAAAAGATGATCTTGATTCTATAGTGTAGTCAATATTCAAAGAAATTTTCCTTGAGAAGTATTTTCTTATGGTTGTTTGAATTAGAATATAATGGATTTTTTTATCTTATGAAAAATTATGATAAAATGGTTTCTGTTAATGATTCATATTTTATTATATTGTTTGAGTATTCACCAAAGTTCATTCTAGACAATTATAATAAAATTTATAGTTTTTACTTGATATTGAATACAAGTTTGTGAATATATTTAGCCATTAATGAATTTAAAATCTATAAAAAAGTTATACATAGTAGAGACAAGGGTGATGTGGAATTGGTTTAGCTATTATAACAATAAAGATAAGATGTATTCCATATATCCTAGAATGGGAAATCACCGTTCATAGAAATTAAAAGGTAGGAGGTCTAAATTTCCTATTTGTGATAAGTGTCACATAAAGCATCCTGATGAGTGATTCATGAAATATATAAGGTATAATAAATGTGGTATGATGAGAAATTTTACTCATTATTTTAATGAAAATGATAAGATGAATTATTTTAAAAAATATATGATAATATTTTAGTGAGATATCTCAAATTTAATGAGATGGACCATTATTCTTATGCATGTACGATGAAAATCATGAATGATTAGATTAATCAAGACCATATATATATAAAGGTGTGGAAAAATCATTCAGAACTACCTTAGATAATGGATTAACATAAAATGAAGTGGTGAAAAGTACATTAATTTTTTATTTATATTATTCCAAATTCTTGTTAGATCTGGGTCTATATATTCAATTATTTTTAGGGATTTTTTTTAAAAAATGTAAATATAATCAAAATAAATGGAGAAATAAATTTTACTAAAAACTGTTGGTGTTATTATTAAATAAATATTATTTATTTTAATCTTCTAATGATTATCTATGAAAACATTTTTTCTAAATGTCTTATTCTCTTCACCATATTTAAGTTTGATGTTATTCTATATATGGATTGGCTTTTATTTTATCATACTAATATATATTACAGATCCATATAATTTATATTCAAATTTTAATGTGAGTTTAAATATTAATTTATTAATGATTTAATACTTATTAATATATATCAAAAATCTGAGAAACAAAATAAATTTTAGAGTAAAATTTAAATTTCTATTTTTTTGAAAAGTGGGATGTTTTTTATATTAGTGATGTTCTAGTAGTAAATTAGTATATGGATGTATTTTCTTAATATTTATATGGAGTTATTTCTGATATTGAGGATGAATTCACTATTGAATTTTCTCTATAAGCAAATCCAATTTCAAAACCCCTTATGAAATTGGTATATTAGAGTTATGAGAATTGACAAAGTAGTTACAAGAGTTTCTTCAAAAGGGTTTTATTGAACCGAGTAGTTAAAATTGGGGTGCTCCTATATTTGTTGTTGAAGAGAGGGATGGTTCAATGAAGGTTTTCCTTGATCATAAGGAACTAAATACCATTAATATTAAGAAAAATTATATGTTTCCTCATATATATGACTTATTTTTTTATATTGATGAAGCACCTTATTATTAAATTATTGATGTTAGGTCTAGATGTGAATAACTAAAATTAAAGGATAAATATAATCTAAAGATGACATTTCATACTATGTATGGGAATTATGAGTTTGTTGTCATTCCATTCAGTTTGACTAATGAACTAACTTTATTCATATATCTTATTAATAGAGTTTTCTTAGATTATTTAAAAAAATTGTGATTATGTTTATTGATGACATTAAAGCTTCTAGGAAAATTTATTTGGAATATGAGAAACATATAAGGATTGTTATAAATATATTAAGTAAAAATAAATTAAATAGAAGATTTATAAAAATATAATTTTGTTTAAAATATATTTATTTAATTAGACATATTATTTATAAATATGAAAACAATATTTATATTACTAAAACTAAGGTGGTGGATGAGTGCCCATGAATGGAAAATTTCACTTAAAGTTTTAAATTTCCTTTATTTTTGCCTAACTACTGAAATTTGATGAAAAATGTGACCGATAATATAAATACCTAACCACAGTTTCCTAGAGTTGGGGTTTTATTTGATTACATTTTTTTATTACAAGGAAGTATTATCCTAAAGGAATAACTTATTTAGTAGTTTTGGAAAACAAAATACATACATATGTTTGGAATTACAACTTGAAATAAAAAACAATTAATAAACTCCTTTGACAACATCAATAACTACTAGGTTATTTTTGTAGGTCATTCAAAATATACCTCTTAATGTCTTGGGAAAATAAAACACAAGAAATGAGTGAGATCAAATTATCAGTAAGGCTATTCAATACAGTGTAAGATATCATAAACATAAACCTTATGAATGGTGAATAACTAAAAACACGTGCCTTTAAAAATGAACATGAACACATTATGGCAGGAATAAGAGATGATTAAATAAAGATTTAATAAAGCATAATCAAGGGTATTCTACTAGTCAAATAGCCTCATGAAATTTAAATTACTAGTTTCATAATGATGGAATGCATAATTACGGATATCATAACCATACAGCCAAGGCCTCATGCCAAGACCATAAATAATTATTTTGTCAAGGCCTTGTGCTAAGACTATAGTTTGTCTCATGAGAAGTACTGATGCATTGCAGGGATATAGTGGGGCCCACCATTAACTTACTAATTAAAATTCATTCATCATATAAAAGTGGATAAAAATAAACAACATATACATTCATATTGAAAATGTCATATGAAATGTATATAACTTTCCTCGAACATTAAGAATAAACACTAACAATTCAAAGTAAATTGGTGAATGGTTTTAATATGAAACATCCATATTCGAACAAATAATAACCCATTCAATCAAATATGGTATATGATATCATAAAATATTAATCCCAATAATACATAATAATCAACAATAATGTTGAAATAGATGAATACCATCTTATAAAATCATCAAGTAATTATTGAGATAAATACTCTTTTACTTTGAAAAGAAGAGTTATTTTGAAAATATATTTTTATAAAACCAGAAGTGAAGTAAGATATTATTTTCATAATAAAATTATTTTTTTATAATGAAAATGGTTTCTAAAAATAGAGTATATAGTTCCCTTTAAAATAGGTAAGAAATTGAGGAATTCCCTTAAAACGGGCTTGTTCATCAGGAAGGATTTTTGAAAGATCCTTTGAAAACATGTAACTCCACATAAAATAAAGAAGGATTATATATTTTATACATACATATAACAATAGAATTTATGAGGACTAAAAAATAATAATTAAGAATTTAATTGGTATAAAGAGAGACAAATATCAACTCAAAGAAAACAGAGGTTCGGGTAGGAAACCCTTTCCTTATGTCTGTAGGTATTCCACACTTGATCTTAATTACCTAAATAATAAAATATAGGTTAATAAATAAATTATTCCAGAACGTCCAATACATGTCATATTTTTATAATAACCTTATTAGGTTCATTCAGGGCCTTTTTATGGGTTAATAGATTCAATTTCATTGTTTGGGAGTGTTTTCTTCCTTGGTTTTCTTGATCGTTGTACTTATATTCATGTATAGATAAACATGTAGAATGAAAATGGTTTTACAGAATAGAACTTGTATTTTATTAGTTGAAAAACATAATATTAAATGGTTATAATTTTTTTGGTTATTGGGAGTGAGGATGAATCATTATATAAAACATTTATGACAATTATTTGGGTTAATTGGGGGTTCATGATCACAACGAACTCATTTTGATTTATAAATTAATATAACGTGTAAAAAAGGATTATAGAACCATACATATGTTATAATACATATATTATAGTTTGGTTTAAACATCAAAATGGTTTCATGAATATAATTGATGATTGTAATAGAAATTGAAACCCCACTATCCTTGAATGTGATAAATTAACACATATCGTATGGTGTTTTCATTTATAGTATAACTAAAGGGAAAAAGAGAGATGATGATGAATTATTAATTTATCATAACAGAATTACTGTACATGTATGGTACCATATTCATCAAAAAATTTGTATGAAATGAGGCAAGGAAAGAGAAAAATAAAGGAGCTTGAAATAAAAGAAATGAAAAGAGGAATTTACCTCTTGAAGTTATCTTCCTTGAGAGTCTCTTTAAGGGAGATGTTTTGGACTTTTTATGAGACTAATAGATTATAGATGTGGGGAAGTTTATTGGGAGGATATTTGATCATAATTAAGACAAGGAACATGGCTTGAGAGGTGTGAAGAGAACATGGAGTGGGGGGGGGGGGGTTATAGTGGAGGAGAGGAGTGATTTTTGAATATGTTATTCATTATTTTATCATTTACCTCAAGAAAACCAATAGTGTTGATTAAAATAACCCATATAGTAATAAGTTCATGTAAAATCTAACCAATTTTTCTTACATCATCCATGATTCTAGGAATAGTGAATTTAACTTATATTGTATATATATGGTAAATTACTGTATTTTACTATTCATTAAAAAATTTGAATATTTTAGAAAAATCCCAAAAATCCCCCCTAACCATTTTTTTGACATGTAGAATTAAAAAAATAACTTCATTTTGTTGAAACTAATTTTATAAATATGATTAATTTAATTTTTAATGAAAATCATAATTTATTTTAAAAAGAAAAATTTTAAAACAATAATTCGTTTTATACCACTTTTAAAAATTAATCAAGATCTCATTATTATATAACCTTAATAAAATAAAATAATAATATGATTTAAAATTAATAAGGGTCATATTAATGTTCATATTTATATTAATAAGGTTATGTTTCTATTCACCAAAAATTATGTTTGTCTTATCAGACTCTAAATATCATACTGAATGCAACTATGTATGTCCGTTTTTCGAAATTGAAATCATAGTGGTGGAAAGAATTATGTTTATTGTCTAGGTTATATCAAAATTGTGATTTATAGAGACTCAGTGTTTCATAAATTCAATATTAAATTTACTTATAAATTCTTGGGGTGTTACATTCTCACACTAACTAAAATTTTGTCTTCAAAATTAATAGAATGTTACCTCACAAAAATATTTGGGTAGTTCTTCATCATAAGCTCCTGAGGATCCGAAGTTACCTATTTGATTTGATGATTCTTCCAATGTATCTTTACTAGTCGAGTCATTCAATTCCTAAACAGTTGTTCTTTAGTGTCTAGAATCCAGATAGGCTCTTCACTGTAAGATATTTCTGGTTCCAATTCTATACCTTCAAATGTGAGGACATGCATTGGGTCTAGCATGTACTTTCTCAACAATGAGACATGAAACACATAGTTCACCTTAGATAGTATTGGCGACATTTACAAAGGATAATACACAAATATAACTCTATCTAGAATTTCAAAAGGGCCCACATACCTAGGGCTCAATTTCTCTTTGTTCTCGAATCATATAACACCCTTATATGGAGATACTTTTAATAAAATATGATATCTCACTTGAAATCTCAAATATTTCCTTCAATTATCATCATTTATCTTTTTTTTTATTTGAGATTATTTGATATGGGTTTGAATACTCTTTAACTTATCTTTTGTTTCCTACCTATGCTCTAGAACCACAAGATTCCTTTCACTGACTTCATCCCAACATATTGGTGTACAACATCTCTTTCCATACAATGCATCATATGGTGCGATTTGAATGATTTAATGGAAACTATTATCATAGGAAAACTCCACCAATGGTAAATACTGATCCCACATACCTTGAAAATAAATTAATAATGATCTCAATATGTCTTCTAATTTTTGGATCATCCTTTTTGATTTCCCATCAGTTTGAGGATGATATGAAATACTCAAATGAAGCTCAATATCCAAATAACTATGAAGGATTTTTTAGAATTTAGATGTAAATCAAGGATCATGATAAAAAACTATTGAAATAGGTTCTCCATGATGTCTTAAAACTTCAATGATATAGAGTTGTGCAAGGTGCTCCAGTGTAAAATCCTCCCTTAAAGTGAGGAAATGTGTAGATTTTGTAATTCAATCAACAATTATGCATATTGAATCAGACATTCATGAAATTTTGGGTAATCTAGTGACAAAATACATGGTGATATCATCCCATTTCCATATATAAATAGGTTTATGTTTCATGAATCCTCTAGTATATTGTCTTTTAGACTTCACATGTTGACAGGCTAAAAATTATGATACATAATCAACAATTTCCCACTTCATGTTGCCCCACCTGAAATTTTCCTTGAAATATATATACATCATCATGATACCATGATGTATAGAGAAATTCAAACAATGTTCATCATCCAATAACACTATTTTTAGCATGGGTATAACTGGTACACAAATCCTCTTACAGAATTTCATAATTCCATCTTTACACACAAAGTTATCAAACTTACCATCATTTACACCATTAATTTTTTTTTGTAGATTCTCATCATCAGACTGAGAAGTTTTAATTATTTACAGTAGAGATGGTTGGGAAACCAAATGAAAAATTAGGGATGTTTCACCTTCTTTTATAATTCCCATATCCATAATTACTAGATCTATAAACAAATGATCCCTTTCAATCCTCATTTTAATTAGGACTCCACGTTCCTTTCTACTCAATGCATCATCTAACTTATTTTCCTTTCATGGGTGGTAGTGTGTGGAACAATCATGACCTTGAGTAGTTCAAGCCATATCATTTTCCTCATGTTGATTTTGTTCAGTGATAAGCTATATTTTAAGATCTTATGATCTATATATATCTCACATCTTTTTCCATAGAGATAATGACTCTATATATTCAGAGAATTGATTACAAATTCCAGCTAAAGATCAAGAGTAGGATAGTTTTTTTCATTAATTTTTAACTTCCTTGATGTATAGGCAATGAATCTATCATTCTGCAAAAGGACACAACAAATTCATTTCTTTGATGCATTACTATATATCACAAACCCATCATTCCCCAATGGAAGAGTTAGTATTAGAGAATTCACTAATATCTGCTTTAATTCCTCAAAACATTGCCCACATACTTTTCTCTATATGAACCTAACCCATTTACGTGTAATCTTGGTTATTAGGTTGGATGAATAGGAAATGTTTTGAAACAAATGCCAATAATAACCTACTAAACCAATAAACCTACATAAATCGATTATGTTCATTGGAGTAGTCCATTCTTGCATAGCCTTTTTCTTCATAGGATCAACAAATATTCCATCTTTAGATAAAATGTGGCCAAGAAAGGTAACTGATTGATTCCAAAATTCACACTTGCTAAACATCCCATATAATTGGTTTCATTTAAGTGTATTCAAAATTGTGCGCATTTGATTTTCATTATCTTTATATATTTTTTAGTATACAAAGATATCATCAATAAATACCACCACAAAGTCATCAAGATATTCCTTGAAAACTCTATTAATTAGAACCATGAAAATAGAGGGTGGATTTTTCAGTCCAAAAGGCATTACTGTAAACTTGTAATTCCCATACCTGGTTTGAAATGCTATCTTTGGAATGTCTTCTTTACTCAAAACTAATGATATCCAGATCGAAGGTCAACATTTGAAACATATTGGTCTCTATGAAGTTTATCAAATAAATCATCAATGCGAGGTAGGAGATAAATGTTATTTATTGTTATATAATTGATACCCATGTTGCCAATGCACAACATCACAGATCCATCTTTCTTCTTAATGAAATCAAAAATGGATCCCCATGAAGAAATAATATGCTAAATAAATCAATTATCACACAATTACTATAGTTGTTTCTTCAATTATACTAATTCCACAGTGGCCATTTTATAAGGGGTATTTGATATGGGATATGAATTAGGAATTAAGTCAACGGAAAACTCAATTTCCCACTCTGGAGGATGTCTAGGTAAATCCTCTGGAAACACATCAACACAGTATTTCACCGTAGGTACATCCTCTATTTGACCATTCCTTTACTCACCCATAGTTATTTTATTCCCCTCCTCCCCAAAAAATTTAATTCAGTAGAGCTACTGGGGGGTGGATCTAGATGAAAATCAGATGATGATGTTTCTTCCCAAAAGATAAGGGATTTTACATTGTCCTCAAAATTTGTAACCTCCTTTTTCTTGTAATAACATTTTATATCATGGTTTGAAAGAAAATCCATAAGGATGATTATATCAAAGTCAATCATGGTTATGATGACAAGGTTAGAAATAAAAGCATGTTTATGTACCATAATTTGGACTTCCTAATAAAATTTTTTTGCAATGATACTTCCCTTATGAGTTTTGACTGAAAAATACCTTATTAAGTAAAATTGGAAATATCTTATTTTCTTTGAAAATTAGGAAGATATGAGAGAATGTGATGACCCAAAATCAAATAAATCATTGGCTATGTTTTTGGAATCAATTAAAGTACCTTCCACCATATCATTAGGGACTTCAATATCAGCAGTTATGATAGTATAGGATTAGACTTTCTCCCTTGGCCTTTTTTGGTAATGTTTCCTTGACACCTAGGAAAATAATTTTAATAATGTTCCCTATATCTGAAATTGTAGCATTGAACATTTATAGCCTCTTTCTTCAACTTACAATCCCAATATTGGTGGAATTTTTTTAAACTTGTAATATACACCCATAGCATTCGGGAAAGTACCAAGGTGTCTCTTCCTAAAATTATCACAAGGTGGAAGGCCAAATCTTCCATTCTTCCCAATATCATTATTTCCTTTTCTAGAGTTTTAAAATAGACCTCTTCTTCTCTTTATTTACCTTAATTTTATAAGAATTATATAATTCCTTTTCTATTTTGATAGCACATGAGACTATATCTTCATATGATTAGAAAATTCAGGAGACTATATCCCTTTGGATTAATGGTTTTAAACCATAAAATAATCGATAAATCTTGATCCTTATATTATGTATGAAGTCTATGGAATGTATTTCTAACCTTGTGAAGTTAGATTCATACATTTCAATATTCTCTTCCTATTTTTTCCTCAGATTCAGAAACTGCCTCTCTATATATTCTCATTGTTCACAATGGATGTATTTTTCTAAGAATATTTCCTTTATATCCATCCATTAAATTTCTTCTATTTATTCCTCCTATGTTATGTTTTGGATTAAATACCACCACTGATCTGCATCTCCTGATAGTCAATAAGCTACCATGATAACCTTATCTCTTTTGTTACATCCCAATGTGAGAAATATCTTCTCTAATAAACTTATCCACTACTTTTTTTTATGAATGTGTTTTTAGTCCCATTAGATGATGTAAGATTTTGTCATATAAAGCGGTCTAATATAGCTCTCCCACATTGTGGATCTAGATGCTCCATATGGGTAGGGTTATTATTCATAACCTAAGTCAGTTGTCCCAGTATAGTTTTAAGTTTCTTAGCACCAGCAAAAACACCAGAGCCAACATAATTATATTTCATAAGAGGGAAAACACTATATAGGTCATGCACATTCATATGGTTTCCATTACTTCTAATATACTCCCTTTCTAAATAAATTCATACAATAGATTAGGTTATGAATCATTATGTATAATATTAATGTATAAAAAATATATACCATAAATTAAAATTATATACATAGATAATCTCATAATCATAAACATGGTTTCATTGAGGAAAAATTTACATTAAAATCCTAAAAAATGGTTGTATAGAAAATGTGAATTATCCTATAAATATCCACCAAGAGTGTCAAACTAGTTGATCAGTAAGGCCCATTTTAGTGTACCAGGATACCTTGGATCAACCCTGAAACTCCTTGTCAGAGTTGTCACTCCTAGGTACATTTGTTCCAAAACCATGTCTAATTATAGTTTCCAAATATGGATTTATTTGATAGAAATATCCACATAATCTATTCCTTACCAAAAATTCCTGGATGATCTTGTATGTTTTATCCTCAAAGTCTATCTGAGGGTTTTGTTCCCAAATCTATGTTTTTAAAATATAGTATCCATGTTTTCTACTAAAATTACATTAATACCAACTTTACAAACAAGACCCAAGTTTTCCAAAGTTAGTCCCTTATTTAATTACATTGGCATGATTATAGAAAATTTGTATCTTTATAGAAAATATATTTTACTAGCTTTGGAAAACCGGATACATACATAATTTCAATATTACAACTTGAAAGGAAAAAAATTTAGAAACTCCTTTGACAACATCCCTAACTCCTAGGTTATTTCTCCATGTCATTCATAATATACCTATTAATGTATTGGGAAAATGAAACATAAGAAAAAGGTGATCTCAAATGATCAGTAAGGGTAAGAAATACCGCAGAATATATCATTAACACAAACATTTGGCATGGTGAATAATTAAAAACACATTATGACTGGAATAAGAGATGAATAAATAATGCCATAATAAAGCATAATCATGGGTATTATACTAGTTTGATAACCTTATGAAAATTAAATTACTAGTTTCATAATGAGGTAATTCATAATTCCATACATCATAACCATATCATCAAGGCCTCATGACAGGACCATAAATAATCATTTTGTCAAATACTTTTTCCAAAATTGTAGTTTGTCTCATGAGACATACCAATTAATCAAGGGGATATACAGGCCCCCACATGTAACTTACTACGAAAAATTAATTCCTAATATGAATGGGGATAATAATAAAAAATTTCTACATTAATATTGAAACTAACATATGAAATGAAAATAACATTCCCTAAACATTAAATATAAACACTAAACATTCAGAGTAAATTAGTGAATGGTTTTAAGATGGAACATCCATAGTCAAATTAATCATAAACAATTAAATTAAATATTACAGATTATATCATAAATTTTTAATCCAAATAATAAATAATAATCAATAAGAGTGTTGAAATAGATGAAAACCATTTTATAAAATCATCGAGTAATTATTGAGATAAATACTATTTTACTTTGGAAAGAAGAGTTCTTTTGGGAAAATAATTGTATAAAAACAGAAGTGAAGGAAGAAATTATTTTCATTAGAGATTCATTATTTGGGAAATACAATATATTCTAAATAAAAATTATATTGTTCCCTTGAAAATACTAAAGAATTTGAGAAATTCCCTTGAAATGAGACTGTTTATCGAAAATGATTTTGGAAAGATCCCTTTGAAACATGTAACTCACCACAAAATAAATATGTATTATGTATTGTAAACATATATATAACATTAAAACATAATTTATGAGGAGTAAATGATAATAATTTAGAATTTAATTGGGATAAATAGAGATAAAGAGTAACCCGAAAGAAAATGTAGGTTCAGGTAGGAAACCCTTAGCATATGTCCGAAGGTGTTCCTCACCTGATCTTAATGACCTAAATAATAAAATTTAGGTTAATAAATTAATGATTAAATAATATAATATACATTTAATTTATTTATTATAACCATTTTAGGTTCATTCATGGCCTTTTTATTGGTTTGGAGATTCAATTTCATGGTTTGGGAGTGTTTTTTTCCTTGGTTTTCATTATGAGTTTACTTATATTCATGTATAGATAAAAAAGTAGAATGAAAATGGATGTCCATAATAGAAGTTTTATGTTATTAGTGAACAAAAAAATATTACATGGAAATAAAATTCATTTTTTTATTGGTAGTGAAGATGAATCATTGTATAAAAATTTAATGACAAATTTTTGGGTTAATTGGCGGTTCTTGATCACAACGAACTCATTTTGACTTATAAATTAACATCATGTGTAAAAAATGATTAAAAAACATTAAATAAATTATAATACATAAATTATTTTTTGGTAGAACCATAAAAATGGTTTCATGACCAGAATTAGAGATGGTAATAGAAATTAAAAACCTGTCGTCCTTGAATGTGATAAATTAATACATCTCAGATAGTGTTTTCATTTCTAGTATAAAAGAAGGGGAAATGATAGATGATAAAAAATTATTAATTTATCATTACAAAATTAAATTATATGTAAGGTAATGTAATAATCACAACATTTTTATTAAATGAGGCGATGAATGAAAAATAAAATAAAGGAACATAAAATAAAAGAAATAAAAAGATGAATTTACCTCTTGAAGTTATCTTCCTTAAGAGCATCTTTAGGTGAGAGGTTTTGGTCTATTTATGAGACCAAGGGTCTTTGGGAATGGGGGAGGAGCATGAGAGGATATTTTATCAGAATTTAGACAAATCAAAAGGCTTCATAGGAGTGAATATTAGAGGGAGCGGGGGGGGGGGGGGTTATTGTGGAGGAGAAGAGTGATTTTTGAATATATTATTCATTATTTTATTATTTCGCTCAGGAAAACCAATATTGTGGATTCATGTGACCCATAATAGTAATATGTTCATTTGATTTTGAACCAAGTTTTCTTAAATAATCCACGATTCTAGGAATTATAAATTTAACTGATAATGTATATATACGGTAAATTACTATATTTTATTATTCATAAAAAATTCAAGTAATTTAGAAAAATAAAAAAATTTATCCTAACCATTTTTCGATTTTTAGAATTAAAAAATGAACTCCATTTTTTAAAAATAATTTTCTATATGTGAATAATTTAATTTTAATGAAAATAAAAATTTATTTGAAAAATAACAATTTTAGAACTATAATTCATTTTATACCACTTTGAAAAATTAATCAAGATATCATTATCTTATAATATTAAGAAAATAAAATAATAGTATGTTTTACTATTCATGAGGGTTATATTTATATTAATATTACTATTCATAAGGTTATTTTACTATTCATCATAAATTATGTTTTTCTTATCAGAATCTAAATATCTTACTGAATACAATAGTATATGTCAATTTTTTGAAATTAAAATCACAAAGATGGGAAAAATTATGTTTAATAACTAGGTTATAATAAGGTGGTGTTTTGTGTATACTCAATGTTTCATTAATTAAATATTATATTTATTTATAAATCCTTGGGGTGTTATATATTATATTTCCCACTAACTAAGGTAACTTGAAAATTTGATAAATTAACCTAGACAAAGGAATATGATGAAAGTTTCCAAGAATATAAAATAATATCGGTTAATGATTTAGTTTTATCATTTCCATATATAATTAGGTAACTTTTTATTTATAGAATTTACTCATATAAGGGACATGGTTGTGAATTGATGTATAATGATCAGGTAATGTCATTAGCATCTGGATAATTAAAAATAAATTATTAAAGTAATAATACACATGGTATTGAATAAGATATACTATTGTTTTCATTAACAATATGTATACATATTGTATATGGGTTAAGATGTAAAATATAGACTAAACATAAATGTTTAAAGTATATATTCACTCAAAAAGATTGAAACATGAGTCAAAGAACATGGTTATAACTGATAAAGAATTATTATTGTATAATTATATATCATCTAGTTAAGGTAAGAAAATAATTTTATGCATTGATTTGAAAATATAATGCATCATTAGTTATACTACGTTTTTATCATGATCCTATGATTTTGATTTAGAGAATTTTGGACTATAATTTTTTCATGTAGAAATTTACTTTATTTTGGTTAAGATATTAGTGAATTCTTCCTTGTTAGATAGAATTATGCATTCTTGTTAGGAAGATCAAGTTTTGAATGGATGATTATTGTTGACTAATAAGGGTATGTTTCATGTATTTGACATTCACAAGAAAGTTATATTATATTTAGAAATAGATTATGTGTATCAAGTGATTCCTAGTTGAAGAAGTAATTATTTGACAAATCCCTTATTCCACCATTTTATTTTCATCCAGAATGTAATAAAATATACAATTACCATTGGGAAATTTATTTTTGGGACATAATAAAGAATCTTATTAATGAGTTTACCATGACATATTTCACTTGTGATCAAATTAATATTGTATGAAAACTAATTAATTATATTGTTCATTCATTTCCAATTAATGAATAGAAATGGGAGAATATATCCATGGATTTCATAGTGGGTTTAAAGAAGAAATATTAATGTAATAACAATATTTTATTTTTTATTTATCATTTGACTAAATATATAAATTTTATTATTATTGCAGATAGTATGTATTTGGTTCATATTTCTAGACTCTACCTAAAAGAGTTATGAAAATTAAATTGAGTCCCTATATAGATGGTATCTATCAGTGATCCTAGATTTACAACTAGTTTTTGTAAAGGACTTGAAATGTTTTTTGATACTAAATTATATTTCAATATAACTTTCCATCGTTAATCTAATGTATAGTTAGAGTGGAAAATTAGGAATTTATAGGATAAAATTTAGGATTTCTCACTAGAAAATTATGGAATTTGGGACTAATTTATATCTTTTTTGGAAATTTATTATCATAAAAATTTTCAATATAGTATACAAAAAACAATTTTTTAGGAATTATATGAAAATTGGTGTCAGACTCAAGTATGTTAGGATGAAGTCAATGAAGAAAATTTATTGGGACTAGAATTTGTAGAAGAAATGGTTGAGAATGTAAAACTAATTTACCATCACATGAGGGTAGATTTGAGAAGGTATATGAGTTGTGAAGGTAACATGAAGAAATATCTTTTTTTGAGGTAGATAATCATATATTTATGAAAATAACTCATTGGAAATATATTATGGGATTTGGATAAAATGAGCATATGTACCCATGATTTATTGGAATATATAAAATTATGGAAAAGTGTATAAAAATTGAAAATTGGGTATATTTTATTAATAAATTATCATAATTTCATGATGTGTTTCATGTTTCATTATTATGTAAATGTGTACCAGATGCATCTGAAGTTTTGTGCCTTGAGGTGGTATAACTAAAAGAGAATATTTATTATGAGGAAATGCCATATCAGATTCTATATTGTATTGAGTATGTGTTATATATTTAATCAAATCATATGTTTAATATTTTTTTTGAAAAAATTATGATAGAAGAAGAATCATGGGATCCTGAAAAGGCTGTGAGGGAAGAATAACAAAAAATTTTAAGTGATAAATAAAATTATGAGAACGTATTTTCATTAAGGAGGTAAGAATTTGAAAATACATGCAATGTTAATATTAATATATTTCATGTTTTATTGATATTAATTATTAGATTTTAGGTATTTACATTCATTATAATAAATTTTATGTTCGGTTTTAAACAAAAAACAAATAGTTTTATTCAAAAAACGTTTTTTCATATATTATATAATATTATTAAAAAGTAAAATTCATAATGTTTATAAATTAATGTTTTCAAAATGGAATTAGTTTTTGATATCATCATACAAAATATATATTACTATGAAATTATTGGATTTTTTTGAATTGATTTATTTTTTGTAAATAGTGAAAAATATCAATTCTTTTTTGAAAATTGTCATTAATTGTCAATTATTTAAAAATTTACATTATAAGTTATGTTAGTTAATTAGTAAAATTAGTACCCTTTAAATTAAAATTTTCAAATTAATTTCATAATATTCATTATTTTTCTTAATTTTTATATAAATTCATTTATAGGCTTAAAAATCCATTTTTTGAAAAATATTATTTCATTGACTTCTGAATGCTTATTTTAAAATAAATTTTGGCAAATTATACGAGGATAATATTGAAAAAAATATTTCATATCTTCAATAAGGTGTTTTAAATTTATTAATATGGTAAATTTCATTTTTGTTCATAATGAATAGTAATCATGAAAAAAGATGTCAGCATAGTGAAGTGTAAAACATGTAATTAAGGTTAAATATAAGGAATAAGTTCAAAGAATATGATATTAATTATTATTGGATGATATTATTTGGGCCCTAATTAAATTATAATAAATATTTTATATACTTATGTTTATTTTCTCATGAATAATATTTTATATTCGTTTAAAACATTGAAAAATTATAAGAGTGTCACTCCCCTCACATATAAATAGGAACATAATACATTATTTAATTCACATAATTTGATCCATTTATTACAAAAAATACCTATCCAAATTTCATCCCCAAATCCCTCCATAAATTCTATAGTAACTAGCCCCACAAAAATACAATCCTATAAAGCTTATGGTGTAAACAGAATGAGGTTTTCCAAAGAAGATGTACAACTCTTAATGGAGTGTTTTCATGGTTATTTATTATTCCATATACTTAAAATATATTATAATAATGTTTATTTATAAAATTAATATTTTAAATATAACATAATGTTATTATTATTATGGAATAATCCTTTTTGTCATATTTTCCATCCTATGGGAAATAAAAACATCACTCATGTGTACGTGTGGGCTACCACCTTTACGAAGCGTCGTGTTTCATTTTTCCTCACCACCCCACAAGGTAGGTTATTATGATAATTTTAATGAATATATATTATATTAGTGATAAAATTATGACTTTATAAATATAATATATTACTTACCTTCTTACCATTATATTCGTTGGAAAATGAAAATGTCGCTCATGCGTACATGTGGATTACCACCTCCATGAAGTGATGCGATTCGATTTTCATGTAAAAATTTCATAAATAGTTATAAAATTGTAAATAAATTATAAACATGATAATTATTTAATGATTTTTTATTTTTTATATTACCAAAAAATTACCCATTTTATCGTGGAGAATCCACCAAAGTTGTTTTCTAATTATGAATAGAATGTCATCAAAAAAATCCTCATGGAATTTATTGATTTAATAAATCTTTAAGGTATGGTAATTAATGAAATAAAATAAAAATCAGTAATGTAATTATCCAAAAAAATGATAATAGGAAATTAAATATTTATTATAACTCTATTATAATTGAATTAATTTATATATGTGGTGAGTCAGACTTGGTGTAAATGATTTTTCTTTAAAACCTTATTTTAAAAGCTCTAATGTTTTTCATGTGTTTTTCTCCTATCCATGCTATTTAAAATGATTCAAGTATATTAAAAATATTATAAAATTTATGTTAAATTTAATTTTCAAGAAATTTTGACTATATTATTGAATGTTTTAATGTAATTATTTTTAAAATTTTCTAAATAGGCTATTTTTTACATTTTTAAAAAACATGAAAGAATATTTTTAACAAACAAAACAAGAGAATAATTTACCATTTTAATTCCCATTAGTATTTAATAATATTCATCTAAATATTTTTTTATAATATATTAGTTATCATTCTTATTGGATTTTTTAAAAGGTTTCAAAGAAACATAATTTTTATCATTATTTTTATATGAACCCAAAAAGTCTCTCTATATTTATTCTAAATGGAATAATTTATAAGATTTTATAATTTAAATGAATGATTATTTTGTTTTATAAATGTTAAGGTCATTTTGAATCATTCATGATTATAGGTGAGTGTAATACAGCTCTCCAATCCAATGGGTAATGATTTTTATCACTAAGGAATATATGGTAAAATTAACTGAGCATGTTATTACATTTTTAAGAGTTGTTATAAGAGTGATTATAATATTGATATGAATATAACATCCCAAGGTATCGGTAAAAATTTTATATTATTAAAAATGGGTTTTCATGGAAATATTTTAAGTTCAAAATTTATGTTAATGTGTTTATTTTTTGAATAAAATATTATTCCCATTTTATGGTGGAAAATAATGTTTTAAAAGAAAAGTTTTTCTTGAGTTATCACGTTTTAGAGGAAATAGTCATGTTTATGATTTTTTGTTTTTGATTGCTTAAATAAAATTTATAAAAATATAAGGGATGTGAAGTTGATTTATTGAGTAAGTAAATGGTTTTTTAATCTCAATAATAATTACAGAAAAGAACGTTTTGTATAATATTTCAGGAATATCAAAATGAGATAATGAATTTATTTATTTTTGTATTAGTTAATAATTTTTTATAGTCATAAAATGCTTAAAAATATTTCTCATGGGTCCTAAGGATCATTAAATTAAATAGAAAAGTTTATGTTTTCATTATTAGGAATCACCATTAAAAATGTGAACATTTAATGAAAAAATACGAGTTTAAATTTTAAATTTTTGTTTTTGTGAAAAAATGGATACTTATTGGAGGTGTCCACATTGTATTGTAAGGGTTTGATATGTAAGAGCTTTCTTCATAATTAACTAAATCTATTTCCAAAATAGAGCCTTGAAATCTAATAAAAATAAAAAATTATTATAAATCATATAATTATGGGTTTTTAATTTATAAACCAATATAATTTAATACTTATCATTTGTATAGAAAAACAAATGAATACCAATCATTTGTTTGTGTGGATTACGACCTCCAAGAAATGACATATTCATTTTTTTATCATTAACTCTCTTGAAATATATTAATTATGGGATTAATAATTTAATATGAAACTTATAATTTATTTATTAATTAAAAAATAAAATATATTTTTTACCCTATCCCCTCTTAGTCATTGTGAAATTATTACATTAACCATTTGTATATAAGGACAACTGCTTCTATGATGTAATTTTTTTCAATTTCACCTTGATGTTAATTATTTATCCAAAAATCTTTAAAAATGTTTCAATAACATAAAAAAATATATATAATATCATTAGTCATATGAATAATGATATTATACACCTTCATAAACATACTCACCCATTGGGTTTTATTGTGTTCTTGTTTAGGATGGTTTAAAATTCTACAATAAAGATGATTTAAAACTCTATCATGGTTGAATTTGGGAAATTAAATAAATATATTATTATAATTTGATATTTTAATAATAATTGATTGACAGTTTTATATTTTTTTTATGTATTTATCTTATTCATAAAATCACATATTTGATAGCTAAAATTATATAAATAAGTCAACAAAAATTCCATATTCAGTAAACATAATTATGAAACTAATGGAATGAGATATTAATTTTTTAAATAAATATAGTTATCTATTCTCATAGCATACTTTATCTTTTGATAATGAATATTTTATCAAATAATGGCTATCAATATTGATATTATAAAGCATACACAAAACATATAGTTATACTAACATTCAATGAATACAAGAACCATAATTATTTTGTAAATGTATAATAATTAATTATAATTGAATAATATAAAAGGTCATATATTTTAACATAGTTCATAAATAGGTGACTATGATAGTTATGTTTATTATGCAGGAGAGAGTGTGTTTCACTAAGAGGTAATACTAGGTAAGGGTTATTTGTCATTATTTTCAATTCCACAAGGCATGTATGATATTCCGTATAATGAATTATTTTTATATGGATCATTCAATACCCTATTACCTTTAAATATAATGGATGTCATTACTTTCGTGATATTTTAATGTCTATTTTTGGAAAACCCTATTATTATTACGTTATCATTACCATATGTGTTTTTGGAAACTCAATTATCATTTATTAACTTATGATTATTATTCTTGAGATTATTCCACATATGTTGGGAAATTTATGAAATTTTATTTTATTATGTGGTATTCTATATTTTTTTTATTTACATTTCAACCAATTTTTTTTTTTAAAATTTCTATTTCACTAAGAATTATGATATCCATAATGGTTTTTGATAACTTAAATTTACTTTCATTAATTTAATAAGTTATTACTTGACAAATATTATTCTATATTTTATAAATTTATATATTTTGTAATTTATAAGATATTATATATTTTATATAATAGGAAAAAATGATATTATTAACTCAAATATTCTTTCTTATTGAATTTATTTCTCATAAAAGTGCAGAATTTTCAATAAAATAACTCCTATAATTTAATAAATGTTTTCCCCCCATTATAATGATTGATATTACCAAATAAATATTCATTTTTTATTTAAAAAACTATATATTTACTCATGTGAACTTAATATTTTTCATTAACACTTTTCAAAATTAAATTTTACTACTTATTTTTATAATTATTGTTTTTGACAAACTCATTTCAAAATATTGGAATGGATTTGCATCATTTCAAAATAAAATTTTTCAACTTCGACTCCATATTTAGGTTCTATGAAAATTTTTAACTTTAAAATATATATTATTGAAGATTATTTTTAAATTCAACATTTTCAAAAATGTTTTCTCCTCACCATTTTGACACATATATTTCATTTTTAGGATCCTTTATTCAAGTTTATTTTTAAAATGGTTAAATTTTCAATATATTTTCACTAAACCTATTTAGTTTTTTTATTTTCTTGTTTTTTCTAAATAATTTTATTTTTAATAATAAATAATTAAAAAAAAGAACTTATCCTTTTTGAAAATTACTTTTCAATGTTACTATAACTTCATATTTTATACCAAATATAAATATGATCTCTAAATTTTTTTATATCATTTCACATCTATTTTCTACTTATCTATAAAGTATTTATTTTGATCGAAATTATTTTTCATAATTCAACCTATATATTCCCCATTAAAATAATCTTTTTATGTGATTCTATTTGGAGTACCAACCATTTACATTCTTGAGTTAAATTTTGGTGATACAATGTGGAAATGTTGAGAAACCAATTTTTCTTTACATAGGTTCATTATGACAAAATGAATGATTTATTTCAATTCACATGCATACATATATTTGATTTATTAGTGGGGTCTTATATCTACCTATAATGAAATGTTTATTTTCTTATATCACCAGAGAAAATGATGTTGATCCAGAAACTGTTGTGGTTTAGCTAAGATCACAATAATGACCATAAAGCCAATTCAAGTTTTCTAGGTTCACAATATTGATCATGAACCCAATGTTTCTTGGCTAGGTTCAAAAGATTAAGCATGAAACTGATATAGGTTAGTTATATTTACATGATTGACCATAAACCTGATTTTGTTTATTTAATTTCACTTGATATACTATGAACCAATGTTAGTAAACTATGTTGACAAGGTCATGAGTGAACCAAGAGATAATTATACATGTTCACAAGATTTAGCATAGACCTAATATAGTTAGATAGGTTCATAATGTTATAATTTTTTTATGGGTATTTTTGTGCCCATTTTTATTGTATTTTGTTTTTAAGGGGCATGTTACATTTATATACAATATACCTTTAGTAATTATGCATGGTTTATTGTTATTATATTATGTTTACACACTGTTTTTATAAGGTATATATTTTTTTCTTTCGGATTACATGTCCTTATATCATGAATTCTGAATAAATATAATTGTTCCGAGTTCATTTAAATAATACATTTCTTACATGCTCATGTTTTCTCACTTTCTTAGGATCTATCCATCTATGTAATATTTATGCGTTTTACCTTAATAATCATTTTAAATAATCTATTTTCATGTTTCCATTCCTTTAGATACTGAAGATGAGTTTAAACTATGATAATTATAGAAGGGATTCTTGCCTTATTTTATTATAGATATATTTTTTTCAATTTTTTTTAAATATGACACTTATTTATCTAGTCATTAAAGACATTAAACATTTCATTACTGGTATTGTGTGATTAATTTTTAGATATAATGATTTAACTATGGAATTGATGTAAAATAAAAATATTTTTATCTTAGGTTTTTATATCTAACTATACTTATAACCATGTGGTGGAGGTGAAATAATCATTTCTATTGGACTCCAATAATGATTTCTTGAATCACTATCAACCTCTATTTCATAGTGACACAGATTTACTTGAGGTGAAAACTTTCATATAGGGGATTGGAAATAAAATAGATTCTATTGGGATTCCCAATATCTTAAGGCTGAGGATAACTATTAGTTTTCTTAATTAATATAGTCATGTATTATGGGATAATATATATTTTCAAGACAATGTTAACTAAATGGAATTATAATAAGAATATAAAAGTGAATATGGCCATTGAAATAATTAACCTTCATTTGGGGGAGCAGTCAAGGAAGTTGTATGTTGTTCACTTTTCATAGTTAATATTTATTTCTCCTAATCTAGTTTATAAGGAATATTTAAAATATCATTTTATTGAAAGTTTTATTCAAATGAATCTTAATGATGTTCTAATGGAATCTATTATAAAATATTATAGGGAAGTAGTGTGGAGGGAAATGACAGTGGAAGATGATGATATGAAGGTTAATGAAGTTAAACTAAGTGGGTCAGGTTAATGAAGTTTATCCTTGTCATAGTGATGTATTGAATCATAATTAGGAGGGGTATCTCATGTTTTTATAGTGTTTAACAACTATAAATTATAAGTATTTTTTTAAAAGTACAAGGGATTTCATAAATGCATAATATAGGGACATCTTTAGAGGTTTGGAATGTTAAAATATTAGAAGATGAAGTCCCATGTGTAATCTTGTATTAGTAGATATTTTTTTTATAAATCCTATTTATTGGATATATGTTTAGTTTAATTTCATATTGGATTATTATATTAGGTGTTCCTTTGGTATATATTTTTTTATTCCCCATGAATTGTGATGTTTATTGGTTATATTATTTTTAGTGTTGGTCAGGAGTGGCTGAGGATGTTATGGAGAGATCTTGTTTTTTGGTAACCTAGAGGTTTTGGTTATTGTGTTTGTACATGGTATTTTGATTTAGATTATATGATGGTTATTATTATTAGTGAAAATGTATCCATATTTAATTTCATAATTTATTATGAATCTTAAATAGTGGTAGACCGATGTAATGTATCCATTCTCTATAGGGATTGTGTTTGAGAATCATGGATGTCTTGTTCTTGGAGTGATTCAAGGATTATTATTGATTTTTATATCTATTTTGAGGGATAATTTCATGTTTTAATGTTTATTATAGCCTTTATAGGGAAATTCCCCACCCACCCACCACTCCATATAATGTGTCATCATGTTTGATTATCTGTTTAAACTCTAATAAAAAAATATGTACATTGTAAAGAATGTGGAATGATGTGGAGAATTTTGACACCCCAGTGTCACTATTTATTTATTTATTAAATGAATCTTAATTATATTATGTTTTATAAAAGTTTTATTTTCTTTATGTGTGTTTGGGGTCATCCCTGAGGAGTTACAAGATTGGGATTTAGTGGACCATTCCATTACCAAGAGTGTTTATGCTTTAACCAATAATATTCATTGATATTTTTTTGGAAAATATGATGGTTGTTCTGTGGGTTAGGGTAAATGATGTGGATATGATTATGAGGGAATATCCATGCCACCAAACATGTTCTATGTTGTGGATGGTTCTTATATGTCAAAGCCTTGGATCATTCCTAGGGAGGTTAGTTGAACCATGTAATAGAATAAAACACCATAATGGGTAGGATCTTGGGCCTTGGTTCTACCTGATCAGGGTTATTTGTACTATAGGATAAGGGATTCACTATAGAGGATGTTTAGAGCAGGACTCTACACCATAAAAAAAGGTCTATGTCACAGTTTCTAGGTTATTAGGGGTTAGGGTTATATGAGGTTTACTATTCGGTAGTTATTAGGGCTACACTATGGTGGTTTTTTGTGTAGGATCACCACATCATAGGCCAAGTACATTTATCCATGGCGGGTTTCTAAACAGGTACACCAAACCATATTGTAAGGGCCACATTGTGGAGCTAGTCTACAAAGATTTTCAATTGGGTAAAATTCATTTGATATCCCAACACAACTTATTTTTACCCATTCCTTCTCTATAATTTTCGTTTGGATAGATTGAGGCTTGACCTAGGGAGTCCATTCCTCCCTTCCTCATTGATTGTTTCCTATATTATTTTGATTTCATGTTTATTTTTGAGGTTATATCTTGAATTCTATTTATTCCTCCCCTATAATCTACTATAAACCCATTTTATTTTGGTTCTTTTTATCTTCAATGAACCATAGAAGGATAATTGGTTAATATTAGGTATTGGGTTAGTTCCAATTTGGATATTGGGGTTTTAGGACTTTTGAAGGATTTTTCTTTTCTTGGATGATCCTTCTCTATCAAAAGTGATAGGTCATGTCTTTAATTATGCCTGATCAAGGTCAGTTTTTTAGTGAATTTATTTTAATTTTAATATCATTGTGCCTTAGTTTTTTTACAATGACTTTTTTATTTATACAAATATAATTATATGTGATAAAAATTATGAATTTTAATTTGGTTTTACTTGGTTTCCACAGTTGTCATAAAGGGAATTTTAAATGTTTTTTAATTTATAAAGTTTCATTTGTGGAGAAAGTGTTTAAAAAAATCTTAAGTGTTTTTAAAATTAATATTTATTATTGAAGTAATTATAACCCATTTGGTTATTGTAATGGTTAAAGTGTGTATTAAAATAGAAAATATACATTATTGGGGTTTTAAATGGGTTGAGAGGAAAGTGGAAATTGATTATTTGAATGAATTTAAGTGCTTTTTTATATTATTTACTTTGAATAATTCAATAATGATTGATTTCATATAGTGGAAAATTACTTGGAATCCTATGTTAATATTGGGAAAAGATCATTTATAACTTTATAAAATTATCTCCAAAATTTTTATGTAGAAACCTCATTAGTTCCTTGATTTTTTATTTTTAATATGAATTGTGGCCCTAATGGATGAGATGTTACATCTACGAGATATATGATATGTAATATGGATATTTCTTTTTATGATTCTGTAGGTGTGGTTAAATTTATTTGATATGTTTTAAATATTAATTTACATTATGCCTCCATGAATTGATTTTATCCATATCTCTACTTATTTCATTTATGAGAACACTAGGATGATATAGTGGTCTAGATTTATACTCAATTTGTTAGTGAACATGATATTAGTGTCCCCTTAGTTGTTTGATATACCAAAGAAAATATTTGGTGTTCTTGATGATGCTAGTTTGGGCTATTCAGGTGGCCTGTGTTATTTTAGATTTAACGTAGGTTGGTAGTTGGTCCCATGTTATAGTTTTTTAGGTCCATTAATCCAAATGACCTATTATGTTTGTTGTTGTACCTAGTGTTGACAATAACATTATTTTGGGGGTTTATATAAGTTTATTATTGTTTTTTTTCTTCAAATGGCCTATGTGGAACAATTGGTTAGTTGTGGTTGCCCATATAATGTTCCTCATTTATTGATATACTGACTACTTGTGTGATTTTTTATATTTAGGTGATGTGTCTTGTTTTGTTAAATGATTATGAACTAGTTTTAAAAAGTATTCTTCAATGGAAAAAATAGATTCTTTTAATGTGTTTCATTTTACAAAGGTTTTTTTCTCTTAAATTTTTAATGTATTTTTTGGGTTTTGAAAACAAAAGTAATTCTATATCAAGGTATAAAGCTAGTAATTTGAAATTGTTTTGTTTCACCCTTTTATTAAATAAAAAATGGAAGTTTCATTAAAATTTAAATGGAATGATATTTTATTTTGTAATCCTTATGAAATACATATTTTCTAAATCTATTTTCAAACCAGAATTAACATTTTTTTGAAAGGAATTTCCAAAAATATTTTATAAAATCATACTGGGAACCATTTTTCTAACACTATTCATAAACACTAATATTTCTAGGCTTTTTTCATGTTTCATTTTAGGTTCCTAGATTGATATTTGATTATTGATTTTTGTGTTGGGAAAATGAGTGATGTTTTGGGATATGTCAAGTGACTATAGATTTCATGGAAATGACCAATTTATTTTTTTTATTTTTTTGATGCTTATGTATATGTAATTTTTTTTGCTTATTTTTTCAATACATGTTGTTTTATGGTTATTTCTGTTTATATCAATTGTGACATGTATTCTTTAATGATGATGTATCTTATTAAATAAATTGGATAATTTTTGTGTTTCATGACTCATTTAGTTGGATCTATTATTTAAAAAAAATCATTATGAATGGTATTAATATGTATTAATAATTAATTCTATGTTATTGGTATATTTCAAATGTTGTTTTAATTTCATTAATGGGAGAAATCATTCCCAATTTTGTATGTTTAATACCCTGGTTCTGGCCACCATCCCATAGGAATTGATAATTCCTTTCAATAGTTATTTTAGTCTAATCCAAGACACGTGGTTGGTTGATCTGGGTTGATTAATGAAATTTCCATTTTATATGATTATATATTTTAGTATTATCATACCAAATTTTCCATTATATTAGTAAATAAATAGAAATAGGAGAAGCTAAATAAATTAACAGTGTTATTTTCAATGAAATGGTTTACCAAATGACATGCCTAATATGATGGAAGTGGGAGTTGAGAAGATCATAATATTACTTATAAAAGTAACTCAAGTTACAAATAATAAAATTATTTTTGTGGAACTACCTCCATCTATTAATATTAAACAAGTTGCGATTGATATTTTTGTTTAAAAAAGGCCTCACATATTTAGCGGATCTTATGATCCCCTAATTATGAAAGAATATATTAATTAAATCTAGAATATATTATATATCATATAATTATTCAAGATAGAGAATGTTATATTAGTAATCTATCACATAGAGGTAGAAGTAAATTAGTGGTTGACACTGAAACAGAATACAAACCCTAGGAAGTCTTTGAATCAATAGAGTTGAATGAAATGAATAAAATATTTTTTAATTACTATATTACTAAAATGAATATATTAAAATGCATATAAACATAAATGGAATTATGTAAAGGGTTGATGAATAAATCAGGTAATTTGAGGAAACCAATACAAGGATTATAAGTAACACCTTTGTATTTTTCATCAACCATGAAAGTAAGGTGGACCACTTCTTTTTTGGACTATTTTAGCATCATAGAAAACATTTTGAAATTAAATAATTTGGTGGGTATAAATAAATCATTTGATGTATCCTTAATGCAAAAATAGTGATTTGTGATTCTTAATAGACTTATTGGGAATGAGATAAGAAGATAAGAAATAAGATCAATTCTAGGGGAAGCAATGATAAATCTCATAGAGGGAAGAAAATCCAATTACCCACATGTTATATGTGTGGTAAGAAGTTTCTTGGAAACTAAATCATTGTAATAAGAATATGTCTCAAGTATAAAAAGGATGAAAATCAATATAAGTAATATTTAATGGAGATAAAGAAGAAAAATAAAATGATGGAAGAGATGATGTTTCCAATCAATCCTACACTTCTAGTATAATGTATAATCTTCAAGGAACATGGATACTATAATACTAAACATAAAAATACATGTGGTTTCAAAGATAATCCAATACCACAACCTCCAAGTAAACAAGATCGAGTATGGTCTTATGCTCTCACAAATTTTATGGTAGATCACAAAAATGATGTAGTGATAGGTAAACTTTTTATTCATTCAAAAATAGTGAATATACAATTAGATTTTCTGTTTTATTCTTTCTTTTATATAATATTTGTATTGTATAAATATTAAACCATCACCTCAAGACATGAAAATAGTGTTTTTAGTTAATACTAAAACTGGAACAATTTTTGTACATAATGTATATAGCTCTACCCCAATTAACATTTATGAGAAAAATAACCTTGAAAATCATATAGTCCCCTTAAAAGAACTCAATTATATTTTTGGAATGGATTGGTTGTCTTTATGTTGTGCCAACATCAACTATACAGAGAGAAAAAAATATTTGAAAATAGTAAAGAATCCAATTATTTTATACAAAAAAAAATATTATGATGAATATTATTTGGAAAATCCTTTTAAAGTATGAATATTTTTTCCTTATGAGTAAGAATATATTACTAAAATGAATTAGATAATCCTTAAAGACATTACCACTATAAGGGAATATGTTGATTAATTCCTCAAATGGATTTATTTAAATCCTCTTGATTAAGAGGTTTAGATATCAGTTAAACTTATACTCGAAGAACATACCATATCCAAGAGACCCTATAGAATGAAACCTATTGAATTAGAGGATCTATTGTGTCAATTATAAGAGATTCTGTATAAGGGTTTCATATAAATAAGTTCATAACCATGCGTTATCTTATCCCATTCATTAAAAAAAATAGGAGTCAATGCATTTCTACATTGATTATTATGATCTCAACAAGATCAAGATAAAGAAAAAGTACCCCTAATATAGATTTATGAGTTATCTAACAATCTACACGAGGATTAGTACTTCTCTAAAGTGGATATTCAGTCGGGATATCATCATTTAAAGGTAATGAAGTAGGATATTATAAATACTACATTTCATAAAAGTTATGGATAGTATGATTTCATAGTTATGATATTTGGTCTTAGAAATACTCCAATAGTTTTGATGGACTTGATGTATAGTGTATTTAATGATTTCCTTTACAAATTTGGGTCAATCTTTATTAATAATGTTCCCATATAATTTAAAATAAAGAAGAATAATAAAAATTATTTGAGTATTATGATAATGACTTCATGAAAGGAAATCAATAAAAAAATTATAGGAAATACAACTTTTTGATAGAGAAAGTATCATTAATGGGTCATGTTATCATAAGCAAGGAGATATCTATGGATCAATCAAAAAAGGAGATTTTGGAATGACCCATACATGAATTTATAACTATAATCCATGATTTAATTAGATTAGTTCAGTATTACTAATGAGTTTTGGGGAAATTATCATGATTTTGAAACCCATTAACCATGTTAACATAGAAGGTAATAAAGTTTTTTAGGATAATTAATGTAAAAAGAGCTTGAAGGAGTTGAATAAGAAGATAATAACTACACTTATAATTCCATATCCCTTAAATGGGAATTATTTATGATATATAATGTTGTATCAATGAAGTTCATGTGTTGTATACTTATGTAAAATTATTAATTAGATCCTATGATTAAATATATTTTAATTTTCACGAGTAAAATTATCTGATGAATAATATGGACTTGGATCTAGTAATTATAGCATTAAATATTTGAAAGAATTATTTCTATAGAGAGTTGTATGACATATATACAGATAATAAGAGCCTCTAATATATATTCACACAAAATGATCTCAATATGAAACAATGATAACAGTTATAGCTAATCACTGGATATAACAAATCATCCCATTACCATTACGAGAATTAGAATAAATTTGGAGACACTCTGCGTA
Source organism: Viscum album (assembly GCA_963277665.1). Lineage (NCBI taxonomy): Eukaryota > Viridiplantae > Streptophyta > Magnoliopsida > Santalales > Viscaceae > Viscum > Viscum album. The sequence goes on from OY728120.1 coordinate 177,166,207, forward strand.
GAAAGGATCATACAACATTATCCCTGATAAGGATTGAGAAGGATCTTACCTTATTAGATATTTAATGTATAAGCATTGGAATAATAATAGAAGTAACTATATCCAACCTTGATCAAATTATTTCTCAACTATAAATTCTAAATAATATAAATAAATCATATAAGGGGATATGAAGATATACAATAAGATTTATGTAATAATTATGGTAAATGCCATGAATTTCAACATTGATTAGTAAGGAGATGGGAGATTTGGGACATAATTATTCATTCCAATAGAGGCTGAGATAATTAAAGTGTTATTATATTATTATCATAGAAAAAAATTCTCTATCCATACTATGATTCAAATGATGTATGGTGATATCTGAGAGCGCTATTGGTGGGAAATTTTGAATAGGAAAATTATTAAATACACCTCAATCTATTTGGTATGCCAACAAAGTGGTGTTAATGAGGAAAAATTCCATGGGAATGATGAAAACATTTCCCATACCTACAAGGAAATATGGGATCATCCAAATGGATTTTCCCATAAGTATTCTGAATATATACAAAGAGACTAATTACATATAGTTTATAGTGGATCATCTAAAAAATAATTATCACTTCATCACAATTATATAGGAATATTCACAAAATAATCTTACAAAGATATACATTAGAGGATAAGTGAGGCTATATAAAACATCAAAATCGATTTTTATGTTGTTGATATATGAGGTTCACCTCAAATTTCTAGAGAATCATTGAACAATCCTTAGAAATTGAATTGAAAATTATTATATCAAATAATCTTATAACATATGTTTAATTTGAATTGAATATTCTATATTAAGAAGATAATCTAAAACACTACTCTATGGGCATCAAATTAGGATGATATCAATATATTCCTTTGGAATAGTTATAATACAAAAATAGAATTCATTCTGGTATTCAAATGGATAATTATGTATCCCTCTATGAGAATAAATATATAACTACAACATGTTTGGATAAAGTCATAAAACAAAAGATATTCAGACCTGATCTACTCAATGAAGTGGTAGATAAGTTAAAAACCATTTAGTAACACATCATAGGATCAAATAGTCAATATAAGAGATACACTAAAAATTTTCAATGAGATATATATTTTAAAGATTGAAAAAAATATTTCCTTTTTATGTCTTTAGTGAATAGTATCATGTGGTTTGGGAATAAGTTCATTTTATGTCCCAGATACATCGAAAATATTGATAATATTTATCACATTAGAGTTGTGGACTTTTGAATTTCACTTCCACCAAACTTTTCTCAAGTTCATGAAATATTCCATATATACCTCTTGTAGAAATTCATGCCAAATCACTCACATGCACTAAATCTAGGGGTGGTTGATTTGGAGAATTATTGCATCAATGAGTGAATATTTTGGAACACAGATACAACATTCTACAAAATAAGATAACTCAACTTGTCAAAAGAAATTAAAGAAATAAAAATTATAAAAAATAAACACGGGACTTAAGAAAACAATGAAATAGAAGTACCCTTTCTTATTTTCATCTTACTATGTGAATTAAAATTTTTAGGATGAAATTTATAAAGTGGGGAAGAATTTAACAAGCCTGAGTTATATATGATTTCTTCCTAAATAAACACGTGTTCCAGATTTGGGAAATAGTGTTGTACTAAATATTTGAATAAAAATATAAATAAAAAAATACAAAATAATATTAATTTAGAAAATTAAATGTATTGGATAAGTATAAAATAAATAAAATTTATATTAATATAATTTGAAAAAACCTAAAAAATAAAATAAATATTATAGGAATTTTTTTATCTCTTTGGTCTTCTAAAATAATCATACCCATGAACAATAATATAAAAAAAGAAAGAAAACATTAATAATGTAATCTAAATTTAAAAAATGAATAATATAACCTTAAGATTAATTAAGGTGAATGATGAATTAATTAAATTGGAGGTATTTATATGATATATAAAACCTATATGTTTATTGGAAATATGGAAATTCAAAAAGTATCATAACCAATAGGAATTATAAATGGACCATAAGGAATAATAAAATGGCCATTGGAATAGTAAATCAATTTTTTTATATTGTAAAATTAAATATAAAGCACCAAAAAGAAATTGTGTAAAATATCATTAAATAAATATTTTAAACAATTAATCTCAAATTATTACTTTACAAATGATATATGTTTTATTTTCACCAAAATACATTTTGAGGATAAATTAATTTTTTTAATATAATTTTATTTTAGAAAAAGATTTTAAAAAATAATTTTTATTTTTATATGAGTAAGAAAATAATTTTATGAAATCATAAGTAGTTTTTTAAGGGATAAAAAATTGATCTTGTAATAAAAATTAGTATTTTTCAATAAATAACGTTTTTATTTAAAAATTTTATTTCTTATATTTATAAAATTATTTTTATATAATTATTTTGACATTTTTAATTCAATTATTGAATTTATAAAAGGGATAAATTTAGGTGTTTTTTTAAATTGTAAATTATGATAAAAATGAGCGAGATACATCAAATATGACATTATATATAGGAAAAAATGATTTAACTTGGAAAAGGTTATGGTATTTTCCTAATTTTGGAACTAACCATTATAGTGTATAATTGATTTAGGTAGTGGGAGACTATTTTTGGTAGTGGATCTTTTGATATAATGGGAAAATAAAATATTCCTAACTTTATTCCATGAAATTACGCTAACCACACTAATAAATAACTCCATCATACACCCATTTATATTCAATTTCAAAGAATTATTTTCCCAAAAGAATCATAAATACCTTAACAAATATATTATTTATGTCCTATATATTCTGGTATCACCAAAAGGATAATCTATAATTGATTAAGTTGTAGTTTAATAAAACCATTTCAATGGAATTAGGTATATTTTATAATTCTTACACCTTTAAAATTATTTTCCTCAATCCTTATAAATAATTTTTTGAATTATAATAAACATTAAACTATTCATATAATTAATAATATAATTATACTTTAATATTAATTTTATCATCATATAATACATAAGACCCTTTTTTATATTTGTTTGTAATAGTTGCCCCATCATGGTTGGTTTTAACCGCATATATGAATGGGGTTTTAAAACATATTTTTCAACATTGTGTAGATGGTAAAAAAATATATTGAATGAATAAATATAATATTTAAACAATTTTTTAAAATTATAAAAATATAAAATCATCACTAGATTGTTGATATAAATAATAAATTATCATTGTAATAATAATCATCTAAGATGAATCTACCATGACACTTCTAAAAAATTGAGACTAATTTTGACCATCTATTGAAATGTATAAATTTTATTGAATAAAATGATAAAAAAATATACCTATAGAATTTTATTGATTGTGAAACTATTTTTAAATCCATTTCAACATTATCAACATATTGAGGTAGTTTTGGAGAAGCCAATCTGACAACCCGAAATGGTTGATTAGAGCAACAATTATACAATAATGGCAGGACATATGATAATAAATGGACTTATATAATTAAATATACTTTAAAAAATGTTATTAATCCATTATTTAATAAATTTAATTTGATTATTTAGGAATTTGGTTGCACATACCATGAAATTCGGGACCCGGTGTAAGGAAAATCCCAAACCACAGTCTTTTATTATAAGTTTTGTACTCTCTCTTTACCACTAATTATCTAACTATTATTCGTTATTGTTTTTAATATATTATATATATATTTTCCTTAAATATATTCCTAGTTAATTCTATCTTTCATTTTTTGTGGATATGAATGTCTTTTAAGTTCCCTTCCAAATCCCTTCCATAAAAAGAACCCGATTAATGGGAACTTTTCTACATCCTTTCTCATTTCATGTAGAACACTTTCAAAAGTTATAATATTAAATGAATTATATAAATACCCTTTCATTTATTGAAGTTTAATTAATTACATTAAATATTTTATAGAAATCATTAAGATCTTTTTTCCTACAAAGTTACTTTTTTTATTTCATAAATAAATGTTTAAGTGGTTCATTTCTATACAAACATATAAATTCATTTATTATGAATAATTATTCACCTAAATTTAATATTCATGAAATAATATTCATTAATCAATTAAAAAATTTATAAAATATTTCTTCCACTCATTCAGTAGGATTATTTAAGATATATTATTTGGTTATACTTTGGATAATATTATGTATCATATTTCCTTCTCATGGGTTCTCTTATGGTTAAGCATTATGTATTATTAATTTTCCTTTTGTGTCATATATATTAATGTAAATATAATGATATGAAATTTTTTCCTTGAATTATATATCCCCCAAATTCATTGGGTAATGTGTTCATCACATGATATAATTTATATAATAATCTACCAATAAGCCCAGCATACTATGTTATGTTGCCTTAGAAGTGAGCCTTGACTAATGCTAATGATAAAAAGTTTTATATTATTTAAAATTTCATATGATATCATTATCTTATGACATAATATCCTCTATTCCCTGATTAATTTTGAATATTTATATTATCTTCCAATTTTATAATATTATGTTATGCCTCTCGAATCATATATATTAATTAATGATCATATTTTTATCCTTATTGGGATTTATCGTTCACTCTTTTCATCATGTTTTTCACTAAAGAATCATATGAAATAAAATAAGTTCAAATACATTTATGATAATTTTAGGGGGATTGAAATAATTTTATCATAGTTTATATTTATGTTATTTTTTAGGTATATAATTCGATAAATATACCAATATTCTATATTTATGGGTTTTGTTTTCTATAACATTATGTTAAAAATCATTTAATAATATGTGTCTATGTCTCAGGTTGTACTTATAGTAAAATTATAAATCAGTCATGGTTTCCCAAAATTATTCATGGGGTTACTTAGGTCCTAGGTCATAATGATAGGAAATGTATTCATCACACCCTCAACACTAAAGAGCTATGGGTCCCCTATATAGAATTTATAGAGTTAAGTAATCTCCCATATACATGGTATGCCTATCCTTGATCCATGTAATTCAGTAATCTATTTACTAATGATTAAAAATCAATGTGTCTTGGGTCCCCATTAGGATTCATTACTCCCTCAGCTGAAATATTTACATTATTAAGGAATTGATTCCCTATGATATAATTCTAGTGGATACATGGGTTTCATGTCGATGGATTAAAAGGATTCATTTAGTTTCTCAGGATGATATAGTTTCGTTGAATTCATTTATTTTTGATCCCCTATGTTGTTTATTGTTTTGACATATTATCCCAAGTTCTCTTACATAAAAAGAATATTTGGGTTTTTTTCTTTGTGTGTTTTTATTCCCTAAGTAAGTTATCCTCTTCTTTTGTTGTTCTGGTTATCCATAGGCCTTTATTTGTAACTATGTGGTTTTTTGTTGACCATCCAATCCAATACATATTACTTTATGGTTTTTGGGCATCTAAATGGGTTTGTTTATACCCACCCTATAATGGGTGTTTATCCTACACATAACATGTCTTATTTGGACTAAAAATACATCAGAGGTCATTTTTTCACCTGGTATTGGTGAATAAGGAGTTTATTACTTTCCAAAAGTCACTATAATAGATGAAATTCATGTAAATTGATAGTCATTTTTTATATACCTTAATTCAATTAATATATTGGGTTTTCTTTGATTTATTTTTCATGTATTCATGCCCCTTTACTTAAATATGTATACACTGATTGTTCCTTTATGGATCACAGTGTTTCTTCATTTCATTATAAATATTACAGTTGGTTTTATTTTTTAGCCTAAATTATTTTTTCCAACATGTTATGTTTATTTTTTTAATGCTACATTAGGTTATGGCCTCTCATCATGCATCATATGCCTACTTAGTACTAGTACCCATCACTTGGACTATTAGAGGAATACATTGAATGGGACACTCATCTTACAACTGGTCCAGGTGGGGCGCCAACGAGATAGGTTTTGTCATAGTGGTATCCAAGCCTAGATTTTTTATATGGATGATGTCTGACATAAGGTTTCTATGAATATTATTTTGGGGATCTACATAAATAGTGTTATAGATTTTTTATTACAATTTCCAGGATAGAGATCATAGTGTTATTATGGCGGTAAACATATCCACTTAGCAATATACAAATAATATACTTTTCAATGAAAAAATTTAAATAACTATTTTTAGGAAATATTTTAATAGTAAAATAATCAATAGGACAAGTTATTGATTTTCATAACTATCATGAGTTAACTCCCTAGACATGCTTTAATGACTATGGTTTATCTTGTCATTCAATAGTATAACAACTTGAAGATAGATACATGTGATCTAAAGGCTAGGTCCTGGAATGAATTTATTCTTGTTCAAGCCTCGTATCACCAACCAACTAAACAACGAGGCTTTCAAATAGGGTCTTGATATTGTGATTCCCCCACGAGGTGAGAATGGAGAACTTCCTCCACTTATAGTGAAACAAACAAATCCAATACCCATATACATGGTGGATATCCCTCCACATATTAGGAATCCAATTATTACAGGGGTTTAGGATGATTAAATTCCTATATTGAGTGTATCTTATGTGATTTAGTGGTAGTGACCACCCAGGTTCTAAGGAAATATTGACCCTTAGATAGATGTGTAATAGATTGAGGTTGTGGCCTGGGTGATCTCCAATTTTGGGATCCTCTCCAATAATATAGTGGTTTTTATATCAATCATTCACTACTGAGTAGTAAGATTCTAGTGTACCTTTATCATAAAGACCCCTAAAAAAGAGAGTCTACCATGGGAGGATTTTGAGTTACACTTTCTCAAGGAGTACTACTATGATACATTCAGGTTCTTTCATATTAAGAATATTTTTGAGTATTAAAATTTTATAACATCTATTTTGGAGAATTAATTTAGGTTCACCACCTTTATGTGGTATTCTATTGATATGATTCATGATATATTCCATGGAGACAAAAAAAAGATCAGGTAATTAACCTAGAAACATGATATAGTGTTTTTCTTGTTTATATATCCACATATACAGGGTGTTAGAGAGGGCCTTGGAAGTCATGAACTTATTATTATTAGACTAGAATATTGGTAGAGAAATGTTTGGTTATATAGGGGTGGATTAGACCAATATGTAAAGCCATCAGGATCATTTCATTAGTTCCATAAACATGCACTTTCTAAAACACGAGGACAAGTAGCATTAGAGTCATGGAGTGGTTATATAAACGAAGAAGAAATGTTTTGTTATTATAGCGGAGGATGAAGTCATATGGATAATGATTTCCTACTTGAAATTAATTATATGGTATTCGAGTAGTATATATCACCATTTCAGAGGGAGTTTTCGGATCAAGGAACACCTTGAGGAGGCTAAAGTGGTCATTAAGGAGGAGGTTATAGAATAGTACCTATAGACAAAGAAATAGGAGGAGAAAGAGGTGGAGATTTTTATAATCCACATTGACCACCTCTGTCATGAACTAGCCCAGTTACCATGGTAACCCGATAACCAAGTCAGCCATGACAGGACTCAAATTGCATTCCTGATTCCAACGGGTTAGTGATTAACACCTTGAATCATAAAACATATATGTGGGAAAAACAATTTCCACAAAAATAAAGAATAAAAAGATAATAAAACAGTTTTCATATCATCAGAAAACATTACCAGGAGTAAATTACAAGAATATAACAAGGCACCAAAGCCAAATGTATTGAAAACCAATTAATAAAATGGGAATAAAAAACCTGAAGGTCCTTAAGTACACAAGTCACCAAGACCACGATTCCATATCTTATTCCACCTCTAAGAGATCCCTTCCCTTTACTCAAACCTAAAAGAGGAAAATCTACAAACACTCGATGAAAAAAGTAGTAAATGATCCTAATCCCATTAAGTTACCACCAATGTTACCATAATAGATTCTAAATATAGATTATCCAAATAAAATCTTTCAATTTTCAAGGTAAATAGGTTTGGAAAATCAAAATCATATTTAAAAAAAATATTATACTCATTTTTAAATTTATGGAAAGATAATTTTAAATCATATATATATATTTTTAAAAATATGGAACATTTATAAATGAATGGATTAAGTAATAAATTTATATAAAATTTATTATATAAATTCACCAGACATGTAAAGAAGTTCAAACATCATTAGAATACATTAATATCTCAAATATAAACAAGCAAGCAACATGTTCATCTTCCAAAAGGTACAATAGTATTAACCAACTATAGGATTCCACACCCTCTAAGTGGAGACAACAAAATTACTATACTCATATCATCGAGACACTGACTAGAGGTGACTCATAACCCTCCCATTGGGGATGTGACCCACTATAGGATTGTTTTAGAACTTTGTCATAGATTATAGTGTATCCACATAACTCAGCAACAACCTAAGGATTTCATGTGATCTTACATGATGGTATATTTATTTTACTATATCTTAAAATACAATAAATCACATTCATCCATTTCATAAATGACAATTTATTTCCATTTAAAACCAAAATAGGTTTTAGTAAAAAAACATGCCTCTTTCATAAGATAAAACCATTGGGTTTCTATCATATCATTTTAAGACATTTTCATGAGTTTTAAATCTATTCAAAACCAAATCCATTATTTTCACAATTTATAAATAATTAAATTCAAAAATTTAATTTCAAACATTTACATCAGATCCAGAATTTAAATTCATCAATTTGAATCATCAAATTTCTATACACCCACCCCAACTCAATGGAATTGGGGGTTTTCCAAATATATATTCCAAAACCATTTCAAAACATCCAATTCACTAGAATTGGGTTTTACCAAATTAATTGCAAACATATTTAAGAAATTTAATTTAAATTTTTTGTTAAGATAAATCAAGAAATATAATTGTACTAAATTTTCCCAAATTAGGATGAAACCACCTACTTATTTCTTGAATAACGACCCTCGAAACAGAACCAATCAAAGAGAACGAAGGTGAAGGAGATATTGAAACCCAACTTAAAAGCATGATATAGCACCAAAGGGAATGGATCTAAAAAATACAAGGTGATCCATAAAAAACACAAGATGATAGGAAGAGGGAAACATGAAGAATGAGCAAGAGCACTTTCCTGGGAATCACACCACAAGAGAAACGACAGTCTAAAGAAGAACAGATCGATATGGATGGAGGGGAACCTCTAAAAAATTCCTAGAGAGGGTTACAATTAGAGCCAAGAGGTATATAAAGAATAGAACTAGTGAAACTTCCAAATGCATGACATAAAGCTGGGCGTGGGCCGGGTCATGATGTGTACCCAAGGGTCACGACGTGTAGTCCACATTGGATAAGTTACAGAAAAACCACTGAATTTGGTTAAAAACTAACATCTTCAACCTACACAATGTGTACCCACAATTAACAATGTGTAAAAGCTTAGATCATGACCTCCCCATTCATGAATTGTATCCAAAAAAACAGTACACTATGTGTACCTTTGGTACATGATGTTTATCTATTCTGTAACTTGCATTAAACATGGAAAAAAACCTCTAAAAACATTAAATCAATGGGGAGACTTAAGGAAAGGGGAAAACTTACCCAATCAAGGTAAATTGATGTTATAAATTCCCCAACATAAAAATATTCTTCCCCAAGAAATCATATGAAGAAGATTCCATACCAAAGAGATGAGGCCAGTACTCTCTCATCAGTGCCCCATGTTCCCATGTATCGGGACTATCAGACCCATACTGCCATAGTATATGAACAAAATATATCACCCCCCATGACGTACCTTGGCCTCAGAGTCAACTACCTAGACTAGTTTCTCAATCAATGATAAATGAGGCTCGATCTCAAGATCACTCCAACTCAAAATGTTAGATGGATCAGATAGATAATTTCTAAACTGTAGCACATGGAACACATTATTTCATCTACATCAGCTGTGGTGGAAGTTCCAAATGGTACGAAATCTTCCCCACCTTCCCAAACAACATCAAAAGGTCCTACAAAGCATGGAGCAGTCTTCACTTGTCTCCCATGACATCAATGAACCAACCAGGGTGAATCCTTCATGAAAACATGATCACCAACTAAAAAATATAAAGGTATACGACATCGATCATCATAAGACTTATATCAGCTATGTGCTGGTAACATCCTCTGATGAATCAGATGAATCATAGCTGTTATCTATTGCACCAAGCTTGTTCCATACAAGGAACTTTTACCAGCCTCTAACCAACACAATAATGATTTACAAGGCCAGCCATACAAGGCCTCGAAAGGTATATTTATAATTTCAGATTGGTAACTGTTGTTGTAAGAAAAATAAACCATCCCAGAGTTATTATCCTAATCCCTAATGAAGTCTAGAACAAATGAGAGATGCATATCCTCAAGAATCATTAAATCTCTTTCTATATGGCCATCTGACAGTGGATGGTAGGCCATACTCAAATGGACCTAAGATCCCAGTGCCTCTTGAAGGCCTCTCCAAAAGGCAGAAGTAAACTGATGATCCCTATCAGATACTATAGCAGATAGAACCCCATGCAACTGAAGAATCTCTTTCACATAGAGATTTATAAACTTCTCAACTATGGTATTATATTGAACAAGTGGAAAGTGAACTGACATGGTAAGTTATTTATCACCACACATATTGCATTCTTCTTTCTCAGGGTATGCAGAAACCCAATCCCAAATTATATAGATATCTCATTCAACATCCATGTAGGGACTGGAAGTGGCTGAAGTAAACTTGAACGTTTCTGGTGCTCGACATTCACTTTCTTGCACATATAGAAAAGAGAAACAGATTTAGAAATGTCTCACATAATACTTGGCCACCATAACTACTACCTCGTGTGAAAGAACTTCATAGTGGTTCTTGGGTGCATCGCCCACTAGGAGTTATGACAAACTCCCATCACTGCCTTCCTTTCCACTAATGGAACCACATAGCGATTCTGATAGAATAGAACTCCCTCTCAATAGAATGACCACTAGGAAAATATCTCCCCACCATAAAGAGAGTCTCTAATTCTACAAAACTTATCATCAATACCTTGATTATAAAGGATCAACTCGTGAATATTAGTTGTCAACTCCACACAAGCCAAGGAAACCTCATCCCCTTCCTCCTGAACTCCAATATGAAACTATGCAAAGAGAGCCTTCAAATTCCACTCATATGAGGATTCTTTCTCTACATGGGTTGGAATATTCCTAGTCAACACATCTTCTAATGATTCAAATATTTTTGAGATAAGATATATCTAAAGATTTTTTGGTATGAATACACTGTAAAACTTTTACCAAAAAGGTAGTGCTGCCAAATCTTAAATGTGTGAATCACTTCTACATGTTCCAGGTCATGGGTAGGGTAATTCGTCTCATGTGGCCTAAGTTGAATAGATATATAAGATACTAAATGATGAACCTACATAAGAACGTAGTCCAAACCAGAACCTGATGAATCAAAAAAGACCACATAGCACTGCCTGGCTTCTAGATGTGTCAACACTGGCGCTGTAGTCTATAAAAATTTTAGCTCAACAAAAGAAATCTGACCTTTATCATCCAACACAAACTCCACACCCTTCTGAGTCTGTGTAGTTATCAAAGAATATTTCTTTGATAAGTATTTCACAAACCTTCAGTAATAATTGCCGAATCCCAAGAATCTCTAAATCTAAAATACATTTCATGGTTTCTATTAAGTCATAACAACCTTCACCATATCAGGATCAACTTATACACCATTTTCATACACCACGTGTCCCAATAATTTCAATTCCTGAATCCATAAATCACACTTTTAATGCCTGACATAATGGTGGTGATTTCTTAGTAGACTCAAAACTGTTCTCAGATGTTTCCCACGGTTCTCCCTGAACTTGGAGTAAAAAAGAATATCATCCACAAAGACTACCACAAAGGTATCAAGATACTCATGTAAAATCTTTTTCATTAAGTCCATAAAAATTTATGGAGAATTGGTTAAACCAAAGGGCATAACAAGGTACTCATAGTGGCCATACATGATCCAAAAGTTGATTTTGTGAATGTCAGATTATTTTATCCTCAACTGATGGTAACCAGATCGTATATTAATCATTCAAAACCCCATTTACACTTTCAACTAATCACACAAATAATCAATCCATGTAAACATATATTTGTTATTTATCATAAATCGATTCATATTTTTTATAATAACCACATAGGTGAAGAGATCCATGAACCTTTTTAGCGAAGAGAACCAGTTCCGCCCAAGGTGACACACTCAGGTGGATAAAGCCATTCTCATGAAGATCATTCAACTGGGACATCAAATATTTCTATTAAGCTGGTGACATTAAGTAAGAGGGAATAAATATTGGTTAATTCTAGTAATTAAGATAGTATAGAACTCAACCTATTTCACCAGTGATAGACCAATGATATTCATATGAAACATGTTGGGAAACTTAATGAAAACTGGAGGAAGATCCCCACCCATTGAATATCTCTCTAGATCAAAATAAAAAACTAATATCACTTTCCCAAAAACTGGATAATAATGTTTGTATCTACTTGACCATGGGTCACATTATCCTTGAAAGAAAATAGGAACACCACTGTGTGTTGTAAAGTTGACTCGTCGAAGATAACAATCAATTCTAGATTTGTTGTAAATAATCCAGTCTTTCTTGAATATGACATAAATAGATTTAATATTAAGAACTAGAAAACTCTAAGCTAGCCTGACATATGATAGAAAAAGAAACAAGTAAGACTATAGAGACCCTTATGTATCTTTGTAGCAAGGGGTTTAGTTATATACATTGCACAAGATAGTTTCTCCATAGGAATATTAAGAATATTTACATAAAGGTTGAAATAAAATAGGGAGATACACCATTATTGAAAAGAGAAGTCACAAATGAAGATGTAATAGTAATGGTTTCTCTCATAGTCACTAGTCCTATGTTTACTTCTTCTGGATACTCTTCAACTATGTGATTGAGCTTTGTTCTGGATGCCCTTGGTTGAAACCCTTTTGAACAAGAAGAATTTGAATGCCCCATAGTTTTTAGAGGAGATAATGATCTTATCCCACTATGTAGAGTAGAGAAGTTATAGTAGGACCTCTGTAAGTGTCCGAAAAGTCTGCAAAAACTGCATTACTTTAGTGCCTCAGTGAAAACCCTCATATAATTTCCTAGATTTAAACACCGATAAAAGATCAAAGAACTTCTTCCAGAAATTTTAGGAAGTCTGGAATGAATCTTCCATCAAGAAATTACGTGAGAATCATCCTTCTTCTATTTTGATTTGAAGGCACCAATGTTGCTAATGGGAGAAAAAGGAACTCCCATCAAACCTGAATTCCCTGCCAGGTCCATATCAACTATCCTGGACCTATCGTGCACATCAACATAAGTTCACATCTTCAGCAAGAATACCTAATAACAAATATCTAGTCGAAGTCCCAACTCGAACAATCGATAATTCATCCAATAATTAGATACAATCTTAGAAGAATAATACAGCAGCCCATAAAAGTTATTTGAATACTTAGTCATGGTATTATTGGCCTTCTCATGATATTATAACTATATAGACATATCCAACACCATTTACTCTAGATAGAACTAGTTGGTGAAAATAACCTTTAAGTCATTCCACTCTAAGACCTCATGTTTCTTTGCTATCACCATCATGTCCCACCATCTCCTACTTAGTCCTTCTATTATGAAGGGGGTAAACTTCACCATGATCATGTATGGTGTATCTAAGAACTTAAAAAAAACATTATATCTTGCCTAACAATTCCTCAACTTGTTGAGGGTCAGTGGAGACTTTAATGATTGGTGGATTCTGGTGAATGGAATATTGAGAAAGTTTCTAAAGAACATCCCCTTGAGGATACATAGTTGTAGAATGAGTGGGAACTGGAGGTGGTTCCTGTCCAATAGCTTGGGCAATGCACAAAATCACCTCAACTAGATTCGGATCAACAACATGATTTTATTACTGAGGTTCAACAAAATCCTCTTCCAGTATATGATCTGCAAGTGTTTTTGGAGGCATGATGCTACAAAACATCATATGTTAAAAGGAAGACATTAGATTTATGCTCAAACTAAGTAATAATAGAAATTATTTTATACATAAGTAACAACATGATTTGGATTTATCACAATCCAAATATCAATAGGGAAAAGACTAGAACTAATCCACAAGATGTAATTCCTTAACCAATCCAAGTGACATAAGGATTGTTGCGGTTAGAGCTAGCCAGGCACTGAATCACAACTACCACCTATGTCTAGAAAAGATTAAAAAATTCATAATGTCATTAAGGAAAGATGTTTAACAACCTCCTATGATACCTCTTTCTCACAAACCATCATGGGTACCCTAGTAACTTGATAACCGAGCTGAACCTAACATGACTCGAAGGTTGTTCCTGATCCCAAAAAGGTTGGTGACTAGAACTTGGCATCATAAAAAATACAAGTGGGAATGATTTTTTTCAACAAGAATTTGGAATAAAAAGATAAAAAAATAGTATGCATATCAAAAGAAAACTTTACAAGGAGTAAATTACCAGAATACAATGAGGAAATAAAGGACAAAGTACTAAAACCCATGTACTAAAATAGGAAGAAACAACATCAAGGTACCTATGGACACAAACACTATAACCATGGTTTCACAGCTAGATCCTCCTCCAAGTAATCCCTTCCCATTACTCTAACCAGGAAGAATAAAGTATAAAAACACCCAAAAGAAAAATTAATGTGTGAGAATAATCCTAGCAGGATACCACCAATGGATCCATAATAGATGTAAATTATAGATTATCCAAATAAGAGCATTTAATTTTCAAGGTAAATAGGTTCGTAAAATCAAAATAAAATTTCAAAAAAAAAACATTTTAACCATTTTAAAATTATGGAAAGATTGTTTTTAAATGAGAATATTTTATTTAAAAAAGATTAAACATTTCTAAAACAATAGATTAAGTAAAATATTATATAAAACAATTTATATAAATTTAGCAGGTATGTAATGCATTTCAATCAACATTGGAACACATTTATATCTCAAATATATACCAGCGAGTAACATGGTCATTTGCCAAAAGGTACAAAAGTATTGAACAACTATTAGATTATGAACTTTATAAGTGGATATAGAAAAAATGAGTATACTCACATCCCCATGGTATTGGGAATATGCAACTCTTCACCGTCCCATAGAGGATGTGAACTACCATAGGTTTGTATTAGAATGTTTTCATAGCGTAGAGTGTATCCAAATAACTCACCAACTACCTAAGGATTTCATGTGCTCTTACATGATGGGATATTTATTTCAAGACTTCTTAAAATAAAATACATCCCATTCCAGCATTTAAAAAATTCCAATTTCATTCCATTTAAAACCAAAAAATATTTTAGTCAAAAAACTACTTCTTTCATAAGATAAAACCAATGGGTTTCTATGAAATCATTTTAATCCATTTTCATGAGTTTTAAATACATTCATAACCAATTACATTTTTTTCACAATTCATTTTTGCAATTAAATTAAACTATTTAATTGAAAATATTTTCATCAAATCATCAATTTAAATTCAAAAATTTTAATTATCCCATTTCCATAAACCCACCACAATTATATAAAATTGGGGGTTTTTTTTTCAGATTTTCATGCCAAGAACATTTCAAAACGCAAAATTCATTAGAATTTTGTTTTACCAAGGCAATTGAAAACAAGTTTAAGAAAATGAACATAAATCAATAGTTTAAATAAATCAAGAAATATAATGGTAATAAATTTGGCCAAATTGGGACAGAACCCCATACATATTTCTTGAATAATGACACTTGAAATAGAACCCGCCAATGAGAACGATGGTGAAGGAGATATTAAAACCCAACCTAGAAGCGTGATATGACAAAAATGGGAATGGATATATTAATTACAATGTGATCAATCAAAAACCCAAGAGGAGAGGAAGGTAGAAACTTCGATAATGAGGGAGACTGCTTACTCGGGAATCAGACCACAAGCGAAATGACAGTCTAAAGTTGATCAGATCATTTTAGGGGGGGGGGGGGGGGCTCTAAAAAACTCCTAGGGAGGGTTATGGTTCAAGATCCAAGTTGTATTGAATTAATAGACCAAGAAAATATTACAAACACATGACATAAAGATAGGTGTGGTCCAAGTCACGATGTGTAACCATAGGTCACAACATGTAGTACATGCTGGATAAGTTACACCAAAAAACCCATATTCTTAGGTTAAAACCCATCATGTTCAAACTACACAATGTGTACCCACAATTCATGATGTGTAAAAGCTCACACCATGAACTCAACCTTCAAAACATGAATCCACCAACTAGTACATGACATGTACATCAGGTACAAGATGTGTACCTATTCTACTTCCTATAGTAATCCCAGAAAATTACGTTTAAAAAAATTGATCAATAGGGAAACATAAATAAATGTAAAAACATACCTGATCAAGGAAACAAGATGTTACAAACTCCACCTATAAGAGGTCCATGTTAGGTTTAAATTGATAGAGGGTTGGTGGTGGGGGGGAGGGGTGTCATGGCCAGTTGTAAGAAATAGTGGGTTACAGCCAAGTAGTTCTTATAATAATCCAATGAATAATCTATGTCTCCTCAACATTAGTAACCATACTTATAGATACCATCTTGAGAAATTCTTTTGGTTTTCCTAAATTGTTTTATAGTTAGATATCCTATTAGGTTCTTTAACCAAACCTATGTATCTACATATACCCACTATAAGAGATCAAACATTCACTACAATTTACTGATGGTGAAATATTTTTAGTGGGGAGAGGTTATCAAGGTACCTCATAGTGTATATTTTTAGGATATATGAAGTCAAAATTGGTATAGATTTCATATATTCAATCCAAGACTAGACAGACCTGTATCATTGGATATATATGTGTTTTTGAGAGAATGGATAAAGGATTTCCTTAATTGGTTAGTGGGACCTTCAGTTGAGAAAACCAGGGACTTTGTGAAAAATTTATTGCAAATCACCCATAATTTGTGGAGTTTTGTTCTATATGTATTAGAACATTTATAGGATCATGACCCTAAAATCATGGAGGAGTAAATATATTAATTTTATGTGGATGTACTCTAATTTCTCTCTAATGAGGAAGTTAACTTCTTTATTGATTTTCACCCCTATACCACTATATTATCATTAAAATAATTTCCAATGGAACCAAGTGACCTCCGTTAGAGGAAGATGTATCTTGAGGAACTTATAGATAAATATATCATTAAACCTAATGTTTCCCATTTTGAATCACTATTATTATTTTCTAAGAAGGTGAATGGGAATTTGAGGCATTGTATTTACTATCACCACATGAATTTGGTGATAATTAAGAAAATTATACTCTTTAGAAGATAAAAAACTCTTTGAAAAATTTAATAAAACGATGTGGTTCTTAAAGATTGATCATAGGAATATCTATCAGCAAATTTTTCTTTATTATGAGGATTTCAAAAAGATATATTTTTGATACTGCTATTGATATTATGATTTTCTCATGATTCTTTTCAAAGTGTAAAACTACATCTCTATGTTCAAGGGATTTATGAACTATATTTTTTTATCCCTTTTGGAATGGTTTATAGTGTTATTAATAAAAAAAATTCTTCTCTAATCATTGAAAAAATAGATTTTACTAAACATATTAGGATTATATTACACCTACTTTTTCAGCCCCAACTCCATGATATGCTCTTGAAGTGTAATTATTTGATAATAGATGTCCAATTTATAATTTATGTCACATAAAATCTCATATAATTAATATAATAATTAAAAATTGGGGTTGTTATTTTTTGGGACACACATTTGAGTGTGTTTTAGGTACAATGTTTCCTTGGGATTTTAGGTACTATCAGTGATTATTAAAAGATTTATGTAAGACTATATCTCTGATGACCACCCTTATAAAATTGGAATATCCTCATTTTTTATAAGTAATTTAAGAGTTATTTTAATTAGATAAATTAGAGTTGTACAAGTTATAATATTTTTAGGTTATTATATAAAGGAGTTAAGTACATGGAGTTCTGTAATTCCTCTAGAGCTGGGCTTGGTTTTATGATGATGAAAAAGTAGGAAATGATTTCTTATAGGTTAAAATATTTTATACCTCATGAGAAGAACTATAGAATCAAAAATTTAGAACTATAAGTGCTAGTTTTATCTTTTAATACTTGTATAATCTTCCTTCTTAGTGTGTATTTCATATTATACATGTGGCATAAGAGCCTGGGGATCATCTCCACCTAGAGAGTCTTTACCTGTGTCAGAGGTATCTCTTAAGGTTCCTATAGGATAATGACTTTGAAATTTTTTATACTCTAAGGAATATCAATGTGGTGGAAGAATACTATAGTAGGAAATCCTAATCTCAGTTGACTAAAGAAGTGTTTGAGCAGTTGGAAGTGATGTAATTATCCTCGATAAATGAAGGAGAAGTTAAATAACTTTAATCGATAGTGGTAGAACCTCGACATTTTCAATATGTGAGAGAGGCCCTGTTCAAAGATATAGATAGAGGGATCCTATGAAACTAGATATTCTAAAGTGTACATAAAAATGATATTACAATGGTAGGTAGTGGATCATCCTCTTTCTATGAAGGAAAATGGAACTAGTCACACCACATGAGGAACTACTAAGATAGTTCCATCCCCCCTTAATGAATCATATTGAAGTGAAAAAGATGTACTGTAACCATATTCATAATTTTTCATTGATTGGTATTAATATAATAATTTCTGATTTTATGTCATATTGGATCACTTGTCAGAAGGTGATTTCTAAGAACCAACTTCTAGTAGTGTTGGATCAACCCCAAGAGGTTCTAGAGTGGTGGTATGAAGGTTTATTGATTGAATTCATGTCCATACATCCAAATTAGTGAGGGGCCATGATTCAATTTGAGTTTCCATTAACCATATAAACATGTTAACCCCATTTATTCATATTTGAGAGTAGAGTTTAGTGGAAATTTTGCGATACTTTTACATGGAATACATTCCTATGCATTTTTGAGTACCTTCAATGATAATTTCTAACCATGATTCTCAATTAACATAACAGTTAAGAAAAATATTTCATGATAATTTTGATACTTAGTTGGGAATGAATGCAATATTCCAACCTTTAATACACTAGAACAAAAGGAGAACCATTCAGGATAGAGATGTTATTTTAAGGGATTATGTTATGAATTTTGGATATAGTTGGAAGGATCAATTATCACTATTTTTGTTAATTTAAAACCACTAGTACAAATCCACTATTGTCATGACACCTTTTTAGGCCCTATATAAGAGAGATTGATGCTCCCGCTATGCTGGATGGAGAATGGAGAGTCATATACGAATGGAGAAAAGTTTGTGTGGAAAATGAAGGATAAAATGAATATGAAATAAAATTAGAAAATGGTATATTATAGGTATAATAAGTATAATATTGACCGAATATTGAGTCCTTTATAGTTTTATGAGGGACATCATGTGTTATTGAATATCCCACTATTACCAGATTTATAGAGGGGTTTTCATGTATGTATGATATCCTAATGTTTTATTGGTCCATTGCAAATTTTATGAAGGATGGGGGGTTTATAACTCTATGGTTTACCCACCAAATATGTAATGAGTGTAGCATATATTCAATCTATTATAGCTAAGGATATATGTTCATGACCCATCATACATAAATATCTAGGGTCTGATGGATGTCCAGGATTGTTATACATTATTATAGTACCCAATGGAAATTAAGGATTGGAAGGGGAGGACCCATATTGGTTGGATGATACCATTGGTGCATGTTTTGTGATAGATTTAGAACATTCAAGACATCTCATGAGAACATTGGAGTTTGGTTGGGGCTCATTACCCCCACTTTTCTAAGTGACTCTTACTTTATAAGGATGAAAATACCTAATGGTGGGAAGGATACAGTTAAATAGATAAATTTCTCTTGAGGCTTTTATTATTATTTTTAGTTAGAATCATCCTTATAGATTGTTTTATATTTCACTGAAATTTTTTGTATTTGTTTCATGGTATTATGGGTTGTATAATAGAGAGTTCTGGTTCCATAGAATTATTCTTACATTGGAGGAGTTGGTCCATAATGGTGGGAATTTTACCCAAACCATCATTTTGAAATTTATAATTAATCTTTAATATAAGAAATTGTGCATTGATATATTTTTTCATATTAAAAGAGGGGTTAGTATAAAGGAGTTACGATGATTACTATGTTTAATAGATAATTTTTGAGTGGAATTATCACACCATGGTTTTGTATATCTAATTGGTTGAGGGAAATTACAATACAGTTGAACATATTGTTCTATTATTTTTTATGAGATTTAATTCATTTTTGTGTGACCTATAAAGTCACACTATGAAGGGTCCAACCCAATGTTTCATTATAAATAATAATTGAACCCCCTGTCTCTCAGATTTTTAATTTTATCTTCTCATCCTCTTGATTTTCAGTGATGTTTTTATGGATACCTAGGAATCATAGAGGATCCTTTGATATATATTAATTATGTGGGGATCCATTTGTTCATCCTAAGTAATAATTCAAGTATAAAAAGGAATTAAATATGAGGTATGACTATTTTTTCAACTCAACTCAGTTATAAAATGAATTTATTATGATTTTACCTATTATTTCCTCATTATTTAATTATGATTTCAATAATGTGAATCAATTTATATCTACATTATAATTCACCAATTTAATATAAGAAACCTTGTTAATTAGCTTCCCATATTCCATATAATTTCTAAATCATTATTTTTAATCACATTTTCTTCTTCACACATATATATTCAAAAGAATCCACCAGACCTTATGTTCATGAGTTGTAGTGTCGATACTCGATATTGGAAGTGTAAAAAAAATACGATGTCTATAATAACTAAATCCTCATACACATAACATTAAATTATTTTTACCACAAATATCCAAATATCACAACCAAATAATATAGTGTCTTGGTGTCTTGGGAATAATAGTATCATAAAACATTGGTATGAAAATAAAATACAAAATATTTTTTCCAATACCCAAGACCTAAAACTATATCCCATTAAGATTCTAAAACTACATAGTAAAACCTTGGGAATTATTAAACAAAATGGATGAGCTAAAAATTCCTATTAGGAGATGATAATGACATCAAAGAATAATATATTAGTCAAATAGAATAATATTATATCATTAAATGAAATGAAATTTTATAATAATATTTAAGAATGAAATAAATAACATATAGTAATAATATATTTCATAATAGAAATGTTTAATCATCATAATATCTAAAATCTCAAGCATAAGTGAAGGATCACTACCCAGACATGATATCCGAGCATACATAGTCCCATAATGGCTTAAGTTTACTCCCTAATCTCATAAATATCATCACATGAGATATCAACATAAACAAATTTATTAGATAACTATTTATGTAAATCCAACATAACATGTACATGTAAATGTCTGTCATATAATGAAATCAAATATAAGTTATAAGAATAAGAAATATCCATGGAAAGAAATGGGCTACATAATCTTTCCAAAATAATAATAATAAAATGATATCTCATAATGATTAAAAATAGAAGAAGAAAATACATATTTTTATTTTATATATCTAGAAAAATAAGAAAAGGTATCAAATATAGTGTTAATTTCATGAAAAGTTCATATGTAAGGGAGGCGAAGTAAGTTTGGGATTTAATATCTTTAGTGCGGAGTTAATAAAATGATATGGAATATTTAATAAATGTAATAAAAAAATATTTTCCACAAAATAAAAAGTGAACTAGTAGGGTTATTGATAAAACAATTACTATTTACAAATAAATTATAATTAAAACATTTTAGGGGGTGGTTCATAATATGAAATATGAAATAAGAAGTTACCTTAAATCAGGATTACATGAAATAATAATTTGGGGAAAGATTATACAAAGAATATATATCTCCAGGAAAGAAAACAAGGATATCATATGTATGTATAAAATATAAATATAAATATAAATATAAATATAAATATAAATATAATATATAATTTTTTTCGTCAAAAAATTAATGAAGGAATGTTAGTTAGAGATACATATGGTATAACCTATTGAAAAGAGGGTGGTTAAAAGTGTTCTCTTACCTCAAGTCCAGAATAACTACACACAATCACTTCACATCCAAAATAATCAAGTTGTAATTAAATTTTTTTATTAATAATATCTTTAAAGTATATATGATTTATTATTAACCTTCTAGGTAATTTTATAATCAATTTATTGAAATACTGTTTGTATTTACACTATCTTAAGGTCATTCATTACATGGTTCCAAGGTCACTTCACTTATGGATGATTATGTAAGTTCATAATGAAGTTTTTACCTAAATATATATGTTTAATGGTATTGATTTAATGTTTTTATATAGGTTCAAACTATTCATATCATTCAATAGTATTCATAATTTTTCATTATTTATATGTCATAGTTTTTATTCATTTGCGCATAGATCATTTATGCTGATTTTATTTTTATTTTGAACTTACTGGGATTACTTTAAAAATATGGATATATATCCATTATAAAATTTGAAATAAAATAAATTATACTTATTTATATCATTATAAACCCTAAAAAGTGAATTTAAACTATCCATGAAGGTGGTGGTGGAAAATGATTTTTTTTGTTCACAGGAGAGGTGATCTAACTACATTATGAATACAATTTTCATTTAGAATAAAGTTAGGGGAGGGAGGAAAATGGATATTACATTAACTGAAGATGATTCCAGTAAATTTAATATCTATATTTAATCATTTTGTGTTGTTTGGAAGAGATTTGGAGGAGGTATAAGGAGAAAAGTATTTAAATTTTTTAGTTAAGAGTATTACTTATGTGGATGTCCTATATTATAAATCACGTTAAATAACCTTACTATGGAATTTTGGTTAGAACATTTGCACTATAATGTGGATGATATCATTGTGAAGATAATTGGATAGTACTTTGTCTGTACTTAATTATTATATGGTTTGAGGATAAGGGTTGGTATTTATAAGGGGGGGAGGGGTGTTTTGGAATAAAATATCAATTAGTTTATTATTTATTCTTAAGACCATTAAAAGTGATGAATCTTGTGGCTATTTAAATTATTCTGTGTATGTGATATTGAACTAATCGCTTATTAGATCACCCATGACTCATTAACTATTATATGTATCTTATAATCTTAAATTTCATAATTTTTTTTTTGTATTTTACAACTCACAAAAAATTATTATATTTTAAAAAAAATATGAAAAATTCTTATTAAATAATATGTAACATTTATATCAAAAAAATAAAAACATTTTATGATTTTTTTCTAAATATGATATTTTTTTAAATAAATCCTTTATTTATTTTAAATATTCAAAATTTTATATTTTGATCAATTTTTTGACCCTTGAAAAATTAATTACCAACTCATTAAAATATATTATTATTATAATAAAACATAATATTTTTTTATAAAATTTTTTTATCTAAATAAAATTTATTTAAAATATTCATATTTATCATAAAATTATAAATAAAATATATATGTTTTACAAAATTAAAAGAATTATTTTCTCATTTTTAAACATTAATTTATTTGAATGTTGTTATAAATTTGTTATATTTGTATTTTATAAGACACATAAATTTTATTTTACTATCCCATAGGTAAGGTTATAATTATATCATTCAAATTACTATTCCAAATGTTCATATTAATATTCCAACAACTAGATTTGTGACTGCCGTATAGGTTTCCAAGTTTCTATAAAAACCCTATACTTTATTCCTTATTCACATCAATTTTATCTCAACAAAATATATTAATTTTTTTGAAATTTATGTTTCATTTTTTATATTATTGTTTATTTATAAAGATTATTTTTTGAGTGTGATCATTCCATGGGATCATGAAAATCAAAAATTTTATATTAATGTTTTCTTATTTTATAATTTTTATCATATTGTAAAATATTTAATTCTTATGGTTATATTTATTCACTAAATATATTATTTGAATTTAAACAATAATGTGTATTTAATTTTAATAAGGTTGTGAATGTTTTTTTTATGATACTACATTACCACTTGTGGCTTGAAAATTAATTCATAAGGGAAATTTCATTCATAAAAGTCGATATTGTTATATTCATTCACCTTTATTAAATTTCAACCTCAAGATTTCATTTCACCCTATAAAGGAGAAAAGACGAGGGTACTTTCAATTAATTTCATCCCATGGTTACCATGTTTCCTCCTTTTACTAATGTTTTTAAAAATTTATTGAGTAATATCTAGAGAATATATTATTTATGTCTAAGATGATTTCTGGAAAATAAGTGAGTTTGAAGGGCATATATCTGAATTCAAAGTGCCCATACATTTTTCGATAGAAAATCTATGGATTATCTTAACTTTTTACATTTTTTTATATATCGATACGAGGTCCACCTTATGGAT
Source organism: Viscum album (assembly GCA_963277665.1). Taxonomy (NCBI): domain Eukaryota; kingdom Viridiplantae; phylum Streptophyta; class Magnoliopsida; order Santalales; family Viscaceae; genus Viscum; species Viscum album. Next base: position 177,190,912 of record OY728120.1, read on the forward strand.
GTATAAGGACCAACATAGATGCTCAAACATAACATAAATCATTTGTAGGGGATACCTGTTAATTATCATGATTTTATATATCTCATGATAATCAATTCAATGGAACATTTAACCATATATCTTCATAACCTACTGTAATGATGTGACCCATAGTAATGCACAAAGGAATGTAAATTCCAAATATATATATATTATATTATAACTACATATTCATTTCATTCAATTAGACTATGGCCATTATTTTGGGATTTGGAGATATGGATAGAGATTTAGTAATTATTTAAGTTGAAAACTCATAAATCCCAACATTGATGAAGTCCATGAAACTCTATATGTAATATATAAATATAGTACATCACAAATAAACTTCATTATACCTGATTTAATATTTTGTAACAATAATTTTTGCATGATATAAATGTTAATAAGAAAATAATATTTATGCATGGGAAGAATATTTAAAAAGAGATTCATACACCTCTTTACACATACAAATAATATGAGGATGATTCAGGATAAGGAGAGTGATTTCCATATCTTAGCATTCTATTTTGAATTCATATAAGGATATCTAATTCATGCACATTATAGCCCAAAATTATATAAAATTGATTATAATAAGTTTTTATAGGAGGTTCATACAAAAAACATTGACTATTGAGGAGTTATATTCTAAGAGTGCAATAATTTATCTACTTTCAATTTATATATATAAATCATCTTCCATGTTTTGAGGTGGTTTTTGAATATTCTTAATTAAATTTCATGATATAAAGGAATTTGTAAAACCATAATAAGATAATACATTATTTATTATTAAATTAACAACTAACTTACCTATCACTAATTCATTTTCATGGTCCAGATCAATATTATTAATTTCAATATCCCTTCCTTTATATATAGGCCATAGAGGTTTTTTTTCATTTATTATCATTATAAAACCTTTTCTCAAAGAATTTTCTTACATAATGTTCATGTTAATATAATTGAAAAACTAAATTATAGGATGAGTGTTGATCAAAAACTTATGTTCATATATCACATTAGTGGGATTCATCCCCTAATTAATCATTTAATATCCTAATGACCCATGTTGATTGACATTAAACATATCCATATTCTATTTATATAATTTCATATATTCTTTTTTCCCAAATCTATTACATTTGGGATGTTGGGTTATCTTTCCTCAATGAGATTTATCCACTGATCATCATAAATTAAAATCTATTTTCCACATTTTATCTCCTTAATCTCATGACAACTTAGAATCTATAATCTACATCTCAACCTTAAGGTCGCAACATACAATCTGTTCATAACTTGAAAATTATTGAATCATGAATGGTTTTTTTAGAGTCAAATTTAATCCAAACAATTAGTAGCCCACCATACATTTGGTATTAATGATATATTTAAAGGCATATCATGAAATACTTGTGATGTTTTCATCATATTACCTAATAAAATCATGTTCCTATTTCTTTGGTCCAAGGAACTAACTCTCCATTTTATGATGGAGAGTTTTGGGGAAGTATTTTTTGAAATAAATTGTCTTCAATACAACACATTCTATGGTTGAGACAACCTACTTGGGATTCATGCTCATGATTTTTTTCTACACCATTTATTGGGTTATACCACTAGGAAGTATATGAACAAATTTAATTTCAACATTTCATATAATTGGGGGAAAAATAATATATTTTCAATTGAGTTATTCAATTATTCCATGATGATGGGATCAGAAGATCCACTAAATAATTGAGATCTTAGTTACATAATGTAATAAACTATAACATTATATTTCATGATAGATGTAGGGTGTTCCAAAAAATTAACATTATTATTCATCATATAATTTATTTGATATAGTATGTCCATGATGTTCTCATATCAAGATCCACTCAGGCTAGGAATCTCATTAGGGAAATCATTACATTTCCCATCATAATGATTATTACCATCATATATCTTATTTATTTCCATCAATTAAATAAAAAAAATATAGATGATAATACTCTAACTATAAAACATATAAATGGTCAAATGTGAACAATGAAGGAATAAATCACAAATTATTAATATATCCTAACATATGAGTCTATATGTTTCAATTTTGGTTATCCATAGAAATTCTCCTATTAGGTTATCTAACCTAAAAATATATTCATGTTGTTTATAATGGTTAATAAATATATTGTTAATTTAATAAAATGTATCCTCTAGGAGTGTCAAACTAGGAATTTAGCAAGGCCCCTTTCTATGAATAAGGTATATGTCATGTTAATATTCAATGATCCCTTTCTAGGTTAATAACTATAGGTAGATCTCTGATAGATCCATATCCACATAAATTACCCAAATATGGATTTCATTTCTAGAATCTACATTCTCTATATTTTAACCAAAATTCCTGATATTTTCCATTACATAGGCTTATCCCTAGGGTTTTTATTAATATATTATTTTCATAATATCCAAATAACTAACATACTCTAATAATGACTATAATAACCCAAGACTCTAACACATAATATTACATGACTATTAATATAAATATATAACAATCATTACCCAAGGATATAGAGGCCTAATGTTTTTATGAAGATAGGATCCTAAAACATTGACATGAAACTAAAATAAAATTTATTTATTTATAATTATAATTTACTTCTAGATCCCATTGAGACTATAAGAAAACATAAGATAAACTGGGAAATATGTTGACAACAGGGGTGAGCTATAATGTATAACAATGGAATAGGAATGACCACGAAGAAAATAATATGAGTCAAATGATAGAACATTATATCAAAAAATAAAATTCCAATGAATAATCATATTTAATCATGGAATTCAGAGGATGGAATCATAAGATCATAGAATAATAGGAATGTTGAAATATCATAATACATTACATCATAATAATAAGTTAAGTCTCACTATAAATAAATCATTAAATGGTAGAAAAGTCAAATAATGGATTATGTTTAGTCCCTAAACCCATACAAGTCATCTCATGAAATATAAACATTACCCAATTTATTGGTGAAATATCTAGTATCACCCACCATAATTTTCCACAAAAGTAAATCAAACATAATTAATAATAATAATAAATGATTATGGAATGAAATGGATTATAAAATCTTCCCTCAAATCATATTCAAAGTATATACCATAATTATTAAAATAGAATGAGGAAATAATTTTTTATGTGTCAATATTTGTATAAATAATAAATGTTATAAAATATGGAGTTCATTTGAAGAAAAGCTAATGAATAATAGTGGAGATTAAATTTTTGAATGGCAAATCTTTAGCGATGTTTTAAATGGAATGAAATCTATAATGACTATATGCACATTATATATTCAATAATACTAGAATAAAACTAGTTTTATTGTCTATAAAATAATGAGTCTATCTTAAAAAAAATATGTTTAAAAACATTTAATGGGGTGGTTCACAACACAAAGATAAGTATTAGGACGTTCCCTTAAATCAAGTTTACTTAAAAGAATTATTTGGGAAGATAATAGTAAAATCATTCATATCCCCAAAAAAATAAAACAAGTTTAACTTATTTATATTCTCAGAGTACTTATATAAATAATATATAAGGTTTTTATTTCAAAATAAAACATATAATGTGAAGTGAGGAGATATAACACAGAACTATAATAAAAGAGGATGGTTTGGAGAGTTCCCCTACCTCTTGTCTAGATTCTCTCTACACTGAAAATTAATGTCTTGAATAATCGAAATAGGTTTATTGAAATCATTATTGAGGAAATTATTTAATAATATATGACTTATTATTATTATTTTATGTTTGTTTTAACCATTATATTTAAATATTGATAAATATACACTATCATATGGTTGTTCTTTTAATGGTTCCAAGATCAAATCACTTGTTGATAATTTTCAAAGTTCTTTATGAAAAAGTTCCATAATTCCAATAGTTATATGGAATATATTTAATGTGTATCTAAAATTTATAATGGTTATTTATAACCAATATAATTCATAAATAGGAATGATTTATAGGTTATATGTGTTACTTCTATTGGCTTAGTTCAATTATTCATGTTTTTTGACCTTTATGAAATTATTGGGTTTCCATGAAATGTATGAATATATATCCATTAAAAACATTTAAGAGAAAAATAATATAATTATTTAGATCATTTTTTACCATAATAAGTGAATTTTAACTAGTTATGAAACATATAATGAAGGCCACTGTGAAAAATGAAATACTTTGTTCATGGGGGTGGTGATTCGACTATATTATGAATAACATTTTCACATAGAATAAATTGGGGGAAAGATGAAAATGGATATTAACTTAACAAATATATATATATATATATATTATACTAATTTCATTATTTCATGTTGGATGGAAGATATTTGGAGGTTGTAAAAGAAGATATGTATTGGAAGAGATATGTTGTGAAAATTAAATCTCTGCCAATCCACTATTAGAAAACACCTTAAATCTCAATTATATGGTATTTTGGTGAGACAAAAATCACTAGGATATGATTAATAGGATTGGAGAGATAACTTAGTTTAATTTTATAAAGATACAAGTCTTATATTGTGTTATCAAATGGATTGTGGGGGGGGGGGTGGTAATTATAAGAGGAGGAGATGGGTGTTTTGAATATAATATTAATTAGTTTATTATTTCTTGTATATACTTTATATAATGATGAATAGTATGAATATATACTGTAATTAGTGAATGGTAGTTTTATATAATGATATATTAAGTCATTAGTTTCCCTGTAATTCATGTTTTTTATCTTATAATGTTAAATACTATATTTTTCCATATTTTATTATTCACAAATAAATATACTATTTTACGAAAATTAAAAAAATAACCCTAACAATTTATCGATGTGTAGATTCCAAAAATGAAAACAATTTTTTGAGAATAATTTAATTTCTATAAGAAAATTAATTCTCTCATAAATAATATATTTACTTTAATTAATCCAATTTTATATTATGATCAATTTTTCATCCCTTTGAAATATTACATATGGAATCATCAGAATATATTATAATTATAGTACAAAATAATCTTTTTTTTAAAATTATTTTTTATCCAAAAAATATATTTTTATCCATTTTTATTTATCATTAAAATGTAAATGATACATATATGTTTTATAAAAAATAAAAAAAAACTTATTTTATAATGTATAAATCATTTATTTATCTTCAACATGATATAACATTATAATATTTTTATATTATAAGATAATTAAATTTTATATTATTATTGTATATGTGACGTTACTATTATAATGAAAATGTTATAATTCCTAATGGCTAGATTACTATTCCAATGTTCAAATTTTTAATCATCATATAAGATTCTAACCTTTAATAAATACCCTATATTTCATTCTTTATTTCATTTTATTTTATCTCAAGGTTTTATATTATATTTTTTAAAATTTATGGATTCTTATTAATATTTTTCTTTATTTAAATAGTATTTTTCATGAGTATGTTCATTATATGGGGTAAAAAAGATTTAAATTTTCATATTATAGTTATCTTATTTTCAATTTTTTCCATTTTAACAATTTAATTCATTGGTCTATATTTGTTCTCTAAATTTATTATTTGAATCAATAAAATAAAGTTTTATTGATTTTCATTATGTGGTTCATGTGTTTTATATTACACTATATTACCCAATGGTACTGTAAGAACCTGATTTTTCGTTTCAGGTATGTCTTCTTTTTTTTTGGAGTTTTTGAGAATTTTTGGAGATTCTAGAAAATTTTGAAGTACACGCCGTGTACTTTCTGAGTACACGTCATGTACTCTTCTCCAACTCGAAGCCGTGTACTGGCCATGCTCGGGCTACACACACGGGGTGTACGGGTGACGTGGAGCCTGATTTTGGCGGAGTACAAAAAAACCCACTACAAGCCATGTACTTTAAAAATACACTCCGTGTACTTTTATTTTTTTTACTAATCAGACCGGGGTCACGTCTCTTCTCCATATTTGTCTTCTTCTAGGTTTGGTTCATCTGAGAGCGACCCGTATGGCCGGATCTTCCCCGGGCTCCCACCGCTCCGTCCGATCTCCGATTCGAGCACAGTTGATTGTGTTGGAAGCGCAGCGGTGAGTTCTTCCTTCTACTTGAAACTTGTTTTCCAATTCTTCCTCCTTCTCAAGTTATCTAAGGTTGAATGTTTTGTTCATTTTCTCAGATCTACGACGTTCTAGGGGGAATCAGCCATCGCGTTTCAAGTATATCGATCTCTTAGGATCGAGGTAGGTGGTTTGTTCCTTACTGTTCAAAGTCTCTGAGTTTTATGTGAAAATTCCACCAATACCTGTGAACGGGGTATTTCGTGTTTACCTTTTTTCCCTTGTTGTTTTCCTGCCTTGATTGTATGCTTGTGTAGAGGTAAATTGACCCTGTTAGAGAATAATTTGTTGTTCTTGGATGTATTTTTCCCGTGTTTGTTTTTTGTTTACGACCTTTGGGTCTCGTTTGCCTTTGGCTGCTACACCTGTTCCATGCCTTGTGGTTATAAGTTGAAGTGAAACTCATGAAATTATTTTTTCCTTGTATACTGTTAGCTAAGTAGCTCTATAGGTGTACTTTGGCCTTATAGAATTATTATACACTGACTGGCACGGGTAAGATAACCTGGTACTATAGACCATAAGGGATAGACCGAGTGAGCTTCCCAGAGAGTCTTAGACATTACAGACTACAGAGGGGATGGACCGAGTGAGATCTTAGAGAGTCTTGGATTTTATAGACTATAGGAGGGTAGATCAAGTTCACTTTCTCAGAGAGTCTTACCTTGTTTTAATCTCTTTAAGAACCTTCCCAGGCTAGAGGGGGAATTGACCGAGTGAGTTTCCTCAGAGAGTCCGTGGTATACCTGAGGCTATAGGAGGAATTGACTGAGATAGCTTCCTTAGAGAGTCTCTAAACCTTGGGTCTAAGAGGGTTAGACTACATGATCTTCCCCACGAGAGTCCCTGACTACCCTAGACTATAAGGGGAATTGACCGAGTGAGCTTCTCCAGAGAGTCTCATGAATTCGTATGACCAAGCCAGAGGGGTTAGGCTGAGCGCACTGCCCAGAGGGTTGTGGTACTTCTTGGATAGGACCAGAGGGGATGGCTGCATGTACTTCCCATAGGGTTTCTTGTTTGTTAGCTTTGGGCTTCACTGTTGTTTTTGGTTGTGGTTTGATTGTTGTTGTATCATCCTGCCTTACTGCTTACTGTTACTGCCTATTGCTTGCTGTTGCTGTTTACTGCTTATTGTACTTTTACCTTCCATATACTCACTGACTGTTAGGCACAGATCTTTGGGTGAATGCCTACTGGGATTTTATCTCACACCCTGTTTGGGCCCAAGCATACTATGTTGCTGCAGGTATAGACAAGGGCAAGGGCCTTTCGACTTCTGGAACTTGATTTCTTGGAGCAGGGGAGCATGGGACCAAGCTTTGTCTTGAGATGTTGAGGAGCTGTTTATTTTTCTTTTGTACTTGTCTTGGTACTGTAGTGTTTTCCAGTATTGTGACTTGTTTGGATGCTTTCCTAGTTATGTATTATGCATCATTTCATATATATACATATGTGCTCTATTTTGATGATTTAGCCTTCCGCTGTTTATATTGTTGGTTATCACTGCTTCTGCTACTGTATGTTTATTCTTCTTACGCTGTGTACTCTGCCAATGAGGGCATAGTTTACCCACTATCACACCTAAGGCCCTCGCTGCTAGTCGGAAGCCTCTGGAATTTGGGGAAATGCATTTGAGGCCATTTGACCAACCGGGTACGGGGCGCCTCTGGGTGGCTTCTAGAACCGGGACGTTACAAAGTGGTATCAGAGGAATTATTTTCTCTTGCATTACTATTTGGATACTTTATCTGGGGATAGGATGGATTCGGTACTTGGTAATAAGATGTGCCCGAGAGTAGCTAAACCGTGTACAGGGAAAAGCCATACTACCTCGTTATTGCAGTTTTTTGGTTTTGAGATTTTACGGTTGATACGATTTCACCTAGAGTGATTCACATGCTTTGTACTGTTATTGTTTTGATAATACAGTTCTATTTCTGTCGCAACCCAAAGAGATGAGGGTATGCTATCTCATGCATCATCTAGGCACTTATAGAAATCACATGCCATTCATTCTTGCCATGCCATATTGGGTTCATTAGTGATTGCATGCTGTTGTGATAGACTTTGTGTAGATTATGCATGCTGTTGTGATAGATTCTTGATATAATCTCTGCTGCTTTATTAGAGAATTTTTTTTATTGAACTTTGCCCAAATGAACACCAAATTTTGATTCTTGAGGTGTTATGGGCCCTATTGGATCAGAAGTTGGTGGATCATGATCCTGTTTTCTCTTATACAAGACTGTTGGAGATGCCAAGATTTGATTCGTGGGGAGTATGGGCCCTCACGGATCGGAATTTGGCACATATTTTTTTGGTTTTCTGTGTTTCTGGGTATTCTGTGTGGTTTCTGAGTTACTACCCAGAAAAACCCAGAATACACGGTGTGTACTTTCTGGATACACACCATGTAGTTTTCAGGCCGTGTCACTGACCGTGTGAGCAGAACACGTTATCGTGAAAAGTAAACTTCGGGAACATGCTGTGTACGGTAGGTACATGCCGTGTAAGTTTGGAGCTGTGTACCCGGCCGTGTCACTAACAACACGGTTCGGGGAAGCTCGGGTAGAACACGCTGTGTCCATGGGGAACACGCTGTGTAGTCCTGTCCAGGTACCCGTCCGTGTCACAAACAACACGGGCTGACATTACCTTCTTTTTCACACACCGTGTTTGCTCGGAGCACGCTGTGTAGACTTGTTCAGGTACCCGGCCATGTCACGAACAACAAGGGACGGTGTCACCTTCACCTATACACGCTGTGTTTGTTCAGAACAAACTGTGTATGGGCCAGCTGTGTAGACGTCCGTGTCACTAACAACACGGGCCACCGAGACCGTGTCTAGTACACACCGTGTCCCTTGGGAACACACCGTGTAGTCTGAGGTTTGTTTGACTGTGTGAGTTATCCATGTAAAGGGACTCAGGAAGGGGAATAGTCTTCAAGTACATGCCGTGTCTTGGGTCAACACGCCATGTAGTTTGAGGTGTTACACGACCTATAGGGCAGGGGTACACGCCCATGTCAGAGGCTTAAGTAGACACGCCGTGTAGTTTTTATACACGCTGTGTAGTCGTGTTTTGTAAAATTGTGTGTTTTTCTTCCCCTGTTCCTATTTTGTACTCTTGTGTTCTCTGTCCTTGTTTTCATGATCTAAGGTGTACTTTTGATATTTCAGATCTATGCCTCCGAGACATCCCCCGGTCATACATCTTTCGTCATGCAGTGATCAGACGCCAGATATGGCTGATCAGGGACTTCCTGTCGATCCTCCAGCCGAGTCAGCCTTGGTACCGGTTGTCATACCCATCATAGGCGCCGATACACAGTTCAGGGAGGACTTCCTGAGGATGATGCAGACCTTCCAAGGAGCACCGCCTCCTGCCCCGTCGATGGCTGAGTTGAAGCGGGTTTTCCAGCAGTAACATCCTTCTAATTTTTCAGGGGATGGAGGACCTCAGGCTGCAAAGTCATGGATAGAGGCCACACTGACTATCTTTGAGCACCTAGATATCCCTCTAGAGAAAAGGGTAAAGCTGGCTACTTATATGCTCCGGGACACCGCCAAGAGGTGGTGGGAGGTTATCTCACGGTCATGGCGTCAGTAGGATATGTCTTGGGATGAGTTTTGCCGCACCTTCTATGACTACTTCTATCTGGAGACCCTGAGGGCCGATCGAGCCCAGGAGTTTATGAGTCTACAGTAGGGGAATCTCTCTATTATGGAGTACTCATCTCGTTTCACTGAGCTGAAGCATTTCACACCGATCCTAGCAGGTGATGAGTTGTTCCTTGCTAGGAAGTTCGAGGAAGGTCTTAGGTAGGAGATCCATTCCCAGGTGAATATATTCTAGTTGACTTCGATATCCTCCATCGTCAACTAGGCTCTGATCACTGAGCGCAATTTGAGGGATTCTGGAGGAGTGAGCCAGGGCGGTTCGATATGCAGAGCTGGTGTTCCTCCTATGGACAGTAGGAAGCGTCGCAGAGAGTCTTCTCGAGGAGATCGAGGTTCAAAGGATGTATCTTCTGGCAGTCAGGTTGTATGCTACCAGTGCAGTAGGAGTGGGAATACATGGCCTCAGTGCCAGAGGGATCCGATAGAGTGCCGGTCTCGTGACAAGATGGTCCATCTTCAGCGTTTCTATCACATCTTCTCACCTTCAGCTGGTGGTAGGGGTTCCTCTATGACCCCGCGTTCTGGAGATGCTTCACCAGTTTCCCACCAATCAGGGAACTGTAGTTCTTCCGACCATTTAGGGTGAGGTGGAGGTCGCGACCATGGTGGTCAGTCACCAGGTCATCAGTGACAACAGAGTGGATCAGCTCAGAGCAGTCGGCTAGGGGCGCAGGGCCGCGGTGTAGGCCAGTCTTTCGACGTGGAACAGACCTACCAGGAGCAGGATCCTGGACCTTCTACGGTTCGAGGTATGATCTTAGTATCCTCAGTTTTATCTTCAAATATTTTCGATACTGGTGCTTCCCATAGTTTTATCTCTATTACAATTGTGGAGAGCCTTGATCTCTCTACCTTTTTGTCTGCCGATTTGTTGACTCTTGACACACCATTGGGAATGAGGAAATCTAGCGTATGACAGTTCAGAGAGTTCTCTCTTGAGGTTGCGGGGTGTCATTTCTTATGGGACCTCTATGTCCTAGAGATGACGGGCTATGACGTCATTCTCAGTATGGACTGGTTGGTTCCCTTCCAGGCAGTCGTCGATTGCTATCGCCACAGGGCGAGTTTCGTATCACCAGAGGGTGGATCTTTCCTTCATAGAGGTGAGTGGGATGTACAGGCGGGTAGAGATGGACCCGAGCATCATGGGCTAGAGGAAGTTACAGCTTATATTTCCAGTCTTTATATGGATGATCAGGGGACTTCACAGTTAGACTTTCCTCCAGTGGTGGATTGTTTCAAGGATGTATTTCCAGAAGAATTTTCAGGTTTACCTCCAGAGCGTGAGGTAGACTTCTCGATTGATCTTGTTCCAGGAGCGGAACTGGTGTCCATTTCTCCTTATGGGATGGCTACACCTGATTTGCAGGAGCTCAAGAAGCAGTTGAAGGAGTTGCAGGCGAAGGGTTTCATCCGACCCAGTACTTCTCCATGGGGTTCTCCTATCATATTTGCGAAGAAGGAAGATGGTACCCTTCGGCTTTGTGTGGATTATCGAAAGCTGAACCCGTTGACGGTCTAGAACCGATATCCCTTGCCGAGGATCGATGACCTCTTTGATCAGCTTCGAGGAGCCCGGGTGTTCTCAAAGATCGACTTGAGGTCCGGTTATCATCAGTTGCATGTTAGACCATCAGATATACCTCTGAAAGCCTTCAAGAGCAGGTATGGTCTTTACGAGTATACAGTCATGCCATTCGGTCTTACGAACGCACCTGCAGTCTTCATGGAACTGATGAACCGAGTGTTCCATCCGTACTTGGACTCTTTTATCATGGTCTTCGTGGATGATATCTTCATGTAATCTCACACTCGAAACGACCATGCCACACATTTTGAGATCATTCTGAGTACACTAAGAGAGCATCGGCTGTATGCTAAACTCTCAAAGTGACACTTTTGGATGGGACAGATTCACTTCCTGGGTTATGTTATCTCGGAGATAAGAGTGTCGGTAGACCCAAAGAAAGTGAGAACTGTAGTTTCCTGGGAGAATCCAAAGAACGTCTTTGAGGTGCGGAGTTTCCTAGGTCTGGCCGGATACTACTGATGCTTCATCCAGAACTTCTCGTGCCTAGCAGCACCGTTGAAAGGTCTGAACAAGAAGGGGCGAAGTTATTATGGTCAGATTCCTATGATTCAGCCTTTCAGGAGCTGAAAGGGAGGTTGACGTCAGCACCGATACTAGTCTTACCAGAGCCGGGCAAGGTTCACACTGTTTACTGTGATGCTTCAGGTATCGGGTTGGGAGCTGTGCTCATGTAGGGAGATGGAGTCGTTGCGTACGGGTCTCAGAAGTTGAGGCCACACAAGAGGAACTACCCTACGCATGATCTGGAGTTGGCAACAGTTGTTCATGCGTTACGCTGTTGGAGACACTATCTTTTGGGAGAGCACTTTGTGGTTTTCATCGACGACAAGAGTCTCAAGTATATCTTCACTCAGTTTAATCTAAATCTGAGACAGCACAGGTGGGTCGAGTATCTTCAGTCCTTTGACTTCGAGATCACCTATACACTGGGAAATGAAAATGCAGTGGCGAATGCGTTGAGAAGACGGACCCAGATTCAGGCAGTTCAGAAGGCCAGCAGTGACTGGAAGATTATGGCCCTATTCTATGAGATGCATCTGGAGGTGCATGACAGGCAGGGACAAACTTTTCTTTCATATGTGGATGTTACCACTACACTTCTTGATCGGGTACGAATGAGGTAGCTATCCGACTCAGAGTCCTTGGTCCTGCAGGAGAGTGTGTCAGGAGGGGACCCTCTTCCTGGATGAACAATAGGCGAGGATGAGATATTGCGTTTCCAGGGATGTGTATGGTTGCCAGCAGGCATATGCGAGGAGCTGATGCGGGATTTCCATTCCTCAGTTTGGGCAGTTCATCCTGGTGTCACCAATATGTATCAGGATCTTCATCGCCAGTACTTGTGGACAGGTATGAAGAGAGATGTTGCTGGTTTTGTCATGAGATGTTCTACTTGTTAGCCGGTGAAAGCAGAGCATCAGTGACCAATAGGGATCTTACAACAGTTACCCATTCTGGAGTAGAAGTGGAACGATTTCGCGATGGACTTCGTGACCGGGTTGCCGAGGTCACCGTGGAGAAATGATGCTATTTGGGTTGTCGTTGACAGACTTACGAAGGTGGAACACTTCTTTCCAATCAAGGGGACGTTCAGTGTTGATGATCTAGGACGACTGTACATCCGAGAGATTGTACGTCTACATGGAGTTCAACACTCCATTGTTTCATACAGGGATGCACGCTTTACCTCTCAGTTCTAGCAAGGAATTCATAAGGTTTTGGGTACACAGGTACTTTTGAGTATAGCATACCATCCCCAGACTGATGGCCAGTCCGAGTGCATGATCCAGGTGCTTGAGGATATGCTCCGAGCTTGCATTCTAGACTTTAGCGGTTCTTGGGAGAAGCATATAACTCTTGTGGAGTTTGCCTACAACAACAGTTTTCAGGCGTCCATTCAGATGGCACCATATGAGGATTTTTATGGTAGGCCATTCCGATCACCCTTATGCTGGCTGGAGGCAGGAGAGGCAGCTTTGCTGGGACCTTGTCTTGTTCAGGAGACTTCAGAGCAGATAGAGTTAATTCGGAAGAGGATGGCTATAGCACAGTCTCAACAGATGTCTTATGATGATCAGTGGAGACAACCTCTAGAGTTTGGGGTCGGAGATCAGGTTTTTCTGCGTGTCGCATCGAGGTTGGTACACAAGAGGATTCATAGATAGGGTAAGCTTTCACCGTGGTACGTCGGGCTGTTTGAGGTAGTAGAGAGAGTTGGGCCGGTTTCCTATCGGTTTCAACTACCTTAGAGGTACCAGGATATGCATGAAATCTTCCATGTCTCTCAGCTCCGACATTACTTTTCAGACCTGCCTCATGTCTTTCAGCCCGAGGAGGTTAAGCTCGAAGCGGATGCGTCGTTCAAGGAGCATCCCATCCGGATTGTCGATCGCAGTACGAAGGTTCTCTGAGGCCAGTTTGTTCCTCTGGTACGAGTGCTATGACAGTACAAGCAAGTATATGATGAGACTTGGGAGAGGGAGGCTGTGGTTCGATCGTAGTGGCCAGAGGTGTTCGAGGTTTCTTCTTCTACGCCCATCTAGGGAAATTTAGGGACAAATTTCTTTAAGGGGGGAAGTTTGTAAGAACCCGGTTTTTTGTTTCAGGTATGTCGTCTTTTTTTTTTTGGAGTTTTTGAGAATTTTTGAAGATTTTGGAAATTTTTGAAGTACACGTCATGTAATTTCTGAGTACACGCCGTGTACTCTTCTCCGACTCGAAGCCATGTGCTGGCCGTGCCCGGGCCACACACACGGGGTGTACGGGTGACGTGGAGCCCGATTTTGGTGGAGTACGAAAAACCCCACTACACGCCATGTACTTTAAGAATACACACCGTGTACTTTTATTTTTTTACTAATCGGACCAGGGTCGTGCCTCTTCGCCATATTTGCCTTCTTCTAGGTCTGGTTCATCTGAGACCAACCCGTACGACCGAATCTTCCCCGAGCTCCTGCCGCTCTGTCCGATCTCCGATTCGATCACGGTCAATTGCGTTGGAAGTGTAACGGTGAGTTCTTCCTTCTGCTTGAACCTTGTTTTCCAATTATTCCTCCTTCTCAAGTTATCTAAGGTTGAACGTTTTGTGCGTTTTCTCAGATCTAAGACATTCTAGGGGGAATCAGCCATCATGGTTCAAGTATATCGAACTCTTAGGATTGAGGTAGGTGGTTTGTGCCTTACCATTCAATGTCTCTGAGTTTTATGTGCAAATTCCACCAATACCCGTGAACGGGGTATTGAGTGTTTACCTTTTTGCCCTCATTGTTTTCCATCCTTGCTTGTATGCTTGTGTAGAGGTAAATTGACCCTGTTAGAGAATAATTTGTTGTGCTTAGATGTATTTTTCCCTTGTTTTGTCCTATTTATGACCTTTGGGTCTCGTTTTCCTTTAGCTGCTACACCTGTTCCATGCCTTGTGGTTATAAGTTGAAGTGAAACTCATGACATGCTTGTTGTCTTATAAACTATTAGCTAAGTATCTCTATAGGTGTACTTTGGTTATCCAAGTATCTCTATAGGTGTACTTTGGCCTTATAGCATTATTATACACTGACTGGCACGGGGCTGAGAGAACCTGGTGCTATAGACCATAAGGGATAGACCGAGTGAGCTTCCCAGAGATTCTTAGACATTATAGACTACAGAGGGGATGGACCGAGTGAGCTCCCAGAGAGTCTTGGATTTTATAGACAAGAGGAGGGTAAACCGAGTGCGCTTCCTCAGAGAGTCTTACCTTGTTTGAATCTATTTAAGAACCTTCCCAGGCTAGAGGGGGAATTGACCGAGTGAGCTTCCTCAGAGAGTATGTGGTATACCTGAGGCTATATGAGGAATTGACTGAGATAGATTCTTCAGAGAGTCTCTAGACCTTGGGGATAAGAGGGGTAGACCGCATGATCTTCCTCATGAGAGTCTCTGACTACCCTATACTATAAGGGTAATTGACCGAGTGAGCTTCCCCAGAGAGTCTCATGAATTCGTATGACCAAGCCAGAGGGGTTAGGCTGAGCGCACTGCCTAGAGGGTTGTGGAAATTCTTGGATAGGACCAGAGGGAATGGCTGCATGTACTTACCATAGGGTTTCCTATTTGTTAGCTTTGTGCTTTACTGCTATTGTTGGTTATGGTTTTATTGCTGTTGTATCATCCTGCCTTACTGCTTACTGTTACTGCCTATTGCTTGCTGTGGCTGTTTACTACTTATTTTACTTTTACCTTCCATATACTCACTGACTGTTAGGCAGATATCTTCAGGTGAATGCCTACTGGGATTTTATCTCACACCCTGTTTGGGCCATGCTTTTGGGCCCAAGCAGACTATGTTGCTGTAGGTATAGAAAAGGGAAAGCACCCTTCGACTTCTAGAAATTGATTGCTTGGAGCAGGGGAGCATGGGACTAAGATTTGGATTGCGATGCTGAGGAGCTGTTTATTTTTCTTTTGTACTGGTCTTGGTACTGTAGTGTTTTCCAGCATTGTGACTTGTTTGGATGCTTTCCTAGTTATGTATTATGCATCATTTCATATATATACAAATGTGATCCAGTTTGATGATTTAGCCTTCCGCTGTTTATATTTTTGGTTATCACTGCTTCCGCTACTGTAGTTTTATTCTTCTTCCGCTGTGTACTCTTCCAATGAGGGCATAGTTTCCCCACTATCACACCCAAGGCCCTCGCTGCTAGTCGGCAGCCTCTAACATTTGAGGAAATGCGCTTGAGGCCATGTGACCAACCGGGTACGGGGTGCCTCTGGGTGGCTTCCGAAACCGGGACATTACAGGGACACACATATAAATTTATAAAGAAAATTCCATTCATAATTTTTTGTATCATTACAATAGAGTGAGATAAATAAGAAATGAGAAGCGGGATTGTGCTATATAGTGACTCATTATAGAATGTAAAAAATTATCACATTATGTTTCTATGGTCATATTATGGATAATGTTGAAACACTATGTGGATCATTATGAAAACCCATACTCAAAGGCAATATGATAAAATTGTAGTTATTCAGTTGAGGAGGTTATGAATTATGAATTTAATTCTATGTGACAAGTGCTATGGTTTCATGGATCTAGATACATAATCATGGGGGTATATAAATCATGAATATATAGATTGTTTTTGTGAGGAGGATGAAAAAATATAATATCTTTCACTGTCAGTGTTTTTATTGCAGTGTGGGTCCAACATGTTAGTAATTATGGTGGGATAATATAGATCATGATTTTATCATGTTTAAATATATATTGAAAGACCATTCATGATCCCTTTATAGGAATGTGAAAATATTTTCATCCATATATCTGATTAGGGTTAGGAGATGGCTTATCCTAAGCTATTTATCATGTCTCTCATGATGGTGTGATTATTTTTTACCACTTAAGTCCATACACATCATCTTTTAGATAGGTTTTGTTGGTAGCTCTATAGTGTTGAAAATAGGGTTTTAGTAAGATTATTAGAGTATACATGGGGCCTGGTACTCCTATGATAGTATGAAATATGGTGAATGCATCCCACTCATTCATTATACAATTCATTACCTCTGAACATACACGAGGAGTGGTCCCTACTAATTAATAATTGGGTTATTACACCATTTAAACTCATGAGGCACGTGTCATCCATGTACAACTAATGGATTTTTTCACTCCCCTTTTTACATTGGGCGAGGCTCCCCTCTCTAAGGTGTTTGGTACTCCCTCACCTGACACATACTACTTGATAGTCCCTAGTTCCTCCATTATGGTTTATTACTCCCTTAATCAATATGTTTACCTTGAAAAGGTATGGACCCCTTATCATGTACTTTTAGAGGCGATGTAGGTACAGTTTAGTTGGATGGATTAGATTCCTAGGTAGATTAGGGTGATGAATTTTCACTTTGGAGGTTGGTTATTTATTTTTGGGACTTGGAGTTCGCAGTTTTCTAACATGATAAAATATTTGGGTTTTTTTACTATGTGTGTTTATATTGCCTAAGTGGGTTATCTTTTACGTTTTTTAATCTACCCTGGGCCTATTTCACATATTTTTGGTTTTAATTTTACTGGACCATACATTACATATTCTTTTTTGGGTTTTAGGGAATCATATTGTGTATTTTTATACTGACCACTACATGGAAATTTTTCCTACATGTGTTATCTATTTTGAAGATAAAATATAGTTCAATGGATTCTTTAATGGATGTATTATTTTTAGAGAAGGAGCTTATTAATTCCTGAAGATGAAAGTTCCCAATGAATTTTATTTCATGATTTGTTCATTGTGGAGACACCCTACATTAGTTCTTAGGTTTGATTTCCTCTTGGATGTTGGGAATTTATTTTTAACATTTGCATTCGGATTTATAATCTAATAGTTCCTTTAAAAGACTTGGTGGTTTTCACTTTCATTAAATATATTTTGTTTGGCTTTATTATCTATTAAATATTATTTTATCCTATGGTGAGATCAATGTCTATGTACATGTGCATTACGCTAAGGCCTCCTATCAGGTAAAATATGCGCACTCGGTACTTGTAACCACCCTCACGCATATTGAAGCATGTTTGGAGTGGGACACTCACATTACTTTTGGTATAGGTGGGACCCTGTTAGATAGATTCATTTGAACATGGGACCCTTTTAAATGGTATAAAATCCCCCATGTTTCCCTAAAAGATGATTACTATTTTTGTTTTGGTGAAAGTAAAGTCCTCTATTTTTTTATGATTTGATTTATAAATTAATATGTTTATGATGGACCATTTAAATTCGGTGAATGGAAAATGGATTGACATTTTTAAGGGGAAGGTATATTATATATGGTGAGATCAGATGCCTTTATATATTTTTCCATCAGTTTTGATGTTTTTGTGGCTCCTACCAATGGATTTATAGCCTATGTAGAAGGTGATGGGATGATAGGGGTGGATAGAAAGAACATAGAAATAATTGTCCTAGTAAGAATTCCATCTTTTTAACTCTTTTAGAAAACAAAATTTTAAAGATAATGGTATTAAAAAATCAAAATACATTGATGATAAATTATAAAATATTTATTAGGTAATGTGATAGGAAATTAATTCAATTTATAGGTTTTTAGGTTAAAATATAATGATATCAAGTTAAATGATAATGAAATAGTGGATGAATTATTCACTTGGGTGAATGAAATTTTGAGCACTTTCATGGGTTTTTGGTGAGAAGCATTAGAATCTAGGTATTGAAAATACACTATGTATCTTGTGAGATAGATTTGATGTAATGTTTTTATAAAATAGATTCAATGATCAATGTGCACTATCACTACATGAATTTCATAGAATTTTAATTTCTCACAGAACATGGAAATGGATTGAATTTAAGTATTGGATCATGGATTATAGGGAAATATACATTAAATCCTTGAAACAATGGAAAATTATAAATAATTAAATATAGAATAAGAATATTTTTATGAAGAAAAAATATTCAAATAAAGAAAAATATTGTGATGAAGAAAAATATATTGAAATGAAATTAGATGAAAATACTTCATTAATTTCAAGAAGTGTGATAAGATGAAAAGGAATGTATTTTGGAATTATACCACTAATGTTATTCAATTATAATGTAATTGGAAAATTTTAGTGAATTTTAATACATTAAAATAAGAAAAATATTGTGAAAATTAGAAAAAATAAAATATATTCCTCATTGATGAAATATATATAATTGAACATGTTAATGTTTTCATTAAACTATAATTGTAAGAATTTTTCTAAAACCAATAGATGAAATTCCTTATCTATGTATTATGTTGATGATAATAGTGAAGATAAATATGAAGTTAAATCATGGACTGGAGTTCATGGATTGATTTCTATTTTAATGTGTTGTAATAAGATATTTCCAGTTACTATAGAAGAAATGATGTAAGTAAGGAGGAAACTAAATTGGAGTTCATGCTAAATTGGTAACTTAGGGAATATATTTTAATGATTTAAAGGTTATAGAAGGGGAACCTGAATATGATGAAATATATTTTATCATTATTTGACAATTATTTCTTTAATATTGAAATGGTGTAAATTTGTTTAATAATATTTAAAAATTAAAGAAGTTTCTCACTAATGAAAATAAGTAGAATGTTTTCATTGAAGAGAAAGGTAATTAAAATAATAAAGAGTTAAAAATTATTCAATATAAATATTAATAAGTGAAGAAAAAATTGAAAAGGTTAAAATATATCATTCAAAACATTACTCAAGAAGTTTGAGGTAGTATTGAGAAAAAGATGATTGAAAAGTATGATGAAATGACATAGGTGGATAATGTTGACATTATCATAAATCAATTCTCTTCTTATAAATCATGATATTATGGAAACAATAATGTAAAGACCTGTAAATTCCATGTAATTTTGTTTAATTATATGGGAATTTTTCGATACCACAAAACCTGACGGCGCGCGATTCCGAGGCCTGAAGTGCTCGGAATGATCCGTTGAAATTTTGTTAAGCTTTAATTAGTGTGCATAAGCAGTTTTCATGAAAAGTGAAATAAATCTTAAAAAGTTACTTAGATCAGAAATCTAAGGGCACCGTTGCACTCAAGATGGCAGGTTTACCCTAGGCGCGACTTAAGTTTAGTCGGTACAGGCCTCCTGTGAGAAAACCAAAAAATGGAATAACCATAAAAAAATAATTAATTTTTTTTTTCAAATGATTATAACTCACAGAAGGTCGCTCAGATTGAAAATCTGAGACCACCACTGAACTCGTGAGGGAATTATTTATTTAAGAAGATCCTAACTTTGGATGGCATGAGCTACTAGTGAAAGTTAGTTTTTGGCCATAAATAAAATAATTAAGTGAAAATTATTTTATTGTAAAATACATAACTTTTAAATGGTAACTTGGATTGGAAATCCAAGAGTACCATTGGGTTCGTTGGGGCATGTTTCACTTGGGAAGAGCCTAACCTTGACCGGCACGAGTCGAGGGTAACTGTTAATAATTTTTTGATCTTTTTTTTCTGGTACGTTCAGTAAAATCGCAAGAGGTATTTTGTAACTTTTTAACCGGTGCTCAAAATTGAAATATGAGGACATCATTGAATTCACTGCATCTTTATTCACTTAATGAGACTTTCACCTCGACCACAGTTGGTCGAGGGTGAAATTTAGTTTTTGTGTTTTTTGTGGAAATAGAAATAAAATAAAGAACAACTTTTTATTTTATTTTGAACCTCCCAATTGAATGCTTGGTGGTGGGGAACACCCAAACCCCTCTTTAATATGGGGAAGTCCCTTGGTAAACCTCCCATTTAATTACGTCAACGTAAATTAAATGGCTTGACTTTCAAATACTATGTAACATCATTGTTTAAATTTAAGAAGGTTACTATTAAATAAACCTTCATAAATTCCATGATCTTTACTTAACCTCCCCCTCTCCTATTTATATGGAGCTTGGGGGGGGGATTTAGCATGGATTCACCAAGCGACGAAGCTCTGGTAAAGTGCCGCGATACCCGACACTTAGAAGACGAAGCCGACCCATCGAGAGGTGACAGACGACATCAAACCACCAATGGGAGACATGCAAGTGGCGTCTTCGGGAGCCGGTCACGGGAACTAAGAACATGGTCCACTGGAAATAGCGAACGATTCTACAACATTCAAGGAAGGGGTTCACTTAATTTGTGTGTTTCTGATTCCCCCTTTCCCCGTTTTTGAATTTATTCGAAGAACACGGGTCAACCGACTAACGGGTTGTCCCACGATTATTCCGTCTTTTCTGGAGGTTGTTGTGGGGTATCTTGTAGGGGTTGTTGTTGATTTACACCCCCCTTATCCCATTCTTGACATACTTCTTAAATTAATAATGTCTATTCCACTTTCTACCGCTCTAACGCGGAGGGTGCAGGACAAACGAACATGGCCCAACCACTCTGCAACCTTTATGGTTTTGATGTGTTCTTCCCAACTGAGGAGGACGGTGACCAGTGCCAAAAATTGGAACCGGGGGGGACTCAGGATTGGTGGAAGACACCATTTCCATCCACGAAGAAGGTGGCGGCGTGACCGCACCACCAGAGAAGGGCGGCGACATGTCAGCCGTGGCGGAGCAAGGGCGGCGGCCGACATCGGCTGGCTGTGCGAAAGGGCAGCGGTGCGTGTCCACACCACCCAACATACAATAGCTGCGACATGAGGCCGCGACAGTGAGGGAGGGTGGCCGACTCACTTCCGGGCACCGAAGATGGCATGACGTGCAACTGCGCCGCGCGGTGGAGAGGCTGGCCATCCGGCCAGCCGGGGGCGTCCAGCGGATGCCGCACCGCGGGCCGGGCCGGACCCAGCGGGCCAGGTCAGATCCCACAAGCCGGGTCCAACCCAGGGCCGGAACCTGGGTCGGGCCAGGTCAATCTGAACCGGATCGGGTTGGCCCAGGCCAGGTCGGTCCGATCGGGTCAGACCGGACCCGGACCCAATTCGACCCTTTTCACTCTTTTAGCCATATCTTGAGCTAAGGTCATTCATTTGATGAACCGTCTATGGAGTCAAGAACCTTGTATTGAGATGTTTCTTTTGGTATACTCTACTTGAGTTTTGGATAAAGTTGGAGTACGACCGGGTTGGATCGAATCCCAAATCAAACCGGGTCCTCAGAGCATAAATGCTAATAACATACAGACCGAGCGTCCGATTGACGCACCATCAGTTGTGTTGGGTCCCTTTTGATGTGACAGACCTTTGGAATACTTCTTCATGGGACTTCATGGTAGTTGGAGTATCGATCTGTGGCTTGAGGAGTGGACCCTCCTAGAATCAAGTGAGATTAGTGTGGGAACCCTGTGGCTGGATGTACGTGAAGAAAGAACATCGATCATGTGTGGGTCAACGTATGCTGAGCCTATGTGGGTCAGATCCTATGTTGGTTAGTGCTCAGAGATCCTATGTGGGTCAGTGCATATCGATCCTGTGTGGGTCAGATCCTGTGTGGGTCAGCGCTCAACGATCCTTTGTGGGTCAGCACATATCGATCCTTTGTGGGTCAGAAGCTGTGCTACGTAACAGAATAAGATGATATAGCATTCGACTAATCATATGTACTTCTATACTTATGTTATACCTGGTGTGAGATGATTCTTTACCTTTGTGGTGATACCTTTGTGGTATTATTTTGTGTGGAGTACCTGTGTGGTACTTACCTTCATGGTGATACCTTTGTGGTATTTTTCTATGTGGCGTACCTGTGTGGTACTTTACTTCGTGGTGATAACTTCGTGGTATTCTTCTATGTGGTGTACCTGTGTGGTACTTACCTTCGTGGTGATACCTTTGTGGTATTCTTTTATGTGGCGTACCTGTGTGGTACTTTCCTTCATGGTGATACCTTTGTGCTATTCTTCTATGTGGAGTACTAGTGTGATACTTTCCTTCGTGGTGAAACCTTTGTGGTATTCTTTTGTGTGGCGTACCTATGTGGTACTTTCCTTTGTGTTTATACCTTGGTGGTATTCTTTTGTGTGGAGTACCTGTGTGGTACTTAACTTTGTGGTGATAACTTTGTGGTATTCCTCTGTGTGGTGTTACCTTTGTGGTACTTACCTATGTGGTGTTACCTTCGTGGTATTCTTTCCTTTGTGGAACAAGTGATCTTTGAGCTAATGAGTTGGGCCTTGTGTTTCCTCACGAATGAGATGGGTATACATGATAACTTAGGTATATGTATGGGCATATACCTAATTAGGGTTGACATTTGTTTTCATGCTTTGTGGTTTATCCTTTTTGGATCTTGTGAGACCTTTGAGGGTCTCAGGGTCCCTACTGAGTATCGTTATACTCACCCCTGCATGGGCTACGCCCACAACTTGTTGTGTTTGGTGTAGACGATGGACAACGCTGACTGAGGACGAGAGTACCAGGACTGGAGGTAGCTCGGAGGTGGAGCATAGAAGAGGCGTACCTCAGAGATGACCGTTCGAGAGCTGCACCTACCCTTCAGGTAGTATCCTTGGCAGGTGTTCATAGGAGCTGTTCAGTTTACTTGTACTTTCCAGTTTTCTTGTACTTTCCTGCTGGGATTGTATTCTGGCCCCATTTACAAACTGTACACACTGTTTTTATGACTCAGTATACTTGTGTTTGTATCAACTGTGTGCTTGGTTGTGTGAGTTACAGGTTATAAAGGAAATGCCTTCCCAGTTTTAGGGAATACGCCTTCGGTGCTAGTCGCTAGAACATGGCTTAGGGAAGGCGGGCTTGGGGTAGTCACGACATGGGCCCCAGGGGATGGGTCATGAAAAATAACATTATAGAGGATTTGATTCTACCGTAGAACATTGGAATCTGATCTTTTTAACTACAATAGTGTTAAGTGTAGTGAGTGTGGTTATCAGTTTAGGGAATACAGTGTTGGTGCAATAGCCGACGTATCAATACACCAGGACCCTAACTTCTGATTTCTGACCCAGTGCATGAAAACACTGATTGCGTGTTTGTTTTGAAAATTTTTTCTTTTGAATTCATTGGATTCAGCTCACCAGGTATAACTTAATGACCGTGGCGCACCTGTTTCTTTCAGGATGCCTCCACACAAATAGCCAGCTGTGTTCCGGGTATAGTATGCGAGGATAACCCACCGAGCGACGAGGATCCGGTGCTGGGCCCTCTTACTATGTTGGCACCTTCAGGTGGTGTACCAGAAGCACCAACACCCGTCGGGTAGAATATACCACCAGCCGCACTGGTGGATGGTGCACGCTAACTGAGCATGTTGCATGAGTTCTAGTATCAGAGGCCTCTAAGGTTTTGAGGTGAGATAGTTTCCCACACAGCTGAGGGCTGGCTGGAGGCGGTTGCTAGAGTTTTCCTCCTAGTTGAGAAACCAGTAGAGTAGTTGTTGATCTTAACTACTAGTATTTTCTAGTGAGTGACCATGAGGATGGTCTATATAGTGATGAGGCTTCAGTATGTGGACCGTTTCCCGAGATGGTACCTTCGGGTAGTGTTCCAGCTATATCACTTCTCGTTGGTCAGCAGTTACAACTGGCAGTACTGGTAGAGGACACATGTAGGCTTAGTTCCTTACACGTGTTTCAACATCAGATACCCCTCATGTTCTAAGGTGAGCCTAACTCACAGCCAAATAAGGACTGGCTTGAGGAGGTGGTTGAGAGTTCCCTAGAGCTTCTACATCTTTAGCAGGATGACATGTCGGTAGCTGATTATTCATCAAGGCATACCGACCATTCTTGGTACTCGATTAATACGATAGGATCAGTGTTCAGGGCTCGGAATTTTGAGCGAGGTGTGTTTAAGGACATCCGAGCCAACACTTTTCCTCTATGAATTCCTACTTACATTAGGGTGCTATAGAGAACCTTTGTGGTTGAATGTTCTTTGGATGACCGGATACATCCATTGAATGTTAGTAGTGGGAAAGCAGGAAACTGGTTCCATTCTCAGAGACTTGGGCATGTAAAATGTTTCGGGACGAAGAAGTGTTAGGGACATGTGAATCTGTAGGGTAGTAGACGTGGAAGCAGAGCTAGGAGAGAAACATGAGGTGGTGTACTTTTTGACATGTTACAACCACCCAATTTTTTTTGTGGACCCCACCAGGCTTAAGGAGATGGAGGACAAGGGAAGAGAGTAGCTCCATGCAGTCAAGGAGTGTGACCCAAGGGATTTAGGAATGATTTGAGGTATGGTTTGTGTTTACTACTAGCTGCCGTATCAGTAGACATAGGTACCAATAATTCCTTCTTTCCATGAATTCTGTTCAAGACCTAGAGTTTCCAGTTAATCCGTTGACTTGACCCTCACTTCTGGAGACACCTTTGGGAGGAGACTCGATAATCACACTTACGTTGGTAGTGTGATCTAACCCTTGAGGCAAGAGTTTTAGTTGGAACATCTTGGTGGAAGCGTCGAGGCCTTACGGAGTTAGTTTGGGTATGACTGAACATCCACAATTCATACCCATATTTACTGTATTAAGAAAAAAGGTTGTGGTTTCCCTACAACGTCGGAATTAGTTTTTACTTGGTCAGAGAAAAGGAAACCCAGACAATACAGGATTGATTCATGCATAGGAGAGTGAAACCGATCACTCATGAGTCGGGCAGACTTACCCTTGTGGCAGCAGGATTTTTGAGTTTTCAATTCCAAACAGGAGTGGTAGATCATGGGGACATATTTTCAAAAGATGTTTCCAGGATTACCTACCCAAAGGGAGAGGGACATTTTCTTTGTCTAGGTACTACCAGATATTTGTACCCGACTTCCCCAGGGTAGCGACACCCTTGTCATCTTTGAAGAAAAAGGGAGAGCCTTTCCTATGGATGGAGAAGTGTCAACAGAGCTTTCAGGAGCCGAGACAAAGACTGAAAAGTAGAACTACACTACCCATAACCCGTAGTTAGCAGTAGTAGTCTTAGTACTGAAGGTGTGATGGAATTACTTGATGAGAGAATGTTTTATAGCCCACTCGGCCCACAAGAGTCTCAAGTATATCTTATCTCAGTAGGACATAAACCTGAGATAGCGACATTGGCTCAAGTTCCTCTAGGACTATGACTTAAAGATATTCTATACTCTTGGGAAGGGGAATTTTGTAGCAGATGCACTCAGCAAGAGATCTAGTATACAACTACTAGATGAGGCGATGAAGCAGTTGGCTGCTTTATGGATATTCTTTTTGGACAAAGATGTAGCAGTTTTTCTTCATTATCTTACAGTCACTCCCCCACTTATTCAGCGATTCATGGAGGTGTAGCATGGGGACACTAACTGTGAGGCTAGACATGTTCAGATATCCTCAGGGCAGGAACCTGATGGATTTTCTGAAGGTGGGGAGCTCTTCGTCCTCTTCAGAGGATGTACCATGGTACCAGGACCTTCAGCGCCAGTACTAGTGGCCAGGGATGAAGAAAGTAGTGGCGGATTTTGTATCATGATGCCTCACTTTTTATAAAGTGAAAACTACTTAGAGCCGATATAAGTATTATACTGACAAGAGATAGATACCTCTGGATTTTGAGGATGGTGATCACGTCTTTCTACGGGTCTCACCACGATGAGGTTTGTAGAGATTTGGATGAGGCAACAAGTTATCTCTAAGGTTCATTAGAACCTTTCAGGTCCTTAGCAA
Source organism: Viscum album (assembly GCA_963277665.1). Taxonomy (NCBI): domain Eukaryota; kingdom Viridiplantae; phylum Streptophyta; class Magnoliopsida; order Santalales; family Viscaceae; genus Viscum; species Viscum album. The sequence goes on from OY728120.1 coordinate 177,217,529, forward strand.
AGTTGGCGAGGTGGATTGCCTCTTAGCTCTTCCACCTTAGATACACCGGTTTCACAACATCTTCCACGTATCCCAGCTGAGGAGATATGTGCATGACCCTTCACACATCATTGACTGGGGAGAGCTAGACATCAATGATGGGGAGACGTTTATGGAGGTTCCAAAGGAGATTAGGGATCGAAAGGAGAGATTCCTTCGTGGGAAATTGATACCTTTATTATATGTGCATTGGTAGCACAGAAACCTCCAAGAGAGCATGTGGGAGCGAGAGGCTCAAATTCGTGTTCAGTACCCCCACTTGTTTTCCTAGTTCTTGTAATTCAGATTTCAGGGACGCAAAACCCTGAGGTGGGGAGAATTTAAAGTCCCAAAAATTACATGTAATTGTTTTAATTATATGGAAAATTTTAAAGATCGTGAAACCCGACGACGTGCGATTCTGAGGCCTGGAGTGCCCGGAATGATCTATCGAAGTTTTGTTAAGCTTTAATTATCACGCGTAAGCAGTTTTCCTGAAAAAGTGAAATAAATATTAAATGGTTACTCGGATTAGAAATCTGAGGGCACCGTTGCGCTCAGGATGATAGGTTTACCCTAGGAGCAACTTAATTTTAGTCGGCGCATGCCTCCTGTGAGAAAACCCAAAAATGACATAACCATAAATAAAATAATTAAATAAATTATTTTTATTTTTCAAATGTTTATAACTCACAAATGGTAGCTCAGATTGAAAATCTGATACCACCGCTGAACTCATGAGGGAATTATTTATTTAAGAAGATACTAACTTCGGCTGGCGTGAGTCACCACTGAAAGTTAGTTTTTGGCCGTAAATAAAATAATTAAGTGACAATTATTTTATTGTAAAATTCATAACTTTTAAATAGTAACTCAGATTGGAAATCTGAGAGTACCGTTGAGTTTTTTGGGGCATGTTTCACTTGATAAGATCCTAACCTTGATTGGCGCAGGTCGAGGGTAACTGTTAATAATTTTCCAAACTTTTTTTTCCAGGTACATTCAGTAAACGCGCAAGCGGCGTTTTGTAACTTTTGAACCGGTGCTTAGAATTAAAATATGAGGACATCGTTGAATTCAAAACACCAGTATTCTCTTAAGGAGACTTTCACCTCGACTGTAGTTGGTCGAGGGTGAAAGTTAGTTTTTGTGTTTTTTGTGGAAATAAAAATAAAATAAATAACAAATTTTGATTTTATTTTTAACCTCCCAATTGAATGCTTGGTGGTGGGGACTACCTGAACCCCTCTTTAATATGAGGAAGTACCTTGGGAAACCTCCCATTTAATTGTGCCAATTTAAATCAAATGGCTTGACTTTAAAATACTAAGTAACAACGTTGTTGAAATTTAGGAAGGTTCCTATTAAATGAACCTTCATAAATTACATGATTGTTACTTACGCTCCCCCTCTCCTATTTATATGGAGCTGGGGGGGGGGGGATTTGGCATAGCTTCACCAAGCGACAAAGCTCTAGTAAAGTTCCACGATGCTTGAAACTTACAAGATGAAGTCAACCCAGTGGGAGATGACAGATGACATCGAACCACCAATGGGGGATGTTAGAGTGGCATCTTCGGGAGCCGGTCAGAGGAACTAAGAACACGGTCCACCGACAAGCACAAACGATTCTCCGACATTCAAGGTAGGGGGTTATTTCGTTTGAGCATTTTGGATTTCCCCTTTCCCCATTCTTGAATTTATACGAATAATGAAGGTCAACCGACTAATGGGTTGTCCCACAATTCTTTCGTCTTTTTGAGAAGTTTTTTCAGGGTATCTTGTAGGGTTTGTTGTTGATTTACACCCCCTTATCCCATTCTTTACATCCTTCTTGAATTAAGAACATCTATGCTGCTTTCTACTGCTCTAACGTGGAGGGTGCGGGCCAAAAGAACATGGACCGACCACTCTGCAAACTTTATGTTTTTGATGTGTTCTTTGAGACGGAGGAGGAAGAAGGTCAGTGAAGGCAATTGGCATCGGTGGGACTTGGGAGCTACGGCCGGCACCACGACCGGCTGCGAAGAAGGCAGTGGTGTGACCGCGCCCCCAGAGAAGGGCTATGGCCTGTCAGCCGCAGAAGAGCAAGTTTGGCGGCCGACATCGGCCGACCACACAAAGGGGTGGTGGCACACGTCCTTGCCGCCCTGTATGCAAGAGACACAATACGAGGTTGCAACAGTGAGGGAGGGCGGCCGACTCATTGCCGGCCACCGGAGATGGCGCGGCGCGTGACCGCGCTGTGCGGTGGAGAGGCTGGCCATCCAACTAGTTGGGGACGCCCAGTGGATGCCGCACCACGGGCCGAGCTGGACCCAGTGGGCTAGGTCAACCCAAACCTGATCGGGTTATCCCAGGCCAGGTTGGTCTGGGTCGGTCCGACCGGGTGGGACTGGACCCAGACGCACTTCGACCCTTTTCACTCATTCAGCCATATCTTGAGTTATGAGTGTCTGTTTGATGAACCGTCTATGGTGTCAGAAACCTTGGATCGAGACGGTACTTTTGGTAAACTCCACATGAGTTTTTGATAAAGTTGGAGTATCAATGGGTTGGATCAAGCCCCAAATCCAATCGGGCCCTCAGAGAGGAAACACTAATAACATACAGACAGAGCATCCGATTGACGCACCGTCAGTTGCATTGGGTAACTTTTGACATGACAGAACTTTGGAATACTTCTTCATGTAACTTTGTGGTAGTTGGAGTGTCAAAATATATCTTGAGGAGCGGACCCTCCTAGAACCAAGCGAGCTTAGTGCGGGAACCCTATGGATGGCTGTACATGAAGAAAGAACATCGATCCTGTGTGGGTTAGCACATACCGATCCTGTGTGGGTTAGATCCTATGTGGGTCAGTGCTCAATGATCTTGTGTGGGTCCTCACATATTGATCCTATGTGGGTCAGATCCTATGTGGGTCAGTGCTCAGTGATCCTATGTGGGTCAGCACATATCAATCCTGTGTGGGTCAGATCCTATGTAGGTCAGTGGGGGTTAGTTAACTATTGATCTTGTGTGGGTCATAAGTAGTGCTATTTATCATAATAAGATAATATAGCATTTGACTAATAATTTTTACTTCTATTCATAAGTTATACTTGGTGTGAACTGAGTCTTTACCTTTGTGGTGATACCTTTGTGGTATTCTTCTGTTTGGCATACCTGTGTGGTACTTACCTTCATGGTGATACCTTTGTGGTATTCTTCTGTGAGGAGTACCTATGTGGTACTATCCTTCATGGTGATACCTTGGTGGTATTCTTCTATGTAGAATACCTATGTGGTACTTACCTTCATGGTGATACCTTTGTGGTAGTCTTTTGTGTGGCGTACCTGTGTGGTACTTTCCTTCGTGGTGATACCTTTGTGGTATTATTATGTGTGGTATACCTATGTGGTACTTTCCTTCATGGTGAAACCTTTGTGGTATTCTTCTGTGTGGCGTACCTATGTGGTACTTTCCTTCATGGTGATACCTTGGTGGTATTCTTCTATTTGGCGTACCTATGTGGTACTTACCTTTATGGTGACACCTTTTTGGTATTCCTCTATGTGGCGTTACCTTTGTGGTACTTACCTTTGTGGTGTTACCATCATGGTATTCTTTCCTTCATGGAACAATTGAGCTTTGAGCTAATGAGTTGGGCCTTGTGTTTCCCCATCAATGAGATGGGTATACTCGATAAATTAGGTATATGTATGGGCATATAACTAAGTAGGGTTGATAGTTGTTTTCATGATTTGTGGTTTATCCTATGTGGATTTTGTGGGAACTTTGAGGGTCTCAGGGTCCCTAATGAGTATCGTTATACTCACCCCTGCATGGGCTACGCCCGAAAATTGTTGTGCTTGGTGTAGACGATGGACAACACAGACTGAGGATGAGAGTACTAGGACTGGAGGTATCTCGGAGGTGTACCATAGACGAGGCGTACCGTAGAGATGACTATTCGACAGCTATACCTACCCTTCAGGTAGGATCCTTGGTGGGTGTTCACATGAGAAGTTCAGTTTACTTGTACATTCCATGTTTCTTGTACTTTCCAGTTGGTCTTTTATTTTGGACTCATTTACATACTGTACACACTGTTTTTAAGATTCAGTTTATTTGTGTTCGTATCGTGCTGTGTGCTTGGTTGTGTGAGTTATAGGTTATAAATGCAATGACTTCATAGTTTTAGGGAATATGCCTTCGTTGCTAGTCGCCAGTCCCTGGCCTATGGAAGGCGATCTTGGGGTAGTCACGACATGGACCCCGAGGGATGGGTTGTGACAAATAACATGATAGAGAAATATAAAAAAATTGATATTTGAAATGGTTAAGAACAAATAGTATATTGAATTTGAAATTTTTTGAAGTATACAATAATTTTTTTTAAAGAAAGGAAAAAAGTTGAGGGAAAAGAGTGGAAGAACAACACAATTCTAATTCAATATAGAATCCAATGTTAAATGGGAAGTTATCATTCTACAAAAAGGGTTTTAGCTGTATAGACTTAAGTAACATTGAATAAATGTTTTAATTTAATTAAAAATATCACTATGGTCCAAGGCGATATGGGTGGATGTGTATAAAGGGGTTTCAACCATCTCAAAGAATAATATTTGAGAAACTATCTAAAAATTCAAGGCTAATGTTTGAAAAATAATTTTGATTCATTATAAGATGTTTAGAGAAGATCTAACTATATTAGTAACTTCATTATATATTTCTCACTCTTATACCTTCCCAACTAAGTTTGAATCACCAAACTTGAAATTATCAAAATAAGAGAAAGAAAATGTAATGTAAAATGAGCTAGTGGTTGAAGTGGCACTCAAATATCCTCAAAATGAACTATGAAGTGAAAATTATTATTTTTTATATTTACATTCCTTTTTTTGGAAATCACAAGCTCTCTTTCCAAATATATTCATATATTTTATTTACATTAAGATTTATTTTTTTAATTTTTTCAATACAACTTTTCATATGAATATGATAATAATTGTACGCATAAGTTTTACAAAATTACATGATTATAGTTATGACCCCAGATATGATTTACATCATATTCACTGAATACAATTTACATTGTACTCAGAAATTATTATTTCCATCATACACACCATTCAGTATTGTACTGAATAGATAAATCATATTCATTATCTTAACTAAAATCATTGTACTCATTTACTGTTCGCATTCTATTTTATCAAAAGTTCTAAATTCTTTTCAGAACCATTTTATCGTATCTAGAATATAGTATCATATCAAAAGAAACACTTTTTTTATCAAAATAATGTCATGTATTTTGTTTCAATATTTAATATAAAATGATGTTATTGTTTTAGTTACAAGATGACCATTGGTGTGCCAGGTGTCCAAGTCCCTCATCATTTTAAGTGGAAAATCAAATTTTTTGAATCCAAGATGAGCATTTGGGAAATGACCTATAAATACCAAATCATTTAAATGAGTTGGATGCTGAATTGTTGTTGAAATTTGGACATATTCGAGAGATCTGTAAAACTGATTCTTCTTGTGAGAGAATATAAAGTTAAGTAGTGAACTTCTTGTTCAACATACATGTTTCTATCAAGAGTTTTGGTTTTCTTAACGAGACACTGATTATTGGTGGTTACAATAAAGGGATTCCATGGATAAGATTACATCTATGACGATCATTTCCTAATCAATGGTTTTTGAGGATAGGAAGTTAGAGGCTTCAATCAAATTCTTGATCGAAGGGTTGTGGTTTTAGCAAGATAGAATTTGATCAACATATAGAGCGATTTCCCTAGTGTGGGTAAGATAAACATCCTTGAAAGTATAAATCAAGGGACCTTTATCCAAGGTTATTGGATACCCTTCTCATTGGGATAAAATAATTTTATTCTTTTACATTTCCGCTGCATTGTAATAGAAACTGAATTATCTTATATATTAATTTTTCTATTGATTATTTTGATTATCATAACCAATCTGATTATGATACTTTTGTAATGTACTTTGATTATGATATTTTTAATTAAAATTCAAGTGAGTAAAATCTTTTCAAATACTCAATTCAATTCAGTATGCATTATGACTAAATCATTGTATTATTTTACACTGATCACCCTAACCATTTTGATTATGATATTTTACATGCATACTCTGTTGAAATGATTTCAATCATGAATATGAAATATTGATTATATTTTTTCAATCAACCCAATTACGATACTTTTATAACCAGACCTAGTACCCTATCTAATTAATGTTTTAATATATTAAAAGGTATTATGGATTGAATTAGTCTAAATTATTATAAAATATATTTCTTTACAGATAAAAATTATTTTTTAAAACCTACAATTCACCCCTCTTGTATTTTTCTATATGCCTATACATTACGATCCAAAAATGGGTATCATAGGAGGTTTCCACTGATTAAATATTTGTTTCCTCAGTTTTTCATGTTTGTTTTATTTAAGTTATAATTTTTTTATAAATATTTTTTACACTAACATTAACTGTGGAAAAATAAATTTTTTATTTTTTTTAAATATGGTAGGACTTAATGTTGGTTCAATTGATATTCTAAAACCTATAAACCACTAATTTTTGATGGAAATGATTATGAATATTGTATATATTTAATGAATACTTTTGTGATCAATACTATTGTTGAGAATTTTGTTATGATGATTGGAGAATATAAAATTCATGAAAATGATGTTAGACTCTTTACCAATCACTAAAACCAAGATTATCAATTGAATTACATGGTAAAAAATACTTTAAATTGTTCTATGAATATAAATATATATATTCGGATTTCATCTTGTGAAGCATAAAATATTATTCGGATGAAACTAAAGATTACTCATTTTAGTACAACTTATGTGGAGAGAAGACTATCAAGCTTATGAATTTCCTTGCAGAGAACCTGTTTTTAAGGTAAAACATAGATATATGACAATTGTAAACAGTTTACAATCCCTAAGAGAGAAAGAAATATATGATGAAAAAATTGTTGATAAATCATAGATATCATGCCAAATGAGTGGGAATAAAAAAGAACTAATATTGATGAATCAATAAATGTTACAAGTCTTACTCTTGATGGGCTGTTTGAAACTCATTTAAAAAAAATATATATTTAAAAGTTATCCATAAAAATCTATGAAAAATAATGATGGATTTTGTTTTACTACTACTTTAAATAAGAATAAATCCAAAACACATAATAAGTTTTTTAATTCTATAATTGAAAATAAATTTTGATTAAATTAGATTTAATTAAATCAGAACATTCATAGAATGAGTTAGCCAATATTTCTGGAAGAATTAACTATATTTTTGGAAATAATGACTTTCAGTACATATATATGAAAAGAAATAAATATAATAAATATACTGATGTTTCATGTTATGAATGAAAAAAAGATGGATACATCAGACCTGATTATCCAAAGAAGAAATGGAATGATATAAAATAAAGAAGTTATTAGGGGAATTAGAAAAATTACTATAAGTAAAAATGAAATAATGTAGTGAAGGAAAATGACACTTGTAATTATAGTGGAGGAGACTCTTTAGATGAATCTTCAGATAATGAGAATTTTGGACAAAAGAATATTGGTATTCATGCTAGAATACATATTGAAAATCAATGTTACCTGACAAAGGTAGACACTACTGAATATTTAGCTAACATGTCATTAAATGAAAATTATACTAATGAGAATAATTCCACATCTTCAGATGAAAAAACATTTTCATACATTGGTAATAATACTTTAACTTCATATGATGAAGTTTCTAGGTATGAAAAAATGATTTAGAATGAAAACTGTATAGTTAGTAAGAAACATGAAATGTAAAATGATATAAAAAATGTTTTGAAAATAAAAGTATCATATAAACATAAAGATATTGATTATAAATGTTTTAAAATTGATTCTATTTCAAAAAAACATGAGGGAGCTAATCTTGAGAAGGATAATCTTTGAAAATATTTTAAAAAAGTAATTTCTGAGAAAAATATTATAGATTAAAAACTCACTTTTGAATCTAATAATAATGTAGATAAGTTTTTATTTATAATAATAATGTATGAAATATTTTATTTAAAGAAACTTTCGTCAAAATTTATCAATGGTAATGAAGGTTTTAACAAAATGTATAAACAACATCATCCACAAGGTAATAGTTCATGAATAAGATATAATCATTCAAATATGTTTTTTAGTAACAATTATTTTTTCATAAAAATTACCCCTTTTGCAATAAATGTCATTTTGGAGGTCTTTGGAATAAAATATTTCCCTCAAATAAAATTCAATATTTGGGGTTCCAAAATGCCTATATTTTAAAACAAATTTGGCTTCCTAATTTTTTTTTCTTTCTAACATTTCATGATCCAAGAAATTTTGGATACCAAAAACCAAATTGTTTTAGTTTCAGGAAAACAAATGAAGTGCCAACAAAAAAACATATGGTAAATGGATAGAGGTTATTCCGGGTATATGACTGGTAAAAAATAATTCTTTGAAATGATTATTGAAATTAAACGTGGAATAGTGACCTTCAAAGACAATTTTTAAGGATAAATTGTTTGTATAAGTAATATTGTTCTTCTCAAAAAATATTTGATTTAAGATGATTTATTTATAAATATTCTCAAGAAAAACCTTTTATGTATAAGTAAATTATGTGATGAAGGATACCTTGTGAATTTTAGGAGTGATAAATGTGTGGTACTCAATTCCAAGGATGAATTCATTATTTTTACCCATAGACATGAGAATGTCTTCATAGTAAATATAGAAGACCATAGAAGCCAAGACGTACCTTGACATAGTGAAATGGAAGATCAATCATGGTTATGACATAGAAGGTTAGGATATTGTAACCTTAGGAACTTATATAAATTGTCTAAGAAAATATTTTTTAAGGATCTAACATAACTTATATTTTATTCACCAAAAGTCTTCGATCCTTGTTAGTATGGAAAGAAACATAACTCAAGACTTAAATCAATCAGTGAAGTTTCAACTTATTATTATTTACTGTTGGTGCTCATAGACTTATTTGGTCCAACAAAATTGGATGTATTGGAGGAAATTATTATATATTTGTTTTAGGTGATGAATACACTAGATGTACATTGATATATATTATAGAAAAGAAATCCGAAGCCAATATTTATTTTAAAACTTTTATAAACAATGATAAAAATGAGAAAAAATTCTATTGGTAACTATTTGTAGTGATCATGGTAGATAATTTTTAAAATCTAATTTTGGAAATTTTTTTAGTTAGAAAGGAATTATAAATAAATTTTCATTTCCTAGAACTCTTCCAAAAAACGGTGTTGTTGAAAGAATAAATCACATTATTTAGGAGATAACAAGAACCATGTTGTGTGAATATTCTATTGCAATACATTTTTGTGATGAAGTTGTGAATACTGCATGATATACTATAAATCAAGTTTTAATTAGACAATTTCTTAATAAAACTCCTTATGAGTTATGGACTTCCCAAAAATGAAATGTTACATACTTTATTGTATTTGGATGAAATGTATTCATTTTGAATAAAAAAGATAATTTATATAAATTCACACCCAAATCCGATTAAGTTAGTTTCATAGGATATTAAACTACTTCTAAGACTTATAGAGTTTTAAATAAAAATTATTATACTATTGAGGAAATAATACATGTTAAATTTTATGAAATTGATTTTTTTGTTTCTAAAAAATACCAACTAAAAACATCTAATGTGTTTTCCAAAATTGATTATCAACCTTTGATAGAAGATTCTTTTAATAAAAAAATACTCATGAAATTGTATCTAATGTATTCACTTCAGAAGATGTTCTATCTTATGTTGATGAACATGTTTTACAAAACCCATGTTAGTTTTTTCTTATGAATCATCCCAGTGATAGTATCCTTAGCGAGGCAAATCAACCTGAAAGGACTAGATGTTATTTGATAAATTAAGTAGAGAATATAAAATTTATTACATAATTCAAAACTGAAAGTCCAAATGGGGATTTTGGTGAAAATTATTGGATTAAATCAATTAAATATGAACTAAATTAATTCAACAGGAATAAATATGGACCACGGTTGATAGACCTAAAGAAGCTTCTGTAATTGGAGTAAAATTTATCTTCAGAAATGACTGTGCCCGAACTTTGTAATCCACATCTAGTGAAGAATAGTTGAATTTGGTACGGCCGACAACTTGTCGGTGTATTCTCCTTGGATGCATCCCTTAGTGGTTAACCAAGTAAAAATTGTTGTTTCCTGTGCATGCTTTACCTTCTATTTATATTGTGCAACAGGAAAGTGAGAGAAGAGTGTTTTTATTAACAGTGAAACAAGATCAGAACGGGCTTTAATTTTGAATTAGTAATACCCTGATTCACCCCCCTCTCAGGGTACTCAGTCTAGTGGACCTAACAATTGGTATCAGAGGGAAATGTTGATATTAGTTCTTCTCTAAATGGAGGTCACCAATCATAAAGGGATTCTGATCTTCGACGGGAACAACTTTCAGCTATGGAAGAATCAGATGCAAAACTACTTTCGATCTTTGGGAATGGATGTATTCACACCAGCAATACATGGCATAACAACTTATATTAATAGTGTCTCATTATCAGAAGCTGAATGTAGAGCATTGTATGCATATTCCAAAGCAATTAACGCCTTAGGGGGATCCCTACCCAATACTATCTATACAAAGGTGATGTCATAAAAAACGTCACGTTCCATGTTGGAAAAGATATTGAATATATATGAAGGAGATACAAAGGTCAGAGAGGCAAAGCTGCAAGTGTTGTGGAATAAGTATGAAGATCTGAAGATGAACCCGAGAGAGTCTGTTGATGCATTTTTTGACAGGGTAAATATTGTTGTGGAAGATATGCGAGGTCTTGGTGAAGTCATTGAAGAAATAAAGATCGTAAAGCAAATCTTGAGGAAGCTTCCACCTCGGTTCAATCGGAATGTTTCTGTACTAGAAGATAAAGATCCCAAAGAGCTGACCCTGGACAACTTGAACAGTACCTTGGTTGCATATAAGATGAGGAATGATGACAACGAGGATGTGGAAAAGGGGAATTCCAAAGAAGTGGCATTCAAGGCCATGAAGAATCTCACCATTGAAGATTCTCAAGAAGAAGAAGAGACATATGAGGTGATGTCATTCCTTTCTTCAAATCTGCAAAGAGGAAGAGGAAATTTTAAAGGGAAACTTCCACTAGCATGATTTCGATGTGGAAAGGTTGGTCATCTCGTGGCAATATTCCCTAAGAAGTTTCAATATAACGATAATGATGATGATGAAGTTGAAATTCCCAAGAAGAATACGTCGCTGTTTGTGAAAGGGAAGAAACAATTCAAGAGAAATTTCTTCAAGAAGAAGAATCTTCTTTCACAAGAATTTGAAAGTTCAGATGAGTCTGAGGATGAAGAGGTTGAGGAGATAGAAAATTGCAGAGATCATGGGGTAAATTCCTTGGTGGAGATTGTTGGTAGTTATCAGAAAAAGGAAGAAGCTGACACTGAAGAAGAAGAAGAAATTGAAGGGAGAGTTGATATGGAAGCTGAATTGGAAGCATCTCTTGAGGAGATAGACATTTGAAGAGATAAAACGAAGAAATCCAATAAAGTGGTTTGTGATGCCAAAATATATATACAACAACAGGATGAAGAAAAGTCAGAGCTGTTAGAAGAAATTGAAAGACTAAAATCCTCAACACCAGAGAGCTCAGAAAATATTATTGAGCATAAGCTTAAAATTGAGGAACAAAAGAAGGAAATTGATTGTTTGACTAACACAGGAAAAGAGCAAGTCAGATGTATCAAAGAGCTTTAAGAAGAAGTGATCAGTCTGTGACAAAAAATGAAGGATCATGAAAAACTCTTGACACCCAATGTGATATCAGAAAATCAGGCCATTCAGAAGACAGAAAAGATGAAAGAGGAGGCTCATAGTTCAGAAGTAGTGAATCAGCAAGAAAGCTGAAATTCTAAGGTTGATTCAGGGATTGATAAGAAACAAAAATTTGTGGCAGTTGATGTCAGATTGCAAGCACCCATCCCAAAATTGAAGTTTGATTTGGGCACAAAAAAGAATCAGAATATTCAGAGATCCCAAAGGGAAAATCATAGTTCTTAAGTAACATAAAAGAATGAACCCTATATTAGGTGTTATTGTTGTGGGAAGATGGGACATTCACAGTATGTGTGTTCCATATCTAAGAGATATAGAAGGGAACATGAATAGAGGTGGCGTCCAAACAGAGAATGGTTTTCCAGAACATATTTTGAAGGACACTGTTTTTGGTGCTGAGGATTTGGGAACATGGCTAGGTATTTCACTTCGATCACTCAGAGAAATGTGCCAAAGCAGAATCAAAATGTTCACAAGTAGCAGATCAATAAACCGACAAGTGAGTTAAAAGTTCAGAACATATTTTCAGCTCTTTAAGATGAAGCTAGTCCATCGTACTCTGAGAATGATCATGAGTCTCAACCAATGCCGAGTGTGAAGGAAAAATTTTCGACCAAGAAGAAGAAAAATGAGAAGGCCGTGGTGGTAGAGATTGCCCTTAAAGCATCAGATCGATCTGGTGTGTGGATCCTTGATATTGGTTTCACATCCCACATGATGGGTAATAAGGATTTTGTTATAGGCATAAAATATGAAAAAGAAGGAGTTGTCAAATTTGGAAACGATGAAGGCCTAAAGATTGTTGGATTAGGGAAATCCATGTTTGGGGGAAAATAAATGAGACATGCTGATGTCTTGGTAGTAGAGGGTCTTAGTCATAACTTTCTCAGTGTTAGTCAACTATGTGACTCTGGGCACTCTATCCGATTTACCAAGAAGATGTGTGTTGTGAAAGAAAATGATGGAACAAATGTTCTACAAGGAAAAAGGACAAAGGGAAATATTTACCTTGTAAGTGGAGAAGAAGATATATGTCTTTTATCCAGAGAGGAAGAAAACCAGTTGTGGCATAAGCGACTTTGTCACCTATGTCAACCATCTATGGAAGATCTGGTAAAATGTGATGCTGCTAGAGACCTTCCCAAACTATCACATGATCTCACTCATACGTGTGATGCTTGCCAACAAGGTAAGATCATCAGAAAGGAATACATTCCAAAGGAATAGAAATCAACTAGAGTGCTCAAATTGGTGCATGTGGACCTATCTCACCATGAGCTATAAATGGGCAAAGGTATTATGTCCTTTTTATTGATGACTATAGAAGAATGTCCCGGGTATTCATCATTACCCATAAGATAGAGGTGTTCAGTTGCTTAAATAAGTATAGGAGGAATTAGAAAATATGCTTGGGCAGAAAATTCTGAAGTTTCGTACTGATAACAGTACATAATTTACAAATAGTAAAGTTGAAAAATATCTCGAGAAACATGGGATAAGGCATCAAGTTTCATCAGTAAGAACTCCCCAACAGAATGGAGTGGTTGGAAGGAGAAATCAGATCATCAACAACATGGCCAGAACGATGCTTATTGATAAAGACCTACTAGAAAATTTTTGTAAGGAAGCAGTTTTGACATCGTTCTATGTTTCGAACAGGTCTCTGTTGTGTCCAAAGCAAGGGAAGACTCCATATAAACTGTGGTACGGAAAGAAGCCACGTTGAAATACTTTCGAATCTTTGGAAGTAAGTGTTTCATTCTCAACAAAGAAAATCATAGGAAGTTTGAGGCATTAGGAGATGAGGGGATATTCCTTGGATACTTAGGGAAAAGAAAAGCATATAAATGTTTCAACAAAAGGCTGGGAAAAATTGTTGAGAGCAATGATGTCACTATAGTTGAAAATGAAAAGAATACTCAACGACCTAGTGAATAGTTCCTGGATGAAAGTGATGATGAGGTAAGAAACACAGGGGGAGCAGAAGTGAAAGAGGATATCTCAGAAGAAGATACTGATGATGAACAAGAAAGTGTCAAGTCTGTGTCTGCAAGGAAACCAAAGAGTCGAGATGAAATTGATAGGCAGAATATCATTGGTGATCAGACAGCCCCAGTTCAGACTCAAAGAATGAATTCATTACAGCAAACTTCATTTTTATCTCAGGTGGAGCCGAAATGTTATTCCGATGCAGCTGAAGATGAAAACTGGGTTCCTGCTATGAATGAAGAGCTTGATCAGATTAAGAAGAACCAGACATGGGAGATTGTTTCGAGAACAACGGACAAGAATGTCATTAGAACCAAATGGGTCTACCACAACATGATGAATGAAGATGGAATAGTGATTCAGAACAAATCACGACTAGTGTGCAAGGGATACTCCCAGATAGAGGGAATAGACTTGATGAGACATTCGCACCAGTTTCAAGGTTGGAGACAATTAGATTATTTTTGTCCATAGCAGTGCAAAGAAAGTTCAAAGTGTTCCAGATGGATGTCAAATCCGCATTCTTGAATGGTGTTCTAGAAGAGGAGGTATATATTGAGCAGTAAGATTGTTTTCTCATTCATGAGGATGATAAAAAAAGTTTGCAGGCTGAAGAAGGCATTGTATGGGCTGAAGTAAGCACCAAGAGCCTGGTACTCAAGGCTTGATCAGTACTTGAAGAAGCTTGGTTTCCAGTGTGGGAGAGTTGATTACAATATTTATTTCAGTAACGAAGGTAATCAAAGGATGATAGTGATGGTTTATGTTGAAGACATAATATTTGGCAGATTAGATGAAGCTCAGTGCAGACAGTTCTCCGAATTCATGAAAAATGAGTTTGAAATGTCAATGATTGGAGAGCTAACATTTTTCCTTGGTTTACAGGTGACACAAGGAAGTAATGGAACTTTCATTTCTCAATCCAAATACGCCAAGGAGGTTCTAAGAAGGTTTGGAATGGATAATTCCAAGGATATGAAGACTTCGGTTTCTACCCGGATGAAATTATCAAAAGATGATGATGGCAAGGCAGTTAATATCACATAATACAGGAAAATCGTTGGA
Organism: Viscum album; assembly: GCA_963277665.1. NCBI lineage: Eukaryota > Viridiplantae > Streptophyta > Magnoliopsida > Santalales > Viscaceae > Viscum > Viscum album. The sequence goes on from OY728120.1 coordinate 177,232,551, forward strand.
AGTTTGTTGTACTTTACTGCAACAAGGCCATATATTGTTTTCGCCACATGACAAGCAGTGAGATATCAAATTAATCCCAAGGAAATCCACATGCTTGTAGTGAAAATAATACTTCGGTATATCAAGGGCACTGTGGATTTCAGTTTGAAATATAATGAAAAATCTCAGACCAAGTTATTGGGTTACACAGATGCAGATTGGGCTGGATCAGCAGATGATAGAAAATCAACTTTAGGAGGTGCGTTCTATCTTGGTGGACTATGTATTTCTTGGCTGAGCAAGAAGCAAGATTTCATTTCATTGAGCACCACATAGGCTGAGTATATTGTAGCCACTCAAGCTTGCACACAACTTTTATGGATGAAGCAGCAGCTTGAAGATATGGGAGTTGAAGTGAAGTCTCCAATCGGAATCCAGTGTGATAACTAAAGTGCTATAAATCTTAGAAAAAATATAGTTCATCACTCAAGTACAAAGCACATTGAGATCAAATATCATTTTATCAAGGAGAAAGTGGAGCAATGGATTGTGATGTAACGCCCCGACCCAAGTTACCAAAAGTCGGTGCGTTATTGCGTAACATTGGCATGATCACAAAAGATCAAGTCTCGAAAGACCGATTAGTTTAGTAGACTTAGAAACACTAGATACATTCATAAACGTTACATTCATAAACATTACATTATATCATAAAGTGAAAAACTACAATAACATGGTCTCAATAGTCCACACTCATATCCCCTTCCAACTATCCCAGCAGGTCATTCATAAAGTACTTCTTCACATCCTGGAAAAATTAAAACATTGAAAGGGGTGAGCTTAGATGCTCAATAAGGATAACAATATAGCGGAAGCTTTCATAAATAAACATTAACATTTAAAGCAATGTATAACTAAAAAAAAACCTTTTAAACTTGAACTTCAGAATAATATGGCAAAAATAAAATGAAATAATGCCATTTAATTAATCACATGGATATTCTACTAGTCGAATAATCACATGCAATATCAATAACCAATTTCATAATGATGGAATGCATAATTCCAGACTATCATAACCACATAGCCAAGGCCTCGTGCCAAGACTACAAATAAGATTTTGTCAAGGCCTCGTGCCAAGACACTAGTTTGTCTCATGAGACCTACTGATGCATCGAGGAGCTATAGCGGGCTCCACCCGTCACTTATTAAGTCCAATGCATTCCTCATATGAACAGGTTTAAACATATCATAATCTATAACATAATCGTATCACATAAAACATGCATAAAGGAAACATAAGATTTACACATTTAAATCACAAGATATCAATACAACACATTGATATAAAAAAAACTCTTTTAAAACCATTTTCAATACCAAAATAAAAGAAAATTAAAACATTGTAATTATTTTTCATTTAAAAAAAGTTACAGCTTGTAGAGGAAGCCGAAACTCAAATAATGGTCACGACGGCGGAGAAGTCATTGTCGCCGCATACGTATGACAAAAAAAACATTCCCTTTTGTCGTTTAATAAAATGATTCATATAAAAAGATTCCTTTTGAATAAATGTAAAAGTTAAAGGGGTTTATACACCGTATAAAATAAAGTTGTGTATAAAACAAAATATGCCTCAATGAAAGGAGATTGAGACGAAGTCCCTTAGAAAGATCATTTTTTAAAAATAAAATAAATATATTATGTGTATTCACTATAAGTACACATAAATAAATTAAAAATACAATATAGGACATAATAATATCATGACATAATTTGAAAGTAGGAGATTAACCCAAAGAATAGAAATTGGGTTAAGAAGTTCCCTTATCCGACTTGACTCGATCGTTCTTTAACCTCCTGAATAATAAACTAGAGTTAATTTATAATTTATTAAGAACCTTTTTCAAGTTTATTTTTCCTTTTATATCACTTATTACCATGTTATTAACACTATGTAATTATTTATGTTAATAATGGTCGTTTTGTCGATCTTTGGTACTTGAGTCAAAAATAAACTTCTTATAATTACAAGTTGTTCATGTGGTGAAATATCAATTATATCCAGAATTATATTCATGATGTAGATATCATATATATAATATATATCCAATAAATACATGCATTTATAATATTACACAACATTTAGAGGTAAGAAATGAAATGCACCGTTCATGGAGACGGTAAGCCGTACGTACGCATGAACGCTACTTTCATTTATATTTCGTATTTAATGGAATGAAATTATAATTATATAAAGTTATATTATAATTACAGTATAATATAATTTATAATACGATTTACTTCATCCTTTATACATCCCACATATGGCATTAACGATTCAAATCACTTTGAGGGGGTGGTAGTCCGCACTTCCTAAAATGAAATTATCGCGTTTACCCATAATGGAAATCATAAAGGTATGCCATAAATGAAAAATACATAAGCATAAGGAAAAAATAAACATAATATATATATATATATAAAATAGTGTCATCATAATGGCCACCATGAGAGGTGTTAAAAGAAGATTGAACAATCATCGTTTCGTGAGGCAGTAATTCGCCACCCACAGAAACAGTATGTTCTTTAACCATTTGACGAAGGTGTGTGTAAGTGTAAATAAAATACTTCTCATAAAAACATCCTAGTATATTTAATATACTAGTTTTGTTACAAAATAAAATAATAAAAAGAGTTTAGGGGGTTGGATAAGCAAAATAAAACAAAACAACATAAGAGAAGACATTACCTTAAAATCGGGTAACTCTTTTTGATTTGAGCCAAAGGCTTACTTGGGAAAACTTATGCCCAAATTGAGGCTTCTAGGAGTAATATAGGGAAGTTGAGAGAGTATTTGGGTAGATTTTGGTTGATCCAAATGTCTTTGAAGGTGTGAATAAGGTGGTAGTGGTGGAGGCCTTTTATAAGAGGAGAGGAGGGGCACTCTTGGAAAGTAATGAAATATTACATTATTATGAAATTATTTTCGGATTTTAGAGGTCCCAAAATGATCTATTTATAGGATAAGGTGATAAGGGTAAGAAATATAATCATCCAATAGGTTTTTGACAAGTTTAAGGCTTAGATTTTACATTATCTTTTCATTTTATTTAAATCATTAATTAATGAGGTAATCGCTCCATCATCATGGTGTCATAAAAATTTAATTTATTTAATGTCTAAAAATTATAAAAAAAATATAATGATGTAGGAAATCTTTTTAGATTTCCAATTAATATTTATAGTCTAAAATTGAACTCATATAACCCCATGTAATAATTGTTTTTGTAAAACAACACATGTTTGTGACAATTTTATTATTACATTAAATAAAAAGTTATTAATGTCATTTTCTTACCCAAGTGGCTGCATGGGGTCCCCAAGTTGACCCATGGATTTTATTGGTCCACCAAGAGTCATACAATAAGGGTAGGACAAGTTTAAGGGTATTTTCATATTTTTATAATATTTTGTTTACCTTAAATTTCACTAATTACCTTTAATCGCGATTAATTAAACATAAAAGTTACTATTCACCAAAAAAATTATTTTAATCCCATTGAACCACATTTTAATTCCTAATGACAACCATGTATGTAATATTTTTTAAAATCAAATCACAGAAGTGTTAATGTTTCATTTACACAAAAAATTAGTTTTTAAACTACCACTTAGTGGTTTCACTATTCATAAAAAATTGAAGTTTTTCAGAAAAATACCAAAAATTCACCCTAAGCTATATTTGATAATCCTAATTCAAAAATGATGTCTATTTTAAAAAATTAAAAACATATAAGTTGAATTAATTAATTTAATAATTAATTCCCGCTGTCACAACAAATAGCATGTTTTTAAGAAGCAATATATATCAAAAGATTGACAATTGTTTATGTCAAATTTTAAAGTGAAATTAATTATAATTACCACCATTTAATAAAATGGTAAAAATATATTCTAATTATACTTTAAAACAACTCAATATTATAACTTATAACTATAAATTATTTTGACAAAAAAGTTGTTTTTAAGTATTTTTACTATTCATAGAAAATTAGAAGTTCTCAGAAAATTACAAAAAATTCAACTTAGGATAATTTCTATATTCCAAATACAAAAATGAAGTCCATTTTGAAATATAAAATTTATATAATTTTAAAAAGTGGGTATTACTATTCATAACAGCTACTTTGATTGGTCGCGGTGTGTTAGAATCTCGAACTTACGTACAATGCAAGCTATTGCATTATTGAAAGAGAAGCGTATCGTGAAAGCTTGGGGTGTTACATGTGAAGTTGGAGTATGTGCCTATAAAGTTACAGGTTGCAGATATTCTGAAAAAGGCCTTACCCAAGGAAGCATTCGAAAGGCATCGACTGGCTCTGGGAGTTCAGTTGATTCCCCGCACTTAAAAGCGTGTGGATGTGAAACTCCCCCTCTCCCTGAGGTATGATGTGTTTTCCCTAATGTGCTGATATGTGTTCTCTAATCTGTTACAGACTTCAAAGGAGTAACCTTTGGGTTCATTGACAAAGGGGGAGAAAATAGTGATTGTGAGGTGGAGCAGCTAGATAGGGGGAGTTGAAGCTAGTTGAACGTGCTTAGCTAGAGCTTAGCTTGGAAAACACAGGAAATAGGGATAAAGTGGTGTTGAAGCTATGAGTAGAAATATTGACAGATAAGGGGAGAAGCTGACAGATGGAGCAGCCATATAGGGGGATTTGAAGTTAGTTAAACATTCTTAGCTAGAGCTTAGCTTGGAAAAAATAGGAAATAGGGCTAAAGAGGTGTTTAAGCTGTGAGTAGAAAGGGGGAGCGTATAAAATATGATGATGATAGAAGTGTTCAATCAAAGAATAAATATCACGACAACTGATGATCGTGATAAAAAGAAAAGGGAGATGTTGGGATGTGGTAAGAAGATTTCCAACAACTGGTATCAGTTTGGTAAAAATTGGTATCAGTTTGGTGTCAACAGTGGATGTCAGAGATGAAGTGATTCATTGATAAACTTTTCATTTACTCTTGTTTCTCACACCGAGCATTGCTCATGTGGGATTAGAGTATGTGTTGAGTAAATCCTTGATCGCTATCAGAATCTCAAAAGGTGAATGGTGGCTGAAGAATCAACAATGTACCTTTTTATGGAAGAGTTGTCAAAAAACCCAAAGGGGGAGATTGTTGGGCAAAAATCCGTCAAAGCATCATTGAAGTATTTTTGAGGTGATTGTGTTTATTGACAAAGTGAACATCTGAGTGGTGATTGTTGAAAAAGCAAAACAATGACATACAAATTTTTTGACAAAGAGGATTTCATGATGGAATGTCAAGTTCAAGAGCTGAGGTCAACGATCCATGTTTGATTCAAGAACGTCGACAAAAGGAATGGATGATCTGGAGGCGGTGCAAAAGAACAGATACAAGGTGGCACCGTTTTCCAGTGTTTTCCAAATTTTTGGGCCTAAAAATCGACAAATGAAGAAAAGTGGTTTTTGGAAAAGGTACTTGCGCGCCGTGTACATGAAGGCTTGGAAACTTGCACGCCATATGTTTTTCATGATTAGATCATCAAAATATGGCAAAAGGATAAGTTTTGCGCAAGTATTGGTGGTGTCACACAGGTGACTTGCGTGCCGGGAAGAGACTTGCACGCTGATGCCTTGTAAGCTTGAGAACTTGCATGCCTATGGTTTTTCCAGATCAGAAGATCCAAATATGGAAAAGTAAAGAGGTTCGCACAAGTTTGGAATTAGGTTGCACAAGTGACTTGCAAGAGAAAAGACTTGCGCGGCGAGACTTGCGCGCCGAGGGTTGACTTGGGCGCCATCGCGCAGGGTGGTCAAATTTCCTATAAATACTGGACCACCCCTTCTCATTATTTACCAGAGTTCAACACTTTGAAGATTAAGAGCTCCCGTCGCGCAGGTGTGGTGGTCGCGCAGGTAGTGGTGTGTCGCGCAAGTAGGACTTGCGCGCCAGTATTGGAAGTTGCGCGCCATGTGTTAGCTGCGTGCCTGAGGTGGTTTAGGAGAGGAAAGAAGTGAGTCGTGCAGGTTTGGAGTTGCAAAACCTTGAGTCACGCAAGTAGTTGAGGAAGACTTTAATGCCAGTTGTGACTTGCACACCGATACATGCACGCCGATATTGACTAGTGCTCCAAATAAGATTTATTTCCAACAGTGATTTTCAGGCTGCGTGGAAGTTGGAAGTTTTCCCGATACCTTCGGTGCAAAGAGATATTCATTTATGGGTGAAAGTTTTACTTCAACAGAGCATCTACATATAGAGGAAGATGCATTCCTTCATGAAAATGAAGAGACCTATAGGTTTATAAACTGTGTGTGGATCCTTTCTAGAGCAGTGAGCGAAGGAAGAGGAAGAAGGTGATCCTCTCCACCGGTAGTGATCCAGAGAGAGAGAAATAGGGAGTGACCCTTGGGAACGCAGTGAGCTGACCCTAAACCTTGTAAAGGCAGTGAGCCTGGGACAGAGTGACTGTGCCCGAACTTTGTAATCCACATCTAGTGAAGAATAGTGGAATTTGGTATGACTGGCAACTTGTCGGCGTATTCTCCTTGGACGTAGCCCTTAGCGATGAACCAAGTAAAAATTGTTGTGTCCTGTGCATGCTTTACCTTCTGTTTATATTGTGCAATGGGAAAGTGAGAGAAGAGTGTTTTTCTTAATAATGAAACAAGATCAGAACGAGATTTATAATCAACAAGAGGGAATACATTATGAATAATCCTATTCTCCAATAGCTATAATTCAATCTCTTCATATTCTATTATCCTTGGTAGAATTCATTAATTTAATTTTTTTTCAAATGGATGTGATGTGTTCTTTTCTTAATGGATATGTTCAATAAGATATTTTTTTCGAACAACCTCCCGGTTCTAAAGATACAAAACATCCTGAATATTTTTACAAACATACCAAGGCATTATATAGTCTTAGACAAGCCCCTAGATCATGGTAGAATAGATTAATATTTTTTTTGATTCAAAATATCTTTGTTAATTGAACTATTGATCCATAAGTTTTTTATAAATAACGAAAAAAAATGTTTTGATCATTCTAATTTATGATGATGAAATTATATTCGGATAAAATTAGAAATCATTAATAGATTCTTTTGGGAATCTTATGAAATATGAGTTTGAGATGAGTCTGATGGGTGACTTAACACTATTTCATGGTTTCCAAATATCTCAAAAACCATAAGGAACATATATATCCAAATATAAGTATATAAAATATCTTATTAAGTATGATAATCTGGGTTCTCTTCTAGATGAGTGTAGGTCAATCATTCACGGAGACACCTTGGGTCTTCACTACTTTCGGACCCCTTGAGGGATCATGTTTGGTTGTTTGATTGTTTGGTACCACTTATATCATTAATAAAAAAATAATATTATAATGATTAAGAATTATGGATATGACAATACTAATAGTATTAGTAATCCAATCGGTACCTCAAATACTCTTGAAATTGATGAATCGGGACAGCCAGTAAATCAAAAAACTTTAGAGGTATGATAATAAGTCTATTATACTTAACATCTTGTTGTCCATATGTAATGTTTTCAGTATGTTTATGTAATTGTTATCAATAAAATACAAATTAATCCCATTTGAATGTTGTAATTTTTTTGATATTTAAAGGGAACTATGGATTTGGTACTTTTTTACTCTTATGGAAATGATTTTGATTTAAAACGTTTTCCAAATGATAACTTTGCTGGTTATTTAACTGATTGGAAAATAAAATCTTGAAAATTTCATTTATTAGGTGATTTATTAGTTTCATGGATTGTATGAAACAAAACTCTGTAGAACTTTTCACTTTCGAAGATGAATATGTAGAAGATGGATGTTTTTATGATCAAGTGTTGTGGATGCAACACACACTCACTGATTATGGAATGAGTTTTACTAAAACTCAAATACTATGTGATAAAAATATTGACATAGGTCAATGTGAAAACCATGCACATCACTCATGTTCAAGAAACATATATATTAGGCATTACATTCTTATAGATCACACACTTAAAGGAGATATAATTTTATAATTTATCGGAAGGAAAGAAACATTTTCTAATATATTTATAAAAGTATTACCTACTAATAGATCTAAATACATTAAATAGAAGCTAGGAATGATCACTATAAATTAATCATTCATATCTACTTATTTTTAAACCATCTAATTACATTAAGTTAATTATTTTAAAAGGGGGAGTACATATGTTTATTTTTTTTATAAACCTTATATTTCACAAAAAAAATTATCACCAAAAATGTTTTTGGCATCGCATTTATTTTCAGTACCACAAAAATTTCAGCATTGCCAAATTTTTTGGTACCACAAAATTTTTTGGGACCAATTTTTTTTTCTGAACTACAAAAATTTTCATTTACAATTATTTTTTCAATATTTTTAACTTCTCTAAAAAACTTATTTTGAAGAACAATTTATTGAAATAAGCAAATATATCTAGATATTCTAAAAGTTATAATTTCATTTTCTTTTCACTTTGTTCTCAATAAATATATTATTGTTGGTCTTTATTTTAAAATTTCATCGGATTAACTTAAAATAAGATATTTTTTTATAAAACCTCAAGACTTAAGTTATTTCATCTCTTGGATCTCCTAGATCTAATATGAAGCATAAATGTACACTGGTCATATTTCCTTCAGATATATAAAGTGACCCCCTCCATGTCCCACATTGGTTATCCACTTATTTATGATAATGTTATACTACTCCTCAAATATTCAAGACTAATGGTTTCCGTACTTGGTGTACTCAATCACACTCGGGTATGAATAATCAAAAACTTCTCCAAAGGAAATGGAACTGAACTACTACTCAAAAAATGATGTTATTATGGGAATGATTACTCACTAAAGAGTTTTATAGCAAGTATGATTTTTCTCTAAAAAGGAACATTTAGTTTCCAAGATGTGACTCAGTGTATCTAGAGGAACCTAAAAACTAAGATCCGATTATCATGGATAAAGTGATAAAATTATATAGAAATATGAAGGTTGATAAAGACATAAAGGTATATCTTCATATTTGTGATAGTGAAATCAATATTTTAGAAAAAAACCTGTACATTTTCATAATGTTCCATATGAAGAATATTCTTTTTCTACCTCGCATAAGTTTCAAAAAAGAAAAGGGAACATTTGTATTGGAAATGGATGATCAATATATTTTTGAGATTCATGATGATTAAGGAAAAAAATCATCTTTTATCCAAAAAAATACTAACCATCCTCTAGATGTAAGGTTTCTTAATCCCCAGGAGTGGTGATAGGGAAACTATCAAAATTTCAAATGTCTTTACATTGGATTATCTTGGGAATATTTGAAAGATCAAATTAATGGGTTAAATTTTCAAAACCAAAAAAAATCTCAAGTCTGGAGCAATCAAGTCCTAGTTAATCCTATTTATAGGTATCATGAGTAAGTTATTTTATGAAAGATTGATGTTTTTCAATATTCCTCTCCAATCAATACTGAGAAATTTGAGATTTATTTAGATTTGTGATGATACAGTAAGGAGAATGAAATTTCATTTTGATCTAGAGCCTAAAATGTTCATTAAGGATGTCAAATATAAAACTCCAATAGAGATAGTTGGAGGAAGCAATGGAATACCTAAACAATCATTACTAATCATTATAGAAAAATTAAATGAAATAAAATTATGAAATAGCAATAAATCCAAAGAAGAAAAGTGTTTATTGTGAAGAAACATTGACCATGTGGATAAAGAAGCAAGATGAATGGAATACAAGAGATATGTAATTCGATATAAATCTTGATGAGGCTCTTGTTGAAAAGAATCATATTGATGAAACCCTTAATTAAAAATAGAAGTAAAAAAAGTAGAAAAATTGAAAGGCCAGTAGTTTTCATATTGATAAGCTTGATAAAGATTGTTGGAAAATAATGTGCAAGAATTAGTACTAGGGAACCAATTCCAAAAAGAAAATATTTCCCCCTCTATACATAATAAAGGTAAAGTTAATAAAATGATTGGTGAATCGGATCCACTAAATTTATCTCGAGATAACGATTTATAAGAATATGATGACATTGAAATGAGACAAATAGATGAATATCTTGGAGAGGAAGATAATAGCGATGCAGATGAAGAATCATAAGAAATGTAATTAAATGAAAACAAAGCTGGTGAAGAAGAAAATTATCAATCCAATAAAATTCTTGTGAAATAATCAAACATGAATTCTTGTATGATACTTTCTCTAGAAGGATAAGACTCAAAACAAGATACAATAGTTATTTTCATTCAAATATTGGATAAGTAGGAACAAACCAGATCTCATTTCAATCGGAATAACAATTCAGATGATGTTGATTCTAGAAGTCATAGTGTAGAGCTTCATGATTATGAGGAAGATGCTTATTCAATCCAGACTATCTTTTTCAAATGAGGTCAATATGGTGTTAATGAAAATATATTAATTGAAAATGAAATCACATATTTACCAAGAATAAAAGGGAAGATATACTTTTTTAATAGAAAATTAAAACTAAATATTAGACTATATCAATCTTTAGATAAAAATAGTGATGAAACATGAGGCTAATTTTAATGCATTTGAATAAATAACCAAGGAACACAGAAATAAATGTAACAAAGTTGTTAAATGGTCAAATTAGTCTAGTGAATGTGTCAAGCTTCATGAAGACAAAATTGAAGTTCTTAGAGGAATTTTGAATGAACATTCATATGCATTCAACAAGTTAGAAAAAGATACTATTAAAAAATTTAAGGTATTCATAGGCCTAAAATAAATCAAATTATAAGATTTCAAATTGATTGAAAATAAAATTAATGTTATTCATTTTGAGGTTGAAAAATAATTTTTTCTAATGATGAGATCAATGATGTGAAAAACCAAAAGTTCATGATGAATGATAGGATTGAATTATAAGAGAAGAAAAATATAGATCAGGGAGTTTAGATTCTTTTTATATAAGATAAGAAGAAATACAATGAAGAATATACCCATGAAAAACTCTATTGAGATCAGAAAGATCTGTTTAGATCTCATAAGGAATCTCTTGATACGATCATGTATGATATTAAATAATTCAAAATGATGAAGAAAATCGGGTTAGATCATATAAATAACAACAAGGAGAAAGAATAATAAAATAAATGAATCTTTCTAAACACTTGTAATATTTTTGAAACTCTAAATGAAAGTATTTGGAATCTATATTTCTATTTATTGAATTTTTTCCATTTTATGGATGAATGTTCATTCACTTTTTATAGATGATCAAATTATTTATTTCTTTGTATGTTTTGTTTCCTTAACCCTTTTTAGGTATTATAAGATCTTCCCTATTTATTTTTGTAAATAAAAATGTGGGAGAATAATTAATAAAATTGAGAGAATAATTCATAAATGTGGAGAATGTATTAAATAGGGGTACAAATTATCAAGAGGATAAAACTTTTTGTAAAGTCCCGAAAATTTCAAGGAAATTTTTTTCTTAATTTTCTTTGGAATTTTACAAGAGCGCAGCTTCAGACGTCACCTGATTCCGAGGCCCGGTGTGCCTGGAATCAATTTCCGAAGTTTGGCTCGGGTACGTTCAGTGAACGGACGAGCGGGTTTTTCTATCTTTTGAACCGGTGCCCGGAATCGAATTCTGAGGGCACCGATGAAATCGCAGCGCCGGTATTTGCTTAGAAACGCCTCTTCCGGAGTTGCGTTTGCTCAACCGTGGTTTTTAAAATTTTGGGCTTTAAGTCGGAAATAAAATAAAGGTTGTGCGACAACTTTATTTTATTTCACTTAAGCCGCTTGGAAGTCACTTGAAAGCCACTTGAGCTGAGTTAAAGCGGATAGGGTGCTATCCGGAAATATCCTACCCTCTTGGTAGGATATTTGTGAGGTGGGGCCCGCACGAGCCCCGCCGTTTCTTTTCCTAAGTAACGCACCCGTGAAAACCCATCAAAGTAACTGAAAAGTCAACCGACGCGTTTTCCTTAATTCTTAACAGACCATTTAATTTCGCGGTTTATTTCGTGAATTAAATGGGCTGTTTCATTCGTTGAATTAATTCAACGAATTTAATGGGTCGTTACTTACGCGTTTGCGTTCGTTGGCAAATTAATAAAATAGACAAACTTGTCTATTTTGGAGGATTGCTATCATTGTGCGAATTCTTTGAGTCTCCACTCTCCACGCGAAGAACGCGAAGAACACGAAGAACGCGAAGAACGCCGGCGACCGGAATTCGACGACGCACACCGTGATCTGCGACGTCGACGAGCTCTACCCGCGACGTTCTTCGGCGACGCCTCTTCTTCCGCGGCCGATCCTCGTTCGGCAACTAAGGTGAGAAACAGATCGTTTAATTCTTCCTTTTTAATTTCAATGACAACGGATTTAATTAATTAAATCTGTTTGTTCTAGATCCGGAGATCATCGGCGCGACGTTTTTCCCGCGGTGCGACGAACGTCTCTTCCGCGACGACGCGACGATCCCCTCCTTCCACGACGAGCGATTCCGCGACGACCTCACGTCCGACGACGACTTCGAGGTAGGGATTTTATTTTTCTTGGTGATTCGTTCCCGTGATCTAATTATTTTTAGTTAAAGAACCAAACTTGAACAATTTTATTTTTGGATAAAATTGTGGCTGCCTTAATCCCTCCCGATGATTTTATGACTAACGCGGAGGGTGCGGATCTAACGAACAAGACCCGGCAACCCTCCGCCGATCTTTTTGTTGTGCGGATTTGGCGGACGACGACGAACCGTGCGGCAGGGGCGATCCGTTGATCCCGTAGTGAAGATCGGCCCCCGGGAGGAGCTATGGCAGAGACGGGAGGCAAAACGGTCCACCGGAGCAACTCCGGCGGCCCGCGGAAGGCGGCGGCGGCGCGGGTCGCCGGCGCGACGACACCGGCGACCGGAGGCGGCGGCGCCCGGCGCGCCGCCGGAAGAATCCGCCGCGGCTCGGCCGTGGCGGCGGCGAACCGCCGGACCGCGTCCGCGGTCCGGCCACCCAGCACGCGGCCCGCGCGGGCCGCGTTCCTCCAAGCCGCGGGTCAAACCCGCGGCGGTTTCCTTCGGCCGCTCGGCCGAAGCCGAGCCGGCGGGTCCGGTCGGCCGGGCCGCGCCCAGGCCGGACCGGACCCGGCCGAGCCGGGTCAGGCCGGGTCGGGTCGACCCGGTTCGGGTCGACCCGGTTCGGGCGACCCGGTTCGGCCGACCCAGGGGGGGTTCGGGCCGGGTCGCCCCGGGCCCAGAACCCCCGTTTCGGGCCCTCTTTGGTCTTTTGCCCATATCTTGGGCCTGGTACCTCCGATTGACGAACCGTCAGCGGCTACGCGATCCTCGGATCGATACGGTCATTTCGGTATATTACACTCAAGGTTTCGGAAGACTTTGGGTTTGGCCGGGTTGGTTCGTACACGAAACCAACCGGGCCCTCGGAGCGGAAACGCTCCTAACTTGAGCTACGGACGTCCGATCGACGTACCGTCAGCTGTGGTAGTTTCCTCTAAATGAGACGGAACTTTTGGCATACTCCGCCTGAGGATCGGACACAGGCGGAGTACGGTCGGGTTGGTTTTGCCCTAAAAACCAACCGGGCCCCTGGGACGAAAATGCCAATAACTCTCAGACCGGGCGTCTGATTGACGCGCCGTCTGTTGCGTTGAGATCCTGTTGTCGATACGGAACTTTTGGATACATCAACTTCGGACTACGTGTCAGTTGATGTATCAGCCTCTCGGCTCGTGGAGCGGACCCTCCTAAACGAGCTCGCTGTGTGCGGGAACCCTAGTGCTGGCTGTGACTTCGACGACAGAGCAGAGATCCTCCGTGGACTGCGACGACGACAGAGCAGAGATCCTTCGTGGACTGCGGCGACGACTGTGCGGAGATCCTCAGTGGACTGCGTCGACTACTGCACTCAGCGATCCTACGTGGATCAGTGCTACAGGTCCTGTGTGGGCCCGATCCTGTGTGGGTCCTTACTACCGGTTCTGTGTGAGCCACTGCCTACAGGTTCTGTGTGAGCCCGATCCTGTGTGGGTCTTTTGCGGGGGTTAGTACCTATTGATCCTTCGTGGGTCCGACGACTTAGATGGATCAGTGATCACCTTTGACGTCATCTGAAAAAGTATACCTGGTTGAGCTGAATCTTATGTTACTCTCCTTTGTGGATTGTGTTGAACTATCCTATGTGGATTTACTGTTTACTCTCCTTGTGGATTTGAGTCTTGCTTTCCTGTGTGGATTGAGTTGTTCTTGAGCTCGTGAGCAGAGCTAGAATTGGGGACTTAGGTATATGTATGGGCATATACCTAAGTCGAGTCAGATGTTACTTCGTGATTGCACCTTCCTTTTGTGCTATATCCTTTGTGGATTTCGGGAGACCTTCGGGGGTCTCGGGGTCCTTACTGAGTAGCTTATACTCACCCCTGCACGGGCTATGCCCGCACCTTGTTGTGTTGGATGCAGACGACGGACAACGCTGATCACGGTTGGGGCGTGGAGCAGGACGGTACCTGGAGGTGGACCACTGGGCGGGACGTGCTCGGAGCGGACGTGGGACCTGAGGAGCCTGGAGGCTATCTGTACCCACCCTTCAGGTGGGATTGCCAGTGGACGACACGAGGCCGCCGTCTTTTCTTCAGTTGCTGTTCTTTTCCTTTTCAGTTGTACTTTCAGTTGGGCTTGTATTCCAGCCCCCTTTACTTTTCTGCACTTTGTAGTTACTTTCCGCTTGCTGACTCTGTGGTGGTTGTTACTTATAAAGGCAATGCCTTCCCTGTTTACCGGGATTTTACGCCTTGGTGCTAGTCGCCAGCCCCTGGCCTATGGAAGGCGGGCTTGGGGTAGTCACGGCACGGGCCCCGAGGTCGGGTCGTGACAAATTGGTATCAGAGGGGTCGGTTCTACCGCAAACTCTGATCGTCTTTTCTTTCTATATGAAGCAATAGTGTTTAGTGTATTGAGTGTGGTTATCAGTTCAGGGAGCCCAGTGATGGTGCGGCGGCCGACGTATCCGTACACCAGGACCCTGACTCCTGATTTCCGACTTAATGCATGAAAACATTGATTGCGTGTGTGTTTCAAGTTTCTTTGTGATTACTTGTGTCAGCTCACCGGGTATACTGATCTGCTTCATGAAAGTCTCAAGTTTTCCTTGTGATTACTTGTGCCAGCTCACCAGGTATACTGTTCTGACTGTGGTGCTCTTGTTCTCCTTTTTCAGGATGGCCCCGCGATGACAGCCAGCTAGGGTTCCGAGTGTAGGGCGTGACGGCAGCCCACCGAGCGACGAGGCCTCGGTGCAGGGCCCTTTGCCAGCAGTGGCACCGGCGGTAGCTTTACCCGCCGAGCCACCGATGCTACCAGTACCAGACGCTGACGATGCACGTCGCCTCAGGGCACTGCATGAGTTTCAGAGCCAGCGACCGCCCAGGTTTCGCGGTGAGGTGGACCCCCAGGTCGCCGAGGACTGGCTAGAGGCGGTGGTACAGATCTTTAGGCTAGTGAGGACACCAGCGGATCTCATGGTGATTCTCGCGGCGAGCCTCCTGCAGGCGGCGACAGGACGATGGTGGAGCTTGATGCTCCAGGTTCACGATGAGGCATCCTTGCTCTGGACGGACTTCGAGAGTCTCTTCCGCTCTGAGTTCGTCCCGGCCACCCTCCGAGCGGTGCGCATCCAGGAGCTTCTCCAGCTGCGCCAGGGCAGCATGACGGTCGCTCAGTACGCGGCGAGGTTCACTGACCTATCTCGCTACTCGACCGACATGGTACGGGACCCCTTCTTCCGGGCCCGGACCTTCGAGCAGGGCTTGCGGCAGGAGATTCGGGCGTCGCTGATCTCCCTCAGCATTCCGACCCAGGCGGGTGTGCTGGAGCGAGCCCTCCTGATCGAGAGCTTCCTCGCAGAGCCTTCTTCAGTGGCGAGACCTAGCGCAGGGCGGCAGGTAGCTGAGTCTTCGGCAGCAGGTAGCCGACGGATGACTCTCGGGTCCAGGCAGACCAGACCCCCACGCAGACGGCCTCAGGACACCGGCTCAGCAGTGCGGGGAACACAGCGGAGTGCCAGCCTTCCGAGAGGCAGGCTGTGCTACTCCTGCGGCGGGCAGGGTCACATGGCTCATGACTGCCCGACTCGCCGATCAGAGGAGCAGCAGACGGTGGAGGGGCCACCCAGGCAGAGGCAGAGGGTCGACCGTGGCGGTCCGCAGGGGGGAGGCGGACGAGGCAGAGGAGCTGGCCGAGCAGCGGGTGGTGGGCGACGCTTCCAGGCTCTACCCCCACCACCACCAGTAGGGCCACCTCGACCACAGGGAGCTGGTGGGTAGGGACAGGCCCAGCTCCAGGCAGTGGAGGCCTACGACCCCGACATGCCGGAGATGATTCGAGGTACGATCTGTGTCTATTCCACCCTTTCTGCAGTACTTATAGACACAGGAGCGAGTCACTCTTTCATAGCCTCTGCCCTTGTTCGGAGCTCGGAGATTCTGACTGAGCCGTTGGCTCGATCCTTACGGCTAGAGACTCCTACGGGAGTAGACTCGACGATTACGCACTGGTGCCGGCAGTGTGAGCTTACTCTAGGATGCGAGCGCTTCGGCTGGGATCTCCATGTAGCGGCGTCGAGGCCTTACGACGTCATCTTGGGCATGGATTGGCTATCCACGGTTCATGCCCAGATCGACTGTTTTAGGCGCAAGGTGCGATGTGTTCGCACCGACGGGAGCAGGTTTACCTTCACCGGCGAGAAGGGAACCTTTGCAGCACAGGATGGACTTCCGCGGAGGAGAGTGCAGCCCATCTCTCATCAGTTGGCTAGCCTCATCCTAGGAGCAGTGGACGTGCGGAGTCCAGTTTTTCCTGCAGTGGTGGACCAGTACGTGGACGTCTTTCCCAACGACGTTCCAGGGCTACCTCCTCGTAGAGAGGTAGACTTTTACATCGACTTGTACCCCGGGACAACCCCGATATCTACTCCAGCATACCGGATGGCCCCCGCCGAGCTTCGAGAGCTGCGGGTACAGTTGGAGGACTTGCAGAGCAAGGGGTTTATCCGACCCAGTGTTTCACCCTGGGCTTCCCCGATATTGTTCGCCAAGAAGGCGGACGGGAGCTTGCGACTGTGTGTCGACTATCGTCGCCTGAACCAGGTGACAGTGATGAACAAGTATCCGCTGCCACGGATTGATGACCTCTTCGATCAGCTCAAGGGAGCGCGGTGGTTCTCGAAGATAGACCTCCGGTCAGGCTATCATCAGCTCAGAGTTCGAGACGAGGACGTGCAGAAGACGGCCTTCAGGTGTCGGTATGGCCATTATGAGTTCTTGGTTATGCCATTCGGCGTAACCAATGCTCCAGCAGTGTTCATGAGCCTCATGAACAGGATCTTCCAGCCATACCTGGACCGATTTGTCGTGGTCTTCATTGACGACATTTTGGTATACTCGACGACTGAGGAGGAGCATGCCTACCACCTGCGAGTTGTGCTAGACACACTCCGAGAGCACCAGCTTTATGGCAAGCTCTCAAAGTGCCAGTTCTGGTTACGTGAGGTCCACTTCTTGGGGCACGTCATCTCTGAGGCGGGAGTTGCGGTGGATCCCGCGAAGACCGAGGCAGTGCTAGCTTGGGAGCCACCCAGGAGCGTGACGGAGGTGCGGAGCTTCTTGGGCCTAGCCGGATACTATCGGAGATTTGTGCCAGACTTCTCCAGAGTTGCGGCACCACTCTCAGCCTTGACGAAGAAGGGGAAACCCTTTGTGTGGTCAGACAGATGTCAGCAGAGCTTCCAGGAGCTGAGACAGAGATTGACCAGCGCACCTATCTTGAGGTTGCCTGAGGAGGGAGTTGGATACGTAGTTTACTGCGACGCATCAGGGACTGGACTCAGGTGCGTCCTGATGCAGGAGTGGGCCGTGATCGCCTACGGATCACATCAGTTGAGGCCGCATGAGCAGAACTACGCCACTCATGACCTGGAGTTAGCAGCAGTGGTCTTCGCTCTGAAGACTTGGCGGCACTATCTGATGGGCGAGCGCTTCAAAGTCTTTTATGACCACCAGAGCCTCAGGTATATCTTCTCTCAGAAGGACCTGAACCTGAGACAGCGGAGATGGCTTGAGTTCCTCCAGGACTATGACTTTGAGATAGTCTATACTCCTGGGAAGGGGAACGTGGTAGCCGATGCCCTCAGCAGGAGGACGGGCATTCAGCTACTTGAGGAGGCGACGAAGCAGCTAGCCTCCTTACAGATATCCTTCGTGGATAGAGACGGAGCAGCCTTTCTTCAGTCTCTCACAGTCTCTCCTCCACTTCTACAGCGGGTCAGAGAGGCTCAGCGTGGGGACGCTGACTGTGAGACCCGGCGTGCACTGATATCCTCAGGTCAGGCGCCTGATGGTTTCTCCCTTGGAGCAGAGCACGACATCCTTTTCAGAGGACGTACCTTCGTACCAGTCGCTTTACGAGAGGAGGTGCTGAGAGAGTTTCACACTTCTCCCTTGGCGGTGCATCCCGGAGTGGCGAAGATGTACCAGGATCTCAGACGACAGCACTGGTGGCCGGGCATGAAGAAAGCTGTGGCAGAGTTCGTTTCACGATGCCTCACCTGCCAGCAGGTGAAGGCAGAGCATCAGGTACCAGCAGGCTTGGTACAGCCCTTGGAGGTCCCGGAGTGGAAGTGGGACGGCATATCTATGGACTTCGTGACTGGACTTCCACGCACTTCCAGAGGTCACGACTCCATTTGGGTGATTGTCGACCGACTCACCAAGTCGGCACACTTCTTACCCATCAGAGAGCAGGGCTCAGTGGAGAGCTTGGGACGTCTTTACGTCCAGGAGATCGTACGGCTTCACGGTGTGCCATCGTCTATCGTCTCCGATCGAGATGCTCGTTTTACTTCCCGGCTTTGGAAGGGGTTGCAGGAGGCGTTTGGGACGCGGCTCCATCTGAGCACAGCCTTCCACCCTCAGACGGATGGTCAGACTGAGAGGACCATACAGACACTCGAGGACATGCTCCGTGCATGTGTTCTCGACTTTGGTCGCAGCTGGGAGGACCACCTACCCTTGGTGGAGTTCGCGTACAACAACAGTTACCACTCCACCATCGGGATGGCACCATACGAGGCGTTGTACGGCAGACCCTGCAGGTCACCGTTGTGCTGGACAGACCCTGGGGAGTCAGCACTCGTGGGACCAGAGATGGTCCGAGCCACGACAGAGAAGGTCCAGATCATCCAGGAGAGGATGAGGATAGCTCAGAGCTGGCAGAAGTCATATGCTGACAGGAGGCGGAGGCCACTAGAGTTCGAGGATGGCGACCACATCTTTTTGCGTGTCTCACCTCGACGTGGTTTACGGAGATTTGGCCGAGGCGGCAAGTTGTCTCCACGCTTCATCGGGCCTTTCTAGGTCCTCAGCAGGATAGGAGAGGTGGCTTATCGCCTGGCTCTACCACCTCAGTTACACCGGGTGCACGATGTCTTCCACGTGTCTCAGCTGAGGAGATACGTGCACGACCCGACGCACATCATCGACTTTGGGGAGCTGGACGTGGACGATGGGGCGACTTTTGCGGAGGTCCCAGTGGAGATCGAGGATCGACAGGAGCGGGTCCTACATGGGCGGTCGATTCCTATTGTCCGCGTCAGATGGCAGCACGGGAACCTCCAGGAGAGCACTTGGGAGCGGGAGGCTCAGATGTGTGCTCAGTACCCCCATTTGTTCCCCTAGTTTTTGATGTATCTTTACGGGGACATAAAGCCCTGAGGTGGGAGTAATGTAAATACCCGAAAATTTCAAGGAAATTTTTTTCTTAATTTTCTTTGGAATTTTACAAGAGCGCATCTTCAGACGGCACCTGATTCCGAGGCCCGGTGTGCCTGGAATCAATTTCCGAAGTTTGGCTCGGGTACGTTCAGTGAACGGACGAGCGGGTTTTTCTATCTTTTGAACCGGTGCCCGGAATCGAATTCTGAGGGCACCGATGAAATCGCAGCGCCGGTATTTGCTTAGAAACGCCTCTTCCGGAGTTGCGTTTGCTCAACCGTGGTTTTTAAAATTTTGGGCTTTAAGTCGGAAATAAAATAAAGGTTGTGCGACAACTTTATTTTATTTCACTTAAGCCGCTTGGAAGTCACTTGAAAGCCACTTGAGCTGAGTTAAAGCGGATAGGGTGCTATCCGGAAATATCCTACCCTCTTGGTAGGATATTTGTGAGGTGGGGCTCGCACGAGCCCCGCCGTTTCTTTCGCTAAGTAACGCACCCGCGAAAACCCGTGAAAGTAACTGAAAAGTCAACCGACGCGTTTTCCTTAATTCTTAACAGACCATTTAATTGGGCGGTTTATTTCGTGAATTAAATGGGCTGTTTCATTCGTTGAATTAATTCAACGAATTTAATGGGTCGTTACTTACGCGTTTGCGTTCGTTGGCAAATTAATAAAATAGACAAACTTGTCTATTTTGGAGGATTGCTATCGTTGTGCGAATTCTCTGAGCCTCCACTCTCCACGCGAAGAACGCGAAGAACGCAAAGAACGCGAAGAACGCCGGCGACCGGAATTCGACGACGCACACCGTGATCTGCGACGTCGACGAGCTCTACCCGCGACGTTCTTCGGCGACGCCTCTTCTTCCGCGGCCGATCCTTGTTCGGAAACTAAGGTGAGAAACGGATCGTTTAATTCTCCCTTTTTAATTTCAATGACAACAGATTTAATTAATTAAATCCGTTTGTTCTAGATCCGGAGATCGTCAGCGCGACGTTTTTCCCGCGGTGCGACGAACGTCTCTTCCGCGACGACGCGACGATCCCCTCCTTCCGTGACGAGCGATTCCGCGACGACCTCACGTCCGACGGCGACTTCGAGGTAGGGATTTTATATTTCTTGGTGATTCGTTCCCGTGATCTAATTCTTTTTAATTAAAGAACCAAACTTGAACAATTTTATTTTTGGATAAAATTGTGGCTGCCTTAATCCCTCCCTATGATTTTATGACTAACGCGGAGGGTGCGGATCTAACGAACAAGACCCGGCAACCCTCCGCCGATCTTTTTGTTGTGCGGATTTGGCGGATGACGACGAACCGTGCGGCAGGGGCGATCCGTTGATCCCGCAGTGAAGATCGGCCCCCGGGAGGAGCTATGGCGCAGACGGGAGGCAAAACGGGCCACCGGACCAACTCCGGCGGCCCGCGGAATGCGGCGGCGGCGCGGGTCGCCGGCGCCCGGCGCGCCGCCGGAGGAATCCGCCGCGGCTCGGCCGCGGCGGCGGCGAACCGCCGGACCGCGTCCGCGGTCCGGCCACCCAGCACGCGGCCCGCGCGGGCCGCGTTCCTCCAAGCCGCGGGTCAAACCCGCGGCGGTTTCCTTCGGCCGCTCGGCCGAAGCCGAGCCGGCCGGTCCGGTCGGCCGGGCCGGGTCGGGTCGACCCGGTTCGGCCGACCCAGGGGGGGTTCGGGCTGGGTCGCCCCGGGCCCAGAACCCCCGTTTCGGGACCTCTTCGGTCTTTTGCCCATATCTTGGGCCTGGGACCTCCGATTGACGAACCGTCAGCGGCTACACGATCCTCGGATCGATACGGTCGTTTCGGTATATTACAATCAAGGTTTCGGAAGACTTTGGGTTCGGCCGGGTTGGTTCGTACACGAAACCAACCGGGCCCTCGGAGCGGAAACACTCATAACTTGAGCTACGGACGTCCGATCGACGTACCGTCAGCTGTGGTAGTTTTCTCTAAATGAGACGGAACTTTTGGCATACTCCACCCGAGGATCGGACACAGGCGGAGTACGGTCGGGTTGGTTTTTCCCTAAAAACCAACCGGGCCCCTGGGACGAAAATGCCAATAACTCTCAGACCGGGCGTCCGATTGACGTGCCGTCTGTTGCGTTGAGATCCTGTTGTCGATACGGAACTTTTGGATACATCAACTTCAGACTACGTGTCAGTTGATGTATCAGCCTCTCGGCTCGTGGAGCGGACCCTCCTAAACGAGCTCGCTGTGTGCGGGAACCCTAGTGCTGGCTGTGACTTCGACGACAGAGCAGAGATCCTCCGTGGACTGCGACGACTACAGAGCAGAGATCCTTCGTGGACTGCGACGACGACTGTGCGGAGATCCTCAGTGGACTGCGTCGACTACTGCACTCAGCGATCCTACATGGATCAGTGCTACAGGTCCTGTGTGGGCCCGATCCTGTGTGGGTCCTTACTACCGGTTCTGTGTGAGCCACTGCCTACAGGTTCTGTGTGAGCCCGATCCTGTGTGGGTCTTTTGCGGGGGTTAGTACCTATCGATCCTTCGTGGGTCCGACGACTTAGATGGATCAGTGATCACCTTTGACGTCATCTGAAAATGTATACCTGGTTGATCTGAATCTTATGTTACTCTCCTTTGTGGATTGTGTTGAACTATCCTATGTGGATTTACTGTTTACTCTCCTTGTGGATTTGAGTCTTGCTTTCTTGTGTGGATTGAGTTGTTCTTGAGCTCGTGAGCAGATCTAGAATTGGGGACTTAGGTATATGTATGGGAATATACCTAAGTCGAGTCAGATGTTACTTCGTGATTGCACCTTCCTTTTGTGCTATATCCTTTGTGGATTTCGGGAGACCTTCGGGGGTCTCGAGGTCCTTACTGAGTAGCTTATACTCACCCCTGCATGGGCTATGCCCGCACCTTGTTGTGTTGGATGCAGACGACGGACAGCGCTGATCACGGTTGGGGCATGGAGTAGGACGGTACCTGGAGGTGGACCACTGGGCGGGACGTGCTCGGAGCGGATGTGGGACCTGAGGAGCCTGGAGGCTATCTGTACCCACCCTTCAGGTGGGATTGCCAGTGGACGACACGAGGCCGCCGTCTTTTCTTCAGTTGCTGTTCTTTTCCTTTTCAGTTGTACTTTCAGTTGGGCTTGTATTCTGGCCCCCTTTACTTTTCTGCACTTTGTAGTTACTTTCCGCTTGCTGACTCTGTGGTGGTTGTTACTTATAAAGGCAATGCCTTCCCTGTTTACCAGGATTTTACGCCTTGGTGCTAGTCGCCAGCCCCTGGCCTATGGAAGGCAGGCTTGGGGTAGTCACGGCACGGGCCCCGAGGTCGGGTCGTGACACTTTTAGTAAGGGTTTTTTTTTGAATATGATCCTTAGGTATTTATGAAATCCTAGGGGGGGGGGTAGTCATATTCAAATCATATTAATAATATTTTTTTAAACTCAAAGGGAGATACATATAAATATTCACAATGAAATACAATGCTCGTTTACTTTTTGAATCCTTTATTTTTGTAACTTGAGGTTTGAAATTTCAGAAAAAGGGGGATATTATTGAGTCAAATGTATTCTTTGGGTATTTCTATTCATTTTTTTGGAAATAATAATCTATATTTTCAAATTAATTCATATATTTTATTTAAATTAAGGTTTTTTTGTTTTACTTTTTCAACATTATTATTTTTCAAATGAATTTTATAATAATCATACCAATAGGTTTTACGGTATTACATGATTATCGTTTTGAACCCAGAAACTATTTACATCATACTGACTGAATATGATATACATCATACTCACCGATTATGATTTTCATCATATACATCGTTCGGTATCACACTGACAAGATAAATCATATTCATTATCTTAACAAAAATCATTATACTCATTTACTATTCATATTCTATTTTATCAGGTGAGCTAAATCTTTTTCAGACCCATTTTATCATATCCAAAAAACTACATCGTATCGAAATGAATTAATTTTTATCAAAATGATTTCATGTATTTTTTTTCAATATGTATTATAAAATGATGTCTTTATATTAATTACAAGATGACCATTGGAGGTCCAGGTGTTCAAGTACCTCCGTATTGTTAGGAAAAAATCCAATCATTGGAATCCATGATGATCATTGGGACGTTGTCCTATAAATAATAGATCATTTGAATGAGCTCTATATTAAAGTGTTGTTGAAATTTTGACAAATTTGAGAGCTCTATTAAATTTATTCCTCATGTGAAATAATATGAATGAATGTTTGGACAAATTATTCTACATACTTGTTACTCTCATGATTTTTTCTTTTCTTTGTACGACACCAATTTTTGGAAATTAAAATCGAGGTCTTTCGTGGATAGGATGAAAATTATGCCGATCGTTTTCTAATTGAGGGATCCAGAGGTAAGGATGACAGATGCTCTTATCACCTTATTGATCAAGAGCTTGTAGGGATAACAAGACAGAAGTTGATCATCATATTGAGGGGTTACCCTGGTGTGGGTAAGATAGTCATTTTTGAATGTATAAATCAAGGGTCCTCTAACTAAGGTTATTGAATACCCTTCTCTTAAGTTAAAAGAATTTTATTCGTTTTCATTTCCACTGCATTTTAATAAAAATTGAATAATTTTATATATTCATTTTTCTATTGCTTATTTTGATTATTGTAACCAATACGATAAATATTATTTTGAAATATACTCTAATCAAGTCCTTTTTTATTACGATAAATGTGATTAAAATATTTTCAAATACATAATACAATTCAGTACTATTTATGATTGAATTGTTTTATTGTTTTACATTGATAATTTTAATCATTATGATTACGATCTTTTAATCACTTATTCTATTTAAATGATTTCAACCATGAATATGATTAATATCATTTAAGACATTTGGATTACATTTTCTTAATCAACCCGATTATGATACTTTTATAACTGTACCTAGGAACCAATCTAATTAATGTTTTAATACATTAAGTGGTATTGTGAATTGAGTTAGTTTAAATTGTTTTAAACAAAATTTTATTATGTTTAAAACAAAAATATTTTAAACCTACAATTCACCCTTTCTTGTATTGTGCTAGCTGCATATATAATATGATCCAATAATAACATCCATGGATCATAGATGGTGGATTATTTTTTGATATTATAGGTGATTTATATCTATTTAAATATATTGGAAAGTGAATATAAGGACCAATGAGATTTATAAATGATTGGTTACTCAATATAATTGGGGTTGGATGAGTTATTATCATAGTAGAAAAGATGATGTCGATGAATACATTGTTTGTTCATGGGTTAAAACACAACATACTAAATTTTATTTTCTTTTCAATAATGAAATGGAGTGGTTATTTGAAAGGATTATTTTTTGTTGAAGATGATGAGAGATAGATGTGTTTTAATGAGAGGATATTGAAAATGGGATAACTTATTTTAGGTTAGTGGTGTTATAGATTCATTCTACATAAACATTAAGAAATAAAAATAGTTCTATTATCAGAGACTTAATCACATTATCCAATGGAATATGAGAAATATTTCATATTGAAATACTGTTTATGATGTTCCTATACAAAATAGAGAGAGAAATTGGAGGTTCTTTATTTTCCAAAAATCAATTATTATTAATTATCCACATAAGAAAGTGGATATTCCAACATATCACCCATTGGAGTTAATACAATAAGATATTTGTGGGACAATGAAGAATAAATCAACCAAAAGAGATAGTTATTTTATTTACTTGATGAATTTACACATATTAAATACGTTAAGGTGGTGAGGAATAAGTTATATTCCTTTATTATGATTAAGTTCTTTAAAAAATGTATAAAAGGAGTTTGGTTTCTAAATAAAGATTTTTTGGAGGGGCAATGACATTGAATACAAAATTAGAAATTTTGACCATATTTAGGAACACAAAATATCCTTTAGGAATTTAGTACGCAATATAAACCATAATAAATGGTGTTACTAATAGAAGTAAAAGAAACACATGATAAATATATCAAAAAATATTGCTGGATCATTGTTCCCCCTCCAAGGTGGCGCGTTTCAGGGTAGTTCATAAATGGAATGACATGGATCATCACCTATCCCTTTTCTATAGATATGGGTTCTCATCGAATTCACCATTTATTTTATTTCAACCCATTCAACATCATTATCCTTTAAAGAAGGTTCGATTAACCCTATGAGAACTTTTGTTCTTAGCAAAAGATTGTGTGGGGGTCATGTACATATAAAATCAGTACTACTCAGATTTATCTTCCTTAGATGGTCTCCAGCAGGTTTACTCATGGAGCCAGGAACACCCAAAAACCCTGGTATCCATGATTCATGGACCTAATTTCCAAAGGAAGGTGCTCGTTGAAAGATGTTTCAGCCAACGAAACTTAAGGAATCTATTTTTCAAGATGATGGGAGGTCAGGCTCACCACACCCTTCCGAGGGATGATTGTTGCATGTTCCATGACTCTATTATAGATTTATGTCGTGTTCATATGTTCATTAATCGTTGGTTCATTTCTGAAGTGTGTGTCCATGGGCTACCCTGGGTGTGAATTATCATCATAAGCATGAATATATTTAATGCTACGAAGGTGATACTAACATGATTTATATAATAAGGCACTATGGATTTTATCGTCATCCAGGGGGGACATAATGTGACATGATATTGGGATTGGGCCCATAAGAATGGCTTCTTACGTATCCTCAGGAGAGGAATATAAACCCACATAGTTCATATTGTGTGGGGCTTATGCATAGAAGCTGCCCATTTTAGGGGGAATAATTTAGTGGAACCTTTTTGGGAGGGAACCCTTTTGATATCGGGGGTTCTGGTATGTATCCTACATATCATATTTTTGTCAGGAATTAGAGTTCTTGTATTTTAGATTGTGTGGGGCTTACGCATAGAAGCTTCCCATTTGATGAGACATGATTGGGTGGAACCTTTATGGGAGGGAACCCTTTTGAGCTCAGGCCTTCTAGTAGGCCTCCTATGTATCTTGGTTTGGTCAGGAATCATAGTTCTCATAATTTAGAATGTTTGGGGCTTATGCGCGAAAGCCTCCCACTTGAGGGTAACATGATTGTGTGGACCCTTTATGTATGCGCACCCTTTTGAGATCACGACTTCTGGTAGGCGTCGTACGTATCCTGGTTTGGTCCGGAATCAGGGTTCTTGTAGTTCAAAAATGTGTGGGATTACACATAGAAGCTACCCATTTGATGAGCCATGATTGGGTAGACCCTTTATGGGAGGGATCCCTTTTGAGCTCTGGCCTTCTTGTAGGAATCATACGTATCCTCGTATGGTCAGGAATTAGAGATCTCATAGTTCAGATTGTGTGGGGATTACGCATAGAAGATGCCCATTTGATGAGACATGATTGGGTGGACCATTTATGGAAGGGAACCCTTTTGATCTCGAGGATTTAAGTAGGCATCCTATGTATCCTAGTTTGATCCGGAATCAGAGTTCTTGTAGTTTAGAATGATTGGGGATTATGCATGAAATCCAACCACTTGAGGGAAACATGATTGGGTGGAACCTTAATTGATGGGAAACCTTTTGAGATCAGGCCTTCTGGTAGGCATCCTATGTATCCTGGTTTGGTCAGGAATCAAAGTTCTCGTAGTTCAGATTATGTTGTGGATGTTGTAATCGCCACAAACCCCTAATCCCATGAGAGTCATGATTGGTGTGAGAAAAAAGTAGATGTGATAGATCAAACAAACCACATGCATGATCTCTTGTTGGTTGGAGAGGGAGAGCCTAGAGTGGAAGAGGTCAGGGTGATCATGGGAATGGCCGTAGAGCGATGAACCTTTCAATGTGAAATGACGTTAAAGGTCACGTGACTTGGCCTCAAAAAATTAGGGAATTAACTTAGTGGGAGCTCCCTAGAACGTCATGTGAGGTATACTATAGTTTAAATTCATATATCTTGAATGACGATTATCTGGAGGATAATAATATTAGGATGTTTCAACATTCCTAGAGCATGAGAGGGAAGGAACGTGAAAACCATGATTCTAGAGGGTCTCAGATAAGGAGAAATGATACGAGGCATGAAAGATATTAAGTTGTATAGAGGTAGGAATGGAATATCTTGGGGAGAAATTTGACTCTTATTTACATGAAATTTTTATGGGAAACCTATGAAGATCCACTAGGTCATGATGTTCATAGTCAAACAGAGGTTTCCTCAGGACACTGAACTTCCATTTCTGATGGTCGGGGAGGTTTTTGATGATCCAAAATCACCTGGTATACTACAGTTTAAATTCATATAGATTCAACGATCACATCACTATTTAATGTCATGTTGTCGATACTAGTACCATACAGTTTAGTGTCATGTGGTTAGGATGATAAATCATATTTTAAAGTCATAGAGTTTGGACTACTTTTTGTTGAATCCACAATTAGTCGTAGGATAATCGTGCTAGGATGTTCTGAAGTCCCTCAATCATGAGAGGGAAGGGAGGTGTAAACCATGAATTTAGGGATTCCTAGATCAGGATAAATGTCACGGGTTATGGAATACATAGGTAGGAAAGGAATCTCCTGAGGAAGAATTTTCCTCTTATTGACATGCCATTTTGTGGGAAACATATGGAGAGCCACCGGGGAATGTTGTACATAGTCAAGAAGAGGTTTCCTCAAGACACTGGCCTTCTTCTTCTGATGGCCAGAAAAGTTTATGAGGATATAGAATCACCATAGACATAGAGTTTGATGGATGTCAAGGATATGTTTGTGAGTTTAAGAAACATTCAGGCTGTGATTTTCCATGGAGTTCTGGGTCAATCGGGAATACAGGGCAGGTGATAGGGTTTTTGGAAGGTGCTTGAGGAATGTAACTTCACTTCCGCATATGGGCATAATCATACTATCTTCCACATATGGGCATACATGTATTTTCTTCCCCATATGGGCATCCATGAACTATCTTCCACATATGGGAATCTATGACCTATCTTCCACATATGGGCATCCACATACTGTCTTCTGCATATGGTCACAAGTGAAACATTATTATTATTTTTATATGTTTTCTGGTTAGATGTAGAGGGTTTTCCAAATACAGTTCCCAAGAAATATTTCCATTAAGTGCATATGGTTCATGGGATGTAATATGTGAACCACTTTATCTTCTAGATGGAGTCCCACGAACTACTTTGGGTGTGGGAGAAATTTCTCCCACACTCTCTACATTCCTCATAAACTTTTCAACCATCCCAGAGTTCTCTCCCATTTTCTTCTCATCTTTTCACCCTCATTTTTTCAATTCCCCTGGTGGTCATTTTATAGAGTTCTGGGGACACTTTATCTATGGTACATGTGACACCTTCTCCAGAAGCCTATGGGGAAAATATGGCCCCATGGAAGACTCAATCAACCACGAATATTGGATCTACAATTGGTAGGGAACCTCTAAATACTCCTCATCCACGAACTACTCAGTTAATGGGGATAGTATACATGGCATACATCTGTTGAATTTTTTCTAGTGAAAATAGTTCTTGGTGGCTTCAGTTTGTGA
Organism: Viscum album; assembly: GCA_963277665.1. Taxonomy (NCBI): domain Eukaryota; kingdom Viridiplantae; phylum Streptophyta; class Magnoliopsida; order Santalales; family Viscaceae; genus Viscum; species Viscum album. The sequence continues at coordinate 177,261,960 of OY728120.1, forward strand.
GTGGCAAATCACTGCAAACATTTTCATTCGCTGGACAACACCTCACGGGACAACACACCATTTTCCATTTGTGTACCAGAGGTTCACATTTTATTCCTTCCACTAACCTTTCTCAATGATGGTACGTGGCCAGGAATGATTCCTTTGAAATGTTTTATTTATTCAATTTTCTTCTCAAATATTGAATCAAACATGCATCCATCTTCTTTACCAATCTTTTGGGAGTATTTACCTTCCCTTTTATGAAATTTTGGGACCTTAAATCGTGATAATTATCAATTTTTATAGAGTTATAAAATTAGTACAACATTTCAGATTCAAAAATTTTATATATAATAAAAAAATTTAGATATGACTCCCTATGAGAAGTTCTATAAAAAATACCTTATCTTGAAATTATTTAAAGTATTTTTAATCCCTGTTATTTCTAGGGGAAAGGTTAAAGTTTATGGATGTTTAATAAAAAAGGAGTTGAAGGAATTTTCTTTGGCTATCCTCTAAATTCAAGATGATATCCATGTTACAACTAAAATAGAGGATAAGTTAACTATTATTCTGATATTATGGTGACATAACACTAATGAAAGGACGTTACACCTCAAAAATATTTTTATAGAAGTGAATATTTTGATGTATAATTTGTTGGGAAGTATGATTTTGTTTATTAAAATGATAGTAATTTATAAAAAAGTTAAGTAAATGATGTTGATTCATCATTTCCCTATTAATAATGGCAACCTATTTTAACTAATTCAAGACCAAGAATGATGTTTTAAGTCCAATAAAACATCATAGATCTAGGATAATAAATTTAGACTATGAAACATTTTAGTGAAACATCACATTATTCATTGTTTTTTTAGTTAAAATAATGAGATGTTAAAAAATATTTATAGTATCAAGATATGATATAAGTTATAAATGAGTATTTTGATGAAATTGAGAAAATTTATAAATGGATATTGATACCCAATCCGAATGAAAATAATTTCATCAGAACAAAGTAGGTGTTCCATTACAAGATTAAGGAAAGGAGAGAAGATAAGAAACAGAGAAACAATAATGTGAAAACATTATTAATTGGATGAATAAATATATTTCAATGATATATTGATATTGATTGATGGGATTGATTCCATTAGGATGTTTCTTATTATATCCAATCAAAGGAAATATAATATCTTTTAAATGGATGTAAAAATATCCTTTCTCATAGGAGTATTGGAGGAGGAAGTACATATTAATCAAATTGGTGGATTATTTCTTAGAGGAAAAGGAATGAAATAAAACCCAAATAAATAAATTTTTTAACCTTGAGTACTATAATGGTAGATTATGTTACTATAAATCATGTTATAAAATAGTTTACCTGGATAGAAAATCAATTGGATGGTTTTATGTTGGATGTGAAGTAATCACTTCTCATGGGATGTCATAATAAAAGTGCTATAAATATTTTGAGAAATATAGATAAAAATTATTGATCAAATCACATTGATATAAAATATAACATAATTATATATTTGATGGAGTAAAGATTTATAAATTTATAGTTTCTTCAATATGGGGACAAAATATAAAATGTATTCATTAAATCACTGATGAAGGATTTGTCTCAAAAAAGGATGTTGATAATGGGATTTCAACCGCAACCCATTATACTAAATGGGACGGTGATTTAATATTTTATATTATTATATTTGTATATATAGTCAAAGGAGGATTATAGAAATATAAGTTCAACAAATTTGTTTGTTTCTATTTTGTGGAGATCATATTTAGGAGAGTTTCCCACTGGTTGACATTGTGTTTTAAGCATATATGTTTATGTGTGTGCGTGTAAAGTGTGTGAATTGTTCAAATGTTTTTCATTGGGAATGTGTATAGTAATAATATTTTTTTCACATTTTATAATAAATTTAAATATGAAATACTAAATAAAAGGTTATATTTTTTATAAATATATTTTAATTGAATATTATATACCCTAAAGTACAAATTTGTTATTTTTGTTCATAGTTATTATTTCTAATACTGTGTTCACTCACATAAGATTAAAATAATTTAATTATTTTTTATATTTATGTTAAAAAATGTTGATTCATGTTCATTTGAATTAGATAGTTGAAAAAACCCAATTGGGGGCATTGTTAAAACCATGTTGATGGAGTTCAAGATGGTTCATGAAGTTGAATCATATTGCATCGTTGTGAGGTTACTTAGGATGGTGGGTTATAATGAAGGTAGAGTAGATGTAATTTATGTTTTCTAATATTAACAAATCATTAACATAATTTATCAATAAATAAATCATATTCAATATCAAGTGATACATAAAGTATCAGATGAGATAATGGTACTAGAATATGGAAATATGGAATTTTAGATATTTTTATGGGATATACATATAATCATCGTACAAGGAATATGGTCACACAATAATTCATGTTTTATAGGATTAAAATTTACTAAATTTATAACTAAATCATTTCATAACCAAATGGTTCATCTTGGATTAGAGAATAAGTGTAATATTTTTTGTCAAATTCGAATTCCAGTAAAATAAATCCCAAATTAATAAAGTTACCATGGGATGTTTTTTATCTTTTAGATTATAGTTGATGTTCATAGTAATCATGGCACTGTGATATAGCTCTCATCACAATGAAACTAGACATGGAGTTTAAGTAGAATAAGAAAAATGATGTCACACTGTCAAAGATTTGAATGCACCATAACCTATCAACTATAAGAATAAACTCTGAGTAAATTTTGTTTTGGAGTTATGGATGATTGGATGAGCTATAAATCATGTAACCATGTTATATTGTGTCTTTTGTAACAGAAAAACTAAATCTTCAATAGTGAAATTTCTATAGTGTCAAGCTATTGTGATTAGGCTGTGAGAATTAGCTCTATATATTTAATTAAATGAGAAAGTAAACACATCATAGTGAATATTTTAATTCTATTATAGAAGATAAAATAATATATAAATAGGATTAAAATTTTTTTTACACTATTAAGCACTTAATTACAATATGAAATTGATAATAATATTAAAATATTATGTTTAATTCCATGATAAAGTGAAAAATACATTATTTTATTTTTATTGATGCATCCCACTTAAATCATCAAGGGATTCTCCATTGGGAACCTTTAACATCCTCACTCATATCCCAGTGTGTCTAGAATTCATGGATTTATTTTATGAATCAAAATGGAGTGAGTATAGTGGAACTAGAACTTCTAACAAAAAATTATGGTAGGAATATAGTTTAGAAATGCCGGAGAAGTGTGATTATTACATTGTAAGTTTATTGTGTAATAAAATAAAAAAATAGAGAGAGGATATGTATTGGGTATGCTCAAAAAAATAAATAGGAATAAAAAATGGTCGGGGAGGAAGAATATGAATATAAAGAAGTATAATAAAAACATTATTGGGTTCTATATTTGGTTAAATCTCTCTTGTTATTATGATTATTGATTCATTATCATTGTATATATAGCATAACATTACACAATTTAGGACAAACATTTTGTATAATTAGATTAGGGATAATAACATCACATTTGTAATCCACATGGTGAATCTAGTGAAATTTTTGGTCACATGTATGTTTGAATCATTGCACGAATGTAGCTTCTCATTTCGAGTAGAGACCTTGTAAAAAAATATATTATTTTTACTGTGTTTATTCATTGGAATTTTTTTTGTGTGAACAATGTTATTATCATGCATTATATTAGGCACCAAAAGATTTTTTGAGGGGAAATGTAAAAGGATGTGTATTAAATTATTCACCACCACCCCCTTTTAGTTATTTCATACTATTCATATAGGACCCTTTTTATCTGGAATATGTGGAAATATTTCAGGAATTCTCTGATACCAATTGTTATACCATGGAGAGTGTGTACTTCCAATTATAAGAGGGGAAGAATTATTTGCTAACATAAAATAGAAAATCTACAATAGTGATCTATTTTCACCATTTAGTGTTTATAGATATCATTAGTCATGATATGGTGACGAGATACAATGAAAGGAAGGAAATAAAAACACCCAAAATGGTGAAAAAATTGTAATAAATCTTTTTATGAGGAGATAAAATATTATTTAAAAATAATGAACAACCATGACATTGGGCTCCCATTAATTTTTACTTTAATCATTATCTAGATCCTATCGATGCAGCTATATATCCTTCATTATTTATCTTAACCCATTTAAAATATAATGATATAACATTAACATGAAACACATTCCATTACACTTTCTATGATTCATACAGTCTTCCACATTATACTATAACATGGAGTCTCTTATATATTAGATATGTTGAAATAAATTCCAACTAAAATGCACATACACTACATTCATTTTCATCAAATATGTTTCTCTTTGAAATTTTCCTCTTCTGAAATAAGATACACCATTCCGGTTATAAGAATGGATTCCCATGGTGACTTCATAAATCATCTATTCAGTCCCTCTGGGGGAATACCAACTACCAAAATAAGATGACCCTCTCTGTTTCACTCTATAATAAAAATATATGAAATTATATTTTTTGGATCCCTCTTCCCTAATACTAAATATTCATCATCAAATGTCTTATAAAATGGAAATTTTTACCTTATCCTGATTAAAAAATTGAATAAAAATATCTGATATAACATCCATTTCCTCTTAAAAATCTGTTATGATGCATTTAAATGCATGATTCCTCATGAAACATGTCACAATGAATGTATTATTGAAACTCTTCAGTTATTTCACATTCATATCCATGAAAATCACCCATGATTACTTTTTCAATAAATACAACATGAAAATAGTTCAAACTAATGAATTTATTACCTCAGGAAATAAGTCATAACAATCATATAAAGTAAATTTTATCTAAAAACCAAACCATATGATAAAATAATATATTTTAGTGGTATTTAACCACTTAGTGTAAAGATCAATACTATATTGACCATGTCTCAATCAATAATAACTAAAAAAATCCTCTTTTTTCAATATAGTTAATTGGATCAATTTAATTCCCAACAGTCATCAACTTCTTTTACCCCAGGGACTGTTCAATATTCTCAAGATATCATCAATAATGACATATGATTCTGGATCATATATATTTTTCTTATTTTGAATTAAAATATTTTTTATAGGTATAAAATAGTTTTAATTTACAATTATTTATTATTAAAATTTCTTAAAAGTCATATTAGGTGGTGAATTATCACTTACGAGAGAACATTGAAAATACTTAGGGTGATGAAGATCCTTTTGGGGGCCAAAACTTGTTCCACTCATACATTTATGAGGAATCCTGGTGCATAATCCCTTTTAATAGAAAATGATAACTGATTGTAATTTTTTAATACCCACATTGTCTAGTGACTATGATAATATTTTGATTTCATCATTAATCACATCATTGTAATTTTAGTTTGGGAAATATTTTGGATATCATCACCATATTAATGAGGGGTTGATAAACATGTGTGGTAGAACAACACCACAGAGAGGGGGTGGACTAATGGTTACATAAACATGGACTATCAATTTTTTTCCCGACCACTAGTTTCTGTGTATGTTTTGGAACCAAACAGAGAAATGATATGGGACAAGGAGAGAAATAATGACCATGACATAAGATATTTCATAGGTCTAATATACTCTTCTTATAAAGAGGTTAATTAATATTACATTTTTATTTTTATCCTACAATCCATATTATTATCTTATTATAAAAAAGAATAAGAAATAATGTTGGAAGATGGTTGTGTACTCCAAGAATGAAAAATATCTATAAAAATTATTAAAACTCCATCAATATTATAATTTCATCCACATGTGTCTCCATGTATAGATTACATGAACAATTTTATAATTATTCACTTATCTAATCTAATACTCTCTTGAAATCTCTGATTACTATTTAGATGAATATCTCAATTTTCCATCTTACACTATCCATTGGATATAAAAAATTTACTTAAAACCATACAAGTATCACTATGATGTATGGATCATTAAAGAATTATAGTTATTTCAATAATATTTTGTTATATCTGTTTCTAAAACATCTTATAATTATTAATAACCTTTATCTTGTGCATGGTGTGATCAAATGAATTACCACATGATCATTGTTTCTCCTTATATATAGTGTATATATGTGGTATTGTGGTGATTTTTTATAAGATTAATGCATTTTTACTTCATAATAGACACACAAAAAAGTTTCATTACATGAATCCATAAAAAATGAAATCTTATATTTGGGGTGATCTCTAAAAAAATGGAATGAAAAACTCCATCTCTTAAATATGGACATATATAAAAAATCATAAACTATCATGATGGTGCATTACCCATTCATGTAAAAACATGTGATAACATATAAAATCATTTTAGTTAATTTAAATTGATTAATGTGTGATTATTTAATACAAATAAAATATTATTCTTGTTTTAAAAAATCAAAATACAGTGAGATATTTTTTTACATCAATGTGTTTACTAATAAGTAAAATTTCATTCATTAAAAACCAATCTGAGCCCAAATTGGATTCAAACTCATCCTTGGGTATGCTTTAAAAAAATTCAACATGAAATCACCACTAAAAATATTGAGTGGACTAACTTAAGTCATAATTTATTGCATGATCCCATTTTAGAAGTTCTCTATACACTAGGTTATAAAATAGAATCATTTTTCTGAAAATTCTACAACCCTCAGTGTAAATATAAACATTATATAGACTATATATAAATTGAGATAAACACATCCAATTTTAAATTCATATTATGAGTACTCTAAAATCTATATGACTCATATCTCAAATCTATGAGGGCTTATTAATCTAAACCATTTATGTTTTTTGGAATCAATTGAAATATATATATTCTATTCAAACTACAAGCATAATCCCCCAAATCCACATGTCTCTTCCTACAATAAAAAATATTCTTTTATTATCCCACTTGATCATCACCACTACAATGAAATAGAGTTTCCCTCCCTTTAAATGAATATAAAATTTATCATTCTCCCCCATTAATCATAAAATTAAATTAAATGAAAAAGGAAAAATAAAATAATGAACATTTAGGTATTTTGGGAGATAATTCACACCCGACATAACTCTTATGTGATGGAAGGAATCCATTTTAAATGGATATATTAAGATAACTAAAAATTTATCCTTTATTGAAATAAATTCAAATCAATTGTCTCCATATTCCAATTTATCTTTAATGATGTTTCACATGATATAAATATGATTTAACATTTAACATTGTAAATGATACTTTAAAAAGTTAATTTGACATTTATTATCACACCTAATCACCAATCAGGTTGAAAATTTTTCCCTCATTTCTTCAATCTGTGATATTATCACCATTATTTGGGTTTTACTTATCATTACATAATATATACAACTTCTGTTGTTCTTAGTGTGACAAAAATTGTTTTCTTGGAGTGCTAATAAACACACCATTATACATAAAGATATGTTTCACAATAAATTGACTTCAAATATCTAATATCACCCTTCCAATACACATTGGAATAGATAAAATGATTTAAATATAAATCATTTTCATGCCTCATGGGAAAATATAGTTCTTTTTATATAGATAAATAAATATTTTGTATCTAGAAATATGACATCATTTGATTTAATTGGAATTATTCTCAAAATTTTACCATAAATATGATGTTTTATCTAGATTATTTTCAAATTGAGTAGGTTTTCAATGATCAATGAAAATTACTTTTTATTAACACTCCTTCATTATTCATCAAATAAAAACTTTTTCTTATGTTCTATTTGAGTTTACACCTCTCCTGATTCTTCATTTAAAAATTTATTCAATCATTCACAATATTATTTTATTTGTGTGGGAAAGATAAAATATACTATAATTGGGAATTTTAAATCTAAAAAGAGTATCATTCCACCAATAATTAACAAAAATAGGCGTTTTCTCATTTGGGTAACAAATTCCTCACAATTTTCTGCTTTGTTTTAGGTAAAAATGATATCATAAATTTACATAGTCACAATGAATGAGTTTCTTATCTCTATTGGAAGATATATTGTCATACATCATGGATTTACAAAAATACATATTACATTAACTATTTTTTAGCTATGTATACCATGTTTAATGAACTTTGTTAATCCCATATAAATATTTCTTCATCTTCAAAAGTCTAGGACCATCACCATCAAGTATTAAACCTTTTTAATATTAAAAGTTGACATTTTCCTTATGTTCACTATTCAATAATTATAACTTTATTTAAATTTATAAAACATTATAATTCCTTTTACAATTTATTATAATAAAATTTAAATAGTTTCAAGACTTGTAATAGGAGATGGATTCTTATCAAAACATGTATCCTTAATTTGAGATTATCTTTTACACATAAGACTATCTCTGTTCTATTTTAAATATTCATTATCATTGAGATTATTTAAAAAATCACACGTTTTTCCATTAACACTGTTGTCTTTAAGATATGACACATACTCCCTTCATTAACTATTATCAATCTAATTCAACCTTTCTTCCACTAGTGTTATCAAATCCTCTTATTATAATGAATCTTCAATAAATTTATTTTTAACATGTAAATGACAGTTGGTATGATTGGATATTATCTGACCTATGTAGGTTTTAACACCCTTTGTATCATCTAAAAGTATTTCCCTAGGGTAAATATTTTTTCTAAACCTTTGGTACCTAGGTAATCCTTTTTTCATCCCTTTCTTTTTGTTTGATATTTTATAATCAATATGTGAATTATTAAAATTAGTTTCAACATTCATGTATTCTCACGTTATCCAAAACATTATATTTAAAATTATTTAATGTCATCATAAATAATAAATGACTTTTGTATTGATTTGTAATTTTCTAAAACAATAATAACATAATTAACACTAATATTCTATAGATTCTTATTGTAACACATGAAACTCCATCCAACAAGTGTTTGTCCATGGAATATCCCTTCATTACCACTATCTTAAAAATTCCTCAATTTCCATCATATAATATTTTTGATTAATATGATACCAAATTACTTTATTCTATTCATTTTTGGATTATACCAACACCATATCTTATAATGTGTATTGACAGACACTGGTCGAAGTAATCATCGATTGAGAATGTCGACAATCACTGTTGTAGCTTGTCTTAAAATAAAAATTAATGTTATATGCTCTAATATCAGGTTTATACCATTATAAACAAATTCAAATGATTCCTTTTATATATTACTTTTATATTTGGGGTGTACAGTTGACTATATACATTCCTTATGTAGGACCCCGGGACACCCTGAGAGGGGAGGGGTGAATCAGGGTGGCAACTTTTTCTTCTTAAAGTTGTGGATCTTGTTCCCACGTTGGTTGGAACTACTTAAACCTGTATGATGGATATGATCAGCAATTAAACATTCACATGCAGATACAGATGACACAGCTATTTTTACTTGGTTCACCACTGAGGGCTACGTCCAAGGAGTATACGCCGACAGGTTGCCGGTCGTACCTAAATCCACTATGCTTCACTAGCTGCGGATACAAATGTTTGGGTACAGACACTCTGTCCCAGGCTCACTGCCTTTACAATTGTTCAGGGATAGCTCACTGCGTCCCTCGGGTCACTCCCGTTGACTCCCCCTGGCTCACTGTCGTTGGTGAAGTCTCACTCAGTTTATAGACGTGAAGGTCTCTTCAATAGATATGCATTGAAGTCTTTGTCTCCTGTTCAGCATGAGACTTTGCTTGCATCAGAGTCCTGAGTTGATGCTCTCTTGAAATCAATATTCTACTTTAGTGCAATACCTGAATGCACTAAATCTCCTTCTCTTCCTTCAATTCCCAGTGTTGACACCTGAGTGTATTGACATATTTCTCTCTCTGTGCAGATCAGATTTTGGTTGCATGATCGTTCTTCTTCTCTTCGCAAAGAAGATTTGAGAGTGCTAAGCACCTGTCAAAAGGCCTGCGGGACCCCCAAATTTTCCGCGCACCCTTCCCGGGGGCTTGCGCGTAAAATTCAAACCTTACGCGTAAAAATAACTTTTGTCGCGTAAAAGGCTTTTCGCGCTACTCTTCTTTTTCGCGCAAAACTTCCCTTTTTCGCGCAACACCTTCTTTTTCGCGCAACCCTCTATACCTTAATTTTTCCGCGTGCCGGAGCTCAGGATTTGTCTAAGTGTCGAGCCTCTCTGAATGAGAGGGGTTCACCTCATATTTATAGACGTTTGTGATCCTGCGCGTAAAACCCCCCTTCTTGCGCACAGCTAACTTTACGCGCACCAGTTCGATTTTCCGCGCACATGGTGCGAACATCTCTGATTTTTCGCGGGCCTCTTGCCTTTGCCGATTTTCTGTATTTCTGATTCGATACGCTGATTGCGCGAAAAATTCACCCAGATTTTCTGCGCACAACATTTTTCGCGCACATTTCTGGTTTTTCGCGCACAACTCTAGTTTTTCGCGCAGCCCATGCCTTTACCATTTTACAACGTTCTGATTCTGAAACATTGTTTGCGCGAAAAACTTCGCTCCACTCATTTCGCGCATCCCGCTGTTTTTCGAGCCTAACTTATGTATTTCGCGCAAGCCTCTTATATTTCGCGCACCACTTCCTTTTTGTGCGAACCTCCTTTTGCAGACAATCCATGTCTTCATTTTCCGATTTTGAGGCCCAAAAATTTGGCAAACACTGGGAAACAGCGCCACCTTGTATCTGCTCTTTTTGTACCGCCTCCAGATCATCCATTCCTTTGTCGACGTTCTCTGACAAAACATGGATCATTAACCACATCCCTCGAACTCGACCTGCCTCCATAGAAACTCTTTTGCCAACAAATTTTTATGTCGTTTGTTTGCTTTGTCGACAAGGACGATCACCTCAACAGCGCTTCATCTTGGTGATCTGTATACTTCAGCAACTCTTCTCCTTTTATCACAACCTCCACTATTGTGATATGTAGTCTTTGAAGGAACAACTTTAGCATCATCATCTTCTATGACAATGTGATGTTCATGACTATCTCAGAAGTCCAATCTTTGCACATTGTCTTCTTCATCAACCGGTATGATGTACTTCATGCAAACCGATTCAATTCGTCAGGAAGTCTCTTGCATGGTTCTCATGCAATCATGAGTAATTGCATGGACTTCATCCAAAGATCTCATTCTTCTTTAATCATCCTTGGATGGATTATACCTCACATTCTGCATTATTGTAAACAATGTATCACCTTTGACACATGTTCTTTGAACTTCCGATCAGTACAACAATCGTCTGAATCACCACTCCTCTACTTCATCGGAGTACTTCATGATCTCCTTCATTTTGATATTCCATTGACAACTATTGACAACAAATACAAACCTATACACAACGTGGTTCCAACAATCTCCCCCTTTGTATTTTGTTGTCAATACCTTAAACATCTTTTGAAATGAATCCGTCAATGTCAAAATGAGAATCTTCTGTATTTCACTTTCTCTCCCCCTTATTGACAAGAAATACAAAGCGCATGGTAGGGAGGGTATCAATCCCCACTTAATCAAAGTTTCATTAATCATTTCACTCTAAGTCTACTTGAGCAGTGCTCGATGTAGAAAACAAGAGGATTTGATTAAGTCAACAAGGCTGTCCATTATCCACAGATCATGATACCAACATGAGATGAGAACTCATGTATCTTGTCTTCAAGGGTTTACCACTTTTATTTCAGGCTTAAGAAAAATCACTATGATAGAGAAAAACCAACCTGAAACTCCTGTACTCACAACAGCATGTGGATCAAAAATATTCATGTGCAATCGGCAGGAAAAATGACCTTGGGGCACTTCCAATTTTTTTTATGTCACTGATCAATTCAGTTACTCCCCCTTTGTAGAATGATCTTTGATTTGAGTAACCAAGGGATAGAGATTAAGAAATGGCATACCTTCTCCATTGGCGTGAAATTCATAGAATAACTGCTTTTGAGTCCAGCTGGAGTTGATATTGATCGAAACAGTGATTATGGAAGCTTTTTCATTTTTCTCCCCCTCAAGGGAAACACTCCTCATCATCTTCATCAAGAGTGATCCTTCATCATCATAATCTTTGAATATTAATTGAAGAATCTACTAAGGATGGAAACTTCTTCAGCTTCGCTATCAAGAGTTGACAGCATTCACTACTTCTCAGGTTCTCCCCCTGAGAGTATGCTTCACCTTCAATTCCCTGCATTGTTAGCACAAATACAATACACAAATGATTACGGGAATAAGGTGGATCCTTCTTGCTTCATCAAGAAGACTTGCTTGGTTGAGGTTCTTTTCTCAACCAAGTTCCTCTGTTCACTCCAGTCTTCATGCCTGCAAATTTGAACATGTGTTCTGACATCTGTCGGTGTGGCATGGCTCTATTCACATTCTCTTCTGCTTTGTGTGGAGAATTGTTTTGCTTAGAAGCCATCATGAATGATACATTCTTACTCCTCTTAAGGACTGCTTCTTGCTCTGGTATTGAGGTTAGGAAACCTTTTGCAATGTGACCAGATTTCTTGCATCTCTCACACAGAACTTCTTTGACACGTGTGTTTCTCTTTGTTTGCAATCTCTCCTCCACTGTGTCTTCATCATGTGAAAGTTTTCCTTTTCCTTTGTCACCAGCCTTGGCCTTCTCATCTTCAAATTTCCTTATTCTTTTCAAATCTTCTGGCCAGATGACCAATATGTCATGTGGAACTTTTGCAGCTGGTTTAGGTCTTCCACATGGGTTCATCCGAGATTCATCCCACTTAGTGTTTCTTTTGGATGAATGACCCTTCAATTTCATGGATCTAAAATCCTGGGTCTTCTCAGCTTGCCTACTTTATATCTTCTTGGGGAGTGATGTGTTCGCCATATTCATCTGATTTCTTCCCAAGGTACTTTCTTCATACTTAGATGGATTGTGTGGTGTTCTGTTATTATCAACTCTGGATATCTGTTGACCTAGGCATGCACCATTCTTATGACCACTGCCGTTGCATACATCACAGATGTTATCAAGCATTCCAAATCTGTTTGCTGTAAATAGATGATTCTGGACCTGTGGATGTTGCTTCTTCTTCTCTGCCTTCCTCCCCTTTGATATAGGCTTTCCTTGTGATTTTCCATGAAAGGGATTATAAAAACAATCCAGTGCACAGTGCCCAAATCTATTGCAGCACCAACATTGGCCCACAAATCTTTTCTTCTTTGTTTCTTCAGTATTAAGTTGTTGGGCCATCTGCTTAATCGTTTGTGCTCTATTTGAGGAAGAAGCTTCCTCCTTTTTCTTCCTATCCACCCTAGTCATGGTGGTAGGTTTATTCTTCTCACCTATCCTCATCCATGCTTGTTTAGAGCTTTTCTTCCCACCTGCACTGATTGTCGGAGTGTATTTAGAAACATGAGTACAAGATGGTCTGGATGGTACCATCACTTTCTCAGTTGCCTATGATAGATCAATGAGCGAAGTCATGATCTTCTTATCACATGTTGGAGGTCTTTTGACAATAGAATCCTCCATTGAGCATTGAGTACCAATAGCAACTGATTCTTGATGTGGATAGTCAAGAGTTGTCATAATCTTCTTATCACATGTTGGAGGCATTTCAGCTTTAGACTCCTCCAACGAACATTGAGTGCAAGCATCACTCATTTCATTCTTTTGTGAAGTCTCAATATGTGTGTTCTCAATCTTGGTCAACTGAGCTTCCAATTTTTGACCCACAATATTGAAGATGATCTTCTGATCTTCAATCGTGATCATCTTCTCTTCACAAGTCTTCTTCAACCTTTCAACCTCATCTTCATGCATCTTAACTTTGTTTTGTAACAAAGAGTCAAGTTCCCTGAATTTAATGGAAGTTTCTTCCAAAAAAAAATTCTTGACTTCATTGCTCTTCTTCAGCTCAGCTTCAAGTGCATGGATCCTTTCTTTTAAAGTCTTATTGACTTCCTCTTCTTCTTCAAATACTTTCACCCATTTGATGAGCTTCATACTTTCCATAACTTTTATTTCCAACCCTTTTTCCATATTGTCAGCTTCCCTTTCTAATCGATTGATCTCAACCTGCATAGATTTGAATAGGCTACAAATAATAGCAACCCTTTCTTCTGGAATATCATGCAGATATGTTCTGAGTTTTTCCTGAAAGCCCGAATTAGGGGTATCATCCTTTCCTCTGGATGAGTTCTGAGTCACCTTCTTGATACTTTCCAAGCCTAATGTTTCTTCATTATTGGAATGGCATGGAGAACAAGACACTATATCTTCTTTGGATGTGGGGGACTTCTTCATCATCTTCTTCTCTTTCTTTTTCCTATTTGTCAAAGTCTTGGTGGATATAGATTTCTACTTAGAAATGATTGCGTCATTATCAAGACTGCTCTTCATTGTTGACTCTAGGAAAGAAACTCAAATCCTCTTCTCAATAGAATTACTGGAGAATATCCAACATACGTTAACCTTTCCCTCTGATAACACTTGTAGGACCCCGGGACACCCTGAGAGGGGAGGGGTGAATCAGGGTGGCAACTTTTTCTTCTTAAAGTTGTGGATCTTGTTCCCATGTTGGTAGGAACTACTTAAACCTGTATGATGGATATGATCAGCAATTAAACATTCACATGCAGAGACAGATGACACAGCTATTTTTACTTGGTTCACCACTGAGGGCTACGTCCAAGGAGTATACACCGACAGGTTGCCGGTCGTACCTAAATCCACTATGCTTCACTAGCTGCGGATACAAATGTTTGGGTACAGACACTCTGTCCCAGGCTCACTGCCTTTACAATTGTTCAGGGATAGCTCACTGCGTCCCTCGGGTCACTCCCGTTGACTCCCCCTGGCTCACTGCCGTTGGTGAAGTCTCACTCAGTTTATAGACGTGAAGGTCTCTTCAATAGATATGCATTGAAGTCTTTGTCTCCTGTTCAGCATGAGACTTTGCTTGCATCAGAGTCCTGAGTTGATTCTCTCTTGAAATCAATATTCTACTTCAGTGCAATACCTGAATGCACTAAATCTCCTTCTCTTCCTTCAATTCCCAGTTCTGACACCTGAGTGTATTGACATATTTCTCTCTCTGTGCAGATCAGATTTTGGTTGCATGATCGTTCTTATTCTCTTCGCAAAGCAGATTTGAGAGTGCTAAGCACCTGTCAAAAGGCCTGCGGGACCCCCAAATTTTCCGCGCACCCTTCCCGGGGGCTTGCACGTAAAATTCAAACCTTGCGCGTAAAAATAACTTTTGTCGCGTAAAAGGCTTTTCGCGCTACTCTTCTTTTTCGCGCAAAACTTCCCTTTTTCGCGCAACGCCTTCTTTTTCGCGCAACCCTCTATACCTTAATTTTTCCGCGCGCCGGAGCTCCGGATTTGTCTAAGTGTCGAGCCTCTCTGAATGAGAGGGGTTCACCTCATATTTATAGACGTTTGTGATCCTGCGCGTAAAATCCCCCTTCTTGCGCACAACTAACTTTACACGCACCAGTTCGATTTTCCGCGCACATGGTGCGAACATCTCTGATTTTTCGCGCGCCTCTTGCCTTTGCCGATTTTCTGTATTTCTGATTCGATACGCTGATTGCGCGAAAAATTCACCCAGCTTTTCTGCGCACAACATTTTTCGCGCACATTTCTGGTTTTTCACGCACAGCTCTAGTTTTTCGCGCAGCCCATGCCTTTACCATTTTACAGCGTTCTGATTCTGAAACACTGTTTGCGCGAAAAACTTCGCTCCACTCATTTCGCGCATCCCGCTGTTTTTCGCGCCTAACTTATGTATTTCGCGCAAGCCTCTTATATTTCGTGCACCACTTCCTTTTTGTGAGAACCTCCTTTTGCAGACAATCCATGTCTTCATTTTCCGATTTTGAGGCCCAAAAATTTGGCAAACACTGGGAAACAGCGCCACCTTGCATCTGCTCTTTTTGTACCGCCTCCAGATCATCCATTCCTTTTTCGACGTTCTCTGAAAAAACATGGATCATTAACCACATCCCTCGAACTCGACCTGCCTCCATAGAAACTCTTTTGCCAACAAATTTTTATGTCGTTTGTTTGCTTTGTCGACGAGGACGATCACCTCAACAGTGCTTCATCTTGGTGATCTGTATACTTCAGCAACTCTTCTCCTTTTATCACAACCTCCACTATTGTGATATGTAGTCTTTGAAGGAACAACTTTAGCATCATCATCTTCTATGACAATGTGATGTTCATGACTATCTCAGAAGTCCAATCTTTGCACATTGTCTTCTTCATCAACCGGTATGATGTACTTCATGCAAACCGATTCAATTCGTCAGGAAGTCTCTTTCATGGTTCTCATGCAATCATGAGTAATTGCATGGACTTCATCCAAAGATCTCATTCTTCTTTAATCATCCTTGGATGTATTATACCTCACATTCTGCATTGTTGTAAACAATGTATCACCTTTGACACATGTTCTTTGAACTTCCGATCAGTACAACAATCGTCTGAATCACCACTCCTCTACTTCATCGGAGTACTTCATGATCTCATTCATTTTGATATTCCATTGACAACTATTGACAACAAATACAAACCTATACACAACGTGGTTCCAACACCTTATTCTATGCATCTTAAGATATACCTAAAAATAATTATTATTGTTTTTATATTTCATTGTTTTATTAAGTAATTTGGATAAAATTAAAAATTTGGTTTTTGTAATTGAATAAAAATTGATTAATAATCTCATGACTTGGTAATTTACAATTTATAAAACAAACATAAATAATAAAAATAACATTGTCATCAAAAGTAATTCAATACTTATCTCTATTGGTTAATTTCAAAATCATCAGACACTACACATCTGAATGTGTCAACTGAAGAGGGTTCTTGGTTTTTACCTTGACCTTCTAGTGACTCTTATTCCCTATATTATATATATATATAATATAATATAAATGAAAAGTATTCAGTTTTATATGATTTAACAAATATATATTTCTCATCCATCCATATATAAGAATACAATCCATTTTATTTTAACCCATATGGGTGAATATTCTATGCCAAATCTTATTCACCTAAATTATACACATGTAACAACTATTTTGACCATTTAAAATTTTAAATTAGTTTTTACCATTTCATTTTTTCTTTATGAAAATTTTCCCATATTTCAATCTTCGTATGTTATATCCATTAGTCTGAATGATCACCTCATTCCCATTTTCAAAATTCTAAGATACACTCATAATATTATGATTCAACCAATCAATAATAAGAACATAATGGGATCCAAATATAGTTTCTATAATTTTGGAGTTTCTAAATCATAAAAATTCACTTATCATTAGTTTCTAAATAGTAAATCTCTTACATTATAACATTAGATATATTTCACATATTTTTCCCTATGAATGTGTGATGAGAAACTATTGAAAATTACCCATGGATTTTTAGTATTCAATTCTTGGTAAATAACCTCAAACACCAATTCCATTTCATTATTACTCCAAAAATTGATAGATTTAGTGTTATATTTCATCTTTAATTCTACTAATAGAATATTGAGATACTTATTGGTTGTTTTTCTGGGTTGATTAAACCTTCTACATGTATACTTAAGAGAATAAAATATTTGAAGTAATTATAAATTATATTTCAGAAGATTTATTGGATATATTATAGGGATATCAAATTGAATACCCCAATTTATTATCCTAATGTAAATTTAGTGACAGAAAAATCACATTTTCTCATGTAGTAATTGTTTCCATCGACTTCTCAACACCAACATCTTCCTTCAAAACATAATCTCATTTGTTGGATATATTTATCATGAAAATATTCTAAATAAAATTAAATATAATTTGAAATCAAATACCTCATTTAAATATCCTTATATGTAGAACCTTGATAATATATTTTTGACTTAATTTTAGGCTTATCATTAACTTCATTACTTATCAACACCACATTTTAAAAGATTTTTTTCACAATAATTTAATTTAAAATGGGTGTATTATCCTTATTTTAAAAAGTTATACACTTTATTTATTTCTTTCCACTCCTTAAATTATTTTGAATACAACCATTAGGGTATAATATAATATTTCAAAGAAAAAATGGATAATATATAAGTTTCTTAGTGGAATCAACAAAAATATATACTAATTTAGAAAATTATTGTACATCATTGACCTAATTTTCTAACTCCATTTATAGGATTTATTTCATGGAATATTTAATATTAATAATTCTTTACACAAGAGACATAATATCCTAGATTTTATTAATAATATTGTTCATTGTAATATCATGTTTTTTATCTCAACTCAGGGAATTTATTGAGATCACCCATATCTAATGAAAAAATTATTTTGAATTTGATTAAATAAGAAATTTATTTATTGAATCTTTTTAACTTTTGATTATTTCTTTTCTCTATCTAGATCTATATTTTACATCAATACCCATACCTTTTCTTTGTTTAATTTAATCTCATTTGGTGTCTTATAATAACTTTTTTCATCTTCACTAATAATTTCATCTTCTTTATATAGATCATTGTACACTTTTTATTTATCCATAAAATTTATAGTTCCATAATTTCTGAGTCCTCCTCATCTATTTCACATTCCTCATCATAATATACATCATATTATTTTGAAATAATGTTGTTCTTCTTCTTTATGTTGGGATTTATTTTTCTATTGAATTAATTTGCACCACTATAGCTACTTGTAACCTTGTTTCTATATGATAATATTTTGGTTTTATTATCATCATCTATCTATTTATCCCTCTAAAGGTAAATAGTTTAAAATTTTATAATATTTCAACAATTCAAACACATAAAAGGTATATTTACCTTTTAATTTAATTCTACTTAATGAATTTCCTCTAAAAAACACAAATATAATCATTAAAATTAATTACATTAACCTATGTATTGGTATCCTATTCATTAAACCTCTTAGTCCAGGATGTCTTAAACCTTTGATATATTTGAATTTATTCCCATTTTTATATTTTCCTTTTATCCACAATGTGGGACTTCTCCTCATCTCATAGTATGACAAGGTATTTTTAATAATATAAATGGTACACTCATCCATGTATTGTTCCTATAGGGAACATATATTTACATCACCCTTATCTAAGAAAATTCCCATCACTTTATTAACTACTATGGAATAATCAAGAACATATCCAAAAACATGAATTTATGTTTACATTTTTTTCACTGAAATTAAAAAAATATTCCATTGAATCATATTATTCAATTAAAATATTGTTAAATTTTGAAAAATGTGTTTTCTTTTGTGACTATTTACCTTTATTATCTCCCTTGAAAATTTTGTAGAGCTTCTTTCAAATTACATTCATTATATTCAATTCCAAAACTCATATCAAATATTTCTAAAAAGTGAATGAAACTAATAAATTATATTCCTTATTATCAACTATAATATAATTGATAGTATATAGTTTGTCCTATAATTTGGAAAATTACACCTTTCATGCCCATATTAAGAATATCCTAGAACATGGATAGAAGTCATTGAATCATAAAATCTCTCCATATATTGAATTTATTCTCATAAAACATGGGAAATATATTTTTTCATTAAATTCATTCCTTAAATTGATCACATTGATAATAAATATGATATCAATAAAGAATAAAATAAAATACTCAATAATTTTAGTAACCATAACAAAATATTCTAGTATAAATTATATTCCCAGGTGGGAGAACACCACCACTGAAAGGGTGTTAAATTAGTGGTTACATAGAATAAAAACTATTAATATTTTCCCATAATCAAATATAGTATAAAATTTTGAGAAAAGTAATTTATTAAATGAGAAATATAGAGATATAATGATAATGAAAAATAGTTTTTATTGAGTTCACACACCCTTTTTATCGAGTGTATAATCTTGGTGTATGATGGTTACAATCCCATTATCCATATTATTATATTACTATTAAACATAAAATGGAATAAATAAAGAATATAACCATATAATTTAAAAAAATTCTCTATATAAGTATCAATAAGTAAATCACACTTCTAATTTTCTCCCATAGTGTCTCCATGTTTGGATCATGAGAACACTTTTTTTCACCTAAATTCTATCACAATCCCCTCTAGAACACACATTGTAATGTTTAACTAAATATATGATTGTATTTTCTTACCTTATATGTTAGATAACCATTATATTAAAATTAATCACAATAATTATGATCATAAAAAGTTCATTGCATCATGATTGTTAAATTTGAATGAATATGATATATTTCATTCAAAAAATCCTTTAATTTTGGATCATCATTGAACTCCATCATGCTATAATTAGTAAAATTACAGTGTGATCTATATATATACTATTACTTATAGTGGAAATGTTTTTTTGTTGTGACGTGTTTTGGTATCATGATGGATTTTCCCTTGAAAATAACCACAATAAAATTATTTATGTTCTGACACCTTTTGATGTGAACTCTCTTGTTATTCCATGACTTCCATCATGAGTTTTTACAAACTATAGCTCCCACTAATATTACCACATAAAATTATTTCATCCCATCATTATGGTTCAATCCTTTTAAAAGAATAATCCTCTTGATTCCTTATAAACTCATAATGATAAATTGAAATGACATGTAACATGATTCAAGAATATGAGTAAATTATTATTATTCTTTAAAAAATAACAATATTTTGATATCTACTTCACACCATAATTTTATTTAAATTAATATTTTTTTTCTTTTCATCCAATACCAAATCTAATTTTATTCCAACTTATCCATGAGTATGTTTCAAGTAAATATAATGTGAAACCACCTTCAAAACTCATGAATGAATTTACTCAATAAACAATCCATAACAAGCATCCATTGTAAAAATTATCCAAATGACACATTATAGGAGAGAATTATATTCCTGAAAGTCATAAAATTATCAATATAATGATCAATACTATGTTTAATTTGATTTCATTGAGATTAATTAATATCTCCCCTTTTATAGATTCATTTCATAAGGGATATATTACAAATAAGACCCGTATCAATAGTCAACAAGGTCACTTTAAGATTTATATCTTTGGATAATATTACCATGAAAATAAAATTAAATAGAAAATAGTTAATGTGGTTTGAAATTCAGATTAAATGAGTTACATGACACACATCAATTATATAAAATGATATTTTTATTTATAAATGGCTTAAGAATCGAGTTACATAGACATGCTGGTACATAACCACCTTCTTATAATCACACTGTGTATAATTCAATTAGTAATGATTAACAACCTTAATAATAATATATGTATTAATATTTTTATGATAATCACACTGTGTATAATTCAATTAGCAATGAGTAACAACCTTAATAATAATATATGTATTAATATTTTTATGATAACTTCTTTATGTAATATTTTTTTAAAATATATCAATAAATTTTTATTATTTTTTTAATATTTTTTCATTGATAATTTTGGCATGTATTATTTTAATTTAATATTGATATTTAATATTATTATATATTTATATTTGTCTATAATGGATTATTAAAAAGATCTATTGTATTTTTCAAATAATTTGTATTTTCATATTTATTTTTTGGATATAATAAATTATAATTAATATATTTTAACATGGTTCCTCTTATGATAAACATATACATGCTATATATATTTCCCACACTCAATTATTATGGATATACATATTTATAGAGAATAATTTGAATAATATTATATAGATTCAATATGATATCGAGTCATTTGAACTAAAAAATATTTCAATGTGATTTGATGTGGATGACTTATGTAAATAACATGATGTCACAAATTATATTTAGTAGGGAATAAATTTTTTTAGGACTAAAATTTATCAAAAAAATATAAAAAATTATTATTTTAGAGATTAACTTGAAAATATTTCCAAACAAACAATTTATTTCTTATATATGGTAAAAAGTAACTAAAATGTAATATAACAATAATTTTTTTGGAGGGAGAGGTGGTATGGTATCATTAATATTGTAAACTGATAAAGGCACCCCACCACATGTCTATGTTAATGAATCATTATAGATATTCACAAACCTATGTACAAAATATATGTAATTTAAAATTTCTCAATAACATTAAGATAAAAAATAATATTGGTATTATGGAAACCCCTATATAATATGTCTCACCTCATTTAATATTCATATATTTTCATGCTAAAAATTAGTGTGTGAAAATTTTGTAGACTTAAGAATGATTTAAAAGTATGATTTATAAATTATGATGAAAATTGGGGAAGGTATTTAAAACATATAGGGCACAAAAAACACAATTTTATCATGGTTCAAAATCTATTCAGGGTTATTAAATTGGAGAGAGATTTTGACACTGTTTGTGATATATTTTACAAACTATTTAATAAACCATACCATTCATATAATATAATTGTGACTTTTGTTTTTGATCTTATCCATACTTCTATGAAATAAATTAATTTCCCTAGAACTTGATTTCCCAACTTACAAACCTCTATAGGGTTATTTATAAGGCATCCCACTAGTTTAATGTGTCAGCTCCAGATCGAACGTAATGAACTCTAGATCAACTCAATTATTAGATATACCAATAGCTTACTTTTTATCTGATATATAATATTTTTATTAGGAATTTTAATATATATAGAGGTAGATTTTGTTATTAAATAATTGTATTTTTTGAAAAGTTTATAAAAGATTAATTAAAATTATGATCTTGGGATTTATCGATGATTTTTTGGGTGAAAAATTTAAGTTGGTAACTCTGATCTACTATTATACTATGGATAAAATGAATATAAATATTAAATATATTTTAAAAAGTAGTATTATTTTTTAAATAAATATTATTCCAGATAAATTATTAGTATAATTCACACATATATTTTATAGTATTTTAATTTTTTAAAATGTGTATTTAATTGATTATTCTTACCAAATTATAAGTTATTTAACTTGTCTTTTTTTATGAAAGGATACAATTATTCTTGGAAAAATAAGGAAAAATATAGACTTTTTTATGCCAATGAGGAGTTGAAAAATGAAGCAGAACAATTACACATCATGGCTTCATCATAAGGAGCAAATGACGACCAATGAATGTTATGAAAGTATTACATATAGGGAAAATAAATTACACTTCATGTACACATATGAAACACTGTGAAAGTGAAAAATACTAAAGATGCGTAAAGTCCACTACTGATATGGATTAAACATTGTGAAACAACATTTCACATCGTGTATTTTTCAGGAAACTGAAAAAAATATTGATTTATAGAGATCTCTAGATTGCATGGGTTTTGGACCAAAAATCTCTATAAATAAATCATATTCCATGCCTTTGAGGGAGATCTAGATAGAGGACCCCTGATAAATGCCCGTTCAGATTCACCCACCTCCTACAGAGTTCTTCATCATCACTTTATATAGGATTTTTTCAGTCTTTTAAGAACCCCACCTGGGATAGCATGAGGGGCGATTTTGTTGTGTCATGGCCTGCGTTATGAACAAGGATTAAGTCTATAAGGTATTTTATTTTTGATTACAATTCATGTTGGGATTTGATATTGATTCATCATGTATGTCTATTTCATGATTATTCTTGCATGACCATTGTGAGCGGTGTTTTTGAATGGGTTTAACTTATATCTCTCTTTGAGCATGACCAATGCTTGAGTAGATTTAATACCTTCTTTTAATGTGAGATCTATGGTTTTGAAATCATCTATGATCACTAAATTTTTCTCCTTCATATTATTAAATTGAGTTTTGAGTTAACCATTTTTTTAATCATATTTACATGACAATGAGAAAAGAAGAACATAGGATGTGGAGTGTTTTACATAACCATTGTACTCGCTTGGACCTAATTTTGGGACCACATTGTGTATGAAGATTGTATTTGTTGTAAATAGTTGTCAATGCTAGTCAAAATGAATAAGGAGACGAAGAAGGAATCCAAAGTTAATGGAGATCGGCTGAAGTGGGGATGCCTGGAGAATGGTTATGCAGTCATATCATTCGATGTCATGCTTGTGCAATTCTCCGTGAAGTAAATTCATATGATTATTGAGCTGATCCTAAGTTCGAAGCACATGTATCAAAGGTGATACATTGTCTATAACAATAAAGGATGATGATAAATTAGGAAACTCTTTGATATTTTGTATTTCCCAAATATCATAAGTTAGAAGAACTTATGATGAAAGCTTTATGAAGGAAAGGGGGAGTGATGGTGCTGCCTTTCATATACAATTTTTATTGGATGGAAAGATGTTGGTGGAAGATAGGGAAGTTATAATACTTTCCAAAGAAAATCTGATGATGCTAAAGCTGTTTGATCAAAGCATACATATCACGATTGTAGAGTATGTGGTGAAAGCTAAAGAATAGTTATGGAATGAAATTAATAGAATCATGAAAAAGGAATAGATGATTTGGAGGCAGTATAATAGAATGTTTTAAGGTGGTGCTGTTTTCTTGCGTTTTCCATATTTTTAGGCCTAAAAATCAAGAGATGGAGAAATGTGTTTTTATGAAAGGATGTTGTGAACATGTTTAATGATGGATGAGAATTTTTCATGTAAGGCATGATTTAAGGTAACAACATCGAAAAAATGGAAAAGGCATGGAGTGCACAAAAAATTGGGCAAAGTGCACAAAAAATGATGATGCATTAAAGAATGGTTTTTAGAACAATATGGAATGTGGTGTGGAATTTTGTGCACAATTGGTGTATTGTGATTAGAAAGTATAAAAATGACAATGTCAAGAGACGTGAGAAAAATCAGAGATGGTCGCGCAATGTGCCCGGAACATCAGAATTGTGTGCATAAAATTGGTTTGGTGAAAAATAAGGGTTTGATATTTCTCATGAAAGAGAGGCTTCATGTTCAGAATTATGAAAAATTTGAAAGTCATGTGGTGCACAAAAAATCTAGGTGGTACAAAAAAATAAAGGAAGGTGTGCGTAATATAAATAAGTGATAGATAATTTTACGGGCATGAAGGGATTTTACACACAGGGTCAAAAATGCCTATAAATATGGGGTGACACCCTCACATTTGTTAAGGATCAACACTTAGAAAAATCCTGAGCTCTGACTTGCGAAAAAATTGAAGTATATTATAGTATGCGAAAAGAAGAAGTGTTGCACGAAAAAGGAAGTGCTGAGTGAAAAGGGAAGTTTTGCGCGAAAAAGAAGAGTTGCACGAAAAGTCATTTTATGCCAAAATGTGTTTTTACGCACAAGGTATGAATTTTACATGCAATCTACTAAGAAGGGTTCATGAAAAATTATATTTTTTCAGGCCTTTAACAAGTTCTATTCACCCTTGAAGTGTCTCATGAATAAGGAGAACCACACCCTCTGTGTGAAGAAGAAACCCCAAAAAAGTGAATGGTTTTCTCAAACCCTCACTATATTTTGTGAAGGAGATCCCGTGAGTACAAAAATGGTGAATACTCACCATTTTAGTGATTTATAAAGATAGATCCACGAATCATCCCTGGTTTTTTGAAGAAGAATAACATGTCCTCTGCGTGAAGAAGAAGACCTGTAAAGCTCTCTGCTTGCATGAAGGTGAACACTCTCTAATTGCATGATTTATATACACTATTTGCAGGGGTGTTGTTACTTGTGTGACGAGGATTCAGATGTGAAACTAAACTCATATCTTTACAAAGTAATTAGTACGTATATCGATACACTCTTGTGTTGGTATTGAGAATTTAAGAATGAGTATTAGAAACTATTGAACTATTCCATATTATATTGTGTCAATCAGAAGGAAGATAAGAAGAAGAAGAGAGTGGCCAACTTATATTTAGTTATTCAGGACATAACAACAGTGATGATGCTAAGTTGATATGGACTTCATTGATTCAAAAATGACAAAGAGAACATGTGATTCTAGAATGAAAAAGAAGAAGATTTCAGTGAAGTTAGTTTTGTACTAAAAGAGAAAGTGTGAAGAAGAGAACGTTTCAGTACAGTTGGTTTTTCATTGAAGAAGTAGAGGAATAAGATTTTGCAACTTACAGGCTTGTTATAGAGAAAGAAGAGGTTGGTTACTTACATTCTGATAATTAAGTAACAAGGAGAAGAAGAAGGCCGTGGAATAACAAAGTATCACTATAGAACCCAATAGGTATCAATAGGTGGAATATTATTTTGGTGTTGCAAACTCTTTTAACTGAGATAATTCTATATTGAAATGCAGTATAAAGAACCAGCTAGAGACTACAAGAGACTGTCTACACTAGCAGTATATAGAACCAGCAAGTGTAAGGGAATATCCTACATTTTTAAATTTGGAATACGATTATATCCCTTCCCCCTCTACGTGTAGGGAGCCAAACATACTAGGGGATTGTTTTCCTAGTTGATCCATTGTAACAACATATCACATTATAGTGGAGAATCCATGCACAGGTCATTCCCATGCATGGTAGGGATGTAGCTTCTCTTATTGAGTGGTGAACCTTGTAAAAATTTTGTGTGAATATTATTACTGATTTCTATTATTGCATGAAACATGGAAAAGAGAATAAGAGAATCAAGATCCTAACAGGTCAAGAGGTACAACGATATAAGGTTAGAATTGGATTCAAATTTCCCAACACTGATTCACCCCCTCTCAGTGTTAGGTATATGCCAAACTGATCCTCTGAATTGGTATCATAGGGACATGTTCACCTCTATTGGATTCTCTATTATGAAGTTATTCTCTTTTGCAGATTTTAGTTCCTTTCCTGATTCAACAATGAAGAGCAGTGTTGGTGAAGACTCATTTACCACTGATCAGAACTATATATCTACCAAGACTATGATGAACATCAAAAATAAAGAGAATAGAAAGTTTAAGAAGAACTCCCTATTATATAAATAAATGGAAGTATCTGGATCTCGATACATTGATAACAATAAAGGCACATGAGGTTTGGAAAATAATGAGAAGGTGGCTCATGTTTCCACCTAGAATACGGACAACCTTCCTACATCAAATGATAAGGAGGTATATTTTTGTACATTTGGAAACTATTCTCATGATAAAAATGTTATAACAATTTGTTATGATTGATCAACAACATCTTAAGAAATATAAATTGATAGATTAAGAATGATTCTGTATGGTATCCCTAAAGAAAGTACATCCCTGGTTTGTGGAGTATTTCAATGCATGCATAAAAATATCACTCAGCTAGAAGAAGAAACTAATGTTTTGGAGAAAGGGTTACATGAAAAAATTGTTGAGTGTTTAAAGCTCTCCAGAAAGGTTGGATCCATTGAAGAAACAAAGGGGGAATTTGAATTAAGTTCTTCAAAGTGGCTCAAAGATGTTGAAGAAAGAGAGGGAGTCAAAAAGACTCTAGAAGAGAAGATCCATGCATTTTAAGATGATCTGAAAAGGATCAATGAAGTCAAGAATTTATATTTGGAAGAAGACTCCAAGTAGATCAAATAACTTTACTCTTTGTTACAAATAAAAGTAAATATGCATGAATATGAATTTGGAAGATTAAAGAAGGATTATAAAGAGAAGATGATAATGATTGAAGACCAGGAAGTCATCCACAATATGAGATGTCTAGAATTGGAAGTCGAGTTGAAAAATCATGCGAATAATAGTATTGAGTCTCTACAAAAGAAGGAAATAGTTGCTGCTAGTACTCAATATTCATTAGAGGATTATAATGTCAAAATACCTCCAACATGTGATAATAAGATCATGACTTCACTCATTAATCCATCACATGTAGCTGAGAATGTAAAGGAATCATCCATACCAACTTGTACTAATGTTTCTAAAATTGCTTCTAGAAAAGGTGCAGGTTAGAAGAAAAATTCTAAACAAGTATGAATGAATAAAATTGATAAGAAACCTACCACCATGGCTAGGGTGGATATGGGAATGAGTGTGGAATATGGATCCCCACAGAAATCATAACATACCAAGAATAATATTGAGAAACCTTATAATGAATATGGGAAGAAGTCAAGGTTTGTTGGTCAATGCTGGTGCTGTAATAGATTTGGGAATTGTGCTCTGGATAGTTTGTACAATCCCTTAAATGTAAAAGCACATAGAAATCCCATCTCAATGGGGAGAAATCCAGTGAAGAATAAGAAACATCCACAGATCCAAAAGCATATGTACACTACACACAGATTTGGAATGCTTGAAAACATGTGTAATGTATGTAATGGAAGTGGTCACAAGTTTGGTACATGATCATCTCAACATGTATCCAAAGCTGATAAGAAAAGGATATCACAAAATCTGGCAATAATGAAGAAGCAACCTTGGGAAGAAATCAGAAGAATGTTGAAAAATAAAATTCTCCTAAGAAAATTCCACGAAGGAAAGATGAGAATACCTTGGATTCCCAATCCAAGAACGTGAAGGGTAGTGCATCCAAAAATAACTTATTAGTAGGATGAAACTCCCAAGAAGACTTGTGGAAGATAAAATCTTGTTGCCTCAGTTCCTAATAAATTATTGGTTATCTAGGCAGAATATTTGGAAAGGATGAGAAATATTAAAGATGCAAAAGTTAAGACCTGTGTAAAAAGTAAAAAAGAAGATTCCATATAAAGAAAATAATATTCTGTGTGTGAGGTGCAACAAGGCTGGTCATACTGTTAAAAATTTCGTTTCACTTATTCCATCCCAAGAAGAATTCCTAAAAAACATGAAAGTTACATGAGAATATTCTAGTGCTTTGAAACCTCTTGAAGAAAGATGATTCACACATAATGATATGGAATATGTGATAGGATCCTTATAGTCACAATCAAAATTAAAGATCAAATGTGCAGGTGTGAAGATTGGAGAAAACAACTCATGTTGGTTGAGAAAAACATATAAACCTTATTGTTCACATTGA
Organism: Viscum album; assembly: GCA_963277665.1. Classification (NCBI taxonomy): domain Eukaryota; kingdom Viridiplantae; phylum Streptophyta; class Magnoliopsida; order Santalales; family Viscaceae; genus Viscum; species Viscum album. Next base: position 177,290,998 of record OY728120.1, read on the forward strand.
TGAAGCAAGGAGGATCCACCTTAATCCCTTAAATCTTTGTGTATTGTATCTGTTATGATAATACATAGAATTTAAGGTGAAGCAAGGTCTCAAGGGGAGAACCAGTGAAGCAGTGATTGCCATCAAATCCTGATAGAAAAACTAAAGAAGTTATCATATGTGGAAGATTCTTTAATTGGTAATAAATATTAAAATTATTAAGGATCACCATTGATGAAGATGATGAGGAATGTTCCCTTGAGGGGGATACATATAAAGAAGCTTCTAGAGTTATTACTTCAATTAGTATCAACTTTAGTAGGTATCAAACTCAATTACTCTAGAAATTACTTGAATACCATGTTATTGGAATAGGTATGTTGTTTCTTAATCTATCATCCTTGATTACTCTAAAAAAGATATGTTTATAAATAGGGAGTAACTAAGTCAGTCAGTGACATAAGAATAATGAAAGCGCCCCAAGGCCACTTATCCTGCCAATTGAACTTGAATGTTTTTGATCTATTTGTTGAAGTTCGTGCAAGAATTTCAAGTTTATTATTTCCAATCATATCCAATATCATCATCCTGGAATTAAAGTGGAATACCCTTGAAGACAATTGTATGAGATATCATCTCATGAGGTATCATGATTTAGTGGATAATGGAAAGATCTATTGTCTAAATAAAATCCTCTTGTTTTCTACACCGAGCATTGATCAGGTAGACTTAGAGTGAAATTATTGAAGGCACACTACTTAAGTATGAAATGAAACCCTATCTACCATGAACTTTGTATTTATTTTCAATAAGGGGGAGAGAAAGTGAAATGAAAGTTTGAGAAGTATGGGGAGAGAGAATATTATCATTTTGACATTAACACATTCATAACAGAATAAGTCTTAAGGTATTGACAACAAAATACAAAGGGTGATATTGTTGGGACCACATGGTGTATGAAGATTGTATTTGTTGTCAATAGTTGTCAATACTGGTCAAAATGAATAAGGAGATGAAGAAGGACTCCAAAGTTAAAGGAGATCAGCTGAAGTGAGGATTCATGGATAATTTTTATGAAATCATATCATTGGATGTCATGCTTGGGAAATTCTCCATGAAGTAAATTTAGACAATTGTTGAGTTGATCCTAAGTTCTAAGCACATGTATCAAAGGTGATACACTATCTACAACAATTAAGGATAGTGATAAATTAGACGATGATGTACTAATTTTTATTTCAAAAAATATCATAAGTTATGAGAACTTATGATAAAAGATTTATGATGGAGTGGGGGAGTGATGGTGCTGCCAGTCATATACAGTTTTGATTGGAATGAAATATGCTGGTGGAAGACATGGAAGTTATAATACTTTCTGTAGAAAATCTGACTATGCTAAATCTATTTGATCAAATGGTACATATCATGATAGTAGAGTACGTGGTGAACGTTGAGGAATAGTCATGGAATGCAGTGAAGAGAATCATGAAAAAGGAATGAATGTTCTGGAGGTGGCACAAAAGAACATTTTAAGGTGGTGTTGTTTTCGAGTGTCTTCCATATTTTTAGGCCTAAAAATCAGGATACGGAGAAATTTATTTTTGGAAAATGATGTTGCACGCATGTTTGAAGATGGATGAAAATTTTGTGCGCAAGGCATGATTCAAGGTCATAACATCAGAAAATGGAAAAGGCATGGAGTGTGCGAAAAATTGGGCAAAGTTCGTGAAAAATGATGATGCGTGAAATATTGGTTTTTTGCGCAATATATAATGTGGTGTGGAATTTTGCGCACAATTGGTGTATTGTGATTAGAATTTAAATAAATTAAAAAGTCAGGAGGCATGAAAAAAATCAGAGATGCTCGCGGAATGTGTGCAGAACATCAGACTTGTGCTCGTAAAATTGGTTGGGCGCAAAATGTGGTTTTGATGTTTTACGCACAAGAGAGGATTCATGTTTAGAGTGATGAAAAATGAAAAATTCATGAGGCATTCAAAAAATCTTGGTGGTGTGAAAAAATCAAAGAAGGTACGCGTAATATAAATAAGTGAAAAACAATTTTATGCACAGGAAGGGATTTTACACACAGAGTCAAACATTCCTATAAATATGAGGTGACCCCCTATAATTTTTTAAGGCTCGAATATTCAAAAAATACCAAGATCTAATGCATAGATAAATTGAAGTATAGAGTACTGCATGAAAAGAAGAAGTGCTGTGAGAAAAAATAAGTTTTGCGTGAAAGGATAAGTTCTACGTGAAAAAGAAGAGTTACAAGATAAGAATTTTCATGCCAAAAGGTGTTTTTATGTGCAAGGTTTAAATTTTACATACAATACACCTATAAGGGTGCACAAAAAATTACTGTTCCTCTGGAATTTAACAAGTGCTATGCACTCTTGAAGTGTCTCGCAAAGAAGGAGAACCACACCCTCTTTGCAAAGAAGAAACCACAAACAAGCGATTGGTTTTCTCAAACCCTCCCTGTGTTTCATGAAAGAGATCATGTGAGTACACAATTGATGAACACTCAACCTTGTAGTGATTCAAAAATATATATCCACAAATAATCCCTCATTCTATGAAGAATAATCACACGTCCTCTGTGTGAAGAAGAAGAACCATAGAGCTTTCTGCTCACACAAAGGTGAACTCTCTCTGATTGCACGATTTATATGCACAACATTCAGGGGTGTTGTTGCTTGTGTGATGAGGTGGAAAATGTGAAACTAAACTCATATATGCACAAAGTACGTAGTAATTATACTGATACAATATTGTTTTGGTATTTATAATTGAAGAAAGAGTATAAGACACTACTATAACATTCCATATTATACTGTGTCAATCAGAAGGAAGAGAAGAATTAGAAGAGAGTGGCTAATTTATATTCAGTTATTTAGAACATAACAACTGTGATGATGATAAGTTGAGTTGGACTTTATTGATTTAAAAATCACAAAGAGAACTTGTGATTCTAGAAAGAAAAAGAAGACGTGTTTAGTGCAGTTGGTTTTGCACTGAAAGATAAAGTGCGATGAAGAGTAGGTTTCAGTGCAGCTGGTTTTTCATTGAAGAAGTAGAAGAAAAAGAGTGTGAAACTTACAGGCTTGCTGTAGAGAAAGAAGAGGTTGGTTACTTTCATGCTTCTAAATAAGTAACAAGGAGAAGAAGAATGTTGTGGAATAACAAAGTATCACTGTAGCATACAATAGGTCTCAACAGGTGGATGATTCTTTTGGTGTTGAAAACTATTTTAAAAGAGATAAGACTATCTTGAAAGGCAGTATAAAGAACCAGCTAGAGGCTGTAAGATACTATCTACACTATCAGTATAAAGAACCAGAAAGTGTAAGGGCATATCCTACATGTTTCAAGGTGGAAGAGGATTATCTCCCTTCCCCATCCTAGTGTAGGAAGCCACACATACTAGCAGATTGTTTTCGTAGTCAATCCACTGTAACAACATATCAAATTATAGCGGAGAATCCATGTACTGGTCATTCCCATGCATGTAAATGATGTAGCTACTCTTATTGAGTGATTAACCTTGTAAAAACATCGTGTCCATATTTTTACTATATATTATTTCATGAAACAGGTAAAAGAGAATAAGAGAATCAAGATCCTAATAGGTCATGAGGTACATGGATAGAAGGTTGGAATTTGTTTCAAAATTACTCACATTGATTCACCCCCATCTCAGTGTTAGTTATATCCCAAACTGATCCTCTCACCTGATTTTGAAAATATGCATAATTGTTAATCAATTATTTCATACCTAGTAAATCTATGAACCCAGATTCATTGCATCCTGACCCCCATTTTATATTTTCTTATCCCACATTCTTCACCATTCTAATTTTGGGTATTTTAGATTTAATTACTTTACATAGTAATTAATTTAAGTCTTTTTAATTTAATTTATATTTTCTCCAAGCCTATCACGTAGTTTAATCTTCGGACATGAAATTACTATAATACCCTATTTTTTAATGATTTGTTTGATTTATGTTTTTAAATTTCTAAATGTGGTAACATAGTGGAAATTAATGACACCCATTGGGATATCAATAAATCATTATATATAGTTTTTAAGGAAATGTTTTCATAAATTATTTATTTGAGAATTTTAATATATCCATCTTGTTTTTAGTTCTTTTTTTTTGTTTTTGAATGAAAATTGTCTTTATATAATAGATTCAACTAATTAATTTAAATGTTGTATTATATATATGTGTTTTTTTAATTTTATTAAATTTTATTATGTGATTTAAATAATGTATTCTTTATAGTTTTTTCTATGATTTAATTTATGATGTTAGTGTTGATAGATATCAATGATTTTTTTTTCAAAAAACATGGATGTAGATTTCAACATTGAGTTTTGTTAATATATCTTCAAATATTTATAGGATATATTTTCTAAATACATGAGTAATAGTGTAAGGATTGTATCAGAGCTCTAGTATTTTTTCTCTTCAACCATGGGTTATTTATTATAGAATTTATTGAGAAAGGGTGTATAGTTGGGTAACTACTCTATTCATCTGATTTTTTGGGCGTGTTATGAATAATTTATATTGGTATATTTTATATGTTAGTGTATCGTCATATAAATTTTGATGTTGTGAAAAAGTCTATTTGGATATTTATCTATGTATTGGGTTATATTTATGAAATTCAAGTTTTTTTTTATTTTTTATACTAATATTATTTGTGTTTTAATAAGGATATTTTTGATATTTTTTTCAAAGAATGTGTATATTTGAATGAAAATGATAGGTTTTATTAAATTTATTTTGGATTATATATTATTTTATACCATGTTTTGTAAACATATTTATTTATAAAATATTTTTATAATGATTTATTTAAAATGGATGATGATAAACTAATCATTTTTAAATATTATACATTTCATTAACATTAAATATTTGGGATTACCCATACATAGGAGTCATTGGTGGAATCCTACAATGTTTTATACAAGATTGAATATTATTTTTAGTCCACCTTAATAACATTTATAATTTCTCCAAGGAATGCACTGATTGTGAAAACACTAAGGTTTCATAATTAAGAGGAATTTTAAATCCCTCACTAATCTCAATATCCTTATTAAGTTCACGATGTTTTTATATTATTTTAAAGATGGAAATGATAGATAGATTTAGGGGATGAGTTAAAATTCTAGAGGTGATTAAAAAACCCTATGAAAAACAATGGTTAGTGGAAAAAATTATTAATCCTTAAGTAAAATCCATATATAAGATGCCTTATTTTTATTCAGAATATAAGTTCTCAATCCCCTGTACCTAAATAGCTAGTCTGAATGACAATGAATTTAGATACCTCTAAGAGGCCTCAAATTTTATTACCACCATACAACATATAGGAGTTAGAGGTTCTATTATCTTCATGTGGGTAGTGGAAAGTACCACCCCTACATTAAGTGGATGGGTTCATGAAACTTTCTTACGACTGAACATTTATTAGTTAAATATCACACATCATATAGATTAAGATCATGGAACCACTCCCTCCCTGGGCTCCACTCTAGCATTGTATGGTGGATAACTAGTCATAGAGAAACAATTATCGATAATGTTGTGAGAGAAGTAAATAAATATGTATTAATATATGAATAATAAAGATCTATAGAGAAAATATTCTTTATAACCAAAAATTCTCGTTATAGTTGAAACAACATGGAAAGAAAACATATAATTTAAATTTAGGAGAAAACCCATAATTCTTCTATTATGATTAATAACCATAACTATACATATATATAAATATATTAGAGAATTATATAGAGAGAGAACAAAATTATAGTGAAATAAAATGAATGCTAGGAGTTAACTATTCAATGTCTATAGAGATAGCTTCAAAGAATATATATTCCCCTAGCCTCCTTTATTTTTAAGGCTCATAGCACAATTTTGGGGTCTTTGATAACTTTCAAATTGTAATGGGATTTATATAATATTATTATACATAGATAGTGGGACCCTAAGATTACTTTAATCATCACTAAGTCTCAAAAACAAGATTCAACACCCCCTATTCTCCTCATTAATATCAATTTATGATCATCTTCCACGTGGATGGATTATTGGGTCTTTTCCCTTGTATTTTTTGACAACGTGTATGAAGTATCATCCTATATAATCAGGGTAATTCATGGGTTCCATGTGTAATATCTTTATCATATGCATCCATTGTGTTATGCTTGGATATCCTTGATAATAAATATTACATAAGGAAATCTATAGATAAGTCACAAATATAGCCCATTGTAATAATAATTTATTCTTACAAGAAAATGTAAACCAATTATCCTCAACTGTAAAAGTTTTCTATATGTTTCATATAAATTGCATATTTATCTATAGTTTTTGGTCATTAATATATGAGTTAAATTAATAAATAAGATTTTTTATAATATTATATCAAATATTGCAAAATAAGTCCCATTTTTCAACTTTGTGGAAATGTGTGAAAACCATATGTAGACATATCAATATTTTATTTAATCTTAAATAAGTAACCAGAAAAATACTTAATTATTACATAACATTTAGGATTCATCATTTAGTAAAATATTATCCGATGTTTATTATAACATATACAAGTAATACCATCATTTTATATAGCATAATTGCCAACTTTTTTTTCTAGTTACACCCAACTAGCCTGACATGTATTTTTAACCAAAAACATCATAAAACACACAAAATTAACATTTTTTAAGAAAATTAAATAAAAAATATCAATATAATCAAAAAATTATAATAGTAGGTTATATTTAGAATAATGTTAAAAATATACTTAAGTACTTAATATGTAGTAAAAGATCATGTATTGTGAATTTACTCTAGATATAATAAAGAACTGTAATATAAAAATATTGAATGTTTGTGATCTACCACCCCCCAAAAACCCACACAATTAAACATTTTTCTCCATAGAAATCATATTTAACTATGTTATATAATAAATCTCATATCATTGGTGTAAACACTTTTCAAATCTTCTATTATTTGATCTATAATTATTACTTTATTAATCTCGTATTCTTAATTACTATATGTTTATAAAAATCTATTAAATTTCCTAATAATACCAATGAAAATTTTAAACCAATGTTATTGAAAATATATCTTTGTTATCCCAAGTTATTTTGTCAAAGTATTGTCTCTTTTAGTGTGCATACATCATTTCCATAGGCTTTTTATCATCATATATTTTCTTTTCCATAATCATGAGGGATTTGAAAATAGTTATATTATGGGAAAACATAGGTGGTTAAAATGTTAAAAATAAATGAATAAAAGGGGGCTTGACTCTTTAAAAATAATAAATTATTTATAAGTTGTTAAATTAATGAATATACCCCACTCGATACTCTAATATACATCCACTATATAACTTCTTTATGTAATAATGGGTCATATAAAAATGATATCATTGATTAATTGTAACATCCAAAGTAAGTAAAGAATAATAGATATTTTTATCTATGCCTATTAATGAATTATATAGAGTTTTAGAGGCTTAAAATGAAAATAAATCCAATCTTAAGCATGGAATACACTAATATTTTTAAAAGATTGTTTTACTGCCTTTTAATGGAAAACCATTTTTAAATATATCTTTTGACAATTTTATAAGCTATGTTTGTCAAAATAAACTTATTCTTTATGATTGGGACATCAATATTTACTTTGTGTGAATTTTTGGTATTTTTCCGATAAAGTTCATTTTTAATGAATAGTGAAAAATGTTGTATTTTAATTCAAAATATCTTTTTAATCTAATTTATTTATATGATTAGATTATATTTTTAATTGGTTTTAAAGTGAAATTAGAATATATTTTTACCATTTAATCCAATGGTGGACATTGGAATCAATTTCACTTTGAAATTGGACTTAAACTAGTGTTAATCTTTTGATACTTATTGTTTCATAAAAACACGCTATTTGTCATGACAACGGTAATTAATTATTAAATTAATTAATGCATCTTATATGTTTTGAATTTTGTAAAATAGACATCATTTTTGAATTCAGAATATCAAATATAGATTAGGGTGAAGTTTTGGAATTTTTCTGAAAAACTTCAATTTTTGATGAATAGTGAAACCACTAAGTGGTAGTTAAAGAAACTGATTTTTCGTTTAAATGAAACTTTTCCACTTCTGTGTTTTGAATTTAAAAAGTCTGACATACATGGTTGTCATTAAGAAGTAAAATGTGGTTCAATGAGATTAAAATAATTTTTTGGTGAATAATAACTTTTAAGTTCTTAATCACGATTAGAGGTAATTAGTGTAGTTTAAGGTAAAAATAATGTTTTAATAACAAGAGATGAGCTTGACACATGTCATACCCTCATTGGATGTGTCATGGCCGACCAAGAAAATCCATGGGTCAACTTGGGGACCCCATGGAGCCACTTTGGTAGGGAAATGACATAAATAACCTTTTATTTAATGTTAAAGTAAAAATGACACAAACATGCAATGTTTTACTAAAACAATTTTTACATGGGGTTATACAAGTAAGATTTTTGATTATAAATATTCCTCGGAAAGATAAAAATATTTACTACATCATAGTATTTTTTTATAATTTTTAGACTTTAAATAAATTAAATTATTTATGACATCATGATGATGCAGCGATTACCTCATTAATAAAGGATTTAAATAAAATGAAATAATAATGTAAGATCTATGACCTACACATGTCCAAAACCTATTGGATGGGTGGATTTAGAAACCTTATCACCTTAACCTCGAATTATATCAATGTGGGACCCTTTTAATCCGAAACTCATTTTAAAATAAAGTAACATTTCTTTACTTTCCAAGAGTGCCCCTCCTCTCCTCTTATAAAAGGCCCCCACCTCTACCTCCTTACCCACACTTCCAAATCCTTTGTCTCGGCCAAACCCTTCCAATTTTGTCTCTACACTTCCCTATCTTACTCCTTGAAGCCTCACTTTGGGAATAAGTCTTCCCAAGGAAGCCTTTGAGCTCAAACCAATGAGAGTTACCCGATTTTAAGGTAATGTCTTCACTTGAGTCCTTTTGTTTTATTTTGCTTCTCCAACCCCCTAAACTCTTTTTATTCATTTATTTTATAACAACTCCAGCATCTTAAATATACTAGGAAGTTTTTATAAAAATTATTAGAGCTACAACTACACACACCTAAATCTAATGGTTAAAGAACATACTGTTTCTGTGGATGGCGAATTTCTGCCTCCCGAAACGATGATTGTTCAAAATTCTTTTAACACCTTCAAAGGTGGCCATTAAGATGACACTATATTTATATATGATGTATAATATGTTTATGTTTTCTTTAATCTTCTGTATTTTTCATTTTGGGCATACCTTTATAGTTTCCATTATGGGTAAACGCGATATCTTCATTTAAGGAAGTGCGGACTACCGCCCCCTCAAAGTGATTTGATTCGTTAATACCATATGTGGGACGTATAAAGGATGAAGTTATGATATTATATATGATATTACACTGGAATTATAATATATCTTTTATCATTATGATTCCATTCAATAAAATACGAAATAGAAATTAAAGTAGCGTTCATGCGTACGTACGGCTTACCGTCTCCATGAACGGTGCATTTCATTTCTTACCTCTAAATGATTATGTAATATTATAAATGCATGTATATACTGGATATATATGATATATATGATATATAAATCATGATTATAATTCTAGATATAATGGATACATGAACAACTTGTAATTATAAAGGGTTTATTTTTGACTCAAGTACTAATGATCGTTAAAACGACCGTTATTAACTTAAATAATTACATAGTGTTCATGATATGGAAATAAGTGATATAAAAGGAATAATGAAATTTGAAAAGGTTCTTAAACAAGTATAAATTAACTCAAGTTTATTATTCAGGAGATTAAATAACGACTGAGTCAAGTCGGACCCGAGGTATGGGACTTCGTCTCAATCTCTTTTCATTGAGGCATATTTTGTTTAGTACACAACCTTCTTTTATACGGTGTATAAACCCCTTTGACTTTTACGTTTATCCAAAAGGAATCTTTTTTATACGAAGCGTTTTACTAAACGACAAAAGGGAATGTTTTTGTCGTACGTATGCGGTGACAACGACTTCTCTGCCGCCGTGACCATTATTTGAGTTTTTGCTTCCTCTACAAGCCATACGTTTTTTTTAAAAGAAAAATAAATACCATGTTTTACTTTTCTTTTATTTTGGTATTGAAAATGGTTTTCATAATGTTTTTATATCAATGTTTTGTATTGATATCTTGTGATTGAAAGGTGGAAATGTTATGTTTCCTTTATGCATGTTTTTTGTGATATGATTATGTTGAGGTTCTTGGGAATTATTATGAAGACGGGTGGTTCCGTGATAAAATAAGGGCGGGTGAGCCCGATATAGATCTCCAATGGATTGGGTAAAGCAAAGGAGTGAAACGTTAAGGTTTCTCCGAAGAGATTTAGGGAATATACTGTGACGGGTATTCCAAACGTAACCAAGAGGGTTACTCCCTACGTAAGAATGTTATGAATGCCTAAAGTTACCTTTATGTCTTATGATTTATATGATTTATTCATGATTTTATGAGGTATGTTAAAGTTCTTATGTTTTATGGGTAAATTATGATTTCATTATTATGTATATATGAACTTATGTTTCCTTTCCATATTTTTATAACCCATACTGAGCTTTTTATGCTCAACCCATGTTTTTTTTGAAATGTTCTTCACAGGTCAAGGGAAAGGTACATGATATGATGATAGTTTCAAGAAAGTGTCAAGAATGAATCCATGTCTTATTTTAAATATGTTTCCATTGATGTTAAAAGTGAATACTATCTTTATGTAACCACTTTGTTTATATGTGGAATGTAATGCAAGTTTTATGTTCTAATTCTCTAAAACTCTAAACCTGAAAAGATCCTCAATGTGTAATCTTGTAATAACTCAATATTAAGTAATGTTTAAGGCTGGGGCCTTATAGTTGGTATCAGAGGTCGGTTTAGATAACTTTAGGAGTTATAATTCTATTAAATGATTATCCAAAAATATTTTTTTTCTAAAATGATATAGCATTTTAAGATTACCATGTTTCTTCATCCAAGAAATGTTTGTTCAGAATGGTTTTCCGTAGAGGAAACAGGGAAGCAGTGCTAGGAAGGAATACAGAAGGAAATAACCTTCTGAATCAGCATCCTGAGATGGTCGGAATTGGAACTGAACAGTTTGTTGCAGTAATGGCGCAATTGACTCAATCGATAATTGGTGGTGGTATCCATGCACGAGATCAGCCAGATCAACCACAGAGGACCATGTCGGTGGTGGAGCATTTCATGAGGCAACATCCCCCATCATTCAGAGGATCATCTGACCCTGTGTTAGCTGAAGGGTGGATTAAATCACTGGAGAAGATTTTTGATGTCATGGGGTGTTCAAACAATCAAAAGGTTAGTCTCGCTATTTACCGTTTGGAGGGTGAAGCAGATCAGTGGTGGTCGATGGTTAAAAATATCAGGGATGCCGATGAGATTGATGCTATTGACTGGGATGAATTAAAAGGTATGTTTCTTGAAAAGTATTTTCCAAAGGCTGTTAGAATTAGGGTGGAAAAGCAATTCATGGAATTGAGGAAAGAGGAAGACTCAGTGGCTACCTATGAAGAAAGGTTCACTCGATTGGCAAGGTATGCTCCAAATTTTATCCGAGACCTTGATAGTAAAATCAATCGTTGTTACTTAGGATTAAATCCAAAATATCAAAGGGCATTAGATTCTCGTGAGTTTAAAAGTTATGAAAAGCTTGTTCGATGTGCTGAGAAGGTGGAAATGGAGTTTGCCGATGATCAAGTGTTCTATAACAACCAACAGAAGAAGAGACCGAGGTGGCAGGAGAAAGGGAATAATTCTTCAAAAAAGTCTGAAGGTAAGAAAACTAAGTTTCTAGTTTGTGATTAATGTGGAAAAAGGCATGCTGGGGAATGTCTTCTGAATTCTGGAAAGTGCTACCAATGTGGTAATATGGGACATAAGGCTCGTTATTGCACTAAAAAAGAGCAGGGTGATGGTAAGACCAAATCTGATTTACAGTTAGTGAAATATTTTATGTGCAATGAGATGGGTCACTATGCAAACGAGTGTCCGACAAAGAGCTCGAGTGATGGGAAGCAGTTAGACTACAAATAGAAAGGGGTGGTGAAATCCTTTGAAACTACTTCAACAGATGTCGGGCCATCAAATGAAGTTGTATCAGGTACTTTGTTTGTTTTTTCAGATAATTCCAGTGTGTTGTTTGATTCGGGGTCTACACATTCTTTCATCTCTGAAACCTTTTCTAGTAAAATGGGAATACCATCTCAAGAAATGACTCCTGAACTTTTGGTAAAAACACCTTGGGGAAATGTTGAGGAAAAAATAATTTATACGAATCTTACTATCCTTATCCGTGGAAAGAACCTACTTGCAAACCTTATTGTTTTACCTCTAGTAGAGTTTGATGTTATCCTGGGTATGGATTGGATCTCTATTTACCATGCTAAGATTGACTGTAGAGCTAAAGAAGTTTCTTTTCAGAAAGACTTTCAGTTTGTGTACAAGAATGAACCCTTACTGTTGATAACTTATCAAGAGGCCGAGAAACTTGTAAAAGATGGAAATGAATGTTACCTTGCACATATTGTTGAAAACAAGGGAACTGTTCAGATTAATGATGTGCCAGTGGTAAATGAGTATCCTGATGTTTTTCCTAATGAGTTTCCTGGAATAATACCAGATCGGGAAGTTTAATTTACTATTGACTTAGTTCCTGATGCTAAGCCAATTTCAAAACCCCCTTATCGAATGGCTCAAATTGAACTTTTAGAGTTGAAGGAGCAACTGAAAGATTTATTAGAGAAAGGTTTCATTCGACCTAGAACATCACCGTGGGGTGCTCCTGTTTTATTTGTTAAAAAGAAAGATGGTTCTATGAGACTTTGCATAGATTATAGAGCCTTGAATAACATCACTGTTATGAAAAAATATCCTTTGCCTCATATCGATGATTTTTTTGATCAGCTCCAGGGAGCTCAGTATTTTTCAAAGATTGACCTGAGATCGGGGTACCATCAGCTGAAGGTAAAGGAAGAAGATGTTCCGAAGACTGCATTTCGTACAAGATATGGCCATTATGAATTTGTATTAATGTCTTTTGGGCTAATTAATGAACCTGCTATATTCATGGACTTAATGAATAGAATTTTCCATGAGTTCTTGGATAAGTTTGTGGTGGTTTTCATTGATGATATTTTGGTGTTTTCTAAAAGTAAAGTACAGCATGAAAGACATTTAAGGGTTATTTTGCAAACCTTAAAAGAAAATAAATTGTATGGGAAATTCAGAAAGTGTGAGTTTTGGTTGCAATAAATTTCTTTCCTTGGTCACATTGTTTCTAAAGATGGGATAACCGTTGATCCTATAAAAACAATGGTTGTTGAAGAATGTCCAATACCCAAAAATGTAATAGAGATTCATAGTTTCCTTGGTTTGGCAGGCTATTACCGAAGGTTTGTTAGAAAGTTTTCACGGTTATCTAGTCCAATGGATAAGATAACTCGGAAGGGTGTTAAGTTTATCTGGACAAAAGAATGTGATGATTATTTTCAGGAATTGAAAAGAAGATTGGTGAATGCTCCAGTTTTGGCACTACCTTTCAGGAATGGTGAGTTTGTTATCTACAGTGATGCTTCATTGAAAGGACTTGGTTGTGTCCTAATGCAGAATGATCAGGTAATTGCTTATGCTTCACGACAGTTGAAAACTCATGAGTTAAATTACCCTACAAATGATTTGGAATTAGCTGCTGCTGTTTTCACTTTAAAAATTTGGAGGCATCATTTGTATGGAGTAATGTGTGAAATATATACTGATCAAAAAAGTTTAAAGTATATATTCACTCAGAAAGAGTTAAACATGAGACAAAGGAGATGGCTAGAATTAATCAAGGATTATTATTGTACAATTCATTACCATCCGGGAAAAGAAAATAAAGTGGTTGATGATTTGAGTAGAAAAAGTAATGCTTCATTAGAAATGTTGCAGTTGGAACGTGATCCTTTGGTTACGGATTTGATGAACTTTGACATAGAAGTTGTTGGTGCAGGATGTTCTTCTGTTTTGTTTCAGGTATCAGTGAAATCTTCTCTATCAGACAGAATCAAGAAAGCACATAAGCAAGACAGTGAGTTGCAAAAAAAGGTAGAGCTGGTTCAGAATGGTAAGTTGTCTGAATTCAACACTGATAATGATTGTGTTTTGAGATTTGGGAAGAGATTGTGTGTGCATTGTGATTCACAGTTGAATAGAGAGTTGTTATGTGAAGCTCATAGTTCTCCATTTTCAGTTCATCCTGGCAGTACTAAGATGTACAGAGATCTGCAGGAGTATTACTGGTGGGATGGAATGAAAAGAGATATTACTGATTTTACTATGAAGTGTTTGACTTGTCAACAGGTTAAAGTAAAGCGGCAGTTACCGAATGGGATGCTTCAGCCTTTACCAGTGCCAAAGTGCAAATGGGAGAATATATCCATGGACTTTGTTGTGGGATTACTGAAGACATCTCGAGGTAATAATGCAATCTGGGTTATTGTTGATCGCTTGAATAAATCTGCTCATTTCCTTGCTATACGAGATACTTTTTCCCTAGATCAAATTTCCCTTTTGTATCTTAAAGAGATAGTCCGGTTACATGGAGTTCCCCTCTCCATTGTATCTGACCGTGATCCCAGGTTCACTTCTAACTTTTGGAAAGGCCTACAGAAGTTGTTGGGTACTGAATTAAATTTTAGTACAACTTTTCATCCTTAATCAGATGGGCAGTCAGAACGAACAATTCAGACCTTGGAGGATATGCTACGAGCTTGTTCGATGGATTATCAGGGAAGTTGGGACCGACATCTTTCTTTGGTTTAATTTTCATATAATAACAATTTTCATTCCAGTATATAGATGGAACCATTTCAGGCATTATATGGGAAGCGGTTTCGAACTCCAGCTTTCTAGGATGAAGTGGGTGAAAGGAAGTTGATGAGACCAGAATTGGTAGAAGAGTTGGATGAAAGAGTTCAGCTGATACAAAAACACATGAGAACAGCTCAGAGCAGGCAGAAGAGTTATGCAGACAACAGGAGGAAGGATCTATCTTTTGAGGTAGGTGATCATGTTTTTCTCAAAGTCTCACCATGGAAAAGTGTGATGCGATTTGGTAAGAAAGGAAAGATGAGTCCAAGGTTCATTGGAACATATGAAATTCTGGAGAGAGTTGGATCAGTTGCATACCGGGTGGCTTTACCTCCGAGTTTATCTCAGGTACACAATGTTTTTCATGTTTCGATGCTGATAAAGTACATGCCAGATCCATCTCATGTTTTGAGTCCAGAGGTAGTTCAGATGGAAGAGAACCTATCATATGAGGAACGACCGGTCCAGATTCTTGAACACAGGGAGAAAGTGTTACGGAATAAGGTGATTAATCAGGTAAAGGTTTTGTGGAAAAACCACATGATGGAAGAGGCAACATGAGAATCTGAAAATGCAATGAGGTATAAGTACCTCCATTTATTCGACAAGTAAGTAAATTGCGGGGAAAAAATTTTCTAAAGGGGGGAAGGATGTAACATCCCAAGTAAGTAATGAATAATAGATATTTTTATCTATGCCTATTAATGAATTAGATAGTGTTTTAGAGGCTTAAAATGAAAATAAATCCAATCTTAAGCATGGAATGCACTAATATTTTTAAAAGATTGTTTTACTGCCTTTTAATGGTAAACCATTTGTAAATCTATATTTTGAAAATTTTATAAGATATGTTTGTCAAAATAAAGTTATTCTTTATGATTGGGACATCAAAATTTACTTTGTGTGATTTTTTGGTATTTTTTCTGATAAAGTTCATTTTTAATGAATAGTGAAAAATGTTGTATTTTAATTCAAAACCCCTTTTTAATCAAATTTATTTATATGATTATATTATCTTTTGAATTGGTTTTAAAGTGAAATTAGAATATATTTTTACCATTTAATCCAATGGTGGTCATTGGAATCAATTTCACTTTGAAATTGGACTTAAACTAGTGTCAATCTTTTGATACTTATTGTTTCATAAAAACACGCTATTTGTCATGAAAGTGGGAATTAGTTATTAAATTAATTAATGCATATTATATGTTTTGAATTTTGTAAAATAGATATAATTTTTGAATTCAGAATATCAAATATATCTTAGGGTGACGTTTTGGAATTTTTCTAAAAAACTTTAATTTTCGATGAATAGTGAAACCACTAAGTGGAAGTTAAAGAAACTGATTTTTCATTTAAATGAAACTTTTCCACTTATGTGTTTTGAATTTCAAAAATCCGACATACATGGTTTTAATTAAGAAGTAAAATTTGGTTCAATGAGATTAAAATAATTTTTTGGTGAATAGTAACTTTTAAGTTCTTAATCGCGATTAGAGGTAATTAGTGTAGTTTAAGGTAAAAATAATGTTTTAATAATATGAGATGAGATTGACACATGTCCTACCCTCATTGGATGTGTCATGGACGACCAAGAAAATCCATAGGCCAACTTGGAGACCCCATGGAGCCACTTTGGTAGGGAAATGACATAAATAACTTTTTATTTAATGTTAAAGTAAAAATGACACAAACATGATATGTTTTACTAAAACAATTTTTAGATGGGGTTATACAAGTAATATTTTTGATTATAAATACTCATTGGAAAGATAAAAAGCTTTCATACATCATAGTAGTTTTTTTTATAATTTTTAGACTTTAAATAAATTAAATTATTTATGACATCATGATGATGCAGCAATTACCTCATTAATAAAGGATTTAAATAAAATGAAATGATAATGTAAAATCTATGACCTACACATGTCCAAAACCTATTGGATGGGTAGATTTATAACCCTTATCACCTTACCCCAGAATTATTTCAATGTGGGACCTTTTGAATCCGAAACTCATTTTAAAATAAAGTAACATTTCTTTACTTTCCTTGAGTGCCCCTCCTCTCCTCTTATAAATGGCCCCACCTCTACCTCCTTACCCACAATTCCAAAGCCTTTGGCTCGGCCAAACCCTACCCCTTTTTTATCTCCACTTCCCTCTCTTACTCCTTGAAGCCTCACTTTGGGAAGAAGTCTTCCCAAGGAAGCCTTTGAGCTCAAACCAAAGGGAGTTACCCGATTTTAAGGTAATGTCTTCACTTGAGTCCTTTTGTTTTATTTTGCTTCTCAAACCACCTAAACTATTTTTATTCATTTCTTTTGTAACAAATCCAGTATCTTCAATATACTAGGATGTTGTTATAAGAAGGATTCGAGCTACACCTACACACACCTACATCTAATGGTTAAAGAACATAATGTTTCCGTGGATGGCGAATTTCTGCCTCCCGAAACGATGATTGTTCAACATTCAGTTAACACCTTCAAAGGTGGACATTAAGACGACACTATATTTATATATGATATATAATATGTTTATGTTTTCCTTAAGCTTCTGTATTTTTCATTTTGGGAATACCTTTATGGTTTCCATTATGGGTAAACACGATATCTTTATTTAAGGAAGTGCGGACTACCACCCCCTCAAAGTGATTTGATTCGTTAATACCATATGTGGGACGTATAAAAGATTAAGTTATGATATTATATACTATATTACAATGGAATTATAATATACCTTTATATCATTATTATTCCATTCTATAAAATACGAAATAGAAATGAAAGTAGCGTTCATGCGTACGTACAACTTACCGTCTCCATGAACGGTGCATTTCATTTTTACCTCTAAATGATTATGTAATATTATAAATGCATGTATATACTGGATATATATGATATATATGATATATACATCATGATTATAATTCTGGATATAATGGATACATGAAAAACTTGTAATTATAAAGGGTTTATTTTTGACTCAAGTACCAATGATCGTTAAAATGACCGTTATTGACTTAAATAATTACATAGTGTTCATGAAATGGCAATAAGTGATATAAAAGGAATAATTAACTTTAAAAAGGTTCTTAAAAAAGTATAAATTAAATCAAGTTTATTATTCAGGAGATTAATGAACGACCGAGTCAAGTCGGACCTGAGGTATGGGACTTCATCTCAATCTCCTTTCATTGAGGTATATTTTGTTTTATACACAACCTTCTTTTATACGGTGTATAAAACCCTTTGACTTTTACGTTTATCCAAAAGGAATCTTTTTTATACGAAGCATTTTACTAAACGAGAAAAGGGAATGTTTTTGTCGTACGTATGCGGTGACAACGACTTCTCTGCCGCCTTGACCATTATTTGAGTTTCGCCTTCCTCTACAAGCCATAACTTTTTTTAAAAGAAAAATAAATACCATGGTTTACTTTTCTTTTATTTGGGTATGGAAAATGGTTTTCATAATGTTTTTATATCAATGTTTTGTATTGATATCTTGTGATTTAAAGGTGGAAATGTTATGTTTCCTTTATGCATGTTTTATGTGATACGATTATGTTGAGGTTATTGGGCATTATTATGAAGACGGGTGGTTCCGTGATAAACTATGGGTGGGTGAGCCCGATATCGCTCTCCAATGCATTGGGTAATGCGAAGGAGTGAAATGTTAAGGTTTCTGTGAAGAGATTTAGGGAATATACCGTGATGAGTATTCCAAACGTAACCAAGAGGGTTACTCCCTATGTAAGAATGTTATGAATGCCTCAAGTTACCTTTATGTGTTATGATTTCTATGATTTATTCATGATTTGATGAGGTATGTTAAAGTGCTTATGTTTTATGGGTAAAGTATGATTTCATTCTTATGTATTTATGAACTTATGTTTCCTTTCCATATTTTTATATCCCATACTGAGCTTTTTATGCTCATCCCATGTTTTTTTTGAAATGTTTTTCACAGGTCAAGGGAAAGGTACATGATCTGATGATAGTGTCAAGGAAGTGTCAAGAATTAATCCATGTCTTATTTTAAATATGTTTCCATTGATGGGAAAAGTGAATAATATCTTTATGTAACCACTTTGTTTATATGTGGAATGTAATGCAAGTTTTTTGTTCTAATTCTCTAAAACTCTAAACCTGAAAAGATCCTCAATGTGTAATCTTGTAATAACTCAAGATTAAGTAATGTTTAAGGTTTGGGCCTTATAGTTGGTATCAGAGGTCGGTTTAGATAGATTTAGGAGTTAGAATTCTATTAAATGATTATCCAAATTTTTTTTTTCTGAAATGATATAGCATTTGAAGATTACCGTGTTGCTTCATCTAAGACAAGTTTGTTCAGAATGGTTTTCCATAGAGGAAACAGTGAAGCAGTGCTAGGAAGGAATACAGAATGAAATAACCTTTCGAATCAGCATCCTGAGATGGTCAAAATTGGAACTGAATAGTTTGTTGTAGTAATGGAGCAGTTGACTCAAGCGATAAATGGTGGTGGTATCCATGCACGAGATCAGCCAGATCAACCATAGTGGAACATGTCGGTGGTGGAGCATTTCATGAGGCAACATCCCCCATCATTCAGAGGATCATCTGACCCTGTGTTAGGTGAAGGGTGGATTAAAGAACTGTAGAAGATTTTCGATGTCATGGGGTGTTCAGACAATCAAAAGGTTAGTCTTGCTATTTACCATTTGGAAGGTGAAGCAGATCAGTGGTGGTCGATGGTTAAAAATATCAGGGACGCTGATGATATTGATTCTCTTGACTGGGATGAATTCAAAGGTATGTTTCTTGAAAAGTATTTTCCTCAGGCTGTTTGACATAGGATGGAAAAGAAATTCTTGGAATTGAGGCAAGAGGAAGACTCAGTGGCTACCTATGAAGAAAGGTTCACTCAATTGGCAAGGTATGCTCCAAATTTTATCCAAGACCTTGATAGTAAAATCAATAATTTTTACTCAGGATTAAAGCCAAAATAACGAAGGGCATTAGCTTCTCATGAGTTTAAAAGTTATGAAAATATTGTTCGATGTGCTGAGAAGGTGGAAATGGAGTTTTCCGATGATCAAGTGTTCTATAACAACCAACAGAAGAAGAGAACGAGGTGGTAGGAGAAAGGGAAGTATTCTTCAAAAAAGTCTGATGGTAAGAAAACTAAGTTTCCAGTTTGTGATAAATGTGGCAAAAGGAATGCTGGGGAATGTCTTCTCAATTCTAGAAAGTTCTACCGATGTGGTAAGATGGGACATAAGGCTCTTGATTGCACTGAAAAAGAGCAAGGTGATGGTAAGACCAAATTTTATTTACAGTTAGTGAAATGTTTTAAGTGCAATGAGATGGGTCACTATGCAAACGAGTGTCCGACAAAGAGGTCGAGTGATGGGAAGTAGTTAGAATACAAGCAGAAAGGGGTGGTGAAATCATTTGCAACTACTTCAGCAGATGTTGGGCCATCAAATGAAGTTGTATCAGGTACTTTGTTTGTTTTTTCAGATTATTCCAGTGTGTTGTTTGATTCGGGGTCTACACATTCTTTCATCTTTGAAACCTTTTCTAGTAAAATGGTAATACCATCTCAAGAAATGACTCCTGAACTTGTGGTAAAAACACCTGGGGGAAATGTTGAGGCAAAAATAATTTATACAAATCTTCCTATCCTTATCCGTGGAAATAGCCTACTTGCAAACCTTATTGTTTTACCTCTAGTAGAGTTTGATGTTATCCTGGGTATGGATTGACTCTCTATTTACCATGATAATATTGAATGTAGAGCTAAAGAAGTTTCTTTTCAGAAAGACTTTCAGTTTGTGTACAATAATGAACCATTACTGTTGATAACTTATCAAGAGGCCGAGAAACTTATAAAAGATGGAAATGAATGTTACCTTGCACATATTGTTGAAAACAAGGGAACTGTTCAGATTAATGATGTGCTAGTGGTAAATGAGTATCCTGATGTTTTCCAAATGAGTTGCTTGGAATAATACCAGATCGGGAAGTTGAATTTACTGTTGACTTAGTTCCTGATGCTAAGCCAATTTTGAAACCCCCTTATCGAATGGCTCAAATTGAACTTTTAGAGTTGAAGGAACAATTGCAAGATTTATTAGAGAAAGGTTTTATTCGACCAACCACATCACCATGGGGTGCTCCTATTTTATTTGTTAAAAAGAATGATGGTTCTATGAGACTTTGCATTGATTATAGAGCCTTGAATAACATCACTGTTAAGAACAAATATCATTTTCCTCATATTGATGATTTGTTTGATCAGCTCCAGGGAGCTCAGTATTTTTCAAAGATTGACCTGAGATCGGGGTACTATCAGCTGAAGGTAAAGGAAGAAAATGTTCCGAAGACTGCGTTTCGTACAAGATATGGCCATTATGAATTTGTAGTAATGCCTTTTGGGATAACCAATGCACCTGTTGTATTCATGGACTTAATGAATAGAATTTTCCATTAGTTCTTGGATAAGTTTGTGGTGGTTTTCATTGATGCTATTTTGGTGTTTTCTAAAAGTAAAGAGGAGCATGAAACACATTTAAGGGTTATTTTACAAACCTAAAAAGAAAAAAAATTGTATGTGAAATTCAACAAGTGTGAGTTCTGGTTGCAACAAATGTCTTTCCTTGGTCACATTGTTTCTAAAGATGGGATAACCATTGATCCTGCAAAAACAAAGGTTGTTGAAGAATGGCCAAGACCCACAAATATAACAGAGATTCGTAGTTTCCTTGGTTTGGCAGGCTATTACCGAAGGTTTGTTAGAAATTTTTCACGGTTATCTAGTCCAATGACTAAGCTAACTCGAAAGGGTGTTAAGTTTATCTGGACAAAAGAATGTGATGATTGTTTTCAGGAATTGAAAAGAATATTGGTGAATGCTCCAGTTTTGGCACTATCTTCCAGGAATGGTGAGTTTGTTATCTACAGTGATGCTTAATTTAAAGGACATGGTTGTGTCCTAATACAGAATGATCAGATAATTGCTTATGCTTCACGACAGTTGAAAACTCATGAGGTAAATTACCCTACACATGATTTGGAATTAGCTACTGTTTTTTTTGCTTTAAAAATTTGGAAGCATCATTTGTATGGAGTAAAGTGTGAAATATATACTGATCACAAAAGTTTAAAGTATATATTCACTCATAAAGAGTTAAACATGAGACAGAGGAGATGGCTAGAATTAATCAAGGATTATGATTGTACAATTCATTACCATCTGGGAAAAGAAAATAAAGTGGCTGATGCTTTGAGTTGAAAAAGTAATGCTTCATTAGAAATGTTGCGGTTGGAACGTGATCCTTTGGTTAAGGATTTGATGAAATTTGGCATAGAAGTTGTTGGTGCAGGATGTTATTCTGTTTTGTTTCAGGTATCAGTGAAATATTCTCTATCAGACAGAATCAAGCAAGCACAGAAGCAAGACAGTGAGTTGCAGAAAAAGGTAGAGCTGGTTCAGAAAGGTAAGTTGTCTAAATTCAACACTGATAATGATTGTGTTTTGAGATTTGGAAAGAGATTGTGTGTTCCTTGTGATTCACAGTTGAAGAGAGAGTTGTTATGTGAAGCTCATAGTTCTCCATTTTCAGTTCATCTTGGTAGTACTAAGATGTACAGATATCTGCGGGAGTATTACTGGTGGGATGAAATGAAAAGAGATATTTCTGATTTTACTATGAAGTGTTTGACTTGTCAACAGGTTAAAGCAGAGCGGCGATTATCGAAAGGGATGCTTCAGCCTTTACCAGTGCCAGAGTGCAAATGGGAGAATATATCCATGGACTTTGTTGTGGGATTACCGAAGACATCTCAAGGTAATAATGCAATCTGGGTTATTATTGATCGCTTGACTAAATCTGCTCATTTTCTTGCTATACGAGATACTTTTTCCCTAGATCAACTTTTCCTTTTTTTATCTTAAAGAGATAGTCAGGTTACATGGAGTTCCCCTCTCCATTGTATCTGACCGTGATCCCAGGTTCACTTTTAACTTTTGGAAAGGCCTTCAGAAGTCGTTGGGTACTAAATTAAATTTTAGTACAACTTTTCATCCTCAATCAGATGGGAAGTCAGAACGAACAATTCAGACCTTGGAGGATATGCTACGAGCTTTTTCAATGGATTATCAAGGAAGTTGGGACCAACATCTTTCTTTGGTTGAATTTTCATATAATAACAATTTTCATTCCAGTATACAGATGGTACCATTTCAGGCATTATATGGGAAGCGGTGTCGAACTCCAGCTTTCTGGGATGAAGTGGGTGAAAGGAAGTTGATGGGACCAGAATTGGTAGAAGAGTTGGCAGAAAGAGTTCAGCTGATATAGAAAAACATGAGAACAGCTCAGAGCAGGCAGAAGAGTTATGCGGACAACAGGAGGAAGGATCTATTTTTTGAGGTAGGTGATCATGTTTTTCTCAAAGTCTCACCATGGAAAAGTGTGATGCGATTTGGTAAGAAAGGAAAGCTGAGTCCAAGGTTTATTGGACCATATGAAATTCTGGAGAGAGTTGGATCAGTTGCATACCGGGTGGCTTTACCTCCAAGTTTATCTCAGGTACACAATGTTTTTCATGTTTCGATGCTGAGAAAGTACATGCTAGATCCATCTCATGTTTTGAGTCTAGAGGTAGTTCAGTTGGAAGAGAAACTATCATATGAGGAACGACAGGTCCAGATTCTTGAACACATGGAGCAAGTGTTACGGAATAAGGTGATTAATCAGGTAGAGGTTTTTTGGAAAAACCACATGATGGAAGAGGCAACATGGGAATCTGAAAATGCAATGCGGGATAAGTACCCCCATTTATTCGATAAGTAAGTAAATTGCGGGGACGCAATTTTCTAAAGGGGGGAAGGATGTAACATTCCAAGTAAGTAATGAATAATAGATATTTTTATCTATGCCTATTAATGAATTAGATAGTGTTTTAGAGGATTAAAATGAAAATAAATCCAATCTTAAGCATGGAATACACTAATATTTTTAAAAGATTATTTTACTGCCTTTTAATGCCAAACCATTTTTAAATCTATCTTTTGAAAATTTTATAAGCTATGTTTGTCAAAATAAACTTATTCTTTATGATTGGGAAAACAAAATTTACTTTGTGTGATTTTTTGGTATTTTCCTGATAAAGTTCATTTTTTAATGAATAGTGAAAAATGTTGTATTTTAATTCAAAACCTCTTTTTAATCTAATTTATTTATATGATTAGATTATCTTTTGAATTGGTTTTAAAGTGAAATTAGAATATATTTTTACCATTTAATCCAATAGTGGTCATTGGAATCAATTTCACTTTGAAATTGGACTTAAACTAGTGTCAATCTTTTGATACTTATTGTTTCATAAAAACACGCTATTTGTCATGACAACGGGAATTAATTATTAAATTAATTAATGCATATTATATGTTTTAAATTTTTTAAAATAGACATCATTTTTGAATTCAGAATATGAAATATAGCTTAGGGTGAAGTTTTGGAATTTTTCTGAACAACTTCAATTTTTGATGAATAGTGAAACCACTAAGTGGTAGTTAAAGAAACTGATTTTTTGTTTAAATGAAACTTTGCCACTTCTGTGTTTTGAATTTCAAAAATCCGACATACATGGTTTTCATTAAGAAGTAAAATGTGGTTCAATGAGATTAAAATAATTTTTCAGTGAATAGTAACTTTTAAGTTCTTAATCACGATTAGAGGTAATTAGTGTAGTTTAAGGTAAAAATAATGTTTTAATAATATGAGATGAGGTTGACACATGTCCTACCCTCATTGGATCTGTCATGTCCGAAAAATAAAATCCATGGGTCAACTTGGGGACCCCATGGAGCCACTTTGGTAGGGAAATGACATAAATAACTTTTTATTTAATGTTAAAGTAAAAATGACACAAACATGAGATGTTTTACTAAAACACTTTTTACATGGGGTTATAAAAGTCAGATTTTTTATTATAATAGTCATTGAAAATCTAAAAAGATTTCCTACATCATAGTATTTTTTTTATAATTTTTAGACTTTAAATAAATTAAATTATTTATGACATCATGATGATGTAGCGATTACCTCATTAATAAAGGATTTAAATAAAATGAAATGATAATGTAAAATCTATGACTTACACATGTCCAAAACGTATTGGATGGGTGGATTTAGAACCCTTATCACCTTACCCTAGAATTATATCAATGTGGGACCTTTTGAATCTGAAACTCATTTTAAAATAATGTAACATTTCTTTACTTTCCAAGAGTGCCCCTCCTCTCCTCTTATAAAAGGCCCCCACCTCTACCTCCTTACCCACACTTCCAAAGCCTTTGGCTCGGCCAAACCCTGCCCATTTTGTCTCTACACATCCCTCTCTTACTCCGTGAAGCCTCACTTTGGGTATAAGTCTTACCAAGGAAGCCTTTGAGATCAAACCAAAGGGAGTTACCCTATTTTAAGGTAATGTCTTCACTTGAGTCCTTTTGATTTATTTTGCTTCTACAACCCCCTAAACTCTTTTTATTAATTTATTTTGTAACAAATACAGTATCTTCAATATACTAGTATGTTTTTATAAGAAGTATTAGAGATACACCTACACACACCTACATCTAATGGTTAAATAACATACTGTTTCCGTGGATGGTGAATTTCTGCCTCCCGAAACGATGATTGTTCAACATTATTTTAACACCTTCAAAGGTGGACATTAAGATGAAACTATGTTTATGTATGATATATAATATGTTTATGTTTTCCTTAAGCTTCTGTATTTTTAATTTTTGGCATACCTTTATGGTTTCCATTATGGGTAAACGCGATATCTTCATTTAAGGAAGTGCGGACTACCGCCCCCTCAAAGTGATTTGATTCGTTAATACCATATGTGGCACGTATAAAGGATGAATTTATGATATTATATATGATATTACACTGTAATTATAATATACCTTTATATAATTATGATTCCATTCTATAAAATACGAAATAGAAATGAAAGTAGCATTCATGCGTACGTACGACTTACCGTCTCCAGGAACGGTGCATTTCATTTCTTACCTCTAAATGATTATGTAATATTATAAATGCATGTATATACTGGCTATATATGATATATATGATATATACATCATGATTATAATTCTGGATATAATGGATACATGAACAACTTGTAATTATAAAGGGTTTATTTTTGACTCAAGTACCAATGATCGTTAAAACGACCGATATTAACTTAAATAATTACATAGTGTTCATGACATAGAAATAAGTGATATAAAAGTAATAATGAACTTTAAAAAGGTTCTTAAACAAGTATAAATTAACTCAAGTTTATTATTCAGGAGATTAAAGAACGACCGAGTCAAGTCGGACCCGAGGTATGGGACTTCGTCTCAATCTCCTTTCATTGAGGCATATTTTGTTCTATACACAACCTTCTTTTATATGGTGTATAAACCCCTTTGACTTTTACGTTTATCCAAAATGAATCTTTTTTATACGAACCATTTTATTAAATGACAAAAGGGAATGTTTTTGTCATACGTATGCAGCGACAACGATTTCTCCGCCGCCGTGACCATTATTTGAGTTTCAGCTTCCTCTACAAGCCATACCTTTTTTAAAAGAAAAATAAATACCATGTTTTACTTTTCTTTTATTTTGGTATTGAAAATGGTTTTCATAATGTTTTTATATCAATGTTTTGTATTGATATCTTGTGATTGAAATGTGGAAATGTTATATTTCCTTTATGCATGTTTTATGTGATACGATTATGTTATGGTTCTTGGGCATTATTATGAAGACGGGTGGTTCCGTGATAAAATAAGGGCGGGTGATCCCGATATAGCTCTCCAATGCATTGGGTAATGCGAAGGAGTGAAACGTTACGGTTTCTCCGAAGATATTTAGGGAATATACTGTGATGGGTATTCCAAACGTAACCAAGAGGGTTACTCCCTACGTAAGAATGTTATGAATGCCTCAAGTTACCTTTATGTCTTATGATTTCTATGATTTATTCATGATTTGATGAGGTATGTTAAAGTGCTTATGTTTTATGGGTAAAGTATGATTTCATTCTTAAGTATATATGAACTTATGTTTCCTTTCCATATTTTTATAACCCATGCTGATATTTTTATACTCATCCTAAGTTTTTTTTGAAATGTTTTTCATAGGTCAAGGGAAAGGTACATGATATGATGATAGTGTCAAGGAAGTGTCAAGAATGAATCCATGTCTTATTTTAAATATGTTTCCATTGATGGGAAAAGTGAATACTATCTTTATGTAACCACTTTGCTTATATGTGGAATGTAATGCAAGTTTTATGTTCTTATTCTCTAAAACTCTAAACCTGAAAAGATCCTCAATGTGTAATATTGTAATAACTCAAGATTAAGTATTGTTTAAGGCTAGGGCCTTATAATAATCATATTATATTCCCTATTTGTTATCATTTTTTCCATTATTTTTGAATTTTTTTTAATTTAGAAAAAAACGAGGGAGCATTAAATGATGATACATTTTTATGAGTCTCCAACCCATTATATGATAGAGCCCATAAATATCTTTGTAGACTATATGTTTTCCACCCATGAATATTTCGAAAGAACTATTTCATACACATGAATATTAATGAAAATAATGTCTAATGCTTGATAGTATCATATGTGAGGATTAAATATTTTTAAGGTCAAAACATAACAAGCTATTAATAGATTCTATGGTACTTAAAAATGTTTAGATGAAAGGGTAGGTTCAATGGGAGTGATACTGAAAATTGGAATTTCATACTATTGTCTAGATCATTTTCACACAACTCGTGTTATCTAATAGATTTGAATGAAAATAAGATTAAGTTCTAAATGACATAATATAACTCAATATTCTACATAAAAATAGAAATGTAATAAAATGTGAAAAATGTATAGAATCATATTTGGTTTGAAAATTTGGAATTGTACAGAACATGTGGACATAATCATTCATAGTTGATAAATATATATTAAATATTTAAATGTGATATTAGGTTATAAAATCAACATTAGTAAAAATTTTAGACCAATGATGATAAAATAAATCAGTTTTTAAAGAAATCATGATAATTCAATTTGACTACGGTATTAAATTAAGATTTAATACTTTATGAAAACCACAACAAATATTATAATGAAAATAAAATTTGAATGACTGTAGAATGTTATCCTACATACCCCACACATAAATATTAATATCCCATTATTAAGAAAGTATACATAGAGGTAATATTAAAAATAAAAAATAATATGTATGAATATAACCTGATTTTATTCTAAAATATAGAATCTATTAAACTCCCTACTCATTATATTCTCTACAAACAAATAAGGAAATAGAAACAATGTAATAATTTTTTTAAATAAGAATAGAAATGTATAATTGAGTGAAAGAATCATGGTTCATCCCCCAATTGGTGTTTTTTATATTACCTAAATCCCAAACATTAATGATACAATTCCCAGTATGTGTGATAATATTTTCGTTTTTATAGACACCATTATATTCCATTTCTTCTAAAATACATATAATTACAGTGTCCTCTCATATCAACTTTTATAGGATTATTCTTTGACCTTAGGTCCTTCTATATTATGCAACTCTTGGTATTTACCTCCTATTGTTTCTCAATTACATCTTCATGGCTTAAAATAGGGGAGTTAAAATATCTAGGACCCACTATATCTTTATGAAATTACCTTAGTAATAATTCTTAATTATAATTTAGAAGATTTTTTATTTCCTCAATAAATAAATATTTCCCATCGTCAATATATATAGAATTAAAATGGATTTCCAATATATAAGTTCAAAATAGATGATGTTGTCACTAAATTAACATTAAAAAACAATATAGAAACTAGTTAAAGAAAAGAATATCACCTAAAATTATCTCATTTTTAATTTTTTTATTCCTTACACAGTTACTCCTAGAGGTGTATTGTAGTAAATGGAAGAAATAGGTCATCATATTGCAATATTTTCAATAAATGTCCCCACCTCTATAGTATCTTCATATTATATAGTTAGATAATGGTATAGTGGTGTTGGTTGTTATTTTTCAGTATGAGTGGATCATTTTACATGTCATTATTTAAATAATAAACCAAATATTTATATAATAGTTTTTTATCACCAAAACATACAACATTTTGAATGTATACTTTAACAATATCCTCTAATATTGGAATTGAATGGTAAGATAATAGATATATCATTAACATTATATCACCCTCTTCAAGTTCAATGACATGAAAGGTTATTTGTGAACATCTTATTCCTCTCCTTGAGTGGGAGAATATTTCTATAGCTATTGATCCATGAATACATAGTGGATGAGAGTAATCTATAAAATTTATCATCTGACATCCAAAATTTACTATCATAAATTATATAACTAAAAATACAATACATTATAGAAATTATTATGCACCCGTGAGTAGACATACCATTTGTAGGATTTATTATCTTGAAAATTAATTGTGGTTATTTTTGGTTTAATAAATAATATTAATGGAAAAAAGAAATTGGAAAATACGAAATAGATGAAACATTGAATGAATCTCCTAGAAGACATTGAGAACTATGAAAAATTCCAACACAAAATCATAATTATCTTACCAGAATAACATATATAATTTCATTGAGTAATGTTTTCTAATAAATACAATGAAGTTATCTCTCAAAGAGGAATTAAATACCACTCAGTACTCCAACCATCCTTATAAATTATTTTTGTGTTTTTATTTTATGTAAAATATGAATATTTGAGAAACATATTCAGATGACTAAATGTAAAAGTAGATATAGTAAAAATAATCAATGGAAAAATAAAGGTTAGTGAAAAAGTTGAATAATCCATAAGGAAAATCCCTATGTATGACCACATAATTTTCTTCAGAACATAAATTATAAATAAAATCTACCTCAACATATTATCTCAATATGGTAAATATATCTACCCATCACTAGTCTCTCACGTGATCATAAAAATACCCTAAATAGAAGTATGATGTTCCCTCGTCTTCTTATGGTCAGTAGCAATTCATAATCCTTTATCATGTGGCAGAGTTCTTGAAACTTTCTCCCAAAAATATATTTCGGAGATAAATAATAAAATTTTAAGTTCTCATGATGGTGTGACCCCACCCACAATATCCATCACAACTACATAAAATTTTAAATTACTATGAAAAATGAAATAAAATCATTTATACATTGAATTAATTATAACAAAATGTACTGAGAGATAAATAAAGAAAATTTCAACCTTGAATCATACTCACCACCAACTATTTAATATATAAGTGAATTTAAAAGTAAATTATAATGATAATTAAAACTCATGGGAAAAAGATATTTTTTTTCTTCAGGATTATATATAACAATATTTATCATTCCGTGTTTTGAAACATAGAGGAAATATGATTTTACTTATCAAAATGGAAAATTATTCATGAACCAGTATTCAAGATAGAATATTTTTGGTTTTAAATTATAAAAAATAGGTTTTGGAATGTATCTAATGGTTTGAGAGGTATTTCAAGTGCATTGGTGAATGTTAAATAAAAGACATGGTAGTCTAATAGATATTTTTTTATATGGATTTCTATTCCCTAATAGAGGAATGCCATTAAATAATGAGGGTTGGTTGAGAAGTCATTCCACAGCTAGTTATGTATCATTGTGTGGAGGCTAGAGGTCATACTATGGCTAGTGGGTGTTATAGTGTGATATCTGTAGTTCATTCCATGACCATTATGTATTATTGTGTGGTAGAAATTTTGGGGTATTTACTAATGAAATACATTTATGTAAGATAAAATCATGGAAATGGAGGCCATGTCATAAAAATAATTTTACAATGTGGTCTATGAACCATTATTTATTCCTTTTTGATATTTCTTGAAGAGTGGTTGGTCATGTCATAAATTTCATGTCATGTTTTGATAGCCTGTCATGAGGGGTATCATAGTGTGGTGTATAAAGGCCACATCATCAGAGGGGAGGTAGTGTCATGGTGGATTTCCCCATCCAATTATAGTTTTATCATACTATGCATAGTGGGGTCATGCAGCGATAGTTCCAAGCTAGGGGTAGTGTCACCATGACAATGGTGTAATTTAAATATTAAAATATGTTAGGAATTTTATATGGGTGTAGTCATGTTGTGACTTTGAGTGGTCATTAATTGAATTTATCTAACATGTAGGTATCATGGAATGAATATAAAGGTAACAACACAACATATTTTATGGGGGGTGGTGGGAATTCCACCAGAGCATGGTGGAATCATCCAATATCATGGGGATTTAGTTTCTTCCTTGTATAGAAAATACAGGGTGTATCAACACAATTTATATTTCCCTATTTCACTAATGGATTGTCACAAAAATTGTTTATTTAGGGTTTTTGGTGAATTTGGATTTATTTTGACATCAATTTGGGGGCACACATTATGCATATAATGTGTCCTAGGTTGAAGTGCTTGTTTGGATTAAGCCACATTCTGTTGTTCATTGTTTTATGACCATCATTCCACCTAGTTATTTTTATAGTGATTAAACCTAATTGAATTAAATTGAATGATAAATTATAATTTTTTTTAATTGATTATTTTTGATTTTATGGATAAATGCAGGATCTCTGATGTTCATATGAGATTTGAGGAGGACGAAACAAGAATTTTCAAGGATTAGTAGGGAGTGTTGAGGATGGTAACTCTATTTGGACGAAGGTGGCTCCTATAAAATAAGGAATTACACATTCTTCGGCATGATTGAGAATTACTTCATGTTTATATATGAATTCTTAAAATTGATAGGTTTTGAGAGATACCTAGATAAATAAATAAGAGGCACTGATCCTCATGAAGCTATGAAAGGTGCTTCATAGAGATTTTGGTATTTTTGATTGGTAGGAGACCATATCTCTAAAGGGGAGAGGATGTTTGTTTAGTTTATGAGAGGGGAATTTTAGGTCACCAAAAATTATATGAGATATTTGGATCCTTGGTTGGTTTCCTAGGGATGGTTTTGAATGCATTATACATTTAGACCTATTGATGATGAGTAAGATGGTTGTACATCACATGCAAGAGAAAAAACACCATCTTGAGAGTGAATTGAATCCATGATGTGTGCCTTTATTAGGATAACTATTTCAATGATTTATGTGGTATGGACTATAGGTTTTAATACTAATGATGGTTTATGATATCTCCTTGGGAGATATGAGAGGAGAACCAGAAATGGGTCAAAGGAATCGATTGGATGACTTGGTAGTGAGTTTCCATTGTGTTTAGTTTGAGATTGCCCAGTATTTCAATTTTTTGTGAAAAAAAGATGAAATGTATAAATTGGAATAGGGTTTGACTAGAATGTTGAAGACATTTCCATAGAGTTCATACTGGAAGAGAAGTTTCCATAAGGTCTAAGATATAACTCACTGCTAGTTATTGGGAATTGATATAAGCCTTAGGCACTATAGTGGATGACATCATAGGAGATATGAGAATGTTGAGGTTTTAAACATGATATGTTTGGGTGTGTGTGTTACTAATAAAATATTGATGGGATTAAAACCCTTGAATGTTTGGATTAACCTTATATGTTGGGAATAAGAAAAAAGAACCCATATAGGGTTTCCATACCAGGATGTGAGTTGAGGGACCACTATGAGGGACACATGTTAATTTTGACTATAGAGAGTTCATGTTCATATAATTTGTCATGGAATATCATGGCATGAATGTGATACTGAGAATATGCTTAATTATTGGGAGAAACAACATCAAAGTGTGTAATCAGAATTGTTAAGTGGTGAAATCATGTGATAAGTGAATGAGAGTTCTATAGTGGATACTCTCCCATCACCTCACTCTCTCATATGATATGGGTGGGAAGGTCTTCCTCTAATATGATATGCTTTATTATAGTTAAGGAACTACCCCCTGTATGACATGATATATTAAGGGAATACTTCACTTTCACATGATCTGACATCAGATATTATAACTGAGGTTTTCTTTTTACAAATATCATATATGGTGTTAGGGGTGGGCCTCTCTTCCTCTTGATATTATATATGGTATTAATGTTGGTATGATGTTCCCCTAAATTTGATATGTGAAACTATGGAAAGGATACTTATCCCTTATATTATATATATAGGGATATTTTATGTAGTACTCTTATCTATCCCTAATCAGTTACATTGAGATGTATAGTTTGGGCGATCCACCAAATTATGTGATATTTGTGTTTTTTAGTGGTGAACCATTCCCCCAGTTATTTATTATATGAGTTTATAGGGGGATTATGCCTGTGGTTATATGTTATTTTAGGTTTTGAGGATAATTATTCCCTTTTGTGTATGTTATGTTATGTGAGAGAAAATTTCCTTGGGTGTATGATATATGTGTGATTTCAGTGTGGGTCTACATTACCATAGTGATATTCATGGTTCAATGAATGGGTTCCATTACTCAATTATTTGATATGTGGGTAATATTGGGTAGACTCCATTCCACCAAATTATAATATGTATCATATGATGGGTGACTCTTATACTACCCTTTTCATAGGTATCAAAATGTGCAAAGAGATTTAGAACTAAATAAATTAGGTATGATTTGATTTCATAGTGGTTTGGATAGCATAATATAACCCGAAATGTATTCAGGGGAATTTTTTATTTTCCTTATGAATACACATAACTATGTAGTTGTATATTACCAGTACTTAGAGATACCCTACCAAGTTTTATGATCAAACACTGCATGAGCAATATAGCGAACATGGAAAATTTTTCCTATTATAAACTTTTAAGCATAAGATTTTCAATGGATTGACAAAGAGAATCTCTACTAGGATTTGGAGACAAGGATATGGTGAGTATTGGGGATTGTAGTATATCCTCATTGTATTTTATATTATTTTGTTAATTTATATTTGTGGTTGACCTAGTGGGTGATCAATTATAATGTATGCTTATATGATCAAATTTCATTTTTAATAGAATATTTTTCTTTATTTATTTTATACAGTCTAAGTATTTTTATGTGTATTATTTATTTATTTATATTATTGTTTATGGGTATTATATAAAGGTTTCATTCTACGCAATGTATGATTTGGACCCAAAACACTAGTCGGAAACCTTTGGTATATAAGGAGGCATTCCATATGTTATTTAGTTCACTAGTCGGGATAATTATGAGTGGTTTCTAAATGGGGGATTTAAAAAGTGGTATTAGAGCATATCTTTATTTTCCTTACTTTTTATGGTATATTAAATTGGGAAGATTAATTTTTATGATCTTCTGATAGAACTAAATCTAGTTATTCATGAAAACTTTTTTGACAAAATGTTCATGTTTTCTAGGTTATGGGATTTTTACAATTATATGTTAGATATTTATTCAAGTATAATGCATGTATTTGAGATTAATGTTTGTAATTATTTATGTTAGATTTTATTGGTAAGTTTTCTATATACATGAATCATATTTTTCATGAATGATTCAAATGAAAAATGTATACCTGTGTGATATTAATTTTATTTATGATATTGGTTAAATTATTTAAATTTGTTAATAAAAACATATCATGTTTTTCCATATAACATTTCTGTTTTATTCTACATATCTAAACCATGGTATTTTATCTTGGTTTATTTGTCATGTGGATCTTATGATGAACCATTCTATAATGATGGATATATGGTACCTCTATGAAATTGATATATATTAACACATGGTGGGTTAATGTATTTATTTTATTCCCTAGTGATGAACCTTGTTGGGTTCGATGTATACAAGGTATGTGTAAGATATGTGATTTGAGAGGTAATGATTTTCCTCAAATATTTGTGGGATATAATAGGATTTTGATATCTAAAACACATATAGGGAATAGTTTGGGTATTGATATTATATTTATGAGGAATGATCATTTGGATATGTAGAATTGTTAATTTTGGGTATGCATTTTGATTAGGTAGTGGATCACGATCCTAGATAGTTTTATATATGATGGATGAATCATGGAAAGATACTTATGGTATTAACACTATGCATGTGTAGTAGGATGTTTTTTAGTAGTCCTAATAATGAGAAAGTTTCCTCAATAATATAAAAAAGTAAATCATTTTAGTTATTTTTTCTACATTAAGATAATATGTATAATGATGTTTTTTCTATTTATTTGGTGTGTGATAGTAGGTTTAATAGCCTGCAACTCAAAGCTGTGTGACTTGAGTTTTGTGATTTGGTGATCTGGGAGAATACACTAATTTTTTTGGATACTATTTAGTTAGATTGTGGGTATGAACCAATAATATGGTTCTATATATATTCAATATTCCTTAGGAGGAGGAAAGTGATTTTTGGAATATATTTTGGGTGAAAATTATTAATGTGTTTTGGACATATCATGGTGATTATTAATGGCTCACATTTGGATTGTGGATCAGTGAGTTAGTGTGTGTGAGTCAATAACTAATATATTTTATGGAATTATTATAATCATGGTGGATAATGGTCTTGAAGAAGATGATATGTGTACCACTAAGTTAGGGGTGACATTAATGATGGATAATGTTATTTTTTTAATGTTAGTATATCTTTGTTATTTAATGGTACTTTTATGATATTGGATGAGAATGGATCGAGAATTACTATAAATGTGTGATATTAGGACCAATCTCGATCAGTTATCAAGGAGTAGTGTAAATGAATTCATATTGTGGGGAGTGAATAACAGGATATTGTAGTGTTTAACCTTGATAAGTATAGATTTTAGTGAAAGTTGATGATGGTGTTCTTAGTGAGTGAGGAATGAGTAGGAATTAGTCTTTTACATTGGTGTTCAAGTATGAGAAAGACAATCATTTGCAATAATTATTTTTGGTAATTGATAATGTGTGGGATATAGGGATTGAGTGTTTTGGTCTATTGCAGTGACACTAGGGATACTCTTATGACGGGGAGAATATATTAATTCATAGAGGAATGAACCTCCATTAATATTTATAATGGATAATGTGAGATTTATAGGTGAAATGAAGAGACCACAATAAGATGTTAGTACATTTTTAGATATGATTTTATCCAGTTCCTTGAAAATTCCAAATTTAGATTTTGATATGGTGTCAAATGGATTTTCAATTTTAACATCAGGCTTGGGATAAAATTGGCTTGATCAGGGATTGATTCTGATCTGATTTGTGTTAGTTCTCATTTGAGGTGTTCGATAGAAAAAATGTTTATTTTTCACACAGACCATATTACTAAATTTAGTTCCATATTCATATGTTAGTTAAGGAATTTTGGATATAGTTTGATTCCTTTTACAATTGAGGTATTGGCATGGGGTTATGTGATGGTGTATCTATGAGAAAATCCATGTATTTTTAGAAAATAAATCAGTAGAGGTAAAAATTGATATTTTTGTGAATTATGGGATATTATGGTAAGGAAAATTCATAAAGTGTGTTTATGGGACACTAAAAGTATCTTTTTGGTACAAGATTCCTATTTTGTGGAGTACTTTAGCCTTAAATATGTGTTTATAAGTAGTGTATTATGGTAGGGATAACTATAAGCCTTGGGATGAATCAGTTGATGATAATTCAATTTCATAGGATAGATGGGTGCGTTTGAGTATGATCACAGTGATGGTGGTGGTAATAAGTAGGTAACACAACATTTCATGACAAGAACACCATAGTGTTTATAACTTCTCAACAACAACATGTTTAGAATTTTTAGGGAGAAAATGATTAGTTGATCATTAAGGGAAAATTGAGGAATTTTATGGTGATGATTTGGGAACCATCATGGACTCTCATGGAAAAAAATTGTTATGGTGAAATGTTTTGTAAAAATTCATGTAATTATGGGTGGTGAAATTAATATAAAATCTTAATTTTTGGTCCCAGAGAAGGGATTATTATGAGAGGTTTGGTTTTGATCATGATATAAATTATTGTAATATCTATCTGAGAGGGTTTCAGATGTTTCCGAAAGATTATGAGTTTATTTGGGTCCTCAAGTGAATGCTATAGATGGGACGAGGTGGTCCAATAGTTAAATATTAATATACTGATATCTAATCATGACTGAGGAAGGACACACCATGATGAGGGATGGTTGAGGAGTCACACCATATATAGGGATGCACTGTGATATAGAGGTTTTAGGTAACCACATTAATGGATGTTAACATAGTGTTGTGAAGGCATGATAGTATCTGGTCACACCCTTACTGGTGTATGTTATGACATGAAGGATTGGGGGGGGGGGGGGTTCCATAAATGTAGAATCCTATATATGGCCATTCCTTGGTATGTGGTGTCATTTTGTGATGGTGAATTTTAGGAATATATTTTTGGAAAACTTATATATTCCATTGAACTATTTTATAAAGAGAGTATGGTCAGGTTGTGACCATTGATTCATGTTGTGATAACATTCCATGAGTGGAGTTATATTATAGAGTAAACAAACATCGTGAGAGGGGTGGATATGTTATAGAGTCTTGGAACTCATCTCGGAGAAGTACATCACACTATGAACAATATGGGTCATTCTAAGAAAGTGATAACTTGTGGTATTAGGCCCTCTTCCCTTGGGGAAATCATGATACAACCATTAGGGCCGACACCACTACCCATCCTAGAATAGAGGTATCACCACATGAAAATAATGGTTACCTATGAATTATGTACAAGGATAAATTTTTAGAAGGTAACCCTTTTTATTTATGGGGGTCATTTTTTGGAACCACCATGTTCTTTTTGAGTTTATGTTGAATAGAAGAAAAAGGATACCCCCTTTATATCTCCATTTTATCACTCATTTCTCCACTTTTGATCTAGTCTGTTTGGGAAGGTTTCTTCCTAAAAAATTATGGTAATAATTCTCCCCAATCCTCTTTGTTCTTCCACATATTATTCTATTACTTTAGATTACCCATTTAGGGGTTCATGGATTTTATTCCACTATAGTATGGTGGAATAGACCTATTTCATCAGGATTTTGTGTGAGGCATATAGAGGTGAACATATAAGGAAAAAACATGACATTATTATATATTTTAGTAAAGTTATTTCATTATAGTAGTTTGGTTTATGTTTTTAGGGATATTTGACTTAGTAATCCACCTATTTGGGGAAATAAAATGGTGTTTTTTTATTTGGTCCAGGTATGTATAGAATTTTGACCACACCCCATTGATCATTACTTCAATGTCCTTATGAGATCTGATGAGGTTTTAAGTGATTATTAATCAATCAATTAAATGTAATTATTGATTATAAATTATTATAATTATTTATTGTGGTTGTTATCGATTGATATAGAAGCTCAATATTAGTACAAGATTAGACAAGGTATGAACATGGATGGTTGGGATGAGAAGAGATTGGTGAGGGTAGTAACTCCATTTGGTGAAAGTTGGTAACTATAATAGTAATTCATATGATTGGTTAAGAATGATTTTGTATTACTATACATTTATATCTATACAAATAAAATGAATAGGGACTGAGGGTATGATAGATAAAGAAATATATAGGCATTGAGTCTCTTTGATCTAGAACATGGGATCCTTATCACTAGGGGTATTTTAGATTTCCTAGAAACCATTTCTCCATGATGGATATGACATTTTTTTGTTTTAAAATAATTAAAGGGTAGGTATATCGGTATGAGATGAGAAGAAGCTATCCTAAGATGGTTTCTCAGGGGTGGTTGGGTTGGAATGATAGTCATGGACCTAGTGATGAAAGGTGTGGTTTACATACACCTCATATATAATGGGGAAAACTATATTGAGTCTGTATCAAACCTATGATGCGTTTCATAAGAACTATTGGTTTTCCTAACATAGATATTGTGTGTCTTGTAGGTTTTCACATGGATAACGAGTTGTGATGTATCTATAAGGGATGTTAAACAAGACCTAGGCATGTGTGATGGAATAAATTCAAAACATGGCATTAGTTTTCCATGTTTTTAGTGAGAGATAACATATGATAGTCTCAGGTGTATAAGACAAAGTTTCATAGTGCATATAGGGAGTTGTTTAGTCTAATATCATTACGATAGGGTAGATTAGGTCCTACAGACTAATAAAACAGCATGGTGTGTTGTATACATCTTATTTTTTGCTAGTGGGATCTATGGTGGTCATAAAGGAACTCAGTTAATTCCCAAACGAGTGATATGATAATTATAAGGGGTATAGTATGGTGTGTGTGTGTGTGTGTGAATACTATCATGAGAATAGTAAGATCCTTGAAGGGTGTTTTTGACACTTGATGTTAGGTATATGGAAAATTAAACCATATAGTGTTTCTGGATCAAGATATGACATAGGGGATAACTGTGGGTGGCCT
The DNA here is from genome assembly GCA_963277665.1 of Viscum album. Lineage (NCBI taxonomy): Eukaryota > Viridiplantae > Streptophyta > Magnoliopsida > Santalales > Viscaceae > Viscum > Viscum album. The sequence goes on from OY728120.1 coordinate 177,330,511, forward strand.
AATTTTATATTGAATCTGAACATGGTTAGTACAAAAAGAACAGGTTCAGATATTTTGATATAAATGTGTTTATGGGAATAGATTTTTTTTTGATATAAGAACATAGAAAGTGTTTCACGGGGTGGGGAAAGTGGGAAAACATTGTGATAATTGAATGAGAGTTGGATCCAAACCCCCCCCCCCCCCCTTGATATGATATGTGGTTTTATTGGTATGCCTCTCCTCCCCCCAATATGATATATGGTATTACGGGTGGTACACCCTTCCCACCAATATGATATGTGATGTTATGGGCGGGACACACATCCCCTTGATATCATATGTGATATTATGGGTGGGCCACTCTTCTTCCTAATATAATATGTTTTATTCCACATAGGTCACTATTCCCCTAATATAATATGTGGTATTATAGGAATGATACTCTACCCCTGCTGTGATATGTGGTTTTAAAGGCATGAAACTATTTCCACCCCCACTATATGTACTAGAGAATGGGAATTTATCCCCTTAATTATATTTATATATATATTTTGGTTGGAGTGATTATACCACTGATTAGTTAATGGAAATATATAGGGAAGACACTTTCCACCCTGATTATGATATATTTATGTGTTATGGATAGTCATTATTCTCCTTAGTTATACGTTATATGATGTTATTTGGAGACTAATTCCATTGGGTATGTGTTATGTAAGGTTTTATCAAGGAAAATTTCTATAGGTATATGTTATGTGAGGTTACTGGGAGATCATCCCCCAGGGTGTATTATATATGTATGATTTTAGAGAAGGTAAGAATTTACCCTAATGAAATATTTTCTTCCATGAAGGTGTGTCAATACCCCCTAATGTGATATTAAAAAATTATATGGAGGGATAAATTACTCAAGATTATAAAATGCATTGTATTATGGATGTGGTTATCTTCCTATTGGTATGGATATTATATACTAAGAGACATCTACAGTATCCAATGCATGTATATTTGGGTGCCATGTTGTCCAATGTAAACACATGATGGACCAACACAAATGCTTATTTGATTGATTTATATAATATATATTAATTGTGTATACATATGTGTATAATAGTGTATATTATGTGATTTTTGTGTAAACCTGTATTGTTTTATGCTCAGACCCTTCACCGGAACATTAGTTCATGTGTATACATTTTTTCTATTATAATGGTTTGAGCACAGGTTGTACAAGGGATCAAGTTAAAGAAGATCAATAAAGTTTTATATAATGAGATGAGTTGTGTCTTGGGGATGGTGGTAGGTACTCCTTGTATTTTTTTCATTTTTATATGTGATATTCCCATTGGTTGATCAATTATGATGCATGCTCATATGGAAGAACATCATTTGTAATAGCTTGTTGTGTTTTATTTTTCTGTGAACTCTGATTATTTGTTAGAGATGTTTATTAGTTACTTATATTATTATTTATAGTTATGATATTGATGATATAATCTCCCTAATGATTTATTTAGGACCTCTAAGCTAGTTGAATACCTATGGAATATGGGGAGGTTCACCTGATGTCATATAGTGAACCAAGAGAGACACTGATTTGTGGTTTTTAGCCAAGGATCTACATTAAAATCATCAATTATACATCAATATAAATAATTTATATGATTCTATATCTTTAGAAACAAAAAAAATTAAATACTATGAAAATTAATGAAAAACATAAACTACTCTTGGTATATGGAATATTTCTCCCATACTAATTATTTCTCATCATCCACTTCTTTCAATATCCCTCAAAATAATTTTGGGTGCTATGAATATTGTCATATTGTAATGGGTTATACAAGAGAAGGATCCACATAGATAATAAGGACATGAGATTCGTTTGTTCCTCAGAAATCCTTAACAAACATGGGTTCTGACACTTATGATCCCCCTCATTCTTTATTCTTCAATACCATATTCCATATAGGTGGGTTTTTTCCATCGGATAATTTTTTTTGATAATGTGTATGGAGTATCATATATTATCCATGGGATCATGCATGGGTTACACTTGGACTCATTTTTTCATCCACAACTACAAATTATCACTTAGTAAACCTTTATGAAAGTTATTATGTGAGGAATTCCATTAGTAAATAACTTATCCAACCCATTGTAGTATTGATTAATTGATACATGAGAATCTATATATGTTTTTGGAAAGTGTAGAGACCATATGTAAGTTTATTATAAACTAAGTTACCATTGTGTAGGTTTTGGTTATTTCTATGTGATTTACATTTATTTATACATTATATTTATAATTTCTTACATAATATTACATAGAAAAGTCTATTCTTCAATTTTATAAAAAAATCATTATTTAACTAGCTATGAATTTTATTTAATATATTTAGATCATATAAAAAATATCTTATTCATATATAGAAATTAGTAGTATTTATTGAATCATACATTGGACAATGTTTATTATTATGCTGTAGTGACATATTTCGAGTTATTCTAATATATATTTCATAATTTTGTTGGTACTCTTACACAACTATCCTTGATAGTATTCCTTTACATAAACATCATCAAAGCACACAAAAATAATTTATTTCAATTAAAATTAAATAATTTTATTTATAAAATCACAATTTCAATCTATATTTGTAATAAACTCCCAAATATATCTAGTATTAATATATTGTAAATTCATTTTTATTTTGAATTTAGTGGGGATGTTAACAATTAATTATAATATTAAAATATAAAAAATATATTAATTTTCAATACTCAACCTCTACATGTTCACTTTGAAGTACATATTGATTTTTTTGGCCATGAGGGTCTTATATGGTTGGATTAGTTATGAAACAATATTTGTTACTTCAAACTTGAACAAGTTTCTCTATCGTATCATATTTGATAATTAATTTTCAGGTTATTATTTTATAGAATTTTATTTAATTATTCATTTATGATTTTATTTATACATAATCATTTGATTCCAACCTCTAGGGATATGAGTAAACACTTGATTCCATGTTGTGGTCTAACGTTTCTTTTGAGATATAGGTATTCAAGTCGATTCATTATAAAATGGTTTCAAATTCCTGTAGTATGTATTATTTTTGAAGAATATATTATATTTGTAGATAATTAAATTTTAAATCAAAATTTACATATAAATAGGTATAGTTTAAATTATTATATTAACTTCATTTTATCAATGATTCAAGTCAAATAAGAGGTTATAAAATCTATTGTATAAAGTTTTTCCCTCATTGTAAATCTCTATGGGATTCTCTAAGCATGATGTCTTTTGAAGGGAATGTTTCCATGCATTAAATAATAAATTATAATATTTTAATACCATGTAGATCATTTGGAAATGATTTTTTAGATGTGAATAACAAATGAATCAAATGATTTTTATTTTCAAAAAATATATAAAATATGATTTTATAAAAAAGAACTTGTCTAAACTATTATTTGAAAATTGTTGATAAATGATGGAAAAAGTATGTTATAAATTAAAAATGATATATTTATTATTGGGGTGATGATAATAATTTTTGTAATATTTTATTATTATTTATATTATGATCTTGGGTTTTCATAAGGGAAATAAATGACTAAAATATAACTATAGTGTTTAGAGGATTTTGTCTCCATAAGGGAATATTGTTGGCCAAGATATTGGAGTAGTGAAAATTACTTCCATGCATCCTCATCTTCTAAACAAAATTATAAATGTTATACATGAAAGTTGGACAAAATTATATCATGAATGACTGAGAGACCAAAAAAATTAGTAGTTACAAATGAAAAATATACATCCTTTCCAAGGATACACTGAACTTTAAGAGGTGGAAGATTAGTTATAGATTATCAATTTTTTTTTCAACTTATTACAAAAATGCGAGTCATCTAATAAGGTTTTTTTATCATCTATATGTTATGAAACAATGTGAAAAGGGTGAGTCATTGTGATTAAGGATAAATGTTTTTGAGTACATTTCCTATAATGATTTTTAGAAGGTGATGAGTGAAAAGTTTTTCAAAAATATGTTGTATTTAAAAAAAGATCATGAATTTTTATAAATTAAGTAAGGTTATTTTTTTATCTTGTATAATGACACATAGATTCTAGATATCATTTGTCATATATTTTATTTGGTGATGAATGAAAGGGATATTTATTTGATATTTGTATTATACCATATATCATTTTCAATTATTACCCTATTGAATTTCACTGACATTGGGAACATTATTAACAAGGTAGTTATGGGGAAGGATATCATGAAATGGGATCACATTTCTATTAGTTTCATTTTATATAATAATAATGGAAAAAATTTATTTGGATCTAATAATTATTCCTAGAAAAACAAATAAATGGACTATATAGATATAATCACGTTTTTTTATGAAAATAACTATCTTATATGATATTATTGTGATGGGGTGGACTATGTGAACATTGGTATATATAATTGAACCCACACCCTATATTTAGTGTGGAAAGATAGGTAATTATGTTGGATTTATGATTTTTTTATTATCAATGTTTTATTAAAATAGAATTTATGATTTTTGTAAGGATAACAACTTCTATTTTATTGATTAAAAAATATTTTATTGGTAACATATAGATGAATGAGAAAACATAAATAGTTAAAGAGAACTCCACTAATAAAGGGTAAGGTGATAATATTTTTTTAATAATCATATAGTTGAAATGTATTATGATAATGTAGGACTAACTACCACTTAAGGAGATACTATAATTGTGTATATTATTATATCATTATTTGATTTGACGGTATCACATTATATTATATTTCTAGAATTAATAGACTAATTTGGTTTATATATTGAATTAATTCCATATTAAATACAAATTGATACTCATTCATTGAAAGTAAATGAGAAATGGCATAAATGTCTATATTATTATATCTTAATAGGTAATATGGATATAATAGGTGATTTTTTTGGGTTCCAATAAGGGATACCTGGAACTGTATCATCATAATAGAATTTATAATGAGGTAGATGGATCATATTTAATATTATAGAAAAATATTTCTATTAGTCTCACTATAAGACTCCATCCACATATGTCAACACCTTTCAGATTTTGATGAAGGAAATAATAAATTTATTATTTATTAAATTATTTATATATTGAATTTGATATAGGGTGTACTTCCTGAAATTATTAGTATAATTGATAATTTTAAATTAATAATCATTGTAAACATATGACCTAATATCTTGTATTTTTTTAGGATTTCCAATAAATAGATAATTAGTGTTTTTTATTAACCTTTATGTATTATAATAAAATTATGTATTTAACTACATATTAAATAAAACTAGTGGAGTTAACAAAATCAATGGTATATCTGGTTAGTCTTGTGTATAAGGGACGTCTATCCCTTTGTGATTTTTCTATTGGAAACATGAATTCTTTTTCTAAGAAATTGGATGTATATTTATGATTATGTATTTGCGCCAGGAAATAAGATCAAGTAATTTTAAAGAAAAAATATCATTTTTATCATATATTAAGTATATATTTTATTAAATAAATAGATTTTGATAGTATTATAAGATAAATATTTATTATATATATCACTAATTTATGATAAGGGAGTATAAGATTTTACAAATATATTTTTAGTGTTGTTTTAGTAATTATAAATTCCCCATTATGAATTTTTTTGTCACAAATTATCCTTTAATGTATATAGAATTGATAATATTGTGTCATTTATTTTCTTGGTCCTATATTCTATGGTTTCAATGTGCATGAGGTATTGAATGTGATAATTTAGGTTAATTATTGAATATATGTTGAGTTTTAACATAATTTTTATTTGACAAACAAATCAAACCATAACATTTTTCATTACACAATGATTTTTGTGTAATAATTTTTGTTTATAAAGTTGGAGATGATGTATAATGTTTGGATACTATGAAATGTTTCTTATTCTATAGTTCATAAAACTAATCCATGAATATTTATATTATGTTTTAATTCCTTTGGGTGTATATATTTGGTATTTCCTCTAGATGTTGCGGTTAAGTGGTTACGTAATTTTTTTGGTTGTAAATTTCTTGAGGATTTTGTGTAGTGCTATAGTGGTTATCATTTAACTATAATTCAGATTAGTATATTATATTTTAAGGGGTAATTTTATTATATAATTTAATAGATTTGAATATATCTCTAGGAATGTAAAATTATTTTTCATTTTGGATTAAACCGTTTTTCCACATAATTTTCCATAATATTACCAATGTTTAAATGTTTTCACCCCATGTTATAGGGGAGTTTGCATCGTGGTTTCTGGGATTCATTTCAACCATCCCTCATGGAACTATAACACAATGTTTTACAACATGATTTTATAAAAAATTTATGTATTTTCTATAATTCTATTTAGTTTATTTCCCTTACTAAAAACTTTTGCTGACCATAATTTTTTTCTAGGTGTCTCAAAATGATATTTTTGTTATTACTTAAATTTATAAATCTCAATAGGATGGATTGATGTCAAATGAGTTATTATATTATTAATTAATCATTAATTTAATATATCTTATATTTTTTGGGGGTTTCTTATGGTCAAAATAGATATTTTGATGTCTTTTAGGATTGATGTGAGGTAATTGATTATAGATTTCATATAGTGATGTGGAGATTTGATTACCAATATTAGTCTTTTTGATAATACCATGAATCAAGATTTTATTTGGGATAATTTATTAATATTATCACATTATTATTATAGTTTCTTTGTAGTTTAATCATGATATAGTCATCAATGGGTAAGGATATAAAATTTTCCATAATAAAGATAAATAATCGAATTGAAATAATAGAAACATGGGTTGTAAATTATTTATATTGTTTATCTAACCTTAGTGTGTCATATTGTTTCTTGTATGTTGTCATAAGATTTTTTTTCTTAATTTAAATATATAATTTATGGGTCGAGGATTTATTTATTATTGGTAAAATTAAAATATGGTGACATAGTGAAGAAATGTAACAATTAAAGTTTTTGATTAATTATTGTTTTATATGACATGAAATAATTATTTGATAAATTAATTAGATAAGTATTGGGAATCATTTATGAGGCATTATTCTAATGGTTATTGTTGTAATGAATTTTTGAGGATCAGATGTATTTTTATATTAGATAAGGATGATTGGTGTGATATTTGAAATGGTTTCTTAAATAGGTTGGTTGGGTTTGCATGGGGAAGTTACCAAGATATATTGTCTTGTTGAATATAACGAACAAATAGAAATAAGTGGAATGGGAGTAGGTAATGTTTGGTATTGTAATTATTAATAAAATTAATTAAAGACATGGTAAAATTATTTGGTATATAAATATTAAGGAAGAATTATATTGTTAGTTACTAGTGGTTTATGTGGAATGAGAATCGTTGGAATTATTGTTGCTACGGAAAAAATGAGGTTGGTAATTTTTAATGCAATATGAAATGAGAAGATATTTTTTGGTTTCTTATGGTTTTCTATTTTTTTATTATGTGTCTCAAGGATATTGGGGGTTTCATTATATTTTTTGGGAATTGTAGTTATAGATTGTAGTTTTGGAGGTGTTTTATAGGTTTTAAACCCTAGGATTCCATTTTGTGTTATATGATAATATTATATGTATTGTTATTTATTAACAAACCACCACCCATGTTGTATATCTTAACAAATTACCTCATGTGGTATTTGGTGCTGGTGAACCCCTAATATCCATGATGAGGGGGATACATATATTTGAACACTACCTACATTAAAAAGCATAATATTTTTTGATATTTTTTCAATGAATGTTAATTTCATTAAAATATTGTGATACATGCAACACCATGTTTAAATGAACCAAGATATACTTTTGAAATATTATTTTTTAATGTGATACTTATCAAATTTCCATTAAAATTATAAAAGTGAATAATAATGGCTGAAATTTGAAAATTATGAATAATTATTTTAGATAAATAAAAATTACACATAATTAAGTACTTGTTTTTTTATTAAGGTCATTATATTCTTCAAAAATACATTTTCCTAAAAAACAATTTTTTTAAACAAATAAAATAATTATTGTCTTATAATTTTAGAAAATTTATATGAAGAAATGTAATTAAAATATTAATTATTCTTTTCAAAATTATCTTTGAGTGAATTATTTACAATTTTAAGAAAAGGGTGATTTTTCAATGAATAGTGAAAAATTCAAATTCATATTGAAAGCCACCTTTTTGTTTAAAGAACTTAAAAAGATAAATTTTATTTTAAAGTGGGATTAAAAGTTTGATTAGTTCAAATATATTATTTATGATACAATTTTTTTAATATGATTCAATTTTAGGTTTTCAATTTTAATTTTAAAAAATTTATAATTAAGATAAATTTCTCTTTAGAAAACCATTTTTCATGGAATTTTGTGGGTTTAATTTCAAATAAAATTATACTAGTTATGTGAGTATAATTTTATAAAATGGATAAAATATTTTTAATCATAGTAATTAATAAAATATAATAGATATATATTTTTTATCATTATGATTAGTGAGCATAATAAATATTTACCACATCGGTAAAAGAAGTAAAACTATTTAAAACCATGGGGAAAAATCAAAATTTCCATAAAAATTTAATTTTTTTAAATTTATGAAGTTTTTTTCAACAAAATATATAATTAGGGAGTTTAATAATTTATTTTAAAACATTATTTTAAAATTTGGAACCCAAGATTGAATTTTGGGAAGATAAGTTATATTTAATTCAAATTAAAAACTATTGTTTATTATTTTTTATTAATGGCATAGTTTGAAGATTAAATTCATTTTTGGGATTCTAAAAAAGTATAAAGATTTTAATTAGTTTATTATTTAACCAAATAAATTAGATTAAACCAATTTATTACTTTATTTTAAGGTAAATTTATTTGTACTCATAAATTAGGTGTATTTATAAAAAACATTTTCCATTTGTTTTGTGTTATTATATTAAAATTAATGTTTAACACCTATATAAATTAAATATTATAAAAATAATTTTAAATTTTGAATTATAATATATATATATATTTTTAAAATTAAACTTTTCTTTTTTTTTATATAATTATTTTTTTAATGGTAAAAATTTATGTTATTCCGATTAAGGATAAAATAGGTTTAATGTGGTTTAACAAGAAGGTAAAGTTTAATTTTTTTGTAAGAATTTAAAAAATGTCATTGTATGAGTATATTTTTATGATTTCACATATTTTATTATAATTTGTTTTTCTTCGTGACACAAGATGTGATTATGATATTTATATTATTTAATCTTTTAAGTAAATCCAAGTGAGTCATTTCCCCTACTATAAAAGGATACCCCTTATCCTCTCTTATTTACACTTCTTGATCATTCATGTTAATATAATACCTACCAAAATACCTTAAAATATTCCTTATACAAAACCTATAGCTCATGTTCTTTCAAAATGAAAATCCTTTCAAGGCATAAGTTATATTCTAAAAGAGGGTTCTCAATGCAAATGTGCAACTCTTAACTGAGAATTTTCAATTTTGTTTCTTCTTATACCTCCTTTAAATTAATTATATCTGTTTTGAAATAATGAATTAATTATATTAGTTATTATTTAATGTTTTTATTTTAATTTAAGATTGATTTTCCACCTCCTTTTTATCCACAGGAAAACAAATGCATCCCTCGTGGGTACATATAGCATAGCGTCTCAACAAAGTGGTGAAATTGATTTTTCATAATCATTTTACTTGGTTGTTTAAAAGGATGGAACTGATGATTATATACGGTATTTATAAAATGATTATTATTCTTAAATTATAAAATATTATTTATTTTTATTTCCTTCTTTTCATTAGAAAAATAAAATAGCATTCTTGCATTCATACGACTTACCTTCTCCATTATTGGTGTAAATAATTATTTTATATATAACATTTATAAATGAATATAAGAATATATAATGTATATAAATTTTATTTATATCATAATTAAAATTTTGAAATTATTTAACCAAAATCAATGTACTCAGACTGGGACTACCGTACTAAAACATGCATGAAAAACAAAATAGTTATCTTCCAGAACAATGATTTTTATAATTATTTTTTAATAAATGGGTGATAAGGTGACATAATTTAATCATAAATGGTATGATAGATATATGTATGGTTCTAGAATCTATTTATAATATATATATATATATATATATTTATATTTATTATATAGTAGGTTTGAACATGTAAAGTGAATAGTGAGACTTGTTTTAATGGATTTATATTTCAACCCTATTATAATAAGTATTATTTACACATGAACTATCATTAAGGAAATTTTTGAATAAATATATGATAAATAAATTCTATTCTATTATATTATTCTTATTTATTTTTAATAAATATTTTTATTTTCTTTTTTCCAATTTAACATGTTCAAGAGATCAAAAAATGTTTCTAAGGAAAACCGACTTTGTTTTAATATTCGATTAAAAATACTTCTTATTCCATGTCCATGATTTTTATTAAATTATTTTAAAAATGTTTTAATATTATACTGTTATTGATTAAATTCAATTTTACCCATGTTTTAATTTCTAAAAAAATTCAAAAGAATCTTCCAATCATTTTTTGAATGATATTCTTTTTCTCTTTTAAAAAAAAGTATGAAACACATGTTTTCTTTCAACTTATACTACATGAATGAAATTTCTCACCATCAATAATTATCAATGAAATGAATATTATTTTTCTATTTTTCAATGTTGTTATCATGTAATATGTTTTCTATAATATTTTGGAACGTTTTATATTTTGAGGAATTTATTTCATAATGAAAATGATATTTTAATCCTGAAATACTCTAGTGTTTTTAATGAAATTTTCACCTATGGGGGAAACCCATATGATAATTATGATCTACTAGGGATATCATCCAATTATATCATAATTATTATTTCTATAGAAGATTTATGACTATGATTATGCAATTTTGATGAAACCAATTAATTTTCAATTGCCTATGCTATGATGAAATGATGAAATGTTAATGAAACAAATTTTTCAATGGGTTATGTTATGATAATATGAATAATGTTTTATAATATTATGGAATAGATATATAAAGTTTCCATTATTTTACAATTGGAAAAATACTATATAGATCCAAAATATTTGGGTAATGTTTTTAATATAATGAGATAACAGATAGAACCATGACAATTCATTCCACTATGGGAAACATGTTTATGTGCTTAATCCACTATAGGAAACAAGTAGGGATTCATGATCCACTATGGGAAATGAGTGATAAAGAATAATCCACTATTATTTTATGGTCTTATTATTTAAGCTTAAAATATAAAATGGTTTCAATAATAATTATAGTTACACGCTTTTATGACATGAAATTTTGGTTCATGATTAATTAATTATGATTTCTCACATTTATGATTCACATAATTTAAAATGATAATGTTTTTTTTCAAGACTCATCTTTTTGATCTACTATTTATTTGGTATGAAATTTTAATGTTATTTCATGATATCATCACCTGATGCATATCTTTTTCTGTCATATTATCATTGATTGATACCCCCTTGTTTAACCTTATATAGCATATGATCCCACTCTTTTTTTCCATTACATGGGTTATGAAGAAACATATAACTAGAGTATATAAATTATTATTACTATGTGGGAAGATTTTTATAGGAGATATTAAAGAACTTTCTTGAAATAATAAGAATTTATATCTAGTCCCCAAATACACCAATAATTTATAATCCCCGATCATGTTTGTATGAAATGCATTGAATGTGAATATAAAAAGATGTAAAATTTATTTATGAATTTTTTTGGTTTCTATAGATTTTATTAGATGAAAAGTTTAAAAAATATTTGGTTATTATAGTTGGATAACTTAAATGAAAACCCTGGGGATAATTCTATGTATAAGTAACATACTAATGTTTTGGTAAGGAATATATTATGTTTCCTTCATAGAAATACTTCCATATCTTGATACTACAAGTGGATGTGGTTTTAAAATATATTCATCTAGGAGTGATAAAGATAAAAAGTGTTGGATGAGTATATATCAACCATTATTATGATGTAAGGTGATTGTTCCCTTACTATGCACCTTGTTTGACACTCATATGGGATATAATTGGGTTAAATCACATTTTCTTTATGAATAATTATAAAGGATTTGAAAAGATTCTGATCATGGATAACCAAGGTTAAAACTAAGGATTCATAGATTGAAAATTTGGTTTCATGATTTATACATCCTATAATTGTTTTTCACAATTATGTGGTCTTCCACTATGGTTATTGTTACTCACAATATGTTTATTTATTTATTTATGGCTGTAACCTAAAGAAATGGTGTAAATACTAAATGTGATAGAAAATAAAAGGATTGAAATCATGAGAAAAAAATTACATGGGATATGAAATGTGTTATATTATTTTTATGATCATACTACTTTCTCAGGATATGAATCATGATGACCTTCCACATATTGAAGGATAATAATGCATATTATCGAGTCTTTCATAAGGGAACATCCACCATGTTTTTGTGGTACAATGATCAATTATTTTCTGGGTGATTGATTATTATCATTGAGAACATTTCTTTGATTATCCATTTTTCAGAACATGATTTTTTTTCCAATTCATTTTTTGTTTTGAAGGTGAAGCATATCAGTGGTGAAGTATTATTAATAATATGAGGCAAGATGAAGAAAATGACTCTATAGAATGGGATGAGTTTAAGAGGATATTTATTGATTAGAACATACCTCATATTCTAGGAACAAAGATGGATATGAAAACCTTGATCATTAAAAAACGAGTATAAATCTATTGGTACATAAGAGGATAATTTAATAAGACATGCATGGTATTCTTTTAGTTTATTAATTATCCTTGAATGAAAAATTGATAGATTATTTGGTTTCTTAAATCCAATTATGTAAAAGTAATTTCCTATAATATACTTTAGTATCTTTGAATAAACCTTTCAATGTTCACTTATAGTAGATATGGAAATTATAGATTCATAGTATTCCCATAATTTTGATATGAAAATAATGATCATGTCTAAATAAAACTAAAATAAATCACTTGGAGGAATGAAATTCCGTCTATCTACATGCTATAAATATATGATGAAAAAAATGTAATTTTAGGAATGAAAATGATATGTTTTGTAAATAATTAATGGAGTTTCATAAAGTCTAAGAATGTAAAAAAAATGAGGAATAGGTAGGTTAATTTAATATAGGAAAAGAAGATTCGTACTAATTTACCACTCACTCTCCAATACATAAAATGTGTTAAGTATCTGAATTACACCATACAGTGCACAAATTTGAAATTGTTTTCATAAATATCAACAACAATAACTTCTTAATTCCATTTTTGATGATAAATCTCAAGAGATCATGAATATAAAGGTGGGTTATGACAAAGCCACGACGAAAGGTAAACTTATCATCCTATATAAAATAGTTAATGTATTATTTTATTTTGTATCCTACCACTATTTTTTTATATATAATTTGGGGAGGATATGAAATTTATAGAAAAAAATAAAATGTTTTCTTAGAAGAAAAAATTATAATTTTATGATGGTTGTATTTGAAGTCTATAGTTCTGAACCTTACGGAGTTAAATACCTTCAAGGGGGGAGTGAATCAGAGTATAATAGATTAAAATAACCACCCCTTAGGATAATGTTTTTTCATTAAAAAAATATCATCTCTATTTCTAGTAGAAATGAATGAACAAAAATGGAATAATGCATGAGAAACAAAATTTTTACTTGGTTCACCCACACAAGGCTACATCCTAGGAGCATAAGACGAAAATGTACCAATATAACAAATTCACTAAATCTCATTTCCAGAATAATGTTCAATCTAGACCACATTTATTCCCAATATCACTAACTTTATTGTATTTTGAGAACACTCAATATCCATCTTGAATTACAACTAATCACAATTTGAAATCTAACTGCTCTCTCAACTGGAGTCTTCTCATTTTCCTTCAGAAGTATCTTCTTTTGATCACTTGAATCAATATGTATTAAACCTCATTTAGTGAATCAATAAGTTCCACATTCATATACATGATTCATACCTATTTACCATAGATTTATTAGGTTACTAATTTTGGTTCACACAACATTTTCCTTCTGAAATTCTTTGGATAGCTTGTGCACAACTTTAGCAAGTTCTGCTCAATATTTATTCTTTGTAATGAAACTCCCATCATTTTTGAAAAATTTATATTATCACAAGACTTCCTATTACACACAACTCTTATAATTTGTGTGAAACTCACAACCAATATGCAAAAGAAATTTCTTTTGTTTGTACAAAAAATATTTGATCCATTTGTTCACAAAACACTTATTGCATGTCAGATTTATACCTTTCATGAAACTATTATATGATTAAGATCCCTTAGTTTCTCTATGTGTTGATATATTCAAATGAAATGGGTATTAGCCTATTTATAGACCCATTGGACCTATGTGAATGACCCTTATGTGTCTGCCACAATGTACATAACATTTACATGAGTTTGGAACTTCTAATTTTATCCTCATATTTGGGATGTAACACTCTTTCACAGCCACACTCAACTTTATCACTTTGTGTAATGGAAAACCATCATTCTTGAACTAACAAGAATTTAAATCATTACATTCCTTTTCCATATTTTATTGTGACAATCCTGAATCTTTACATGAGCTCAATTTTTCGAATCAATGTCACTATTGTGTGTAAATATTTACTTTTACATGAAAAAAATACATTTTCCAAAAACACATTTTTCCATCCTACAGATTTTAGATCCCAAAAATTTGGAAAAAACTTTGAAACAATGTAACCTTTTGTATGCAATTTCGATAGCACTTCTATATAATCCAATCATTTTTCTTAATCATTTTCCAACATACCATGTTAACAATTTCATTAGAACTTCAAAACTAACCATTAAAACCTACTATGTCAACAATCATAATCAAACAAAAAATAATGAAATGATACCTTGGTGGATTTTTTTCTCCACAATATATCCCTTTGGTTTTACTGAAAAATCTTATAATTTTGATACATTTGTAATAATTATTACAACTTCAAAATCCATTTACTTATTGTTATTCAAATAGATATCAAGGATTTAATGAACACACACTCTAAGAAAACATGAAAAATTCTTGGCATATAAAATTAGAGTAATATGCAGATTTCATTAATGAAAAACCTCATTCCAAAACAACAAAACATATTTCATTAAAAACTCCATCTTTCATGATATATAACCTTTGATTAATCATCTTCAGCATTATAAAATTTAAAACCCCCACTAATTCGTTTCTCCCCTATTATGATTCTCCCTATATCTTTATTAAGACACTTTCTCACATTTTATAACCACAACTTCTCCCCCCTTTTAAAAAAACCCCAAGGGTGCTCCACTGTGGTCTTCAACTAGGTAAAGAACACATATCATCACATTAGGGAAAATACACCATACCTTTAGGAGATGGGTCCCACATTTATACATTCTAATTATAGGGATTCTATCGTACTCCATGACCCAAATGATGATGTTTGAATGATGCTTTGTGTATGACCTTAACAGAATATCTGCAACCAATAGTTCTATGGAAACACACTCTAACTTTACAAACCCATGCTCAAGCTTCTCATTGATAAAATGATATTTTTTTTCATTATTCTAAAGTTATATAATTGATTTTTGCTAATATTTATAACTCTTTAATTACCAAAATGGATTCTAATGTAAGAAATCACCTGAACTCCCATATCATGAATCTACTACTTCATCCGCAATATTCACATGAATGCTTGAGTAGCTAAAATATATTAAAATTATATAGTTCTCAATAAAACACAATATTGTTTATTTCTTAGACAAGAAATAAAAAAACCACCAAGGTAGAATGAAACACCTCATGTTGATATTCTATCATATGATGTACCAACCTAATTTGAATCTGTATATCCAAATAACTCTTGCTAATATTTTTTATTTTATAGCAAAATGAAATACAAAATCACCTTGATATAATGAAGTATTCATTTCACTAAAAGTAAGTGGTTTTATTTTTTATTACTTTGATACCATGATTCAGTAACATTAACTGCATTGCCTTCATCATCTCATGGTAGTTTCATTCAGTTTTCTACCAGATTCATTATATATTTTGAAGTATCCATTCCAAATACTCTTAGATCCTCCATGGAATATTAGTATAGTTAAATAAATGGTTCATTCCTTCCTTATGTCACCTGTAAACAATGGAAAAGGGTTAGTTCACTAATAATTGAAATTTGAACTAACATCTAATGAGTTCAGAGAACTATCTACACTACACTTCATATAATACACTTAAGATTTTATAATCAACATACACCAACGACATAATAATTTTATTAGTATCAATGTTGACCTTGATAATTTAATCAACTCCACCATGTTGAATACTGATCATGTTTAAAAACTAACCCCATCTGGAATACCATGACCTCATCACTTGATTCAAACCATAAAACACCTTTCTTAGATGAAAATATATGTTCTCATATTCATGGTTAAGAAAACCATCTGGTTGATTAATATACACTTCATCTTCATGAGCCTCATTAAAAAAATGACTTGATGTCCATCTTGAATTCTTTGAAACTTATTTAAAATGCTATTCCCAAGTATAATCTGATTGTATCTTGCCTTGTAACATGAGAAAATGTCTCATCATCATCGATACCCTATATATGGGAGTACCCTTTTCAAAATAGTCATTATTTCTTCCAGATCACTATAAAATATTCATTCATCTTTTTTTTGTAATGCCTATTGGGTCCCAATAACATCCTTATCGATTGGTCTTGAAAGAATCTTTAATGTAAGATTAATCTAAATTTTCCCAACCTATTCATTCATAGACTTAACCTAGTTCTCATCTCTATATGATTCATCAATACATTTGGGATCTACTAATTATAAGAAGTATTCCTACTATAACGATGTAATTATTCTTGTTTTAACTACCAATACCTGATCAAAAATAGTATTTTGTTTGTCAATTTCAGCTCAAATATTTTGTTTTCATGTAGATATAGATTTGACATTTTCTGTTTCATCATTAGTATCTTCTTCTGAATCATAATTTTTCACTTCAACTCCCCTTGAGGTGCTCCCCTCTTCATCACATTCATCAGTGGACTTTTCACTATGTATGTTTAAGTTTCACTTAATTCTATACTATTGTGACATCATTTCATTAAACTACCATTCCAACCCACTTGTTGATATATTTATGCGATTTACTTTTTTTTGGAATATCCAAGAAATGTCCCCTCATATCCATATGATTCGAATGCCATGTGTTTCTAATTATTGGGAATAAAACATTTACTTAAAAAGATCAGAAAGTATTTCAATAAAGGATTCTTCCCATACCACATCTCATAAAGAGTCTTCTCTTCATTTGGATATAATATATCCCTATTGGATATATAGACCAATGTATGGACTGATTACTTATATAATTTCTCTAGTATGATCTTTTCAATAATCATTGTTCTGAGTCACAATTTCATTGTGTTAGTCTACTATGAAACATTAGTCTTATGTCCAAGAATAATTTCATATTCCATCTGATACTATTTTATGAAAGTGAACACATTAATTTTTTTAAGTTACAAATAAATATTCCATACTACTGAAATCATCAAATAAAATAAGGTAATAGCTCTTCTCGTCAATGGATCTTGGTGAGATAGGTCCATTTACATTTGTATGCACATGTTCTAGCACTCTGGTTTACCTTTTTTCATTTTTCATTTTCATATTTTTGATAATATTACCTTATTGACAAGCATTGCACATATGAGTATGATCAAATGATATCTTAGGGAGTTCTAAATCTTCATTACATTTTATTGGATCATCAAGGGACAGTTGGCATAGATGGAAAATTCATTTATAACATAACATGTTTTCTTCCTCTCTAGTTGAAAAACACTTATCTTCTTCTCCACTAACAAGATATATATTCCACTTCACTCATTTTACCTATAGAAAAAATACAAAATATCTTCCTTTTATGAAACACATATTCTTAGTAATTCTTATAGAATTCCTAGGTGGTATAGTTGATTGAAACTAAGTAATTTTTGTCTGAGAAATTCAAAAACTATGACATCATCAAGTCTCATTTATTTTCCAAACTATTGGATTTTTCTGGGCCAATAATATTCCAACCTTCCTGATTTCCAAATTGGACAACAAATTCATTTTCAAATTTTATTCCTATAATAAGATATTTATTTCTTTTCAAATGGGATGTGTATACACAATCGAGGATCAATAAACCTTGTAATGTCCTAGAAATTTAGTATATTTTTTCTTTAATTATATAGAATTATTTCAAGACTGCGAAATTTGACGGTGTGTGATTACGAGCTTCAGAGTTCCCATAATGATCCGTTGAAGTTTTTTAATCTTTAATTAGTACACGTAAGCGGTTTTCCTAAAAAATTTGAATAACCCTTAAATGGTTTCTCAGATCAGAAATACGATGGAACCATTTCACTCATGATGGCGGGTTTACCCTAGGCACAAATTAAGTTTAGTCAGCGTGGGCCTCTGGTGAGAAAACCTGAAAATGGAATAACTTTAAATAAAATAATTAAATAAAATTATTATTATTTTTCAAATGATTATAACTCACGAACGATAAATATGATTAAAATTCTGACACCACCACTAAACTCGTGAGGGTATACTCTCTTTAGGAAGACACTAACATTGTCCATCGCGGGCCACTAGTGAAAGTTAGTTTTTGTCCGTAAATAAAAAAATTAAGTAACAATTATTTTATTTTAAAATCCATAACTTTTAAATGGTAACTAGTATTGGAAATCAGAGAGTACCGCTGGGTTCTTTGGGGCATGTTTCACTTAGACAGAGCCTAAAATGAACTGGAGTGGGTCGAGGTTGACTGTTAATAATTTTCCAAACTCTTTTTCCGGTACGTTCAATAAATGCATGAGAAGTGTTTTATATATTTTGAACCATTGCTCGGATTAAAAATCGGAGGGCACCATTGAATCTGCAGCACCGATATTATCTTAAGGGAGACATAAATTCGACTGCAGTAGATCGGGTGAAAAAGTTATTTTTGTGGACTTTTGAAAGAAAAATAAAATAACATTTTTTTTATTTTATTTTCCTTCTTTCCTCCAATGGATGAATGGTGATGGCGGGACCGGTGTTGTGTAAAGATAATAAATGGATTGACTCTTCTTTTCCTGTAACCACACTGTTGGGAATTATGGATTTTCATTAATTAAATTAACCTCATTAATTTCCGGAGCATTGCACACTCCTTCTCCTCTTCTATTTATAAGGAGATCGTGGAGAGGTGTTGGCATAGATTCACCAAGAGATGAAGCCCTAGAATTGTACAACAAAGACAACCACCTAGAGGATGAGACAAGTTCCAACAAGCGGTGACAAGCACCACTAAGTCAAGAACCGATGACAATGATGAAGGAGGTTCCATTGACCGTCGTCAGGGGACGTCTCTTCCAGGTAGGGGGTTGTTTTTATTTGTTCATTTTTGATCCCCTCTTCACCATTTTTAAA
Organism: Viscum album; assembly: GCA_963277665.1. Classification (NCBI taxonomy): domain Eukaryota; kingdom Viridiplantae; phylum Streptophyta; class Magnoliopsida; order Santalales; family Viscaceae; genus Viscum; species Viscum album. Next base: position 177,350,267 of record OY728120.1, read on the forward strand.
ATTATACAAAGAATGTGAGTCAACCGACAAACAGGTTGACCCATGATTCATTCATCTTTGTGAGAGGTTATTGTGGGGAATCTTGTGGGGTTAATCTTGTGTTCAATACAACTATTTATTGAACTCCCTTAATATATTCCATATAGCGGGATAACACGGAGTGTCTGAGCCTAATGAACATAGCCTGAGCCCTCTACTATATTTATTTCCTTGCACCACCTCAGAATACTATGAGCATGTCGACGCATGCTGAAAGAGGAGGGCCACAACTTGTTATCCGCGACAAACGAAGGAGGTGACCGGCTCGATGACCGACTATGGGAAGGAAGGTAGTGCGACCGCCGCGCCGCCGATGAATAGAAGATACGAACAAAGCTGTGGAGGAGGCCAGACCTGCCTCCAGTGAGTTCTGCAGTGACTGAATAGTGCCCACACGACGCCACTGCCTCGCCAACCGAATGACCTCCGGGCTATTCGGGAATCCGGGTGACTAGGGGGTTACACCCCCCGCTTCAGAATGAATCGGGTCACCGCCCTCGAACCGGGCCACTGCCCATGCGAGCTGCCACCCCCGCGGGCCACCAACATGGACCTGTCCGCCACCCTAGCTGGCTGCTGCCCCACACGGGCCGAGCCGCCCCCTTTTGGGATGCCCTATTCTGGTCGGGCCACCCTTGCGGGCCGCCCCCCTTACGGGCCGCCCTACTTTGGCTGGGCCTCCCCTCTTGCGGGCCGGACCAGGCATCGGCCTAGCGGGCCAAGTCCACCCCGAACTATTGGGCTGAGTCCACCTTGGCCCATCCCAGACCGAGTCAGGCCGGGTCAGTCCGACCGGGTCGGACCTGACCCAGACCCAACTGGACCCAGGAACACTTAAAGGGGCATATCATGTAAACCAGACATCTATTTGATGAACCGCCTATAGTGTTGGGATCCTTGGATCGAGACGGTCATTTTGGTATACTCCACTTGAGATTTAGAGAAATTTGGAGTATGACCGGGTTGGATCGAACCCGAATCCAACCGGGCCCTCAGAGCTAAAATGCTTATAACTCACAGACCAGGCATCCGATTGACGCACCTTTTATCAAATTGGAACCCCTACGACACAACGTTCCTTTGGGTTAATCCTTTTTGTATCTTAGTGGCTATCGAGGTAAGAACGATATCTTGAGAGGCATATTTTACGATACTTGAGCACACTGGGTGTGAGTAAACCTGTGGCAGACTACAATGCGAAGAAAGAACATCAATACTATGTGGGTAAACATCTATCAATCCTATGTGGGTCAGATCCTGTGTGGGTCTGCCCTCAGTGATCTTGTGTGGGTCAGTGCATATCGATCCTATGTGGGTCAGATCCTATGTGGGTCAGCAGGGGTTAGTTACCTATCGATCCTGTGTGGGTTAGTGGAGGTTAGTTACCTATTTATCCTATGTGGGTCACTAGAAGTGCTTCTTAATAGAATAAGATGATCTAGTTTACGAATAATCATATGTACTTCTATACTTAAGTTATACCTGATTATGTGCTGAGTCTTCTACCTGTGTGGTACTTCTCTCTTTGGGGTGTTACCTGTGTGGTACTTCTAGCTTCTTGGTGTTACCTTACTTCTATGTTTGTGGTATCATCTCCGTGGTGTTACCTGTGTGGTACTTCTATCTTCATGGTGTTACCTGTGTGGTACTTTTATCTTCGTGGTGTTACCTATGTGGTACTTCTGCCTTTGTGGTATTGTCTTCGTGGTGTTACCTATGTGGTACTTTTATCTTTGCGGTGTTACCTATGTGGCACTTCTACCTTCGTGGAGTTACCTTCATGGTTTTATCTTCATGGTGTTAACTGTGTGGTACTTCTACCTTCATGGTGTTTCCTATGTGCTATCCTTCCTTCATGTATGAGATTATTATATCTTTATAACTTAGGTATATGTATGAGAATATACCAAAGTAGGGTTGATGTCTTGCTTTGTGGTTTTTCCTTTGTGGAACTCTAAGAGACCTACAGGGGTCTTGGGATCCCTACTGAGTATTTTTATACTCAACCCTACACGGGATTCTCCCACACATTACTGTTCTTGGTAAAAATGATGTACAATGTTGATCAAGGCTGATGGAGCTAGGAATGGATGGTGCTAGGAGGTGGACCATTCAGCGTAATGTGACGCGGAGGAGACTGATGGGTGTGGAATGTTGGGGAGGCAATTTGTACATACCCTATAGGTAGGAACCTCAAAGGACGACCCAATAAATATTTTCCTTTTTCTTTCATTTGAAGTTTACTTCTAGTCATACTTGTACTTTTATAGTTGGGCTTGTATTTTGGCCCCCTTTTACTTTCAACACTCTTTTACTACAACAGTTTACCTTACGGTTGCATCTTATTGAATTCTAGTATCTGTGGTTGCTTCTTGTTGTGTTCTTGGACTATGTGTCTATATAGGTTAAAAATGAAATGACTTCCCGTTTAAGGGATATACCTTTCCAGTGCTATTTTCCAGCCCCTGGACTATGAAAGGCGGGCATGGGGTAGTCATAGCATGGGCCCTGAGGGACAGGTCTTGAAAAAGTGGTGGAAGAGGAGTTCGGTTCTACTGAAGAACTATGACTTTGATCTTTTCTGTGGAGGAGTAGTTTTAATTTCTATGAGTGTGGTTTTCAGTTTGGGGAGTCCATAGTTAGTGTGGTGGTTGACATATCCATACACAAGGACCCTGAATTCTGATTTCTGACTCAACGCACGAAAGCAAAGATTGCGTGAGTTTTTGAAATGTTTTTCTTTTGATTTCATTGGAGTCATCTCACCAGGTATAACTTAATGACCATAGTGAAGCTATTCCTTATTAGGATACTGCCACAAAGACAGCCACCCAGGTTTCCTGAGAGAGTACACAATGACAGCCCACCAAGCAATGAGGCTCCAGTGTAGGGACCTCTTACCACATTGGCACCTTCGGGTGGTGTACCAGTAGCCCCACCACCCATTGGGCTGTAGTTACAACTGATGGTACCGGAAGAGGACACATTTAGACTTAGTGCCTTACACGAGTTTCAACAATAGATAACCCTCAGGTTCCAAGGTGATCTCGAATCATAGGTGGATGAGGAATGGATTGAGGAGGCAGCTGAGAGTTCTCTTGAGATTCTACTACTTCGGCGGGATGAAATTTCGATAGATAAGTATTCATCGAGGCATACTGACCATTCCTGGTACTCGATGAATATGATACGATCTATGCTTCGGGGCTCGGACTTCTAAGCATATTTTTTTTAAGGACATCCAAGCCAGCACTATTCCTCTATGAATTCCTATATATGTTAGGGTTCTATAGAGAACCTTTGCGGTTGAATGTTATTTGGCTGAGTGGATACAGACAGTAAATTTTAGTAGTGGGAAAGTGGGAAACTGGTGCCAGTCTCAAAGGCTTGGGCATGTAAAAATGTTTCGGGAGGAAGAAGTGTTAGGGACAGATGAATCTGCAGGGCTGCAGACGTGGAAGCATAGTTAGGAGAGAAACAGGAGGTGGATTACATTTTGACATGTTACAACCACCCCCTTTGTGGTCCCCACAAGGCTCAGGGAGCTGGAGGACATGGGAAGGGAGTAGCTGCATATGGTCAAGGAGTGCGACCCAAGGGCTCTAGGAATGATTCGATGAATGGTCTGTGTCTACTACTAGCTGTCGTATTAATAGACATAGGTAGAAATAATTCCTTCCTTCCACGAATCTTGTCCAAAACCTAGAGTTTCTGGTTAATCCATTTACTTGATCCTCCTGCCTGGAGGTACCTTTTAGAGGAGTCTTGATAATCACACTGACACCGATAGTGTGATATACCCTTGAGACGAGAGTTTCGGTTGGAACCTCTTGGTGGAAGTGTCGAGGCCTTACGACGTTAGTTTGGGTATGGATTGGACATCCACAGTTCATAATCATATTGAATGTATTAGGAAAAAATGTTGTGGTTTACCTACAATGTTGGAATGGGATTTTCCTTGGTCAGAAAAAAAATAAAATCAGGCAGCACATGACAAACTCGTGAAAAGGAGGGTGCAACCAATCAAGCTTGAGTCAGACAACCCTACACTTGTGGCAGTAGGAGTTTTGAGTTTTCAGCTCCCAACAAAAGAGAAAATGTGTCAGGGATATCCTTTAAAAATATGTTTCCAGGTTTACCTCCCTGAAGGGGGAGGGCCTTTTTCTTTGGTTGGGTACTACCGAAGTTTTGGACCAGGCTTCTCTAGGGTAGTGACACCCTTGTATTTTTTGACGAAAAGGGGGAGCCTTTCCTATGGACAAAGAAGTGTCAGTAGAGTTTTCAGAAGTTGAGATAGAGACTGACGAGTAGAACTTTTCTACGCATGACCTGGATTTAGAAGGAATCGTCTTTGCGCTAAATATGTGGTGGCACTACTTGATGGGAAAATGTTTTTACAGTCTTATCTAATCACAAGAGTCTTAGGTATTTCTTTTCTCAGAAAGACCTCACCCTGAGACAATTGTGATGGCTAGTGTTACTTCAGGACTATGAATTTGAGATAGTCTATACTCCTGGGAAAGGGAACATTGTAGCAGATGCACTCAGCAGGAGATCTGGTATACATTTGCTGACTGAGGAAATAGAGCAGCTAGCTGCTTTTCAGATATCCTATGTGGATCTAGATGGAGCAGCTTATCTTCAATCTTTGACAGTCACTCCCCCACTCCTTTAGCGATTCAGGGTGGTGCAGCTTGGGGAAACTGACTACGAGGCTCTACGTGCTCAGATATCCACAAGATAGGCACCTGATGGATTTTATGTAGGTGGGGAGCACATCATCATCTTCAGAGGATGTACCATGGTACCTATTGTGCAACAGGAGGAAGTGTTGACAGAGTTACATATTTCCCATCTTGAGGTACATCCTAGAGTGGTGATGATGTACCGGGACCTTCGTTGTCAGTACTGGTGTCCAGGGATAAAGAAAGAAGTGACATAGTTTGTATCACGATGTCTCACTTGTCATTAAGTGAAGACTACACAGATCTGACAAAAGTCTTATTCTGACAAGAGACGTAGAACTTTGGAGTTCCAAGAGGGGGATGGAATTTTATTGCGAGTATCCCCTCGATGGGGACTACAAAGATTTGGCCGAGGTAGAAAGTTATCACTGATGTTTATCATACCATTTCTGATACTTCGGAGGATTTGCGAGGTGGCATACCGCTTGGCACCACCACCATGGTTGGAGTAGGTGCACGATGTCTTCCACCTATCCTAGCTGAGGAGATATGTGCATGACCCTTCTCAATTCATCAACCATGGAGAGATGGACTTAGATGATGGGGCGATGTTTATAGAGGTTCTAGTAGAGATTGAGGATCGACATGAGCGGATCCTTCATGGGCATTCGTTACCTTTGGTATGCATTCACTGGTAGCACAAGAACCTCCAGGAGAGCACATGTGAGCGGGAGGCTCAGATTCGTTCCCAGTACCCCCATTTGTTTCCTTAGTCTATGTTGTGATTTTTGGGGATGTAAATCCCTAAGGTGGGGAGAATGTAATATCCTGGAAATTCCATATAATTTTTTTTAAATTATATGGAATTATTTAGAGACCGAAAAATTTAACGGCACACAATTCCGAGGCCTGGAGTTACCGGAATGATCCATCAAAGTTTTGTTAATCTTTAATTAGCGTGCATAAGCAGTTTTCATAAAAAATTGGAATAACTCTTAAATGTTTACTCGGATTAGAAATCTTAAGGAACTGTAGCGCTCAGGGTGGTGGGTTTACCCTAGGAGCGACTTATTTTGAGTCAGTGCGAGCCTCCTGTGAGAAAACCCCAAAATGGTATAATCGTAAAAAACTAATTAAATAAAATTATTTTATTTTTCAAATGCTTATAACTCACAAACAGTAACTCGGATTAAAAATCAGATACCACCACTGAACTCATGAGGGTATTCACTCTTTAGATAGATAATAACATTGGCCAGTGCGGGGCACCAGTGAAAGTTAGTTTTTGGATGTAAATAAAAAAATTATTTGACAATTATTTTATTGTAAAATCCATAACTTTTTAATGGTAACTCGTATTGGAAATCAGAGAGTACCATTGGGGTTTTTGGGGCGAGTTTCACTTAGGTAGAGCCTAACCTCGACCAGCGTTGGTCGAGAGTGACTGTTAATAAATTTCCAAACTTTTTTTCGGGTACATTTAGTAAAGGCTTGAGCGGCGTTTTCTAACTTTTGAACTGTTACTCAGATTAAAAATCCAAGGGAACCGTTGAATCCAAAACATTGAGATTCACTTAAGGGAGGCATAACTTTGACCATGATAGGTTGGGTGGAAAATTTATTTCTATGGACTTTTGAAAGATTAATAAAATAACATGTTTGTTATTTTATTTTCCTTCTTTCCTCCAATAGAAAAACAAAGCTGGCAGGAACAACGATGTGTTAAGACAATAAATGACTTGACTCTTCTTTTCTTGTAACCACACCATTGGGAATTTAGGAGGTTCAGTAATTAAATGAACCTCATTAATTCCCTGAGCGTTGCACAATATTTCTCCTCTATTATTTATATGGAGATCGGGGAGGGGTGTTGGCACGACTTCACCAAGCAATGAAGCCCTGGAAAAGTACCGCAATGCCAACCACCTAGAGGACGAGACTGGTTCCAAAAAGCAGTGACGAGCGCCAAATAGTCATGAACTGACAACAACGATGAAGGAGGTTTCATTGACCATCATCAGCAGACATCTCTTCTAAGAAGGGGGTTATTTTAATTTGTGCATTTTTGATCCCCTCTTCCCCATTCTTGAAATTATATGAAGAACACAGGTCAACCAACTAATGATTTGACCTATGGTTCATTCATAATTACGGGAGGTTATTTCGGGGAATCTTGTGAGGTTAATATTGTGTTAAATACAACTATTTATTAAACTCCCTTAATATCTTCCATATTGAGAGCTAATGTAGAGGGTGCAAGCTTAATGAACCCGACCCGAACCCTCCGCAATCTTGCTTTCCTTGCACTAGCTTGGAAGACTGCAATCACATCAATGAATGCCGCAAGAGGAGGGCTTTGGCTCATCAGCCACACCAAATGGAGGAGGCAGTCGACACGAAGGCCGACCGCAAGAAGGAAGGTGGTCACACCGCCATGCCACCGACGAATGGATGGCGCGATTGAAGCTGAGGTGGAGGCCGAACCCACCTCCGATGAGTTCTGTGGTGACCGAGTGACACCCACATGGTGTCGCCACCTCTCCAACTGAATGACCTCTAGCTGTTCTGGAATATGAGTGACCGGGGGGTTACACCCCCCACGTCATAACAAACCAGGACGCTACCCTCAGAGTTGGCTTCCGCCCTCAGAGAGGGCCGCTGCGCTCGGAGTGGGCTGCCACCCTCGTAGCGGGCCTCCGCCCTCAAACCAAGATGCTACCCCAGGGATCCACTGCCCCAGTGGGCCTCTGCCTCAAACCGGGCCACCGCCTTAGCAGGCCGCCACCTCATTCGGGTTGGGGCTCCCCCTTGCGGGCTTCCCTCTTCGGGCCAGGCCGCCCTTGTGGGCCTACCCCTTGCGAGCTTCCCCCCTTGTGGGCCACCCTATTCTTGATGGGCTACCCCTCTTGTGGACTGGACTAGACATCAGCCCAGCTGGCCGAATCCACCCCGGCCTAGCCCAGACCGAGTCGGGCCGGGTCAGTCTGGACCCGGACCCAACCGGACCCACGAACACTTAAAGGGGCATATCTTGAGAACCGAATGTTTTTTTGATGAACCGTTTCCATCATTGGGATGCTTGGATCAATATAGTCCTTTTTTTATATTCCACCTAAGATTTGGAGAAAGTTGGAGTATGTTTGGGTTTGATCAAACCTCAGTCCAACCAGGACCTTAGAGCTAAAACGATTATAACTCATAGACTGAGCGTTCGATTGATGCACCATCTGTCACATTGAACCCTTAAGACATGGTTGTCATTTGGGTTAATACTTTGTAGAGATTAGTGGTAGTTGAGGTAAAACCAATATCTCGAGGTTCAGATTCTACAAAAGTTGAGTGCACAGGGTGTAAGGAAACCTGTGGCAGGCTGCAATGTGAAGAAAGAACATTGATCCTATGTGGGTTAGAATTTATCAATCCTATGTGGGTCAGATCTTGTGTGGGTCAGTGCTCAGCGATCCTATGTGGTTCAGCGCATACCTATCCTATGTGGGTCAGTGAGGGTTAGTTACCTATCGATCTTGTGTGGGTAAGCAGCAGTTAGTTACCTATCGATCCTATGTCGGTTAGCAGTAGTGATTATTAATAGAATAAGATGATCTAGTTTACGACTAATCATCTGTACTTCTGTACTTAAGTTAAACCTGATTGTGAGATGATTCTTTTACCTATGTGGTACTTCTATCTTAGCGGTGTTACCTATGTGGCACTTCTAGCTTCATGGTGTTACCTTTGTGGTACTTCTATTATTGCGGTATCATCTTCGTGCTATTACCTATGTGGTACTTCTATCTTTGTGGTGTTACCTGTGTGGTACTTCTATCTTCGTGGTGTTACTTATGTGGTACTTCTATATTTGTGGTGTTACCTATGTGGTACTTCTATCATCATGGTGTTACCTATGTGGTACTTTTGCCTTTGTGGTATTGTCTTTGTGGAGTTACCTGTGTGGTACTTCTATCTTTGTGGTGTTACCTGTGCGGTACTTCTACCTTCATGGAGTTACCTTCGTGGTTTTATCTTCGTAGTGTTACCTGTGTGGTACTTCTACCTTCGTGGTGTTACCTACGTGGTGTCTTTCCCTCATTTATGAGATAAGTATATCTTGATAACTTAGGTATATGTATGAGCATATACCTAAGTAGGGTTAATGTATTTCTTTGTGGTTTTTTCCTTTGTGGAACTCTAGGAGACCTACAAGGGTCTTGGGGTCCCTACCGAGTATTGTTATACTCACCCCTGCACGGGATTCACCCGAACCTTATTGTGTCTGGTGCAGACGATGTACAACATTGATCAAGGCTGAGGGATCTAGGACTAGACGGTGCTCGGAGGTGTACCATTCGGCATAATGTGACATAGAGGAGACTGACGGGCGTGGAGTGCTGAGGGGGAAATCTATACCTACCCTACATATAAGAACCTCATAGGACAACCTAGTAGCTAGCTTGATTTTTTCATTCAGTTGTATTTTTCTTCGAGTCGTACTTTTACTTTATAGTTGGGCTTGTATTCTATCCCCTTTTTTACTTTCAACACTCTTTTACTACAGTAGTTTACCTTGTGGCTGCATCTTATTGCATTCTAGTCTATGTGGTTGCTTCCTGTTGTGTTCTTGGACCGTGTGTCTGTGTAGGTTAAAAAGTAAATTCCTTCTCATTTAAGGGTTACGCCTTTCTGCTGCTAGTCACCAACCCTTGACCTATGGAAGGTGGGCTTGGGGTAGTCACAACACGGGCCCCGAGGGACGAGTCATGACACACCTGAACAATCTAATGCTTTATGGTAAATCTCCATAACCACTACCATCTTAGATATTTTATTTTTGATCAATGTTGTTGACTTAATACCTGATATGGATTCCTAATCATGAACTTCCTAAAAGTATGATGGACCATATTCATCTAGCAGAGGTGAAAATTGATTTTACATTTTCATCTCATTTGATGATACATTGTGATACTTCTTATGACCACATTTATTTTTCTTCGACACATTTATCTACATTATTTATGAGAAATATTTTTCCATATGTTCGAATCTTACAAACCAAAAATAGTGACAATAAAATGATATCTTGGAATATTGAGAACTGTAAGACTAACTTTGTTGGTATTGTATCATTCAATACCTTTTTTCAATGGAACATAACTTTTGATAATGTACCATCGTGGCACAACCATTACACCTAACATAATTTATATTTCTAAAAATTTATGTATGAGATATTATAAGATGAATCATATAATGATTATGATTATTCCTTGTAGATAAATAACCATTCAAACTCAGAGTGAGTGATTATGGTCTGACCAAAATCACCCCAACTTTTGGTTTTCAATAAATCCCCATACCTTCCACATTATTTGGAAATGGATATTTCTTATATTCTACTAGAAATCTATGCTTCACCTCTATCTTTCCAGTTAAATGGATATTCTTCTTTCCAGATTTCATACATGGGGTCGATAGTTTTTATTTCTGAACCTCATATTCTCGTCACTAGTTGATGGAATCCCCTTAATGTTCTTAGATATGTTCTATATGATATTTCACTATGTTATTGAAACCATCGATCACCCCTTTATATTCATCATATTTGATCTTGTACTCACCAACCATTTACGAGTTCTATAGAATTGAAGATTTAAGCATCTAAATTTATTCCTCTATATTAGAATTCTTTTCTTCTTGCTAATTCATATAATTCTTGGAATCATGAAACACTATATTTTATTTATTTTTTTCTCATCTCTTAAAACATATATCTTCACAAGACCGAAATCAAATTCATGCTTCATATCAAATCATCCTTCAAAATTTTCTTCATCAATTTTTCTTCCTTCCCCTTTCAAGGAGCTACCTACAACTGCCACCATAATATTCTCTCCATGATCTTTGAATATCTCAATCTCTTTAACCTCAGATTCTACCAAACTATCATTTTCTTATGAATTTTTTTTATAAATTTCTCTACAATTTTTCTTGCTTTTAACATAGGATTAAGACTTATTAAAGGGAATTTAATATTAATTTTTATCATCTTTTTGAAACTTCTTGGGAATATTTCCTCATGATGGATAACCTTTCAACATAAAAATCATACTTGTGGGAGTTTTTCTTTGAAATTGCTTTTTCTTCTTTGTAATTTTTATGAATGGAATGACATGAATTCATCTATATCATCTTACTCCTTCCCATCATCAATATTAAGCTTCTTCATGGCCTTGAATTCTATTTCTTTAGAATTCCCATTTTTACATACTCATTATCATCCTTTATCATCCAATGAGAAATAATAGTACAGTGAAATATTTCCAATGTTAACAACTTTGTATATTTTTCTTCCAACAAAAAATATTTCAGATTGAACTAAGGTGGAATTATTCTCAATATGTACTTAATAATATTTACATATTGTTTAATTTCTCTAAGAAATCTCTTGTATTCCACAACAACATTCACCCAATAAAATATTGTATTAATATACACTTCATGGTGTATTACTAGGGAATCATAATTTTAAAATTGAATCTACCGCTTTTCTATGACCTTTTTGTCTCCAACATAAATATTTAGCAACTTTTCCTACATATAAATTGATTTCTTTCATGAAAAATACTTCATATAGATTTAATTGGATATGGATACCCCTAAAACATTGATTCCTTTGGTGTGCACATCTAATTGCCTTCAGTAAGATTCTGATAAAGCACCACTATCCACACTATCCTCAATACCAAGTATCAATAATATAATGACAACCACTCCAAATGATCAGAAGTGGTGCTGCATATGATTCTTCTATAATTGAAAATATTTTCCAATGAAGATAATAATTATTTTATTACTGAAAACCACCATTATAACACTATAGAGTGAAAAATTAAATTATCCTTAGATATCATACTATTTTTAGATGTAAGAACCCGGGTCTTGGTTTTCAGGTACGTCTTTCTTTTTCTTGGTGTTTTTGAGAAAAGAGGGGTTTCTGGAAATTTTTGAAGTACACACCGTGTACTTTCTGAGTACACACCATGTACTCCCTTGCTGTGCCAGGCCATGTACTGGCGGTGTCTGGGCCACACACATGGTGTGTAGAGGCGATGTGGCAGCCACTCAAAGTGGAGTATGGAAAAAATAGAGTACACACCGTGTACCCCAGAAGTACACACCGTGCATTTTTTTCATTAAACGGACCGGGGTCACGCCTGACAGACAAAATGCTCTCCTTCATCAGGTTCTTTGTCTGAGAGCGACATGTACGACTGCGATTCTTCTCCGGATTCCTGAGTCTCCGTCCGTGCTCCGAATCGACCGCTGTCTAATGCATTGGAACCGCGACGGTGAGTTCTTCCTTCTCCTAGAGCATTGTTTTCAAATTTCTCTTCTTTCTCAAGATATCATTGGTTGAGAATTTTTGATGTTTTCTCAGATCCTAGATGTTCTAAGGAGAATCAATCATCATGGTTCACGTATATCATTCTCCTAGCATCGAGGTAGGTGGTTTGTGCCTTTTTGTAGGAAGTATTTGAATATTTTGTGAAATTCCACCAATTCCCTTGAACGAGGTATATTGTGTGTTTCCTATTTTCCCTTATTGTTTCCTATTTTGCTTAATTACTTGAGTAGGTGTCATTGCTTGTGAATAGGGTAATCTTTACTTTACTCTGGATGTTTTTCCATGCTTGTTTTGCTTGTTTGGCGTTTTCAAGTTTCCATGCCTAGTTGTAGGATAGTGGAACTGTTGTACTATTATGCTGTTGTGCCTTAGAATGATATCCAAGTAGTTCTTGAGGTTTACTTGGGCCGATACGTGTGCTATTCATGTTTGTATTACACAGGGCTGTGAGAACCTAGTGTAGTGGACCATAGGGATAATGGACGTAAGGACTTCTATAGAGTGTCTTTAATTTACGATTCAAGACCACAGGGGGAATTGACGTTGAGTGCTTCCTCAAAGAGTTTGTAGTTCCTTGATGCAGGACACATGGGGAATTGACGTTGAGTGCTTCCCTAGAGATCCTTTAATATAATACGAGACTATAGAGGGAATTGACAGTGAATGCTTCCTTAGAGAGTCTATTCTATAGCTAAACTAGAGGGGTGATACTATGTGTGCCTCCCAGAGGGTTTCCAGTACTTTTAGGTTGAACCTTAAGGGTTAGACTGTGAGAACTACCCGAAGGTTAACTTTTTGTTCTACTTGCTTGAGTGGCTGTTTCTTATTTGTAGAATATATGCTAGAAACCGTGGATTGTTACTAATGTTTATTATTCTGTTTACTGCTTACTGTTTACTGCTTATTGTACTTTATCTACCAAATATTCACTGACTGTTAGGCACAAATCTTTGGGTGGTTGCCTATTGGGACTTTGTATCACACCCTGTTTGGGTCATGTTTTTTGGCCCAAACAGATTATATTGTTGCAGGTATAGATAAGGGAAAGCGCCCTTCTACTTCAGGTTCTTGATTGCTGTTGAGATGGAGAGCATGGGACTAAGCCGAGGCTTTCGATGCTGAGGAGTCGCTCATCTGTTTTTCTTTTGTACTTTGGTTTAGTACTGTTTCAGCATTGTGAATTTTTTGTCTGTTTTCCTAGACATATATACATATCATGCATCATTGTTATATATGTGTGCTCCAGTTTTCTTCTTTCAGTCTTCTGCTGTTTATTTCTGTATGGACTATTATGACTTCCACTGTTGTGTGTTGTTTACATTCACTGTGTACTTTCCAATGAGGGAATAGTTTCCCCACTATCACACCCAAGGCCATCGCTACTAGTCAGAAGCCTCTAGTGTTCAGGGAAATGCGCTTGAGGCCATGTGACCAACCGGGTACATGGAACCTCTGGGTGGATTCTGGAACCGGGACATTACAAAGTGGTATCAGATGAGTTCTTTTCTCTTGATTTACTGTTTGGAGCCTTCAGCCAGGGATAGGATGGATTATGTACTTAGTATTAAGCTGTGCTCGGGAGTAGCTAACCCATGTACAAGGGAAATCCATACTACCTCATTTATTGTAGTTTTCTGATTTTGAGATTTTACGGTTGATATGATTTCACCTAGAGTGATTCACATGCCTTGTGTTGCTATTACTGTTGATATTGTGGTTCTATTTCTGTCGCAACCTGATGAGATGAGGGTATGCCATCGCATGCATCATATAGTCACTTGTTATAAATCACATTCCATGCATTCTTTCCATGCCATCTAGGGTGCACTTGCGATTTCATGTTTTTGTGATAGACCTTGTGTAGATTATGAATTCTGTTGTGATATATGCTTTGATAGAATCTCTACTATTTGATAGAGGACTTTTGTATTGTACCTTGCTTAAATGAATGAAATTTTTTGTTCTTGAGGTATTATGGGCCCTCTTGAATCGGAAATTGTTGAATCATTGACCCGTTTTTCCTATATGAATATACTGGATGCCAAGATTTGATTCGTGGGGAGTATGTGCCCTCATGAATCAGAATTTGGCACCATTATTCATGTTTTTCAGTGTTTTCTGGGCTTTGGTGTAGTTTCAGAGCTACTGCCCAAAAAAACCCAGAATACACAGTGTGTACTTTATATATACACGCCGTGTAGTTTTAAACTGTGTCACTGACTGTGTGAGTAGAAACAAGGGTTGTGAAAATCTCCAAGAACACGCTGTATCTGGTAGGTTCATGTCGTGTAGTATAGAGCCGTGTACCCGACCGTGTCACTAACAACATGGGCCGGGGAATCTCGAGTAGAACACTCCGTGTTAGTAAAGAACACGTCATGTAGTCTTGTTCCAGGTACCCGACCGTGTCACGAACAACACGGGTCAGTGTCATCCCCTCCTATACACACCGTGTTTGTTCAGAACATGATGTGTAAGGGTCAACCGTGTACTTGTCCGTGTCTCCAATGACAAGGGTCATAAAAATATTCAAGTACACGCCGTGTTTGTTAGGAACACGTTGTGTAGTCTCAGCCGTGTAATCGGCCGTGTAACTAACAACACAGGTCGTTGAAACCTTGTATACTACACACCGTGTCCATAGGGAACACGCCTTGTAGTATCAGTTTAAGAAGACCATGTGGGTTAGTAGGGAAATGAGACTCGAGCATGAGAATAAAGTTAAGTACACGCCGTGTAGAGTTTATACACGCCGTGTAGTCATGTTTTGTAAAACTTGAGTGTTTCCTTCTCCTATTTTTGTTTTGTAATCCTTTGTTATCTGTCCTTGATATTCCTAATCTAAGGTATGATTTTGATCTTTCAGAGCTATGCCTCCGAGACGTCCTTCGGTTGTACGTCAGTTGTTAGGCAGTGATCAGATGCCAGATATGGCTTATCAGGGACTTCCTGCCGATCCTCTAGTTGGGCCATCTTTGGCACCGGCTATCGTAGCAGTTGCAGGTGCTGATGCATAGTTCAAGGAAGGATTTATGAGGATGATGCAGACCATTCGTGGAGCACTTACTCCTTCCACATCTATGGTAGACTTGAGTAGGGTTTTCTAGCAGCTGTATCCTCCTACTTTCTCGAGGGAAGGAGGACCACAGGCTGCAGAGTCATGGCTGGAAGCCATGCTGACTATCTGTGAGCATCTGGAGACACCTTCAAAGAGGCAGGTCAATCTCGCTACCTATATTCTATGAGACTCCACCAAGACGTGGTGAGACATGATCTCACAGGCGGGTCACCAGCAGGTTATGGCTTGGGAGGAGTTCCAGCATGTGTTTTATGACTACTTCTTCCCGGAGACCCTGAGGGCCGATCGAGCCCGGGAGTTCATGAGTCTAGAGTAGGGTACTCTTTCTGTTATGGAGTATTCCTCTCATTTCACTGAGCTGCAGCGTTTTACACCCCTTTGGGATGGAAGTGGGGTGTTTTTAAGAAGGAAGTTTGAGGATGGTCTCAGGTAGGAGATCCGATCGTAGGTGAATCTCTTCTAGTTGACTTCTATCACTTCCATCATCAACCATGCACTGATTGCGGAGTGAAATATGAGAGACTCTGGAGCTGCAAGCCAGGACGGTTCTGCTTCCAGATCTTGTGTTCCTCCAGTTGACAGCAGGAAGCACCGTAGGGAGTCTACACGCGGTGATCCGAGGAGGCGATATACATCTTCAGGTAGCCAGGTCGTATGCTACCAGTGCGGAAGGGCATGGAACATGAGGCCGCAGTGCCAGAGAGACCTAGTGGAGTGCCGATCTTGTGGCAAGATGGGTCACCTTCAGCGTTTCTGCCAGATTTTCTCACCAGTAGCGGGTGACGGGGGTTCTTCCATGACATCTCATTCAGGAGTGGCACCACCAGTTTCTCATCACTTGGGGAACTGGATCTCTTCTGGCTGTTCGGGCCAAGGTGGAGGTCGAGGCCATGACGGTTAGTCACCAGCCTTTCAGCGTCAGCCGGGAGGATCAGCTCAGAGTGGTTAGGCTGGGTCACAGGGCCGCGGGGCAGGCCAGACTTTTGCGGTGGAGCAGGCCTATCAGGAGCAGGATCTAGGACCTTCTAAAATTCGAGGTACGATATTAGTAGCCTCAGTTTTATCTTTATCTCTTTTCTATACTTGTGCTATGCGTAGCATTATCTCTGTTGCTGTTGTGGAGAGCCTTGGGCTCTGTATCCTTTCTTCTACCGACTTGTTGACAGTAGACACATCTTTGGGGATGAGGACATCCAGTGTATGTTAGTGCAGAGAGTTCCCTCTCGAGGTTTCAGGGTATCATTTCTTATTGGATCTCTATTTCCTAGAGATGACATGCTATGATGTCATTCTCGGGATGAACTTGTTGGTTCCCTTCTAGGAAATAGTCGGCTCCTATCGCCACATGGTGAGTTTCATTTCACCAAAGGGTGAATCTTTTCTTTATAGAGGTGAATGAGATGTTCAGGCTAGTCGAGCAGGACTCGAGCATCAAGGGCTAGGAAGGGTGACAACCCAGATTTCTAGTCTTTATCTGGATGACTAGGGGACTTCACAATTGGACTTTCCTATAGTGGTGGATCGTTTCAGGGATGTATTTCTAGAGGAATTTTCAGGTTTGCCTCCAGAGCGTGAGGTGGACTTCTCTATTGATCTCGTGCCAGGAGCAGCACCGATGTCCATTCCTCCCTATAGGATGGATGAACATGAATTGGAGGAGCTCAAGAAGTAGTTGGAGGAGTTTCATGCAAAGGTTTTTATCCGACCTAGTACTTCTCCTTGGGGTTCGCCTGCACTATTTGCGAACAAGGCATACTGTACCCTTAGGATCTGTGTGGATTATCCGAAGCTGAACTAGTTGACGGTCAAGAACCGGTATCCCTTGCTGAGGATTTATGATCTTTTCGACCGGCTTCGAGGAGCCTGGGTGTTCTAGAAGATCGATTTGAGGTCTGGTTATCATCAGTTGCGTGTTAGATCATCAGATATACCTTTGACATCCTTCAAGAGCAGGTATGGTCTCTACGAGTGTACGGTTATGCCGTTCGGTCTCACGAATGCGCCAGCAGTTTTCATGGCACTGATGAACTGAGTGTTTCGTCCTTATTTGGATTCCGTCGTCGTGGTCTTCATGGATGATATCTTGGATTACTCTCACACTATACATGACCATGATACTCATCTTGAGATAGTTCTGAGTACACTGAGAGAGCATTGTCTTTATGATAAACTATTGAAGTGCCACTTTTGGATGGATTAGATTCACTTCTTAGGTCATGTCATCTCAGAGGAAGGAGTATTCTTGGACCCAGATAAAGTGAGAGCTGTAGTTTCCTGGGAGCATCCAAGGAATGTTTTTAAGGTATAGAGTTTCCTAGGGCTGGCTTGATACTACAGACGCTTCATTCAAGACTTTTCACGCCTAGAAGCACCATTGAAAGGTCTGACCAAGAAGGGGGTGAAGTTCTTATGGTCATATTCTTGTGAGTCAGCCTTTCAGGAGATGAAGGGAAGGTTGAATTCAGCACTAATACTAGTCTTTCCAGATCCAGACAAGATCTATACTATTTATTGTGATGCTTCAGGTATCAGACTGGATGCTGTGCTTATGCAGGGAGATGGAGTTGTCACGTACGGGTCTCGGCAGTTGAGGCCACATGAGAGGAACTACCTGATGCATGATCTGGAGTTGGCAGCTGTTGTTAATGCCTTGAGCTATGGAGACATTACCTTCTGGGGGAACACTTTGTGGTTTTCACAGACCACAAGAGTCTCAAGTAAATCTTCACTCAGTGTGATCTGAATCTGAGACAACGCAGGTGGGTTAAATATCTTCAGTCTTTTGATTTCGAGCATTCCTATATGCCAAGAAAGGGAAACACAGTGGAAGATGCGATGAGCAGGAGAACTCATATTCAGACAGTTCAGGAGGCTAGCAGTGAGTGGCAGCTTATGGATATGTTCTCTGAGATGCATCTGGAGGTGCACGACAAACAGGGACATACTTTCTTTTCTTCTGTGGCTGTTACCTCTACACTGCTTGATCGGGTGCGGATGAGGCAGCTATCGGACTCAGAAGGCTTAGTCCTGTGGGAGAGTGTGTCAGGAGAGGACCCTCTTCCTGGATGGACAGTTGGCGAGGATGAGATATTTCATTTCTAGGGATTCATATGGGTGCCAACAGACATATGTGAGGAGATGATCCATGATTTTCATTCCTCAGTTTGGGAAGTTCATCCTAGCATCACCAAGATGTATCGGGATCTTCATCGCCAGTACTGGTGTCCAGGTATGAAGAGAGATGTTGCTGGTTTCGTCTTGAGGTGTTCTACTTGTCGGCAGGTGAAGGCGGAGCATCAGCGACCAACAAGCCTATCACAACAGTTAACCAATTCAGAGTGGAAGTGGAACTATGTCGTGATGGACTTTGTGACCAGTTTGTTGAGGTCACCTCGAGGGAATGATGCTGTTTGGGTTGTCGTCGATAGTCTTACAAAGGTTGCTCACTTCTTACCGATCAAGGATACCTTTAGTGTTGATGATCTGGGACGACTGTACATCCGAGATATTGTACGTCTGATTGGAGTTCCACGATCCATTATTTCAGACAGGGATTCACGCTTTACTTATCATTTCTGGCAGGTACTTTAGAAGGCTTTGGGTACACAGGTAATTTTGAGTACAACATACCATCCCCAGACTGATGGCCAGTCCGAGCGCACGATCCAGGTGCTTGAGGATATGCTCTGAGCTTGCATTATATACTTTGGAGGTTCTTGGTAGAAGCATATTCCTCTTGTTGAGTTCTCCTACAACAACAGTGTCCAGGTGACTATTCAAATGTCACCTTACGAGGCTTTGTACGGTAGGCCATGCCGATCACCCTTATGCTGGCTGGAGGAAAAAGAGGCAGCTTTGCTGGGACCTCATCCTGTTCAGGAGACCTAAGAGTAGATAGAATTGATTCGAAAGAGGATGGACACAAAACAGTCTCAACAGAAGTCTTATGCTGATCAGCGGAGACGACCTCTGGTGTTCGAGGTTGGGGATCAGGTTTTCCTGCATGTCGCACCGAGGTTGGGACACAAGAGGATTCAGAGATAGGGTAAAATTTCACCACGGTACGTCGGGCCGTTTGGGGTATTGGAGAGAGTTGGGACGGTTGCCTATCGGTTGCAGTTACCTCAGAGGTACCGAGCCATGCACAATGTCTTCCACGTCTCTCAGCTCTGACATTACTTTTCAGATCCATCTCATGTCTTTCAGCCCGAGGAGGTTGAGCTCGAAGCAGATGAATCGTTTAAGGAGCATCCTATCTGGATTGTCGATCACAGTACGAAGGTTCTCCGTGGGTGGTATGTTCCTCTAGTACGGGTGCTATGGTAGCACAGATGAGTACATGACGAGACTTGGGAAAGGGAGGCCGATGTACGATCACAGTGGCCGGAGATTTTCGGGGTTTCTTCTTCTCCACCCTGTTAGGGAAACTAGGGGACAAATTTATTTAAGGGGGAAAGTTTAACCTTAGTCTTCGTTTTCAGGTATGTATTTATTTTTCTTGGTGTTTTTGAGAAAAGAGGGGTTTCTAGAAATTTTTGAAGTACACGCCATGTACTTTATGGGTACACGCTGTGTAATCCCTTACTGCACCAGGCCATGTGCTTGCCGTGTCCGGGCCACACACACAGTGTGTAGAGGTGATGTGGTGGCCTCTTAAAGTGGAGTACAAAAAAAACAGAGTACACACTGTGTACCCCAGAAGTACACACTGTGTATTTTCTTTTTTTATTAAACGGACTGGGGTCGTGCCTGACAGACAGAACGCTCTCCTTCTTTAGGTTCTTCGTTCGAGAGCGACCCATATGAACACGATTCTTCTCTGGATTCCCGAGTCTCCGTCCATGCTCCGAATCGACTGATGTCGATTGCGTTGGAACTGTAGTGGTGAGTTCTTCCTTCTCCTAGAGCCCTGTTTTCCAATTTCTCCTCTTTCTCAAGATATCTTTGGTTGAGCATTTTTGACGTTTTCTAAGATCGTTGACGTTCTAAGGAGAATCATTCATCGTGGTTCATGTATATCATTCTTCTAGCATTGAGGTAGGTGGTTTGTTCCTTTTTATAGGATGTATTTGAATATTTTGTGCAATTCCACCAATTAACTTGAACGGGGTATTCTCTGTGTTTCCTATTTTTCCCCTGTTGTTTCCTGTTTTGCTTCATTGCTTGAGTAGAGGTCGTTACTTGTGAATAGGGCAATCTTTACTGTACTCTGGATGCTTTTCCATGCTTGTTTTTCTTGTTTGGAATTTTTTCAGTTGCCATGCCTAGTTATAGGATAGTGGAACTGTTGTACTAATATGTTGTTGTGACTTAGAATGATAGCCAAGTAGTTCTTGAGGTTTAATTGGGCCGATACGCTCGCTATGCATGTTTGTTTCACATAGGGCTGTGAGAACCTAGTGTAGTGGACCATAGGGAGAATGGACGTAAGGGCTTCTCCAGAGTGTCTTTAATTTACGATGTGAGGCCACATGGGGAATTGACATTGAGTGCTTCCATAGAGAGTCTGTAGTTCCTCGACGCGGGCCACAGGGGGAATTGACATTGAGTGATTCCCCAGAGAGCCTTTAGTACGATACGAGACTATAGGGGGAATTTACGGTGAGTGCTTCCTCAGAGAGTCTATTCTATAGCTAAAATAGAGGGGTGAGACTGTGTGTGCCTCCCAAAGGGTTGCCAGTACTTGTAGGTTGAACCATAGGTGTTAGACTGTGAGAACTACCTGGAGGTTACCTTTTTGTTCTACTTGCTTAAGTGGCTGTTTCTTGTTTGTAGAATATATGCTAGAAACTATGGATTGTTACTAATGTGTATTATTCTGTTTACTACTTACTATTTACTACTTATTTTACTTTATATGCCATATATTCACCAACTGTTAGGCATAAATCTTTGGGTGGTTTCCTATTGTGACTTTATCTCACACCATGTTTGGGTCATGTCTTTAGGCCCAAACAGATTATATTGTTGTGGCTATAGATAAGGGAAAGTTCCCTTCTACATTAGGTTCTTGATTATTGTGGATCTGGAGAGCATGAGACCAAGCTGAGGCTTGCGATGTTGAGGATTATATCATCTGTTTTTATTTTGTACTTTGGTTTAGTACTGTTTTGGCATTGTGACTTGTTTGGATGTTTTCCTAGACATATATACATATCATGCATCATTGTTATATATGTGTGCTCCAGTCTTCTTCTTTCAGTCTTTTGCTATTTATTTCTATATAGACTATTATTACTTCCACTGTTGTGTGTTTTTTACTCTCGCTATGTACTTTTCCAATGAGGGCATAATTTCCCCAATATCACACCCAAGACCCTCACTACTAGTCGGCAGCCTCTGGAATTCGGGGAAATGTGGTTGAGGCCATGTGGCCAATTGGGTACGGGGCGCCTCTGGGTGGATTCCGGAACCGGGACGTTACATTAGACCAACTAGGTTAAATAGCCTAAGAGTGGGGAGGTTTATTAGGGTATGATATAGAAAACTACCCATTTAGATCTTGTTTTTTTAAACAAAACACTATTATCTCCCTTTACCATAGAAATATGTGCATAGAAATGAAAACATTAATTTGAGACAATAATTTTCATAGTTCACCCTCTCCGGTCTATGTCTAGAGAGCATATAATGGTAATGTAACAATGTATTACATATACTAAGGCCCAATACCAATATAAGGTATGGGTGAGATCACTTATATGGAAAGGGTCACTATAATTACAAAAATTAGAGAAGACTCACTATCTCTCTCGGTTTACAACCTATCACAATTTTAGAGCTCATTGTTCTATCAACTAATGTGTGCTCAATGATATTTCACAATAATATTATTTTAATAACTTGAATCAATATTGATTAAAAGTAATTATTTTCATCAATAAGTTCCACTTCCATCCACTTGATGAAAACCATTATACAACATATTTTAAGTGAAATAACTTTTGGTTCATAGAATATTTTCTTTTTTACAACCTTTGTATTTCTTACATGAAAATTTAACAAAATGCACACAACATTATTATGTTGTCAAACAATTATCAACTTTTATGAAACTTTTGGATTATCATTTAACTTCTTCTTGCATTCAACTCTAATAAATTGTGAAAAAACTACCTTGGTCATTTAGAAACATGTTTATTTGTTTATACAAAAACAATTTTTTCCGTTTCTTTATGTGATTATGGCTGCATGAAATTTTATAGTATGAATACAAATCTTACGTGAGTCATATCCCTTATTTTGTCTAACTGATGGTCTATTCAAATGAAAGGGGGATACACTTATTTAAAGACTCATCATACCCTACATGAAATATCCTTACATGTATGCCTCTGTGTGTGAAACTTTAATCGAAGCATGGAAACTTTCATTTGACATCATATCTGGAATGTAATACTCTTTTTCAGGCTCACACAACTCTAAATCATTGTGTGATGAGAAATATTCATTTGTGGAATTTTATAACAGGTGTGAAATATTATCCATTTCCATATTTAGATGTGATAATCCAAAATATTTACTTGCATGAAACTTTTGAAATCACCATCACTCTTGATCACATGTTTTACGTTTACATGAT
The DNA here is from genome assembly GCA_963277665.1 of Viscum album. Lineage (NCBI taxonomy): Eukaryota > Viridiplantae > Streptophyta > Magnoliopsida > Santalales > Viscaceae > Viscum > Viscum album. Next base: position 177,373,057 of record OY728120.1, read on the forward strand.
AAAATATCATTTTGCCAAATTTTTTTCCATCCTCCAGATTTTGGACCCCTAATATTTTGAAAACACTGGGAAGTTGTGACACCTTCTATACAATATTTTTTTATATCCTCCATATCTTCCATTCCTTTATCATAGACCATTTTCAACATACCATGTTAAAAATTACTCTTAAACTCCACAAATTTCCATGAAAAACTAGTTTTTTCAACAAAATACAATAAACCTAAAAACATTGAAATGATAAATCGAGGGATATTTTAAAAAAATAGTTCTTATATGATTGATGTTTGTAGGAAAGTGAATTATGATTTTTTTAATTCTCCAATTTGTTTGATTTTATGTTATTCTTGTAATGGATTCACATCCTTTATACAAATCCCTTATTAATTTCCAAATAAAGGGAAGTCAAATTTCATATTCTGAATATATCTATGATCATTTATCAACATGATGATGAATAAGAACTCCCAATATAAATACCTTCTATCTCATGTATAGCATCCCACCTTTTTGTCACATAAACTTTCATTACATTATGCAAAACTGAGGATCTTTAAGGTTTAGTGTCTTGGAAACTAGGAACTCAAAACATGAAAACATAAAACATTCTTCTTAAACACTTGAAAGTATTCTCCTTATGTTCATCCTAGGTTAATTAATACATCTCATAACCTGGGGACATACATCAAAAGAAAGGGTGAGCAGAAGGCCCAGTAAGGGAAACAAGGGAAACATTTAATCATGTGAACTTAAGATACATCAATAAAGTCATGAAAAAGAACTTTAAGGCATGAGAAAGAAATAATGAGGCATATCATAATAAAAATAATGTATTTCATAACTTGAAGATGTGGCTACAACATTTAATATTGACAATCATTTCCGTTTCACCAAGGTTCATCCCCAAGGTGTCATTAAAAATTACCAAGGTTATTCACCAAGGCGTCGTTAAAAATGGTCATCTTTAGAGATTAAGTCTTTACCCAAAGAATTGGAGCGCTATCAGGGCGCACCCTTAAATTTTCCTTTATTATCATGTGAGAAACATATATCATCATCAATAATTTCATAAAAAACCCATATAGCATAAAAGAAATGGGTTTTATTTCATAATCATAACGTTTTAAAAACTGTGTTAAAGACATGATCATTATGTAACTTTAAACCCACAGAATGGGAAAGTGGGTCACATGTATGTAAATCCAAGAATTTAAAATATAAAATTTTGGTATATATGTGAATACCACTTTAAAAGAAAGATATTTGAGTATTCAATTAATAAAATAAATGAATTTGAAAATAATAAAGAGACATTTGAGACGGAAATTCTGCAGCATAAAGACTATGTTATGAGGTTTTAGAAAACATTAAAAAGAGAGGGGACATGGGTCACCCACTCATAAAAGATCCATAAAACAGTAGGGGGACAGAATATAAAGTATTTAAGAACATGATAATGAAATTTGAAAGATATACCCTATGAAATGAAAAACATGAAAGGAAGACAAAAATAAGATTTCTCTTATGAAAATTCGGCAGGCTAACGGCGTCACTTAAACTTCGAAAAAAAAATGAATTGAAGAGATAAAATAAGATCTCACATCATATGAACATAAAAGATCAGTATGATAGATATAGATATAATATCCCAAAATAATAAAAAAGGAACTTGAAATACTTGACATGAAAGTAGAACTTTGAAAAATGAGAAAGGTGAACGAATCCCTTAAACATTCGGCAGCCTAACGACGCCACTTAAACTTCAACAAAAAAATGAATTGAAGATATAAAATAGGTTCTCTAATCATATGAACATAAAATATCAGTATGATAGATATATAGATCATTCCCCAACATTATAAAAAAAAACTTGAAAGACTTGACATGAAAGTAGAACTTTGAAAAATTAGAAAGGTGAACGAATCCCTTAAAAACTCGGCAGCCTAACAGCGCCACTTAAAAATTAAAAATACTGAATTGAAGAGATAAAATATGGTCTCTCATAATATGAAAATAAAATATCAGTATGATATATTTAGAGATAATACCCCAACAATATAAAAAGGAACTTTAAATACTTGACATGAAAATAGAACTTGAAAAGGAGCAGGGTGAAAGAATCCCTTAAACATTCGTCATCCTAACGACGCCACTTTAACATTCTTAAAATGAAGTGATGAGAGAAATAGGGGGTCTCTCATCATATGAACATGAAAGGTACAGTAGGATGAATATAAAAGAACATCCTCCAACATAAGATCATGGAGCATAAAGGAAATGACATAAAAGAGATTACTTGAAAAGAAAGAGGGAGGTAGGATCCCTTACCTTAAAACGTATCTCTTAAAACTCAAAGGTTGGGACCTTCAGGGATTGGGGGAACCTTGAGAGGACTTCTTGGGAGGTAATGAGACCAGACCTTTGTTGGGGGAGAGTCGAGAGTGAAAAATAAAGGAGGAAAGGGTGGGTATTTATAGGAAATGTGAGGGGACAAGGCATTAATGGCCATGGGACACCTCCCAAGTGGTTTTCTCAAAACCATGGGCTCTCCCAGGGTATTTACCAAGGCGTTAGGCCACATGGGGCCCCCAATACAATAATTCATCACATTTTGTCGGCCAACACTTAAAATATCTCATGAAATCAACATGACACATTTATGATGTCATTAAACATACTGAAACCCTAAAACTGCATTTTTTACTATTCATTGAAAATTCATCTTTTTCAGAAAAATCCCAAAATTTTACCTTAACCTAATATCAATGCTCTGATTAAAAATATGAACTCCATTTTATAAAAATAATTTTCTAAATATTTTTAATTTAATTTATAATTAAATACACTATTCGCTGAAAATTCATTTATTTTAGAAAAATCCCCAAAAATTACCATAACATAATATCGATTCTCTGAGTTAAAAATAAAGTCCATTTTATAAAAATAATTTCCTAAATATTTTTAATTTAAATTTTAATTAAAAAACACTATTCACCCTAAAAAACTAATACTTGACTAATAATTTATGAAACTGTTATTTAACCATTTTATTGAATCACATTACTTAATCAAGGTGCCTAGATTATATTAATAATTTTTTTAAGTGAGATTACTAATCCATTTGGTCACATTACTAATACTAAGCATAAAATCACTATTCATAATTTACTATTCATCAAAAATTATGTTGATCTTATTAGACTCTAAATTTCGTGCTGAACATAATTTTAAAAGACCATTTTTTGAAAATCATTACACATTTTTAATTATTTAAGGTTTACATAAACATATTCAAAATATCCATTTTTTAGAATTAAAAAAATGCATACTATATTTATCCGAACATTTAAAAATTCACATACTTCATCATAAGGAGAAATCAAAATTTTTATTTAAATTAATGGTTCACATAAGGCTGTTACGGTTTTGTTACATAGCCCCTTATAAAACCAGCATATGAACTTAGAGTAAGGTGTGCTAGGGTGATAAAATCTTGGGGTGGTTTGACCAACATCACACGAGTAGTAATTTCTATTAGTTTGAACTTCTAAAGAAGGAGATTCCGTTCTATCTTCAAACGATGAAGTTTGGATTGGGTTTGGTCCAGAGAAAAGCTCAGTGGTGCTACCTCTTTCCCAAGTTCCGTTAGATGGGCTTCGATTGGCCCGAGACTACTGGATGAGGCCATAAAATCTTCTTTCTATATTAATTATCCAAGATCACTTGTATTAAGAGACAGTAATCAAAACGTTTAGTTTCAAGGGATCATATTGACCAACAATCATATAATAGTAAAAATCCAACAGTCTCATTTTAATTATACTCATGTTATCAAATGAAACAGTTTTGTTAAGTATAAAATAACACACAAAATTAGGAAACTATATTTATTCAAAATTTTGGGTCATTACAATCTTCCCCCCTTAAGAAATTGCGTCCTCAAAATTTTTAAAATTGGGATTGGAAATTTTAATTGAAAGTCCCACATCAGAAAAGTGTCAGTAACACTATTACTTAAAAAGAAATAAAGGGAAGTAAAAAGGTCACCCGAGTTAACCCATACTAGGATTCCAAGTAGGAAAACATGGACATGGAGGAGAAAACAAAGAGTCACATTCTGAGGTAGAGTGATAGAAAACATGATTAGGAGAAAGTTAACAATAAGAAAATCACAAAATTTTGATGGGTTAAATGGTATTTGATTTCACAGTAGGAAACATTAATAGACAATGTTTTTGTTTTATGTTCCTTTTCATAGTTTTGAGGAATTACTTTACTATATAGAATAAAAACACAAGTAAATATATTTACCTTCAAGTAGAGTTTCATCCCTTAATAAGTTTATACCAAAACTAATCTTTTCTCCAAATGATGAGCATTCAAAACTACTTGGTCTCATCAAATCACAAGAATCATCTTATAGAGAATCACATAATCCACAAAAGATTAACTATCTATTTATTCTATCTTTAAAAATTATCCCAAAAACAGAAGGGGTAAGATAAAACAATTTCTTCAAAAATAAAGAATCCCATAGGAAGGGAAACATCTTTAAATCGTCAAAATTCCACGAACTACCCAAAGTTTATCATAGACCATTCCATAAATATTTGTCCTTAAAATTCCTCAAAATAAACCAAACTAAGATTGAAAGCCAATTATAAGAACGATCTCAGAACATAGTCTTCCAAGATAGACTTTATTGTTAATCTCCAAACAACATCAACCACTATTATCATCTTATAACAAAAGTAACTAACCTAATCATATTTTCCCCAAGATAGGGTAATAATTTCCATATGTAACCTAAATTACTATAAGTTCGCCTTAAATTCATCAATTATTCAAAATATAAGTCATCCTTTATTCCTCAAAGAAAATACCATAGAAATCTATTTACCTTGATCATATAGGGTTCCCAAAATAGTGAACGTCTTCCAAAATAATAATAATCTTTTAATCCCCTAATCACCCTTTTTTTAAGAAGAACAGCTTCACCACATCAACATGTGGTAAATAACAATAGATGTTTTACTTAATAATATAATATCATCTTAGGTAGTGACTCGATGATCTTAGAAAACATAAAAGATATGCTCATAGATCACAAACTAAAATACAACATGACATAGACAATTATTGCAAAGAAGTTACATGTACTTCAGTCATCATGATCCATCTCAACTTAGGACTTGCATTGTTAACTTTTCCTCGAATATTGTTGATGCTCATCATGTTTCTCATCCATTCCAAGAGATAATTACCTTGGATAATGTCTAACTTCTCCACATTTACGACATCTAAATGTATAAGGTACATTAGATTGAACCTTATCTCCATTCATCACATTATCCATTTTTTTAAAGCAATTGGATACATTATGCCCTATATTCCCACACATAAAACATCTCCCAGTTCCTTTGTGACATTCTCCTTGGTGCCTCTTCCCACACTTTTTGAAAAAAAGAAATTGGGTCTTCTTTCCCTTATCAACTTTATCAGATGAACATCCTTGAGAAATTGTCTCCTTCTTCCTTGATGAGTTTGGTAATTCAACTAGGTACCAATTATTAATTGTGATTTTTAATAGCTGGTTTGGAATAATCACAATATGTTCAACTTGATCTTTTGTCATCTCTGTCACATTAATAGGGCAATCATCACATTTCCTATCACATTGGTTGTTGGGACATGCTCTTCCATTTCCCGCCATTAACTAAGAAAAGAAAATATAATTAGGGGGCTTAAATACTTAGCCAATAATCTTGAAAAGGAAACTTAAATAATAGAAGGATAAACTTGTAGAAGAAAAGTATACCCTAACTTGTGATCCCCTAGGTCCCAATCTAGGTTATCCATGATCATATATTCCTATGTGAATCTTTATTTTATTTTATCTTTGTTCCTTTAATAATGGTTCATACTAAGCTTATGAATTTACCAAAGAATATCCCCCGGGAGTGTCGTAACCAAGAGTGCAGAAAGGCCCATTTTAGTGCACCAGTTCCCGTTTGAGTCTAGCTCAAAGCGGTGTTTTTGGGTTTTACCTCTATGTACATATGTGCCAGAGCCACCTATACCAGCTTGTATCTAGACAAGGATGTATTTTCTTGGAAACCCCTTTCTCAATACTCACCAAAATACCAGGAAGATTTCCTATATTTAAACTTTTCTATAGGGTTCTTCCTAAAGTTTTCATATCCTAATTTCCACAAATAACTAAACCATACTTTGATACCAACTATAGCATCCCAGCTTTTCATCACATAAACATTCATTACATTATACAAAACTGAGGATCTTTAAGGTTTAGTGTCTTGGAAACCAGGAACTCAAAACATGAAAACATAACACATTCTTCATAAACACTTGAAAGGCTTATCCTTATGTTCATCCTAGGTTCATTACTGCATCTCATAACCTAGGGACATACATCAAAGGAAAGGGTGAGAAGAAGGCCTAGTAAGGGAAACAAGGGAAACATTTAATCATGTGAACTTGAGATACATCAATAAAGTCATGAAAAATAACTTTAAGGCATGAGAAAGAAATCATGAGTCATATCATAATAAAAATAACATATTTCATAAATTGAAGATGTGGATACATAATTTAATATTGAAAATCATTTCTATTTCACCAAGTTCCATCCCCAAGGTGTCATTAAAAATTACCAAGGTTATTCACCAAGGCGTCGTTAAAAATGATCATCTCTAGAGATTAAGTATTTACCCAATGCATTGGAGCGCTATCAGAGAGCACCCTTAAATTTTACTTTATTATCATGTGAGACACATATATCATCATCAATAATTTCATAAAAAACCCATATAGCATAAAATAAAAGGGTTTCATTTCATAATCATAATGTTTTCAAAACTGCTTTAAAGACATGATCATTATGTCACTTTAAACCCAAAGAAAGGGAAAGAGGGTCCCATGTATGTAAATACCAGAATTTAAAATAGAACATTTTGGTATATATGTGAATAACCCTTTAGAAGAAAGAGATTTGAGTATTCACTTAATAAAATAAATGAATTTGAGAATAAGAAGAGTCATTTGAGACGGAAATTCTGCAGCATAATGACTATGTTACGAGGTTTTAGAAAACCTTGAAAAGAGAGGGATATTTGTCACCCACACATAAATGATACATAAAATAGTAGGGGACATAATATAAAGGATTTAAGAAAATGGTAATGAAATTTGAAAGATATACCATATGAAATGAAGAACATAAAAGGAAGACAAAAATAAGATTTCTCTTATGAAAATTCGGCAGCCTAACGACGTCACTTAAACTTCAAAAAAATGAATTGATGAGATCAAATAGGATATATCATCATATGAATATAAAAGATCAGTATGATAGATATAGATATCATACCCCAACATAAAAAAAAAGGAACTTGAAATACTTTACATGAAAGTAGACCTTTGAAAAATGAGAAAGGTGAACGAATCCCTTAAACATTCAGCAGCCTAACGATGCCACTTAAACTTCAAAAAAAAAATGAATTGACGATATCAAATAGGGTCTCTCATAATATTAACATAAAATATCAGTATGATAGATATAGATATCATACCCCAACATAATAAAAAGAAACTTGAAAGACTTGACATGAAAGTAGAATTTTGAAAAATGAGAAAGGTGAACCAATCCCTTAAAAACTCGGCAGCCTTACGACTCCACTTAAAACATAAAAATACTGAATTGAACAGATCAAATAGGGTCTCGAATAATATGAACATAAAATATCAGTATGATAGATTTATAGATCATACCCCAACAAAATAAAACGGAACTTGAAATACTTGACATGAAAATAGAACTTGAAAACGAGAAGGGTGAAAGAATCCCTTAAAAATTCGGCAGCCTAACAGCGCCACTTTAACATTCTTAAAATGAAGTGATGAGAGCAAGAGGGGGTCTCTCATCATATAAACATGAAAAGGACAGTAGGATGAATATAAAATAACATCCTCCAACATAAGATCATGGAGAATAAAGGAAATGACATAAAAGAGATTACTTGAAAAGAAAGAGGGAGGTAGGATCCCTGACCTTAAAACGTATCTTTTAAAACTCAAAGGTTGGGACCTTGAGGGCTTGGGGGAACCTTGAGAGGACCCCTTGGGAGGTAATGAGTCCAGATCTTCGTTGGGGGAGAGTGGGGAGTGAAAAATAAAGGAGGAAAGGGATGGTATTTATAGAAAATGTGAGGGGACAAGACATTAATGGCCAAGGGACACCTCACAAGTGGTTTTCTCAAAACCATGGGCTCTCCCATGGTATTTCCAATGGAGTTAGGCCAAATGGGGCCCCCAATAAAATAATTCATCACCTTTGGTCTGCCAACACCTAAAATATCTCCTGAAATCATCATGACACATATATGATGTCATTAAACATACCGAAACTCTAAAACTACATTTTTACGATTAACTGAAAATTCATCTTTCTCAGAAAAATCCCAAAATTTCACCTTAACCAAATATCGATGCTCTGATTACAAATAAGAACTACATTTTATAAAAATAATTTTCTAAATATTTTTAATTTAATTTTTAAATAAGTACACTATTCACCGAAAATTCATTTTTTTCAGAAAAATCCCCAAAAATTACCATAACATAATATCGATGCTCTGAGTTCAAAAATAAAGTCAATTTTATAAAAATAATTTTCTAAATATTTTTGATTTAATTTTTAATTAAAAAACACTATTCACCCTAAAAAACTAATACTTGACTAATAATTTATGAAACTGTTATTTAACCATTTTATTGAATCACATTACTTAATCAAGGTGCCTAGATTATATTAATAATTTCTTTAAGTGAGATTACTAATACATTTGGTCACATTACTAATCCTAAGCATAAAATCACTATTCATAATTTACTATTCATCAAAAATTAAGTTGATCTTATTAGACTCTAAATTTCGTACTGAACATAATTTTAGAAGATCATTTTTTTGAAAATTATTAAACATTTTTAATTACTTAAGGTTTACATACATATATTTAAAATATCCTTTCTTTAGAATTTAAAAAATGCATACTATATTTATCCGAACATTTGAAAATTCACATACATCATCATAAAAAGAAATCACAATTTTTATTTAAATCAAAGGTTTACACCAGGCTGTTATTGTCTTGTTACATAGCCCCTTATAACACCAAAATAGGACCTAAGAGTAAGGTGTGCTAGGGTGATAGAATCTTGGGGCGGTTCGGCCAACATCGCACGAGTAGTAATTTTTATGAGTTTGAACTTCTCACGAAGGCGTTCCGTTCTAGCTTCACACGAAGAAGTTCTGCTTGGGTTTGGTCCTGAGAAAAGCCCAGTGGTGCTACCTCCTTCCCAAGTTCCGTTAGATGGGATTAGATTGGCTTGAGACTACTGGATGAGGCCATCAAATCTTATTTCTATATTAATTAACCACGATAACTTGTATTTAGAGACAGTAATCGAAACGTTTAGTTTCCAGCGGTCATATTGAAAAATGATCATATAACAGTCAAAACCCAATAGTCTCATTTTAATTATACTCATGTTATCAAATGAAACAGTTTTTTTGAGTATAAAATAACACAAAAAATTAGGAAACAATATTTATTCAAAATTTCGGGTCGTTACAATCTTCCCCCCTTAAGAAATTGCGTCCTCGCAATTTTTAAAATCAGGATTTGGAATTTCATTGAATGTCCCACATCAGAAAAGTGTCAGTAACACTATTACTTAAAAATAAAGAAAGGGAACTAAAAAGGTCACCCGAGTTAACCAATACTAGGATTCCATGTAGGAAAACATGGGAATGGAGGAGAAAACAAAGACTCACATTCTGAGGGAGAGTGATAGAAAACATGATTAGGAGAAAGTTAACAACAAGAAAATCACAAACTTATGATGGGTTAAACGGTATTTGATTTCCCAGTAGGAAACGTTAAGAGACAACATTTTTGTTTTACGTTCCTTTTCATAGTTTTGAGGAATTCCTTTACTACATAGAATAAAAACACAATGAAATATATTTACCTTCAAGTAGAGTTTCATCCCTCAATAAGTATCTACCAAAACTAATCTTTTCTCCAAATGATGAGCATTCAAAACTACTTGGTCTCATCAGAGCACAAGAATCATCTTCTAGAGAATCACATAATCCACAAAAGATTAACTATCTATTTATTCTATCTTTAAACATTATCCAAAAAACATAAGGGGTAAGATAAAACAATTTCTTCAAAAAGAAAGAATCCCATAGGAAGGGAAACATCTTTAAATCTTCAAAATTCCACGGTACTACCCATAGTTCATCATAGACTATTCCATAAATAACTGTCCTTAAAATTCCTCAAAATAAACCAAACTAATATTGAAATCCAATTATAAGAATGATCTCATAACATAGTCTTCCAAGATAGACTTTATCGTTCATCTCCAAACAATATCAACCACTGTTATCATCTTATAACAAAAGTAACTAACCTAATCAAATTTTCCCCAAGATAGGTTAATCATTTCCATATGTAAACTAAATTACTATAAGTTTTCCTTAAATTCATCGATTCTTCAAAATATAATTCATCCTTTATTCCTCAAAGAAAATACTGTAGTAATCTATTTACCCCGATCATATAGGGTTGCCAAAATGGTGAACGTCTTCCAAAATAATAATCATCTTTTAATCCCCTAATCACCCTTTTTTTAAGAAGAACAGCTTCACCACATCAACATGTGGTACATAACAATAGATTTTTGACTTAATAATATAAAATCATCTTAGGTAGTGACTCGATGATCTTAGAAAACATAAAAGATATTCTCATAGAGCACGAACTAAAATACAACATGACATAGATAATTATTGCGAAGAAGTTACATGTACTTCAGTCATCATGATCTATCTCAGCATAGGACTTGCATTGTTCCCTTGTCCACGAAGATTGTTGATTCTCATCATGATTCTTATCCATTACAATAGAGCATTGCCTTGGATAATGTCTAACTTCTCCACATTTACGACATCGAAATGTATAAGGTAAATTAGATCGAACCTTATCTCCATTCATCACATTATCCATTTTTAAAGCAATTGGATACTTTATGCCCTATCTTCCCACACTTAAAACATCTCCTGGTTCCTTTATGACATTCTCCTTGGTGCCTATTCCCATATTTTTTTCAAACAAGAAATTGGGTCTTCTTTCCCTTATCAACTTTATCAGATGAACATCCTTGAGACTTTTTCTGCTTCTTCCTTGATGAGTTTGGGCATTCAACTAGGTACCAATAATTAATTGTGATTTTTGATAGCTGGTTTGGCATAATCACTATATGTTCAACTTGATCTCTGTTCATCTCTGTCACATTAATAGGACAATCATCACATTTCCTATCACATTGGTTGTTGGGACATGCTCTTCCATTTCCCGCCATTAACTAAGAAATGAACATATAATTAGGGGGCTTAAATACTTAGCCAATAATCATGAAAAGGAAACTTAAAGAATAGAAGGATAAACTTGTAGAAGAAAACTATACCCTAACTTGTGATCCCCTAGGTCCCATTCTAGGTTATCCATGATCATATATTCTTATGTGAATATTTATTTTATTTTATCTTTGTTCCTTTAATAATGGTTCATACGAAGCTTATGAATTTACCAAAGCATATCCCCTGGGAGTGTTGTAACCAAGAGTGCATCAAGGCCTGTTGTCGTGTACCAGTTACCATTCGAGTCTAGCTCAAAGCGGTGTTTTCAGGTTTTACCCCTATGTACATCTGTTCCAGAGCCACCTTTACCTACTCATATCCAGACAAGGATGTATTTTCTTGGAAACCCCTTACTCAATACTCACCAAAATACCAGGAATATTTCATATATTTAAACTTTTCTATAGGGTTATTCCTAAAGTTTTCATATCCTAATTTCCACAAATTACTAAACCATCCTTTGATACCAACTATAGCATCCCGCCTTTTTATCACATAAATATTCATTACATTATACAAAACCGAGGATCTTTAAGGTTTAATGTCTTGGAAACCAGGAACTCAAAACATGAAAACATAAAACATTCTTCTTAAAAACATGAAAGGATTTTACTTATGTTCATCCTAGGTTCATTACTGCATCTTATAACCTGGGGACATACATCAAAGGAAAGGGTGAGCAGAAGGCCCAGTAAAGGAAACAAGGGAAACATTTAATCATGTGAACTTGAGATACATCAATAAAGTCACGAAAAAGAACATTAAGGCATGAGAAAGAAATCATGAGGCATATCATAATAAAAATAATGTATTTCATAACTTGAAGATGTGTCTACAACATTTAATATTGACAATAATTTCCGTTTCACCAAGGTCCATCCCCAAGGTGTCATTAAAAATTACCAAGTTTATTCACCAAGGCATCGTTAAAAATGGTCATCTCTAGAGATTAAGTCTTTACCCAATGCATTAGAGCGCTATTAGGGCACACCCTTAAATTTTCCATTATTATAATGTGAGACACATATATAATCATCAATAATTTCATAAAAAAACCATATATCATAAAAGAAATGGGTTTCATTTCATAATCATAACGTTTTAAAAACTGTTTTAAAGACATGATCATTATGTCACTTTAAACCCACGGAAAGGGAAAGCGGGTCTCATGTGTGTAAATACCAGAATTTAAAATAGAACATTTTGGTATATATGTGAATACCCATTTAGAAGAAAGATCTTTGAGTATTCACTTAATAAAATAAATAAATTTGAGAATAAGAGAGAGACATTTGAGACAGAAATTCTGCAGCATAACGACTATGTTACGAGGTTTTAGAAAACATTGAAAAGAGAGGGGACATGGGTCACCCACTCATAAATGATCTATAAAACAGTAGGGGGACATAATATAAAGGATTTAAGAACATGGTAATGAAATTTGAATGATATACCATATGAAATTAAGAACATAAAAGGAAGACAAAAATAAGATTTCTCTTATGAAAATTCGGCAGCCTAACGACGTCACTTAAACGTCAAAAAAAATGAATTGACGAGATCAAATAGAATCTCTCATCATATGAAAATAAAAGATCAGTATTATAGATATATAGATCATACCCCAACATAATAAAAAAGGTACTTGAATGACTTGACATGAATTAGAACTTTGAAAAATGAGAAAGGTGAACGAATCCATTAAACATTCGGCAGCCTAACGACACCACTTAAACTTCAACAAAAAAAATGAATTGATGATATCAAATAGGTTATCTCATCATATGAACATAAAAGATCAGTATGATAGATATAGATATCATACCCCAACATAATAAAAAGGAACTTGAAAGACTTCACATGAAAGTAGAACTTTGAAAAATGAGAAAGGTGAACGAATCCCTTAAAAACTCGGCAGCCTTACGGCGCCACTTAAAACATAAAAATACTGAATTGAAGAGATCAAATAGGGTCTCTCATAATATGAACATAAAAGATTAGTATGATATATTTAGAGATCATACCCCAACTAAATAAAAAGGAACTTGAAATACTTGACTTGAAAATAGAACTTGAAAACGAGAAGGGTGAAAGAATCCCTTAAAAATTCCGCAGCCTAACAACACCACTTTAACATTCATAAAATCAAGTGATGAGATAAAGAGGGGGTCTCTCATCATATGAACATGAAAAGGACAGTATTATGAATATAAAAGAACATCCTCCAACATAAGATCATAGAGCATAAAGGAAATGACATAAAAGCGATTACTTGAAAAGAAAGAGGGAGGTAGGGTCCCTTACCTTAAAACATATCTCTTAAAACTCAAAGGTTGGGACCTTGAGGGATTGGGGGCACCTTGAGAGGACTCATTGGGAGGTAATGAGACCAGAGCTTCATTGGGTGAGAGTTGGGAGTGAAAAATAAAGGAGGAAAGGGTGGGTATTTATAGGAAATGTGAGGGGACAAGGCATTAATGGCCAAGGGACACCTCATAAGTGGTTTTCCCAAAACCATGGGCTCTCCCATGGTATTTCCCATGGATTTAGGACACATGGGGCCCCCAATACAATAATTAATCATCTTTGGTCGGACAACCCTTAAAATATCTCATGAAAGCATCACGACACAGTTATAATGTCATTAAACATACCGAAACCCTAAAACTGCATTTTTACTATTCACTGAAAATTCATCTTTCTCAGAAAAATTCCAAAATTTCACCTTAACCAAATATCGATGCTCTGATTAAAAATACGAACTCCATTTTATAAAAATAATTTTCTAAATATTTTTAATTTAATTTTTAAATAAATAAACTATTCACTGAAAATTCATTTTTTTTCAGAAAAATCCCCAAAAATTACCATAAAATAATATCGATGCTTTGAGTTAAAAAATAAAGTCCATTTTATAAAAATAATTTTCTAAATATTTTAAATTTAATTTTTAATGAAAAACACTATTCACCTGAAAAAACTAATACTTGACTTATAATTTATGAAACTGTTATTTAACCATTTTATTGAATCACATTACTTAATCAAGGTGCCTAGATTATATTAATAATTTATTTAAGTGAGATTACTAATCCATTTGGTCACATTACTAATCCTAAGCATAAAATCACTATTCATAATTTACTATTCATCAAAAATTAAGTTGATCTTATTAGACTCTAAATTTTGTACTGAACATAATTGTAGAAGACCATTTTTTGAAAATCATTACACATTTTAAATTATTTAAGGTTCACATAAACATGTTTAAAATATCATTTTTTTAGAATTAAAAAAATGCATACTATATTTATCCGAACATTTGAAAATTCACATACTTCATCATAAGAAGAAATCACAATTTTTATTTAAATCAAAGGTTCACACAAGGATGTTACGGTATTGTTACATATCCCCTTATAACACCAGTATAGGACCTAAGAGTAAGGTGTGATAGGGTGATAAAATCTTGGGGTGGTTCAGCCAACATCGCACGAGTAGTAATTTCTATTAGTTTGAACTTATCGCAAAGGAAATTCCATTCTAGCTTCACACGATGAAGTTCGGCTTGAGTTTGGTCCAGAGCAAAGCTCAATGGTGCTACCGCCTTCCCAAGTTCCGTGAGATGGTCTTCGATTGGCCCGAGACTACTAGATGAGGCCATCAAATCTTCTTTCTATATTAATTAACCAAGATCACTTGTATTTAGAGACAGTAATTGAAACGTTTAGTTTCTAGCGGTCATATTGACCAATGATCATATAATAGTCAAAACCCAATAGTATCATTTTAATTATACTCATATTTTCAAATGAAACAGTTTTGTTGAGTATAAAATAACACACAAAATTAGGAAAAAATATTTATTCAAAATTTCGGGTCGTTGCATCATGGATCTTAATTCCTATCCATAAAGGGAATCTATCTCAGATGGATAGGGAGAAACTCAACATTGATGATACACATATTGTATGGTAGTTTGTTAATATATTTCTAATATATTTTCATATTCTTCCTTTGAATTGTGAAGTTGAGTTTTTATAAGGACCCATACTTTATACCACACCTATTTCAAGGTATCCTTAACAAATTGACCCAATTGAGTTAATGTAATTGAAGGCTAAATTCAAGGAGATTCTGGAAAATAGATTCATATACCCTAGTGTTTCACAATGGGGTGAACATTTTTTTTTTCTAATAGTAAATATGTCTCAATGAATCTTTTCATAGATTATCAGGAACATAAAAGGATCACAATTAAGAATAAGTTTCTCCTGCCTCATGTTGATGAATTGATAAATCAACTACGTAGTGCTCAATATCATTCTAATATTGATCTTTATTAATGATATCATCAACTGAGATTAATGAAAAAAGATATATCCAAGAGAATATTTCATATATGGTATGAATACTATTAATATATAGTGATTCCATATGGTCTTACTAATTCCCTCTCTATCATTATGGTTTTAATGAATATAGTCTTTAGACTTTATCTATATCAGTTTTTTGTAGTCCTTCTTGATAACATTATAATATATTTAGCGATAAAGTAAGATCATTAATATCAGTTGTGTATTTTACTAAATACCCTAATTTTTTTACAAGGATTGAATTTTGGATTAATAAAAGTCCATTTTTGGGTCATATAAACTCAAGAGTGGTTATATAAGTGGATCCATCAAAGATGATATTTATTTAATGTAGGTCTCGACTAATCACTAGGACTAATAAGTATAATTTTCCTATTTTTGATATATATATTTGATTAATTTTGGATAATTTATGATGCATATTCAATCCACTCACAATATTTACTTTTAATGGAGCAATGTTTCTTTGGATAGATGAATTTATGGAAAATTTCAAGGAATTGATGAGAAGGTTAGTTAGTGAATATTTGCTTACATTACATTTTAGTGTAGAAGAGTTCCTAATCTATAGGTATGAATTAGATAAGGGAATAGGATGCCTCCTCATGAAAAATGATATGGTGTTAACTTATGCCTCATGATAATAGAATGTTCTGGATAAAAATTACCCAACTCATGATTTTAAGTTAGCATTGGTAATTTTTTACATTATAGATATAGGGGAATTTCATTTACTATGAAATATGTGATATATATATATATATTGATAATTTATTTAAATTTATATATTCACAAAAAAATAGATGAATATTCACCAAAACATATTGTTGGAGTTGATTAATGTTTATGACTGATCAATAAATTACAACAATGGGAAAGCAAGTGAGGTGGAAGATTCTCTATATTAGAAAGATAATGCTATATTATATATTATGAGGATCACAATATATTAATTTTTTATATATTTTAAAAGGATAGATATTAAAATCATGAAGGAAGGAGGAAAATATTTTCTTACTCAAATGAGTGTTCAACAATATATCCTTGTGGCGATTAAAAAGGAATTGAAGGATGATTTGGATCAAAAAAAGTAGGTGAGAAATGTTCACCGGTTAAACCTTGAATGTTATGGAATGAAAATGTTTATGAACCACGTATTTTTTCCATCAATACCATACTTGATGAAATATCTATGGGATGAAGCTCATTGTTCATCATTAACCATTCATCCTAGATGTATGAAAATGTACATACATATTAATGTGTATTAATGGTGGGAAAAAATGAAAATGGATATTACAGAGTACATATCTTGTTGATTTGTATGTAATCATGTTATGTTTGTGATATTGAAGTCTAAGGGGTTTTTATAGCCATTTCATACACCAGAATAGAAATGTGAAGACATTAGCATGTATTTCTGTCATTAAACTCTATAAAAAATGTTAATGACATAATGATATTTGGGTTTTATTTGATCACCTTAAGAAGTTATAACACTTCATTTATATAATATAATACTTCTATATTGATAATTTTTTAAATATATACATTTATAAAGAGGTATGGTTGCATGGAGTACCAAATTATATTGTATGTTATTGACACAAGAGTCTTAGGTTAATGTTTTGAAAAATATTTGAACATGATATGGATACATAGTTAATTTTGATTACTTCTTATTATCCTTATATATTTAGTAACTCTGATAGGACCACTAAATCCCTCAAGCATATGATGAGGTCTTGTTCTATGGATTTCAAAGGATGTTGGGATCAACACCTTCCTCTTGTCGAATTATCTTATAATAATGGAATTCACATGATAATTCAATTGAATCTTCAAGAATCCCTATAACAGAATAAGTGTAAAACTTCACCACTGTAGAATGAAGTTAATGAAATGGAGATATTAAGAATTAAGAAAGCCATGGAAATGGATGGACCATTATACAACACATCAAGGTGTTAGAGAGTCGACATAAAATTTATGATGATAATCATCAGTGTGATTAGAAATTCATAGTTTATGAGAATTTATTTCTATAAATTTATTTAAGGAAGAGGATAATTATATTAGTAAATAATGGAATGGAGATCCCTATGAATATTTGTCCATTTTAAATTATTGATCGAGTAAGGATGGTAGATTTTCATATGCTGCTTCCATTGAACCTCTCTCAAGTTCTTGATGTGTGTTATATATCTACCTTAAAAAAGTAAAAATGTTTCCCTTCAAATTTATAAAAATCAAAGATCATACTATTAAATCATTATAATTACTATGAATAAAAACCGATAGAAATCTTGAATATTAATTATATAGTTAAATATTAAAATATTAGTCACCTGGTTAATGTTCTCTGGAAGAATAGGTTTTTATAAGAAGATACTTCAGAACCCAAGGATGTTATGAAACAAATATATCTTCGAGGTCTTCTGGAATGTTTCTCTTCAAGGAAGGATAATAGTTAATGTCGATGGGGCCACAAAAGGTAACTCAGGTCTTTATAGACCATAATGGAAGGGCCCTTTAATGTATCTTTGGAACTTGTGGCACTTCCTCTATATGAGAAGGTGAAATTCTTAGTGTTATACAAGTGTTGAACTTTTCTAGACAAAAGTTATGCGACAATAGTTGGCTTGAAAGAGAATCTAGTATTATTGTTCAAGATATACAAAATGGTGTCACTCACTTGTTATGGAAAATCACTACAAGATGGATGGAATGTATCTTATTCCTAATATACTTCAACATCATCATCATCGATTTTTACTTGTATGCTAACATGGTGTCATACAGACTTTCCAATAAAGGATTTGACAATGAGATAACACGGTTAGATTAATTACCATATGATATGTGTCACCTTTTTGAAAAAAATTATAATACAATCCCCTTAATTAGACCAATGCAATCTATTTTTATTTCCCCTAAATTATTCTTAGCCCTTTATACACAACAACCCCTTTTAAAATAAAATTGATAGCTTGTGAGACACATAACACCGAGTTTTAATGGACCATGACATACTATTGAATTATAACCATTTAATGTGACTGATATCACCAAGACATTAAAATTAGTAGAGCGAATATGGAAAACTAAATTTTAAAAAATATTTAGAATTTTTTAGTCAAATCAAACATATTGATAAACAAGTACACATCCTTAAGAGTCTTTTATACTTGAATAATACAATTTCCTCAAAAATGTTTTTAAATAAACTAATTAATATTTTCACTTTCATGAAATTTATTTGAAAAGTGAGCTTCATTTATTAAACACTTATTTCAACATTATCATATTTTTTTGTAATAAATTTATAATAAAATCGTTTTTTTAATGAATAAGGAAAAAATATTGTTTTTTTTGAAAATTTCTTTTTAATATAATGAATTTATAATGTTTCATTTTATAAAATTTTTATTAAAAGTAACTTTAATTAAAATATATTATTAATAATCCAATTTTATTCATTGGAATCAATTTTTCTTTTAATTGTGATATAAACACTTTTATACATGCGAAACCATTATCTTTGGAAAATTGATTTTTATCAACTTTCTAAGATTAATTAGATAAAATTAATTCCATATTTTGAATAAAAATAATTAATATAATATAATATAGACAACATAATTTTTGGACATTATGAATGGTGTCCAATGTAGATGTTTTTCACCTCTGTAAAATAAGTAAAATTGTGTTAAAACCATGGAGTAAAGCATTAAGATAACCCTAAAATCTATCTTTATCATATTATATGTAGTGGTTCTCAACTGAATGTGTCCCTAAGAAGTTAAATAAAATATTTTTAAGATTTATTTATATATTTGGTGCCCAAGGATTCCTTTTTTTGAAGAGAAGTTATATTTTATACAAATTAAAAACTATTTTTGATTCTTTGTATTTAATGGAATTTTTGGATGATTCCATTATTTTTTTTGGATTGATCAAAAAGTATAAAAACTTAATCAGTCAATTATTTATTGTAACAAAATTATTGGAAATTAATTTATTATATTTTTTGAAGGAAAACTATTTTTACACCTAAATTGGGTACTTTCCTAAAAATAATAGTCCGTGATTTATGTGTTCTTATATTAAATGTAATTTCCAAAAAAAATTATAAATTAAATATAATATAATTTATTTCAAATTTTTAATAATAATATCCAAAAATTAGAGGGACCCTTTTATCTTTGTTCATATAGATATGTTATCATGTTAAAAAGTTATATAATTTCAGTTTTCGGATAAAATTAGTTTAATGTTTCTTAACAAGAATATAAGGCTTATAATTTATCCAAAACATTCCTAGATGTTATGTTTTCTTTTTATTTAGACTCGATAACTTATTATCATCAAATTTGGGTTTCCTTTTTTCCACATGAAATTACTCTTATATTTATATTATTGACTCTTTTAGGTAATTCTGAGTGTGTATTTTCCCTCCCCAATGAAAGGATACCACCACTCCTATATTATAGAAACTTGATGATACTTATATCTCAGCCAATACATACAATAATACCTTCCTAGATTCCTTCCTCATAAACTAGATCTCCTGGTCTTTCTGAAAGACCATACATTTAGGGCATAAGGTGTATTTCAAAAGAGGGTTATCAATGAAGACTTCTACCTATTAACCAGGAATTTTTAATTTTATTTCTTATTATACCTCCTATAAATTAAAGTTAACCATTTTAAAATAATTAATTTAGTATATTCCATAAGATTAATTATTATTATATTAATGTAAGAACCATTATCTATCATGAACTAACCCAACATGGATTGAGCTTCAATAACCACAAGTAAGACTCCATAGGGCATGTGATAGCTACAAGCACCCAAATACATAAAAAAAATGGGATAATTTTTCTTAATGTACATGCATGCACACACTAAAAAATATCCTTGTATATGTGTATATAAATAATAATAAAATATGAAAAATTGGGAGTATAACCATGCATGTGAAACCTACAGGTAAAACAACAGTACACCTACATAATATGAAATGTAAAAGGGAAAAATACATGCCCAACTAGAAATATGCACCAAACTAAAAAAATAGGAAAAGTGAAGTGCTGAGAGAGATTGGATATAAATCTACAAGAACCAACCATTTTATGTAGTCAAATAAACTAGGGTATCACAATGATTCTCTATAATCATTATTAACCTGTCTGTCATTGGCATAAAAACAAAACATGCGAGGAAAGCCCATATTGGGTTGAGTATATACATACCTTGTAGGATTCCCTATAAGCCAAAGAGGGAGAATATAGAGACATGATATGGATAGATAGATCAACCAAAATAAAAAGAGTATAAAAATAAAAATATGTGGATATATATATATTAAACAAAAATAATCCTAAATGAGTGGGAAAGATAGTCTTTATCTCACAACCTAGCTTAGGAAAGAGTTCCAATAGTTCTCGAGGTCTATCAATGATTCCCCATACCTTATGCATCTGTTCGAAGAAACATCCATTTTAGGACACACCTCTCTATTATGGAACCCATTTTAGGAGGAAAATATCAATATAGAGGTCTCATTCCATGGTACAATAAGAGGGTGCCACTCAAATGGTAGATAACCCATGACCAATATTCTTCAGAGGGTGGAATTCAGTAAATTTCTAAAGGAACCATACCCTAGACCCACATGAGGGTTTCAATCAGTAGATTAAGGTCCCATTCCCATACTTCATAGGAGTATTCCACTCAGAAGGTAGAGAGAATACTCAATCTCTATCACAGTAGAAGTGTTCCACTCTTAGTGGTCAAGGACCCATTCCTTGACTTCATGGCAGGGTTCCACTCTAATAGTCAAGGACCAATTCCCTTCCACATAAGATGGTTCCACTCAAATATGTAGGTAGAAGGACTATTCTCTATCTCAGCATGAGGGTACCACTCTAGTGGTAAAGGAGTAACGACCTATCCCAAATGGAGGATGACTGTCGAATATCTTTGATGATCCTGACCAATCACTGCCATTGTCGAGAATCACCTAAAGAATATTTGAAGTTATAAAATATTTCATGTTATCTCCAAAGACACCATAATGGAATCTTATTTATTCTATGTGAAAAAACATCAGGATAGGATTCTCATAGTCCACATATAGGTTCAAATGAATGAAATATATGAGGTAGATGTTTGATCGAAAATGAGGGTTCACTACATGTAATAGGAGCAACAAAGATTGTGGTCCCACCCTATTGTTAGGTTGTGTCTCTGAGGGTACATGAATCACTTCCCTTGTATCCTCACATGATGTGTAAAGGGACTAACAGACATGAATCTTCCACTCAAGGTCTTTCCCACGATCTAGGTTGTGTTCATGTGATCTTTCCCATGCCCATGTACTCTAATACATGGTGTGTCCACCCTCAAAGAGTCCTTATCATGTATTTCGAGGAATATCTGTGTACCCATGACAATTTTATGGTACATAGAATGATCTTGGTAATGCTAGTGTACCCCTATAGTAAATGTCGAGTTGAAAACACATAGTCACACTATGTGTGGGGGTCCCACATAGTGTGATATTTGACTCACCACAAACCCTAGATTCCATATCTTGGGGGATGCAAACCATGTTTTCTTCTGAATATAAGGCTTGTAGTCTGGTTTTTCATAGAATCCTGGATATGATCCTCAAATATTAAATCAATATATGTCCTGTCAAATCATGCATTGAGTTCACCTGAAAATATTGCAGAAGCCTCCATTTGATGATTCCCCTTGCCTGGTTATAGGAAAGTGTATCTCTTATGGTCCATCTAAATCACGTATGCACCTCGCATGCCTACCATTACAGATCCTTATTTATCTCAGATCTAAGATCTATGAAATAGTCTCTTGAAGACAAATATTCATCACCATTTATCTTCAGATTTAAAAATCATCTACCCATGTGAATCCATCACAAATCTGGGCCATCGATCAAGCTAAAACAAACATGGAAATGTTTAACCGTGGCCCTATAGTAATACAGATAAAAACATTAAGAAAAATTGGGAGATAAAATAAATACTGCAGAATAATCATTGGAAAATATTTCATGGCTGAAACATATAGATTTGAATTCCTAGTGTGAGAAACATGGAATTAATTTAATAGAGACTTTTAAAACCAATACATGGGCTCATGAAAAAAATGAAAATAATTGTAGATCAAAGATAATAAATTTATCATGATGAATATTTTAATAAAATGGGAAAGAGTCAATAAATTAAATTTCCTACGTTAATATTAAATCATTTGATGATGAAGAACACACTTATCAACAAAGGAGATATTCCATTGCGTTCACTGTGCCTTAATTCACCTAGATCTAGAGGATTGTTGTTGTTTGATATCAATTCTCCATTGATGGAGAGTGGTGAAACCCCCCCCCCCTCTATAATCCTAGGGTTATGTGGATAACCCTATAAATCCTCCATGATATATTACTAATAGAATAAAGATAATTATGTCATTTAAATTAAATAATTAAATTAATCAATAAAATTAATTTAAACGCAACTGCCAACGATCACCTTATCCAAATGCTGAGTGTCGGTAATATTTATGTCACGTTATGGGTAAGATTCATGTTCCTCATTAAAATATTATCTTTGATATTAAAAATGAGACATTGTTCAATATTTATTCAATTATTTCTGAAACAAATGTGTGCATAATATAAAATACATAAAATATAATTATAAAATTAATTTAGGAAATAACGGGCCTCAGAATCACATGTTTTCTCAATACATATCTATGTGAATATAACTTGCGATATTTTATATTCTTAAGAGGAAAAATTAGGGTCTCTAAAAAACTATTTCATTCAATAATTTCATCTTTGAAAAGAAAAAACTAAACAAAAAATTGGGGATACTAAGCATACAACCACCTCTCACGCTCCCAAGAGCTCTCCTACAAGCTTATGTACTGACTCAACACATGAATCAAGGGGATGATCCATATACATAGAGTACTATAATACTAATCCTATCTCACCACTAGGTGCTCCACAAAGTTGGCTCCATATTTGATGTCCATCTTACCATAGTTAGTAATATTTTTAGGGCCATGAATGTATCTTAGCTATAACAGATGGAAAATGTCGTTCACCCGATCCTACTACAGGGGTAGGGAGAGGTGGTAAGAAAACTCACCAACCCTATACAATAAATTTAATGTCCCGATGAACCTTGGTATAACTTTATCTCTATCTGTATCTCCAAAAACATCATCATGTAGAGACACTTGGGAAAACTTAGTCTTTATGATGAAACTTCAAGGGTCTATGATGGAGATCTTCATAAGAAATCCTCTTTATCTATGATATCCTCATTCACTCACTAATAACCTAGACCATCCCTGTCATCACATGCAACATATAATGCCCAATAAAAAATTTATCCCCAACCTCATTCTATCATAAGGGTGATTGGAAGGGTCTCTCATATAGGGCCTCAAAAGATTCTATGCCTATAGTAGAGTGGTATCTATTATTATATAAACACTCTACTAATGTAATGTGATCCTCCCATCTTGGTCTATAGTATAATATGAATTACCTCAATATATAATCTATCACCTAGATAGTGTGTTCAATCTTCACATATGTCTTGGGGTGGAAGGTTGTACTCATTCTCATCTAGGCCCCGAATATCCCCTATAGGACTCTCTACAAATGTGATGTAAATCACACATCACTATTAGAGAAAATGGTCTATGGAACCCCATGAAGGAAGACAATATCTTATATGTACAACTACTTCAAAATCACCAATCAACTATGCTACGAGATAATAAAGAAGTGTGCCAAAATTGTTAGTTGGTCAACTATCACCTAGATGGTGTCATGGAATATTGTTTCCCATAGAGCCCTATCACAAAGTCAATAAACAATCCCTCACATTTCTAATTTATTATATCAAAGGGATTTAACAAAGACGCATGATCCTGATGCTCATCCTTCACATGCTGACAAGAAATACACCGAGAGATGACCACAACTACCGTCCATATCATGCCATCCCAAAAAAATACCACATAATTTCTCTATAAATCTTCCCCACAATAGTATTTAGAAAAATAAGATATGTTTAAAAATCTCTCATCACCTCCCCCTCATCATGAATAGGAACACCATCTATACCTTGAATTGGATGACTTTATTACCCCATTAGAAAATACATCTAGTGAATCTTATGAGGATATATAGTCACATAATACATCAAGGAAGATATATTCCAAATGGGAATATCTGAAACAATAGTGGACTGGTGGATGTAATAACATTGAATTATGAAAAACTAAACCTTCCCCCTCAACAAGGGACAATTTTATGAAAGAAAACTGATCAGACGCCTCCTAAACCAAATGAGTTTGGAACTTCCTGCAATGGGAACTTCTCACCGTGGTTCACTTCTTAGGTGTATCAACTATCTAAAAGTCAGTTTCTTACAAGAATCACAAGAAAAATCTATTCTTCTTGTTCATATATCTCTTCTTGAAGACATACCTGAGACTCTGATGGTCTTTGTAAACAATAATGTTGTCTCCAAGAAGATAGTGCCTCCACATCCTTAGAGTGAGGACTACTGCTGCCATCTCCAAGTCAATAGTATCATAGTTCTTCTCATGGATCTCGAATAGCTCATCCCATATGTAATAAATTCCTAGATTTTCATCAATATGGAGTTGATGAAAACCCTAGATTCATAAAAAAAACTACATACTCCACACCTTCCTTCGGTTGTCTCAAAAATAGAGAACTCATTAGCATCTTCTCAACTCCTAGATGTCTGTTTAGAGCTTTTAATTTTCAGTAAATGGTTTCCCTTTTCCATGTTAGGGTTTTCAAAGAAGATGAAATCATAGAGAATGATTCTAATTTCCTCTGATAGTACCCTACCAAGATAAGAAAACTCCAAACCACAGAGATGCTCTTGGGTGAATCCCAAGAAAGCACTCTATCAATCTTCACTAGGTTCATAAATAATACATGACAATAAATTATATACCCTAGAAGGTGAAACTCATGAATTTAAAACTAGAAATTTATTATCATAGAATAACGATGGTTCTCCTGAAGAAAATCATGGACTGTCCTCTAGTTATTTTCGGTCTCCTCCTCTGATGAAAATAATATGAGTAAATCATCGATGAAGACACCAGAAAATCAGTCCATGTATGTCTAGAAGATCTAGTTCATCAAATCCTAAACATATTAGGGTTATTCATCACTCAAAAAGAATCACCAAGGACTCAAAATGTTTGTAGTGAAATCAGAATGAAATCATTATAACATCATCCTCGTGAACTCTCAACAAGTGGTAACAAGACCTGACATCAATATTTGCGAACCATATCACCCCATGTAGTTGAAAAAAGAGTTCATCAATAGATAGTAAGGGGTAAATTTTATTTACCATGGAATGGTTTAGGTGATTATAATTTATAGAAAATATGATCCTATTGGATTCCTTTTCTTGAACTTCACTAAATATGCGAAAGGGTTCACAAAGTCTCTGATAAATCCCTTCTCTCAAATGTCCTCCAACTTCAGCTATAACTCCCAGAGATAGGATAGGGCTATACGATATGATGAAGATTATATATTATTAGTAATGGGGTTAATTTAAATGAAAATATTATTCTACCAACTTGGAATTATTCCAGAACATCATTAGAGAAGACATCCATAAAATCCTCCATGAATGAAGGAGTATAGATGTCTGAAGAACCCACTACAACAAGGGATACCCTTTCCAACTGATGGGTAATTGGATTTATCCTCATGGTCCCATATCACAATTTTACCACTATTAGTTATATCTCACCCACAAAGGAGAATATCATCCCATTAGTGTGAAGGAATATGACTTGTCTATGGTGATACTCAATCTAGGATCGAATTGTGGAAAACCAATCCATACCAAAGATGATGTAATAAGGTCTAATTATGAAGAAAACAATGTCACATGAGAACCTTTACACACCAGGTGATTTCTATAATTTGAATCAGATAAAATATATAGATTACTTGTTTCAACTTGGTTGTAATACCCCGACCCTAGTTACCCTGATTCGGTGAATTATTACATAACATTAGCATGATACAAGGAACCGTGTCCCGAAAGACCGATCAGTTTTGTAGACTTTGAAGTACTAGATACATACATAAGTTTTACATAACATCATGAAATAAAAAAACATTGTTTCCCCTTTGAACACTCTTATATCCCTTAGCCTATTACTACAAGATAAACCTAATATACTTCTTTGCATCCTAGGGAAAATAAAACATAAAAAGGGGTGAACTCAGATGCTCATAAAGGATAAAAATATAGCAGAAACATTCATAAATAAACATAAACATTTAAGGAAATTCATAAGACTAAATCATAAGTCTTTTAAACATAAAAATATGCATAATATGTCCAATATAAATCAAATAATTTCATTTACTTATTCACATGGATATTATAGTAGTCGAATAATCACATGAAATATCAATAGCCAATTTCATATTGATGGAATGCATAATGCCAGACTTCATAACCACATATTCAAGGACTTGTTCCAAGACTACAAATAAGATTTCATCAAGGCCTTGTTCCAAGACACTAGTTTGTATCATGAGACCTACTAATGCATCGAGAATCTATAGAGGGATCCACCCGTCACTTACTAAGTCCAATGCATTCCTCACATGAAAAGGTTTGATCATAACATAAAAATTTGTATTAAAACCAGCATAAAAAATGTCAATACTTAATCCACAAAACATGAATGGTGTAAAAATAACACATCCACAGTAAAAAATATGACAAAACATTAAATACAATATTGAAGTTTTGTATCATAATAAATCAACTTCAAACTATCTTAAAATCCATCAAAGGATGTTGACATAGATGAAATAATTTTTTTAGAGAAATATCTCTTTCTATTTTGAAATAATTTAAAAGTCATATAATTATAAAAGAAAACATTTATTTTGAGAATATTTTTATAATATTTTATGGGAAGCTTAGATGATGTTATAATGGAGGAAAATATCCGCACCCGCCGTATAAGTTAAAAAAAAACTTTCTTACCTTAATTTTGTCGAAAAGGTCATAAAGTACCTTGTTTTGAAAATGAGGGAAAGATTACTTTCAAAAAATATATGGTCAAATAAGGATATAAAAGACTTTAACATATATTATAGTAAATAGTAAAAATGTTTCGAATTACATTTTTAAGAAAAAACATATGTGTATGATAAAGAGGTCCTAGTAGATACTTACGTATTAACAACCTCAGATAAGTAAAGAGATTGTAGAATTAACCCTTATTTGGAACTTTTACTTAGTTTATGATATTTTAACCTCATGTATAATATTTAAAACATTTTTATTAAATTATACAAGAACTATATACATAAATATGATATCATATATGATCTTCTAATATTGATTTGTTAATAATAATTTAGTAGTATCATCGTTTCGAGTGTTAAATGATTCATTTTCCTTTATATGCTTGGTTATGTAAGCCGTGTTTGTTATGGATAGTATGTATTTAATTAATATACATAATTATATTATGTTCATAAACATTATTTTTAATCATAAAATGAAAATTATTCTTGAATGATTACGATGGGGAATGAATCTCATCGCGTTCGTGGAGATGATAATCCGTACGTACACACGAGCGACTATATCATTATATTGATGGTTAAATAGTATGTTATTGGATGGTATATACTATATATAGAATAATTAACATGTTATATTTATTATTTACATCATTTATGCTCATTATTATACCCATCCAAAATAATGAAGTGTTTGAATAACAAACTACCCCACGACGTGGAGACGGTAAGCCGTACGTACACACGTACGGTGAATTTTTCATTTATAGGATGGATAGAATAATAAAAATGGTTGTAAAATATTTATAATAACATCACAATATGTATAAGGTAGTTGATTTATTATTTTGGTATAGAATCCAAGAAAGAGGATGTGGAAGAAGAAAATAACTTGAAAGAGGGTGGTGAAATTATTACCTCTTCTTCGGGTGTTTCCTTTTGAGTTGATCAAAAGGGATCATTAGGTTTAATTTATGATACAAGTAAGTACTGTTTGTTGATTTTAGGGAATTTGGGAGGATATTTGGGTGGGATTTGGCCAAGAAAAATGGCTTTGGAAGTGTGAAATTAAGATAAGGGTAAGTACCCTTTTATAAGAGAGATGAGGGTCACTTTAGAAAAAGTTTGAAATATTATTTTATAATGAAATGATTTTCAGATTATAATGGCTAAAAAGTAATTCAATTTGAGGATAAGGTGGTTATGGGCCGAAAACCTCTCAACCAATAGGTTTTAGATAGGTTTAGGTCACCATATTAACCTTATCTTTTAGATTTAACTCTTAGTCAAATAGTTTGACATTTAGCATGTCTCTTTGTATTTTTATATTATATGGCTTATAAACTTACTATAAACTACCAATATAACCCAAAGTGGTTAATTATTAATATATATAAACTTATATAAGTATTTTGGAAGAAACTTATATTTTTTGGAATATTATATCAATTAATAATATAGTATTTTTTTTTAAAACTCAATTATGTCAATTTTGACACTATTTAGTATTTGATTTTTTTTGAAAGTCATAGAAACTTTATCACGTAGAATAATATCTATTTAATAAATCATAACATGTCATATTAACCTAGAAAAATAGTTTAATTCATTAAAATTCTAAATTTACATTTATTTGGATATTTAAAATATCAATTATTTTAATATTTCATTAATAAGGCAATTACAACATCATCATTGTTTCATAAAAAAATTAAATTATTTGATGTCTAAAAATTATAAATAAAATAAAATTATCTATGAAATATTTTTATCTTTTTAAGGAATATTTATAGTAAAATTTATCTTATGTATAAACTTATATTTAAAATGGTTTAGTTATAAAACTTTGAATTTAAAACATTTAATGTAACACCCCAAGCTTCCATGGTACGCTTCTCTTTGAATAATATAGTAGAGTGTGTTGTACACAACATTGAGTTCTAACACACACCAAAACCATTCAAAGTAGCCATTATGAATAGTAATACCTACTTTTTGAAATTTTATAAATTTTATCTTTCAAAATGGACTTCTTTTTTGGATTCAAAATATCAAATTTAGCCTAGGGTAAATTTTCGGAACTTTTTGGATAACTTTTATATTTTAATGAATAGTGAAAATTACTCAATTTTAATTAAAAACATCTTTTTTAATAAAAATAATTAATAGTGATATATTATTATATTGAGTGGTTTTAAAGTAAAATTATAATATAATTTTACTATTTTATCCAATGGTGGTCATTATAATTAACTTCACTTTGAAATTGGAGATAAACAATTGTCAATCTTTTAATTGATATTGTTTCTTAAAAGCACGCTATTTGTTTGGACAATGGGAATTAATTATAAAATTAATTAATGAAATGTATATGTTTTGAATTTTTTAAAATAGACACCATTTTTAAATTCAGAATATCAATTATAGCTTAGGGTGAATTTTTGGTATTTTTCTGAAAAACTTCAATTTTTGATGAATAGTGAAACCACTATGTGGTAGTTTAAAAACTAATTTTTCGTGTAAATGAAACATTACCACTTCTGTTATTTTATTTTAAAAAATCTGACATACATGGTTGTCATTAGGAAGTAAAATGTGGTACAATGGGATTAAAATAATTTTTTGGTGAATAGTAACTTTTAAGTTTAATTAATCATGATTAAAGATAATTAGTGAAATTTAAGGTAAAAATGATATTATAAAAATATTAAAATATCTTGAAACTTGTCATACACTTGTTGGATGAGTAATGTCTGAACAAGACAATCCATGAGTCAACTTGGGGACCCCATGGAGCCACTTGGGTAAGAAAATGACATTAATAACTTTTTATTTAAAGTAAAAATAAAATTGTCACAAACATGTGTTGTTTTACTAAAACAATTATTACATGGGGTTATATAAGATAACTTTTCGACTATAAATATTAATTGGAAAGATTAAAATATTTACTACATCATGATATTTTTTTTATAATTTTTATACATTAAATAAAATAAATTGTTTATGACACCATGATGATGCAACGATTACCTCATTAATTAACGATTTAAATAAAATGAAAAGATAATGTAAAATATAAGACCTAAACATGTCAAAAACCTATTTGATGAGTATATTTAGAACCCTTATCACCTTATATTTGAAATATATAATTGGGGGACCTTTGAAATCCTAAAATCATTTCATAATAATGTAACATTTCATGAGTTTCCAAGAGTGCCCTTCCTCTCCTCTTATAAAAGGCCCCCACCACTTCCACCTTATTCACACCTTCAAAGCCATTTGGGTAAACCAAATTCTTCTCAAATACTCTCTCAAATTCCCTCTATAAATCCTAGAAGCCTCACTTTGGGTATAATTATTCCCAAGGAAGCTTTTGGCTCAAATCAAAAAAAGTGTTACCCGATTTTAAGGTAATGTCTTCTCTTATGTTATTTTGTTTTATTTTGCTTCTCCAACCCCTTAAACTATTTTTATTCCTTTCTTTTGTAACAACACCATAATATTAAATATACTAGGAATTTGTATGAGATTTATTTGATTTAAACTTACACACACCTCAGTCTAATGGTTAAAGAACATACTGTTTCTGTGGGTGGCGAAATACTGCCTCACGAAATGATGATTGTTCAATATTATTTTAACACCTCTAATGGTGGAAATTAAGATGAAACTATTTCTATATATGATATATATTATGCTAAGTTTTTCCTTATGCTTCTTTATTTCTTATTTATGGCATACCTTTATGATTTCCGTTATGGGTAAACGCGATAATTTCATTTTAGGAAGTGCGGACTACCGCCCCCTCGAAGTGATTTGAATCGTTAATTCCATATGTGGGACGTATAAAGGATGGATTAAATGATATTATATATGATATTATACTGGAATTATAATAAAACTTTATATCATTATGATTTCATTCAATTAAATACGAAATAGAAATGAAAGTAGTGTTTATGCGTACATACGGATTACCGTCTCCATGAACGGTGCATTTCATTTATTACCTCTAAATGTTACGTAACATTATGAATGAATGTATATATGGGATATATATGATATATATGATATCCACATCATGAATATAATTCTGGATATAATGGATATTTTACCAGATGAACAACTTGTAATTATAAGAAGTTTATTTTTGACTCAAGTACCAAATATCGACAAAACGACCTTTATTAACATAAATAATTACATAATGTTCATAACATGGTAATAAGTGATATAAAAGGAAAAATAAACTTGAAAAAGGTTCTTAAGCAATTATAAATTAACTCTAGTTTATTATTCAGGAGGTTAAATAACGATCGGGTCAATTCGGACACGAGGTAAGGGAACTTCTTAACCCAATTTCCATTCTTTGGGTTAATCTCCTACTTTCAAATTATGTCATGATATTATTATGTCATATATTTTATTTGTACTTTAGTTATGTGTACTTCTAGTTAATACACAAAACATATTTATTTTATTTTAAAAAAAACGATCTTTGTAAGGGATTTCGTCTAAATCTCCTTTCATTGAGGCATATTTTGTTTTATACACAACTTTCTTTTATATGGTGTATAAACCCCTTTGACTGTTATGTTTATTCAAAAGGAATCTTTTTTATACGAAGCGTTTTACTAAATGACAAAAGGGAATTTTTTTTTTCGTACGTATGTGGCGACAACAACTTCTCCGCCGCTGTGACCATTATTTGGGTTTCAGATTCCTCTACAAGCCATAACTTTTTTTAAATGAAAAACAAATACAAAGTTTTAATTTTCTTTTATTTTGGTATTGAAAATGGTTTTGAATGTGTTTTTATGATATCAATGTGTTGTATTGATATATTGTGATTGAAATGTGGAAATGTTATGTTTCCTTTATGCATGTATTATGGATACGATTATGTTATGGATTATGATATGTTTAAACCTATTCATATGAGGAATGCATTGGACTTAATAAGTGACGGGTGGAGCCCGCTATAGCTCCTCGATGCATCGGTAGGTGTCATGAGACAAACTAGTGTCTTGGCAGGAGGCCTTGACAAAATATTATTTGTAGTCTTGGAATGAGGCCTTTCTACGTGGTTATGATAGTCTAACATTATGCATTCCATCATTATGAAAGTGGTTATTGATATTTCATGTGATTATTCGACTAGTAGAATATCCATTTGAATAAGTAAATGGAATTATTTCATTTTATTTTTTCTATATTATGCTGAAGTTCAAGTTTAAAAGGCTTTTGTTTTAGTTTTACATTGCCTTAAATGTTAATGTTTATTTATGAAATATTCCTCTATATTGTTATCCTTACGGAGAATCTGATCTCACCCATTTCAATGTTTTAATTTTTCCAGGATGTGAAGAAGTATTTTAGGAATGACCTGTAGGTATAGTCTGAAGGGGATATGAGTGTGGAAAATGGAGACTTTGTTATTGTAGTTTTTTACTTTTCGATGTAATGTAACATTTATGAATGTATCTAGTGTTCCCAAGGCTACTAAACTAATCAGTATTTCAAGACTTGATCTTTTGTGATCATGCCAATGTTACGTAATAATGCACCGACTCTGGGTAACTTGGGTCGGGGCGTTACATTTAAATCTTCTTTAAATAAAATAATAATAAATGTCCTAATCCAATCCAAGTGGACCAAAAGTATCATATTTTATTACTAAGGTTGTCTTTGGTCGAATTACACTTATCCAGTCGAATTTTGACATGTGTTAGGGTAATTATAATATCATATTTACCCTTAATTACCCGATTTACTTTTAACCGTTGTAAATAAAAGTCAAAAGTTACTATTCACCAAAAATTATTTTCAACTTATTGAACCAAATTTTACATACTGATGTCAACCGTGTCTCTATGAAATTTAAAATTCAACTCACATAAGTGGTAGAATTATGTTTTATGCGAATTTTTAAATGCCCCTTGAAGGTGGGTAAAAGACGGTAAAAAGTTCAATAAAATTTTATATATCTAAACTTATTATAAAATGACTCCAATTAATTACATTAAAAATATATAGGTATTATATATATATTTTGAAAATAAAATAAAATAAATTAAATTAAAATAAATTATTATTTAAATAAAAATTTGGTTTTAAACATTAACCCAGTGTTTTTTACTATTCATAAAAAATTGAAAGTTCTGAATAAAATACCAAAAATGAACCCTAAGCTAATTTTGATATTCCGAATCAAAAAATGAAGTCTTTTGTGAAAATTAAAATTTATAGAATTTGAAAAAGTGGGTATTACAATTCATAACGTATAGTTTCATTGGTCGTCGTGTTTTAAAGCTCCAAGTTGCATACAACGAAAGCTACTACATTATTCAAAGGGAAACGTACCGTGGAAGCTTGAGGTATTACATTATCCCCTAATTAAAATAATTTTGTCCTAAAAATTTCTAGAATATTACTGTATAAAAATATTTGGGTTTTTCTTCATCATATGTTCCTCAGGTTCCCACATTTCTTCTTCCATCTTATGGTTTATCCATATAACTTTTACCAGATGAGTCATTTGGTTTCCCAACACTTGTTCTCTGTTATCAAGAATATTGACAGGCTCTTCACAATAAGAAAGATCAGGTTCCTGTTCAATTTCCTCAGAGGTGAGTACATGCATTGGGTCAAGCATGTATTTTCTCAACAATGATATATAGAACACATCATGAACTTTGGAGAGACTTGGAGGCATTGCCAAACGATAAGCTACAACTCTAATTCATTCTAGAATTTACAATGGTCCAATGCACCTGGGACTCAATTTACCCTTCTTACTAAAACGTATAACATCCTTCCATGGAGATACCATCAAGAAAACATATTCTCCTTATTGAAATTCCAAATCCTTCCTTCAGTTATCAGTATAGCTCTTTTTCCTACTTTGGGCTGCTTTGATGTGGGTTTGGATAACCTTTACCTTTTCTATTATTTCCACAATAAGTTCTGGGCCTACGAGTTTTATTTCACCAAAATCATCCCAACAAGTTGGTGTGCAACATCTCTTTCTGTATTACACTTCATGTGGTGCCATCTGAATACTTTAATGGAAGCTATTGTTATAGGAAAATTCTACCAGAGGTAAATATTGATCCCACCAACCTTTCAAGTCAAGTGAGCAAGATATAAAATTCTAAGGTTTGAATAGTCCGTTCTGATTGTCTATCGGTTTGAGGGTGGTAGGTAGTGCTCAAACAAAGTTTAGTGTCCAGGGCCTTCTGAAGACTTTTCCAAAATCCTGATGTAAAATATGGATCATGATTAGAAAAGATTGATTGGGGTACTCCCTAAAGTCTTATAACTTCATTAATATATAGTATTTCCATACGTTCAAGTGGTAAATATTTTCTTATAGCAAGAAAATGTTCTGAATTAGTAAGACGATCTACAATGACCCATATTGCATCATTCCTTCTAGGAGTCTTTGGTAGCCTCATGAAAAAGTCCATCGTAATGTTATTGAATTTCCACTTAGGTATGAGAAGAGGTTTCATTACTCCTCTAGGATATTTCCTTCTAGATTTCACTTGATGAAAAACCATACATCTTGACAAAAAATCAATAATATCCCTCTTTATATTGTCCCAAAAAAAACATTCGATCAAATCTCTAAACATATTGGTGCTCCTAGGGTGTATAGAGAAATTGGAGCTATGAGTATCATCCAAGAATTCTATTTTTAGACCAGGTATGTTAGGAACACATAGTATCTTCCCAAATTTCAAAATTCCATCTTTATATAGGAAGTCACTCAATCTCCCATCATTCATGGATTTAATCTTATTTAGAAACTCCTCATCATCAGTCTGAGAACTCCTTGTCCTTTCTAGAAAAGATGGTTTGGCAACCTTTTGAAAAAGTATTGATGTTTCACATTCCATGGTTATTCCCATATCCATATTTACTAGATCAATGAAAATAGTATCCCTTTCAACTCTCATATTGTTCAAAATTCCATGATCCTTTCTACTCAAAGCATCTGCCACCTTATTTTCCTTCCCCGAGTGGTAGGGTATAGTGCAATAATAATCCTTGACTAGTTCAAGCCATCATCTTTTCCTCATGTTGAGTTATTTCTATGATAAAATATACTTAAAACTCTTGTGATCAATATAAATCTCACATTTTTCACCATGGATATAGTTTCTCCATATTTTCAGAGCAAATATTATAGCTGCTAACTCAAGAGAATGGGTATGATAGTTTTTCTAATGAATATTTAGCTATCATGATGCATAAGAAATAACTCTATCATTATGCATAAGGACACAACCAAGTCCATTCTTGGAAGCATCACTATAAATAACAAACCCATCATTCCATGAAGATAGAGGAAAGATAAGAGAATTGACTAATATTTTCTACAGTTCTTAAAAACATTATTTACACTCTTTTTTCCAAACAAATTTAACCCCTTTATAGGTGATCTTGGTTAATGGGTTAGCCAACTGCACAAAATTCTAGACAAAAAGTCGATAATAACCTGCTAAATCAATAAAATTGCGTACCTCATTTATACTCGACGGTGTGGGTCATTCTATAAGGGGTCTTTGATATGGGCCTTGATCCAAGAATTAAATCAATAGAATACTCAATTTCTCATTCTGGAGGATATCCAGGTAAATCCCCTAGAAACACATCAACATATTCTTTCACAATAGGTACGTACTCTATTCGGACATTCTTTTCCACACCCATAGTTATTTGATTCTATTCTTCCACAATAATTGAATTTAGTAGAACTACTGGGGGTGGATCTAGATAAGAATCAGGTGGTGACATTTTTGCTCCAAAGATAAGGTACTCCTTATCATCATTGAAAATTGTAACCTCCTTCTTCTTACAATAAATTTTCGCATCATGGTCTGAAATCCAATCCATTATAAAGATTATATCAAATTCAATCATGGGTATAATGTTGAGAACATTAGATAAATAAAATTTATACTCCCTAATGGAAACTGATTCACAAAACTTTGTTGTGATGATACTTCCCTTAAGTGTTTTAACTAACAACTCCCTTGTTAAGTCAAATTTAAAATATCTAATTTTCTTAGCAAACTGGGAAGATATGAAACAATATTATGATCTAGAATCAAATAAACCATTGGTTAAACTTTAGGAAACCATTAAATTACCTTCCAACATGTCTTTCGGAGCTTCAACCTCAACAATAGTGATCACATAAGCTTTTTTCTTTCTCCCTTGACCTTTTATGAGGTAAGTTCCCTTGGCACTCAAGACATTCATTTTCATAATGCACCTTTTTTCTACAATTGTAGAATTCAACATTCAAAGCCTCTTTCTTCCCCTTGCTATCACGATCTTGGTGGCCCTTTTCACCACACTTGTAACAGACTCCCATTCCCTTCAGGAAAGTACCCGGGGGTTTCTTCCCACATTTACCACAGGATGAATATTCAACATTTCCCTTCTTCCCCTTATTTCAATTTTAAGAGTGTTTATAAGATCTCTTTTTATCTTGCTTTTCTTTAAATTTGTAATACTTTGAGAATTACTTTTCTGTCTTGATAGCGCAAGAGACAATATCTTCACACGATGAGAAGGATTGTGAGACTAATTCTTGAAAGAGAAATGGTTTTAAACCATCAAATAATCGATCAATATTACTCATTGGTTTATTTATATAATATTCTACATGCCTTGATATCCTTGAAAAGTTAGCCTAATACTTTGTGACATTCTCATTCTCCTTTGCCTCAGACTCAGAAATAATCTTTCCATATCCACTTGATGGTCACAAGGAAAGTATTTTTCTAATAAAATCTCTCTAAACTCTCTCTATTGCATGTTTTATAATTCTTCATCTTCCTTTGTGTTTTGGATTAATGACCCCCATTGATCTGTATCTCCCATGAGGTGATAAACTACCATAACAACTTTTTCCATTTCGCTAATCCCCAAAGCATGAAATAGTTTCTCTAAGGAATTTATACATTGCTCAGCTACTGATGGATTTTTACTCCCATTTAATGTTGGTGGTTGTTGTCTCATGAATTGGTATAACATTGATCCTCCGTGTTGGGGATCAGGGTGCTCCATATGGGTAAGGTTATTATTCATAACCTAAGCGAGTTGTCTCAGTATGGTGATAAACTGATCAACACCAGTTGCATCACCAGCTCCACTATAATTATCTTGAGTAGGAGGGAAATCCCTACATGGATTATATACATTGATATGGTTTCCATTCCTTCCACTAGGTTTCATTTATAAACAATGTCATGAAGTAGATTAATTTACGAATCAAAATACATAATTCCAAACTTGTGAAACAATTAACATAAATTGAACAATTTATGGATATAATCCATAATCATAAAAATGTTTTCTTTGAGGAGGTATATAATCATAAATCCTTCCTAATGGTTTGTAAACAAATTGTGAATTATCCTAAGCATATCCCTCCGAGAGTGTCATGACCAAGAGTGATTTAAGGCCCATTGTTGTGTATGAGGATACCCCGAGTCAAGCCCGAAACTCCTTGTCGGAGTTTTTACTCCTAGGTACATCTGTGCTAGAGCTGCCTCTACTGCTCATATCCAAAGAGGTATGTATTTCTTGTAAAACTCACAAAATCACTACATTACCAAAATTCTAGGAAGTTCTTCTATACTTATCCTCAAAGTCTATCTTAGGGTAATGTTCTTTAATCATAGTTTCTCTAAATCTAGCTTCCATAGTTTGTAATAAACTTACTCTGTTACCAATTGCAATTCCCCGACCCACTTACCCAAAATCAGAGCATTATTATATAACATTTTCCTGATATAAAGAATCATGTCCCGAAAGACCGATCAGTTTAGAAGCCTTGGAAGTACTAGATAAATACTTAAGTTTTACATTACATCATGGAAAAAAATATTGTGTACCCTTTAAACACTCTTATATTTATTAGTATTTCATTCAGGTTAAACATAATATATATTTTTGCATCCTGGAAAAAATAAAACATAAAAAGGGGTGAGCTCAGATGCATAATAAGGATAACAATATAGTGGAAAATTTCATAAATAAGACTAAACATTTAAGGCAATGTATAAGAATAAATCATAATCCTTTTAAACATAATCATCTTCATAATAAGGCCAATATAAATAAATTAATTCCATTTAATTATTCACACTGATATTCTACTAGTCTAACAATCACATGCAATATCAATAGCCAATTTTATATTGATAGAATGCATAATGAAAAACTTCATAACCACATAGTCAAGGACTTGTGCCAAGAGTAAAAATAATATTTTGTTAAGGCCTTGTTCCAAGACACTAGTTTGTCTCCTAATACCTATTGATGCATTGATGAGCTATAGAGGGCTACACTCGTCACTTACTAAGTCCAATTCATTCCTCATATGAAAAGGTTTAAACATAACATAAACATTCATATTAAATCTAGAATATGAAATGTCAATAATTAATCTATAAACCATGAATGCGGTGAAAATAAAACATCCATAGTCAAAAATAACACAAAAAATTCAATAAAATATAGATGTTTTGTATCATAATAAATCATCTTCAAATAAGCTTAAAATCCATCAAAGGATGTTGACCTAGATGAAATCAATTTTTTTTTAGAGAAACATCTCTTTCAATTTTGAAATCATTTAAAAGTAATATAATTATAAAAGAGAACATTTATTTTGAAAATATTCTTATAATCTTGTTTGGGAAGCTTCTACGATGTTATAATGGTGGAAAATAGCCACACCTGTCGTGTAAGTTAAAAAAACATTATTACCTTAATTTTTTCGAAAAGGTCATAAAGTACCTTGTTTTGAAAATGATGGAAAGATTACTTTCAAAACATATATGGTCAAATAAGGTTATAAATGACTCTAACTCATATTCTATTAAATAGTAAAAATGTTTTGAACTACATTTTTAAGAAAACATGGATGTGGATGATAAAGAGGTCCCAGTAGATACTTACGTATTAACAACCTCAGATAAGTAAAGTGATTGTAGAATTAACCCTTTAATTGAACTTTTACTTAGTATATGGTATGTTAACCACATGTATAATAGTTAACACATTGTTATTAAATTATATAAGAACTATTTATAGAAATATGATATCATATATGATCCTTTAATATTGCTTTGTTAACAATATGTCATTAGTATCATCGTTTCGGGTGTTAACTGATTAGTTTTCCTTTATATGATTGGTTACGTAAGGCATGTTTGTTATGTATAGGATGTATTTTATTCATATAAATAATTATATTATGTGAATAAACATTATTTTTAATCATAAAATAAAAATTATTCTTGAATGATTACAACAGGGAATGAATCTCATCACGTTCGTGGAGACGGTAATCCGTACGTACGCAGGAGAAACAATTTCATTATATTGATGGTAAAATAATATGTAATTGGATGGTATATAATATATAACAAATAATTAACATGTTATATTTATTATTTACATTAGTTATACTCATTATTATACCCATACAAAATAATGAAGTGTTTGAATAACAAACGACACCACGACGTGGAGACGGTAATCCGTACGTACGCACGTATGGTGACTTTGTCATTTATAGGATGGATAAAATAAAAAATATGGCTGTACCATATTTATAATAAAATAAAAGTATGTATAAGTTACTGGAGTTATTATTTTGGAATGTAATCAAAGAAATAGGATGTGGAAGAAAAAAATAACTTGAAAGAGGGTGGTGAAATTATTACATCTTCTTCGGGTGTTTCTTTTTGAGTTGATCAAAAGGGCTCCTTAGGTTGGGTTTTTGATCCCAGTAAGGACTCTAGGTTGATTTGAGTGAAGTTGGTAGGATATTTTTGAAGGGTTTTGCTGATATAAATGGCTTTGGAGGTGTGAAATTATGATAAGGTAAAGTAACGTTTAATAAGAGAGGTGAGGGTCACTTTAGAAAAAACTTGAAATATTATTTTATAATAAAAACATTTTCGGTTTCTAATGGATCAAAAATGATTTA
The DNA here is from genome assembly GCA_963277665.1 of Viscum album. Taxonomy (NCBI): domain Eukaryota; kingdom Viridiplantae; phylum Streptophyta; class Magnoliopsida; order Santalales; family Viscaceae; genus Viscum; species Viscum album. The sequence goes on from OY728120.1 coordinate 177,414,138, forward strand.
TTTCAAGGATAAGGTGGCTATGGGTTGAATACCTCTCAACCAATGGGTTTTAGATAGGTTTAGGCCACCATATTAACCTTATCTTTTAGATTTAACTCTTAGTTAAATAGTTTGACATTTACCATGTCTCTTTGCATTTTTATATTATATTGTTAATAAACTTACTATAAACTGCCAAAAGAACCCCATGTGGTTCATTATTAATATATATAACCTTATATAAGTCCTTTGGAAAAATATTATATTTTTAGGAATATTATATCTATTAATAATATAGTATTTTTTTTAAAAACTCAATTATGTCAATTTTGACACTATTTAGAATTTGATTTTTTTGAAAGCCATAAGCACTTTATCCCTTAGAATAAAATTTAATTAATCAATTATAACATGTCATATTATCCTATAAAATTATTTTAATTCATCATAATTCTCATTTTACATTTATTTAGATATTTATAATATAAATTATTTTAATATTTTATTAATAAGGTAATTACTCCATCATCATTGTGTCATAAATTAATTAAATTATTTATTGTATAAAAATTAAAAATAAAATACCATTATGTAGGAAATAATTTTAAATTTATAATGAATATTTATTGTCGAATTTATCTTATGTATTACCCTATATTAAAAATGGTTTAGTTATTAAACATTGAATTTAACACTTTTAACTCTTCTTTAAATAAAATAATAATAAATGTACTAATCTAATCGAAGTGAAAAAAGGATCATATTTTATTACTAAGGTTATTTTTGGTCTAATTACTCTTATTCAGTAGAATTAGGACATGTTTTAGGGTAATTATAATATCTTTTTTACTCTTAATTACCTTATTTACTTTTAACCGTGGTAAATAAAAGTCAAAAGTTACTATTCACCAAAAATTATTTTCAGCTTATTGAACCAAATTTTACATACTGATATTAACTGTGTCTTTAAGATTTTTGAAATTTAACTCACAGATGCGGTAAAATTATGTTTTATGCAAATTTGTAAATGCTTCTAGAAGGTGGATAAAAGACGGTAAAAAGTTCAATAAAATTGTATATATCTAAACTTTTTATAAAATTACTCTAATAAATTAAATTGAATATATATAGGTATTATGTATCTATTTTTACCTAAAATAAATTAAAATAAAATAACTAATTATTAAAATAAAAAGGTGGTTTTAAACAATAACGCAATGTATTTCACTATTCATCAAAAATTGAATGTTCTTAGAAAAATACCAAAAATTCACCCTAAGATAATTTTGAAATTCATAATCCAAAAATGAAGTCCATTTTGAAAATTTAAATTTATAAAATTTGAAAAAGTGAGTATTATAATTCATAACGGCTAGTTTCATTGGTCGCGATGTGTTACAACTCCAAGTTGTATACAACACAAGCTACTGCATTATTCAAAGGGAAACATACCGTGGAAGCTTGGGCTATTACGTAGGTACCTCAAGACATAACTTAAGAGATAAAGCCTCAACTTAGAGCTCCAGATATCACACCAAGGGTAAGGAGATAATTGAATAACTAACACATATGTTTACTAAAACTAAATCAAGTGTATAAAAAAATATATCGTACCTCTAATAATCTAATTTTCCACTGGTTGATATTCCTCCATAGCCTGTTGATTCCCATAGCCCCAACTATCAGATCCCTGAGCTTAGTATGGGTCTCCATGTAGTGTGGATAGAAGAAGCTCATGACATTGTCCAACATGAGAATCTCCTCCTCCTAAAGCCCCACATTATCCTATGTAAGCTCCACCTACCTGGTGTCCACCATGTCCTTTCATGGGAGGTTGATGATCACAATTCATCCTCTATGGTGGTAGTCCATCTGCTATCTTACTACCCACCTTAGCACATTGGTTTGAGAAATCACATGCTATGCAACCTTGTTCGAAACAAACAGAGAACCAAACATCTCCAGGCTTCCATGGTACTCTACATGGTCCATATGTCACCTAATCACATTATTTATTCTGATCCGGGGAAGATACCTTGATTTGAGATCCTACCGACACGTGCCTACTAGTTGATATAGACGACTTAGCCCTATAACTCCCACTGTCATTAGAATCTGTAAAGTATACCTAAGAATGGATGCTCTCCTTTCCCTATACCCTCTTCAAAACTCCAATATTCATGGGAATTCGAAATAGTACTACAATTTCAATGATATATCTATGGAGACCCTTCTCAAACATCTATTCCCAGAGGTAGTAGTCCTAAATAATGTCAAGGGAGGACTCTGTGAGGTCTGTGTACCTCACAACATAATTAGACACTGTCATCTGTCCATGTTGTATATCCAAAAACATATAATTCCAAACCAAGAACAATCATGAGGGGTATTACTCCTCATGGAAATTATTCTTGAATTTTTTCCATGAGAGTGTTGACTTCTCATTCATATATATAAATCGACTCCCCCATCACAATACTACTCTATAGAAAATGATAGCTTCCCATGAAACCACATGACTAGTCATTATCTAGATAATCAAGAAAACATGTATCACCAACTCTATCCATCCTCTACATCAAGAGGATATGGATCACAAAGGAACCTCAGTGGACACTATTTATAGAACACATGGAGTGTGATAATCATACATGCATCTTCATCCTTATCAACAGGTTTGATCAATTGATCAATAGGTGGGGGTAATGCTACATTTCCACCTTGAAGAATGATCTGTGGTATGTCCACTAAACCGAGGGCTCATCACTCATCAAATGATCATCATGATCTTGAATTGGTAACCCGGATGGTTGTCTTCATTAAGGAATCTTGAAAATTTAATAAAAAATTACCATAGTTGGATGGGAATATATAAATGGGGATTATACTCAAGTATGATTGTGAAAATAATCAATACTATATTATGAATGTTCCAAAGTTCCATGTAACCAATGTATTATTATATTGAGTTAGCAAGAATGTGTTAAGAGTATAGATGCAAGGATACATCGACCACCATACCAATATTGGGCTTCCTATCATGAGAGTAACAATCGAGGCACTTTGAAACTATTTCCCTAAGTCCTGACAAAATCCATATAAGTGAACTACTCCAAAAATTTTCCGAAGTTGTAAACCATATCTCAGAAAAATCATTAATTACCCAACCTAATGGGGATCAAACCACATTTACTCTAAGCCCGCCTCCATAATACATTACTATCAATAAGAACCAAAAGTCATAACTAAAATGGGAGGCCTTTTCTTAATTTACCTATATCGATACACTCAACCATCTCCATACATAAGTATAGATGAATAATAATAAAATATGAAGCATCTAGAGAATAACCATGCATGTGAAACCTCTAGGGTGTACAAGAGTATGACAGTGTGATATGAATAGTATAAAGGGGGAAAAATATATGCCCACCAATAATTTCTCCCAATCCTGACAAAACTAGTAAATTAAAGGGCATAGATAACTCGAATCAGAATCTCTAAGACCCGACCACTATATGTGGTCAAATACCTCAGGTTGTCGCTATGATCCTCTTTAATTTCTTTCGACCCATCCGTCATCTACACAAGATACAAATGGTGTGGAAAAAATCTATGCAAGGATGAGTTAATACATACCTAGTAGGATTACCTGAATGTTGAAGCAGGAGATGTAAGAGACACAATATGAATAGATAGATCAACTAGAGGAAAAAGTGAAAAATTATAACTACATGAATATAGGTATATATATACTCTAAAAAATAATCCAAAGTGGGATAGAAAGGGGATCTCTGTCATATATATCAACATAAAAAAATGTTCCAATAGTCCTAAAGGTCCATCAACTATTCCCATAATCTCGTGCATTTATCAAATAAACATCCATGTCAAGACACACATATCCACTTTACCAGATAGTCATGGGTGAAAATTTCTATATTGATTTCCAATGCCCTTGTACAACTGGGGGGGTTCCACTCAAATAGTATAGAACCCATGCCATGACTCTGTAAGGGGGTTCCACTTAGAAAATATACGAAAGACCCATTCCCTATCCCAACAGGAGGGTTCTATATTTTTTGAAGAGGACCCAAACCCTAACTTCATATGATGGTGACTGTCTGAATGTAAATATAGGTCCCATTCCCTATTCTAGTGGATGGGTGCTGGTCATTTTGGTCAATGAACCATGCCATGACTCTACTAGTGGGTGCCACTCTGATATTCAAGGACAAATTCCCTTCCTAGTAGGAGTTTTCCACTCAAATAGGTAGGTAGATAACCCATGTCCTATCCTAGAAGGAGGGTTCCATTATAGTGGTTGCGGAACCCTTCCCCTTCCCAGAAGAAGGGTGACACACTAATGTATTATATGATCCTTCCAGATCACTATCATCATCAGGAATCACCTAAAAAGTGTCCCACTAGGAAAATATCACAATTTTTTTTTAAAAATTCACCATGATGGAACCATAAAATTCTATGTGAAAAAATCAGGATAGTCTACATACATGACAAAACTAGATTCCAAAATAAGGGGATATGCGAGGTAAAATTATCCTTGAAAAGGAGGGTACACAGTTTTTAAGGGGACCCACACGAAATTTTATCCAACCATACTATTTTTCCATGTACCTAATGATACACGGATCCCTACCCATGTAGGAATATATGTAATTTAAAGGGACCAAATGGAATTAATCAACCACCAAAGTTCCTTCCCATGCTCCTAGAAATGTACATTTAATCTTCCTTGATCCTGTGTACTCTCACACATGGCGTGTCCTCCTAGATGACATCCTTATCATGTCCTTCAGGTTGGGTCCATGTACATTGGTCGTGTTCTATTACATGGTATGTTTCAGTCCATGCATATGTACTCCTTGAGTAAATGTTGATTCTCTATCACTAAGTATCACTGTGTTTGGGGGTCCCACACAACGTCTGATATTTTTCTCACTCAAAACTCTAGTCACAGTAGCCAGGGGTATGTTCTTCAGACTACAAGGTGCATATTTTTATTTTTTAAAAAATCCTAGATATTCACCATGTGTCTATTATCCACAACCTCTATATGTAATCACATAGATACTTCACCAAAAAAAATGATAAGCCTCCTCTTTTCGATTCAAACACTCTAGTGGTAGGAAATAAGATATATAATGGCCAATCCCAATCCCTTAGGTGCATTTTGTGCCTCCCATGCCATGGAATTCTATTACTCACATATAAAATAATACAAAAAATCACCCAAATACCTTGATTAAAACCCTTTAATACTTATATTTTAAATCATCTTCCAGACATGAATCCATGACAAATCAGGGTTTTCAATCAAGCTTGATCCTTCCCAACATTGTAAAACCATGACGTTGTAGGCCTATGATGAATAATTTAAAGAACAGTAGGGGAAAAGAAATAATATTAAGGTGTGAAAATCATTGTAAAAGCATTCTTGGACATTGGATTCATATTGGGATTCCCAAGGAGAGAAATGTCGCATAAATTGATAAACAACTTTTAAACTGATGCACGAGGTCATGCAAAGGCTCATAGTAAACATAGACCAAATATAATGAATTGATTAGGCTCATTATTTTAAAAAAATTATCTAGAATCTAAAAAATTAAGACTACTACGTCAATATTTGATCATTTGGTGCTGAAAAATGTGCTCGCCAAAGACGGAGAGAAGTCGTTGTATTTGTTGCACCTCGATTCACCTAGATCCAAAGGATCTTTGTTCTTTGATATCGATTAGGAAATGATGTAGACTATTGGAACCTCCTCTCAATGATCCAAGGGGTATGAATCTAGCCTTGGAGATCATTCATAACAATGCACTTATAGAGGAAAAAGAATTAGTTATTTTAAAATTAATAATTTAATTAATCAATTAATATACATTAAACGAACCCACCAATGACTTCCCTCTCAAAATACCATACATTGAACAATATTAGGCCACTGAGAGGGTAAAAAACATATTACTAATTCAACTATAGTCTCAAATTTTTGATCTGAGATCCCATTTATGAGATATAACATAATTTATGAAAAAATGTGCATGTGTAATATAAAATATGTCTAAAATATATAAATAATTATTTAAGGGAACACCGGGCCATGTAATGAAATGCCGTCTTAGTGCATGGATAAACAACTATTTCTGAGTATATTAAAAATAATTATAATTCAAAAATATGGTCTCTACATTATCAAACTCATTTCTATCATACATTAAACAGAAACATTTCTCATGCATGCATACAAATTTCCGTGTCCAAGTAACAATGTAATTTATTTTTCATAACTATTTTCTTTGTATGGTTATAAAGATGAAAATAATGATTATATAGATATTAATGATATTATTATGGTTTAAATAATTTTAAAATATTATTTATATTTCCTTTCATCTTCTCTTTATAAAAATAAAACAACTATCATGTATACATATGACCTACCATCACCATGATGGTTATAAATCATATTTCTATCTATTCCTATTATGGATGAATATACATATATATATATATAATTAATATATATTGTAAATATATCATTAATAAAATTATGGACATTATGGAACCATTATCAATGTTTAAGGACTTGGACTGCTAAACCAAAACATGCATGAACAATGAAACAATTATCACCAGGATAGTATTTTTAATGATTTTTAATAAACATATGATTAGATGTCATAAGTAAATAAATAAGTATATAAAAGATATCAGTATTATTATAGATTTTTTTTAATAAATCTATATTCATTACACCTGATATTCAATCATATATGAAGAAAGAATATAATTTAGGCAATGGATTTAGGTTTCAAACATATTGTAATTGAGATTGTTTGTGATTGAGTGTCCATTGAGGAAATTATATTATACTTATATTATAAATAAAATTAATTTTATTCTCCTATAGTTATTTATAATAAATAAATGTTTTCCTTCAATTTAACTCACATAAAAGTACTGATGTGATTGGAAAATGTTCTTTATGGAAAATGACTATGTTTTACTATCAAGTCAAAAATCTTTCTTCTCCCTTGACCATGTTCTTACTTGAATGTTTTAAAAAATGTTTTACTATTATCATTTTATTTTTTTAAAGTAATTATTAAAAAAGTTTTACTTTATTTAATAATTTTTATAGGAATATATATGTGGTTTTCTAAACGATATACTTTTTTTACTTTTGAAAGAAATGAGAACAAATTATTTTTTAACTTATACGACAAGAATGGAATTTTCTACCATCATGACCACTCAATGATTTGAATTTTTTTCAAATGTTTTCAAGGTTATATTCAAATAATTTTTTTCTATAATTTATGTAATCTTTTGTATTTTGAAGAAGTCCTTTGAAAATGAAAACAATATTTTCATTAATAAATATTACAGTGATTTTTTGATGGAATTTTCACCTATGATGTCCTCAATGATTATACTTATTATTTACTAGAGGTATTATCCATTTATACCTTCCTTATTATTTCTATTTATTATTTATGATTATTATGATGATATTTTTATGAAACCAATATATTTTCAATGGGTGTTGATATTATGAAAAGACTGAATGCTTTTAAAAGCTGTTTTATATCAATGAGTTATGTTATGATGATATGATTAATATTTTATGATCTTACAGAACACATTTGTAAGGTTTTCATTATGCGAGGGGTGGGATAAGAATTATAGATCCCACTAATTAGTTGGTTAATTTTTTTATATCTTAAGAGATAACTAAAGGATATAATTATTATTCTTAATCTACTATGGTAAACAAGTTGATTTACATGATCAACAATGGGAGAAAGTTAGGGATTCTAGATCCCCTATAGAGAATAGGTGACAATGTATGATAAAATATGATTTTATGGTCTTGGTAGTTAACCTTGAAATATGTATTGGTTTATATAACTATGATGGTGTCACACATTTTTGACATTCACTATTGGTTTATGAATAATTTATAATGATTATAAACTTTTATGCTTTATATCAATGGAAATGATAAAAGTTATTCACAAACAAATGTTTATGATCCATGATTGATTGTGTAGAAGTTTTTTAAATTATGTCATGATAGAATATGATTATGATTATATTTTCATTTTTTATTATTTATTGATGTCACCGATGTTAACCCTTACTATGCATATGAGCTCACCCTTTCTTTTTTTTCCTTTCCCTGGTTTATAATAAATGTTTTATATAGTTTATTTATATGAAGCATACTATATTGGAAGATAATTAAGGGAGATGTTTAATATATTTCATGAAATAAGAATAATGTGTATCATGTATCCAAATACATAAAACTTTTATGGTCCTTAGTCATGTTTTTATGAAATGTATTGAATAATCATATAAGAAGATATAATATTTATATTCGAAAACGTATTATGTCTTTGAGGTTATGTGGGTTGTTTTATTATAGTGGATTTTTGGTTGTGGATATGTTTTTATATTTTTGAGATTATGGTACATGGTATATTTTTTTAGTAAACATTATGTGGATATTTTATGCAGTATATTACATTGATATTGATCTAAATGGTATTAAAGAACCAAGATGTATATAATTGGAACATGGTTTCAACTAGATTAGCAGGGAAGTGGGCGTGGAGTAGCTTCTCTTGGTATATTTTCATTATCTTATATTTTATATTAAATGTGAATTTTATGAGCGAGCCTTGGAGATATGGGTTTTTAATTAACATGGGATAAGTAATGAATGTGTTTCTTTGTTTATTCACAGATAAGTTAGGGATATTCATCTATTTTTTAATAAGTGTATATGGTGAGGAAGCTATTTAAAATATTTTTATACCCACCCATAATTCAATATTTTTCTTCAATCTAATAGTTTAGTGATTTAGAATTGGAAACACATTACTAGATTATGATGTAATGTTCAATTACTGTTGTTGGAGTCACTACATAAAATAAATATTTCCATTTTAGAAATTACATTAGTCATTTTTACCTTATTTTATATGAAATTAAATTCATTTATTATTAGTACCACATTGGGATATATTCATAATTCTAGGTGGGGGTTAATTAGTGTTGGGAACATTTTATCCCTTTACCTCTTAGACCAGTTAGGATCCTCATTAATTTATTATCTTTCTTTTATCACCTAAAATTATGTTAATTCAAGTAAAATATAGTACATGATATTTTTATATGGTTCACTACTCAATAAAATTAGTTAGTTCTTGTTCTGTTTGGTTCTCATAAGTTTATGGATTATCCACCACTATATGAGATTCTATGTATAGTGTTGTTTATATAAAACAATCATTATCCATGTGTGAGTCCCTAAAAATTATGAGGGGAGTATAAACAACCCCTTTATTCTAGACAAGAGATTATCTAGTCGAAATGGAAGCTCCAAAATAGTTCTTTATACATCCTCTAAAGATATTATTAACCGTATTCTTTAAGTTACTTTGTACCACCAAGATTATCTTCAACCATATGAGACTTATTTTGGATGTCACAATGCTGATTTTTTTTCTCCACATCATTTTTCTTCACTTTTTTACATATATAAAATTTAGAAATATTTTTTTATTCTTCCATCATTCATCCATACCCATTAAATTCAATCCTCTATCTAATATATATATCTAAAAATAATTTATTCTAATGTTCATATAGTGATGTTGATCCCATTAACAATTTATCCATTCACATATTCATCTACGTGTTCATCGAATCAAGAATTGTTAAAATAAAATTCAACCAGAATTTAGCTAATCACTAATACACTTATTGATATAATTCTTTAGTTATTCTAGTGATTTAGATCCTTTGGATACCCCATAATTTATCTATTAATCTTTTATAAAATATTTTATATAAATGAGAATATATCATGATTTGGAGCTACCACATTATTATGGAGAAAATTATTCACCCCATCATCACCTTTGTATGACTGGAAATTATTCAATATCTAATACATACTATTTTAGATTTTTATAAAAGTTCAACTCCATGGAAAATAATGGTAACTCAAATATTATTTCCTTCCTTGATCAATCATAATTTTTTTACTTCCTACTTATTTTTATTTCACTAAATAAAAAACCAAACATCCCAGAGCATTCAAGATGTTAAAAAACTTCCTCAATCTTATTTAAAAAACCATGAACCACAGACTCCATTTATGATTATTGAAAAATTTAATGGTCAGATAAAAATAATCACAATTTCTATCTTTACATACTTTGTAAACTTTTTCAAGTATTCCATCCAGTGAAATTTCGTAAAATTTGTTCCTTCCCATGACACTTTTTATGGTGTTCTATTATAATTTTATAGGAACATGTAGGATTTTTTATCCAAGATACTTCCTATAACTAGTGAAATGATTTAAAAAAAATTTTCCTTGTAAAATTATTTAAACAAAAAACTATATTTTATCTTCCTTTTTAAATTTAATTCAGTATAATTTCATTGGGTGTTCTTCTATATAATGGGTTTTGAAATGTTTGTTATTTTTCCTCTATCCAGTGAAACTTTAGAGATCTTCTAAATTCATTCGGTCTGATGGATTCATAAAACCCTCTCATATGGATATATTATATTCAACCTAATGTATTTATAAGACATTCATTTACATTATCCAGAATCATTTGTTTGATGTTATTTTATCAAAAAAACCATCCCAATTAACATTTTTAGATGACCATTTCTTTCTAGTCTCCATTCAATTGATGTTTCCATATTCATCCATTATTATATACATTTTTTTGTTAAATAATTCTTACAATATCATGTTTTTATAAAACTCTATCCGATAGTGTAACTTAGAAACCTATGTCCACTAACATTGTTTTTATCAACTCTATTAAATCACCACGGTACACTGGCCTCTGTTCACTCATCTTTGGCTTCTCTATTCAATAACATTATTCTGATAAAATTATTACGGAAACCCCTTAAGGATAATTCTATCTATTCATATTTTTAGGATGCTTCCTTTTATTAGGATATTCATACTTCCTAAGGAAACTACTTAAGGAAATGTCATTAACTTTGTAATGCAGATAATAAACATGCTTCTCTAACATCAAAAACATTTGTTTCATTATTTTTGATAAGATCATCAATAATAATAAGTATACTAGAATTATCCAAAATAACACACTTATTATTAAAAATAATTTATTACTATGTTTATTCACACATCCATGCTAAACATACTTTGTTACAAAGCTTGGTCACATTAACAAAGCATTCTATAAATTTATTCATTGTATATTTTTTAACATATTGACATCAGTAAAATATTTATATTTCATTAAAACCCATTTAAAACCAAAATAAATCCATTGAAAACAAATACAATTCACACACATAGAAAGATCTTAACCCCATTGTATTTATGGGAAATACCTTCAAAATAATTTCAAAATTAATATATCAATATATAAGTCTTAATATTATTTTTCTACGCATTCAATTTCCAAACATTCATTTCCATTTTTACCCCATTATAGAAATTTTAAAAATTATTCTTGGGAAATGGGTATTCGTTCATTCATATGAAAATTTTCATCAATCATTTCACTCTAATCCTACATGATCTATGCTCGATATAGAATAAATGGGACTTCATTTAGACTATAATGTTTTCCATTATTAACTGATCCTAATACCTCATGGAATAAGAAATATTAAACATGTATTTATTGGTTATCCAATTTTATTTTCGGATGAAGATTACAATTTAGATATTAAATATTGGTAATAATGATCTACCAAAAACTCTTACACATACTTCAATAAACATATCCATAACATTCATAGGAAATAAGATAGATAAGTTGAATTGAAACACTTTAATACTCATATTTTTCTTATTTCATTAATTAATTTTATTTATTCTCCTTTATATAAATATATTTAGCATGAGTAACTATGGACGAGAGATTAAGAAACATATACCAATACCAATGACATGACCTTTTGACACATTCCATAAAAATTATACAAGAATGAGAAAATTATATGGAATAATTATATAAATTTCTCCAATAGTATATTCCTCAAATATATATTTCTTAATATGTTCATAATTATTAATATATTCAATGGATTGTATTTAAAAACATCATGTCAATGAATAATCAACATATAAATTCGTAATTTTATTCTATAAAATTTTACCGACATCCACATTTTCACCAAAGATGAACCTTTCATAAACAATTTAGTATATTATTATAGTAAACATTCCATTATGGAAACTTACATAGAATGTATTACCATTCCTCCAACTTAGGTTCTCCACCACTGTACATACGCCATATTCAATTACCTATTTTGAAATAATAAGTTAAAGACAAAAAGTTAAATGGAAAATAGTGGTTTTTACTTGATTCATGATTAGAACAAAAAGGTTCAGATGATTTTCCCATCCATATTTCTCCATTCACTATACTATTAATTCCTACACCTATAAAATTAAATGCTCATTTGGGTTACATCGATCTCATATCTTCATCAATTTCATTTTATGGGAATATTCTTTCTTCATGATCTTTTAAAATACTTTTATTTTATAATGAATATTTCATGTTCTACAAAAACATATCTTATGATATAATTATTGCATAAATTTTTTTACGAGTATGTAAATACATCTTTCAACTCACACACATAATTTTTTCTCTTTTTGTGGAATCTTTTCTTTTCCCTTTTCAATTTCCTTTTCTTGTACTTATTACATTTTCCTCATTTTTTCCATATATTTTTTCCTGATTGATATCATATAATTTGGAACATAGGTAGTTTTTCTAGATTATCCACATAAAATGTTAAGAGATTCATCCTTATTATTTGTTTTGGATAGTGAAAATATCTATAAATTCTTGGAATTAAAATCAATGGTGTTCTCATTATTTGTTTTTAAAATACTTCTAAGAATATATTTTTAAAACATTATTCTTTTATCATCCCATGTATGATTTTTCTTTATTAGATTGATATTTTGTGCTATTTTTTGTCATCATATTTATATTCATGTAAATATGTGAATGAACCAATATATGACCACCTTATTTTCAAAAAACATATATATTTTTAAACATTCCATTATCGTTTAATGTTTTTATATTTCTTGTAAATTTTGGATATTAATTCTTTATCTTTATCTTGATCACCATTTTAAGGGTCCTATCTTATATTTTTTGTTTTTATACACTATTAAAACAATCAAATTCACAATTCAAGAATCTATTATGGCATCAACATTGAACAAAAAATAATTATTCTTTTTGGTCTTCTTCATAAAATTTTCAACTCTTTTTGGGGAACAACTTCCAAACTCACTTTCTTATCCACCCTAGTCATGTTGGAATTGTTCTTATCACCTTAAATAATCTATACTAGTATATATATATATATATTTCAAACCTGTATTATTAATGTAAATATATTTATAAAAACTATTACAAGATGGCATGTATAATACCTATTTCTTCACTTCTAATTAAGGTAGATTATTTATTGAAGACATGATTTTATTATCACATTTTAGAGGAAATTCAACCATATAATCATCCAATGAACACTTTTTTAGTATCACTAAATATAAATTTTTTGTTAATTTCTCAATATGTGTCTTCACAATGATTGGCCAACTAAACATCCAATTCATGATATTTAATATTGTGAGTGTTTTATAGTATTAAATCATACAAATAGTCTCTTTAAAATCTTTACACATTTTTCCTACATCCTCTTACTGAATTTTAACTTTTTTTGTAACAATAAATATGTTCTTTGATTTTCCTGTATTTTATAATCAATTGAAAATAAGTCATCAATGTAATTTTTCAACATAAATTCTGGAAGATGGATCTTTTCTTCCAAATTCTTCATGACTCCATATTTATCATCAACTTCCTAAATCAATTTACATTCAGTTTTTGAGGAACATGTTTCCAGATGCAAATTTCATTCTTCAAACTCAACAACCTATCTTGGTAGATTTATACATTATAGAACTTTATATTTTAAAGCCATCTCTATGTTATATTATTCTTCTTCTATCGTAGGGATTTCTTCTTGCATACTCTAAAAATCTCCACAAATAAGAGAGACTATTTTTTTTGGAATGAAATTTAGAATATCACATAATTTATCAACTATTATATATTGAGAATTTGTATATTGATTATCAATCCCACTTATCCTATTATATTCTTTTTCTAGAAATGATTTATAAAAAATTTCAGATTACTCATGATATATTGATGTAGGAATGTTTTCCTTCTCTATTGTGGAACTTGAAACACCTATTATTAACTATTCAAGACATTCTTTGGTATCATGGTATGGTGAAACTGAAACCTTCTATAATTTAGGAAAGGGGGATAACTTCTTCATCTTTCTCTTATCACTCTTTCCCCTTCTCATCATGGCCTTAATAGAAATAAAATTATACTCATGGATAAATTATTCTTCACCAAAAAAACACTTCATTATGAATAAACGAATGAAAATAAAATCATTAAATGAGAATAACTACAATGTATAGAATTCAATATGGGTAAAACTTCACTTAGATACTACTTACGATGACGACATTAAGATATAATCATCACCAAGAGGGGGTGAATCAATCTTGGTAACTTTTTAAAAAATTATATCTATTTATCCCATTACCTATTAGAACTAATAGGATATTGCTTATTTTATTCTATTTTCTTTATCACGTGAATGTGTATGAATAAAATTTAAAGATAACACCATATATTTTTACAAGGTTAATACTCAATAAGATTAGCTAGCTCTTAATGCATATGGTGATGATCAGTACATGGAGTATCTATTATAATATGAGATTATAAATATAGTTGTGTGGATCTAAAATAATATTTATCCATGTATTATTCCGTCCACTTTATAAGGGGGGATGGAAACAATACTTCATCCATAGACTATTGATAACCTAGTCTAACTATTAGCTCCTCGATTGTATGTTATAATAACTTAGAGACCAATATTCACCTTCTTATTTAAGTTACTTTGAAACACCCAGAATGTGTTTCACCAGATCAGACATTTTTTGATGGCATATGTGATACATTATTATCAACATCCTTCTTCTAAAATTTTTTACTTGTGTAGTAGCATATAATTATCTCCATTATTCTTCCTTTATTCATATTAAACTTATCTATCTAATATTTTATCAGATCAATTTATTTGATAAGTCAATTCAATAAATTTCATATAGTTGTGGATATCGTAGTTACATTTCATTCATTCTATTCTTATTATACCTATTAATACAATCACCAATTATTAAGGAAACTCTATATAATATTTGGTTGATCTGTTATACACTTCTCTATCTAGTGATATATCTATATTTGATACCCCTTCTGTTACAAATACTATTTTCTCAAAATATTGACCCAAATGAGAAGATCTCATGATATGTGACTAGAACATTCTTGTGATGGAAATTACTCATCACTCCAGCTTCTACAAACGTATGAATAGTTTTCAGAAACCTTTATTTACTATTGAAACCCTTTATAATGGATCAATTCTATGGGAAAGAATGATAACCCAAATATGATTTCCCACTTATCTCAAATATTAATTACGAACTTCAAACTTATTTCAATTTCACTGGAACACTTACAAATCCTTCTATAATATTTGATATATTAGTAAACATCATCAAACTTATGTAAAAATTTATATGATCACAATATCTCTTCATGATTATTGAGAAATTGAATGAACAACTCAACATCAGAACAATTGATAAATTTAAAAAATTCATAATGTTCTTAAAAAATTCTATCTAGTATAACATAATAAGATGCCTTTGTTCTGGTGAAACATATCCTGATTATTTTTATAATTTCATAGGAACTTTTCAAAAAACATTAATAAGATATATCCTTTAACTGGTGAAATTTTAAAAAAAAATCTTTTTGTAACTTATTTGTTCTAAAAAATCTATTTGATATTCACTTTGAATGTTTAGTCTGTATACTCTCATAGGGGTCATCTTCTATCGTATTTGTTCAAAAAGGTTTGTTAATATTCCTCGGTTTGGTGAAACCTCAGAGATCTTCTCAACTCTTTTTGTCTGATATCCTCATAAAATTATAATATAAAATTTAATAATATTCATCCTAAAGTATTTTAATGAGTTTCATTGAACTAATTTACAATATTTTTCCTGATGAAATATATTTCAAAACATCAGGAACCTCTATCTGATCATTTATTATAGAATCTTCAATTAGTATATTTCCACCATGAAACACGTATCACTGTACATCATGTGTAGAATTCTATCTGACACCTTATCATAGAGTTGAATATTTTATGCCACCATATAGAAACATTAGCCTAATGAATGTCACTAAGAAATATCTATTCAATGAATTCATAAAAAGAATTATGTTCAATCCTTCTACTAAAAAACTTCTTCATCCTCTATCTGATGATATTTATATGGTTCTGGTATCTTTATTAGGAAACATTTTTCTGATCATAAATAAACCATTGACTACTATATTTTATTCTATTTTTATTTTTGATCACCTACCTAGGAAATGTTTTTTTGATGATTCTAAAACTCTACTCTCATCATTTTAAAACTGCACTGTTTAAATATCTCCGTATATTTTCAATGCAATTTGACTTTTGAGGAATAATATTTTTTATCATTTGATAAATTTTTTCAAGTAGAGTCCATCAATGTCTCACAGTGTTTGTGTGATGGATTTTATACTTTAATATATTAGATACAACTTTATCAACCATTGAGAAACATTAGTGAGTTATAACTTATTCTCTTTGAATATGAAACTTTTAACAAGTACTTAAGAAGGAATTTTTATTTTTATTTTCTTCCAAAATCCAATAACCTCTTCCTAATGTTTGGGACCTAGAATTTTGTATGAAATTAAATATATTTAGAATATAAAACTTCCACAGTCACCAGTAAATATCCCCTTTTACTAAGTTGATTAAAATTCCTTTTAGAGTCTTTTTTACTTTGAAAAATATATTAGGTTTAATCATATCCTCATGGTATTGTGAAATTTGATTAATGAATGACAGATAACCTAGAATAAACTAATTTAGTTTATTGGATAAGGATTTTTGAAATTTAACAAAAAATGTAACCAGTCAAAATTTTCTTTCAATATTTAGTTCATTCAACTCAGTTAGTTCGTATCTTTCCGATGATATTGTGAATGTACCTTTAGTGGTATCTTGAACTTATATTTTTCTATTTGGAATTTAATTTTTTTCTATCTGATTTAAATTTCAACTGATGGCATAGTTTTGAAACCTCCATCTAATGGTGCTACATGGAAAACCAAGCGTGGATTCCCATATAAAACCATCCTATTACCCTTATACAAGTATTATAAATAATTTTGTACCTTTATATGGCCTCAATACACCCTTAAAAATCCTAGTATCAACTCAACATTATTATTTGGATGGATTCAACTCAATTTTCTTTAACATATCAACTTTTTATGACAAACTCTATATGATTGATGCATCTATCTATATGTATTTTCCTCTACATACGATTTCTTGCAAGATACATCATCTAATAGCATGGATTGCTAAAACACTATATAATATTTCTACTTAGAGACAATCATCTTGATCGACCCATCTGATCACCTCAGTACAATAAACCCTTTACATTTGTGTTTTCCATCACTACCCAGTAATATTCTTCTCATCTAAATCTTATGGAATCTATTTAAGAAAACATCTATCTATTTTACATTCCAATATTCTTCTATCTATTTCTCTCTTTAAAATTATTAATGATACTACTTAAGGAAAAATTATTAGAAATGTAATTTTGATACCAAAATTCTTCCCCAACATCAATTACATAGTTTTAACAAATTATGAATGGATCATCAATCATTATATTTAACATCAAAGTAGTTTAAATAACACCGTTAGGATATTAAGAATTTATTACTATCTTCATTCATATTTCCAAAATATCTTATTTGTAACCAAGCTTAGGTACTTTAACAAAAAATTCTAAGAAATTATTCTTTGTAACATATTAAATATTTCAACATCAATGAAATATTTTTATTCCATTTATTTAAATTGAAAACAAATTACCTTCATTGAAAACAAAAAAAATCACACGTATAGTGGTATCTAAATTTATCTCATCAGTGGATTTTTTATATTTCATGTTCATGCAGTGGGGTTTCATTAGTGTATCATTTTATAATTATTTTGTATTTAAGAGGTCAATTCCTATTATATTGCATGATTTATATTCTAAATTAGAGTATCCAACATTTGTCCTATTAGAATCATGGTTTATAAGTTATTATTATCTTGATTAACACATTAAGATGGGGGGGGGGGGTATTTGGGATGGTTCCTATTAGATTAGTATTAGAGATAGGTTGGTAGTTAAATTCGAGTTTGGAGTTGGGTACCAATCGGGTTTTAATTTGTTAGATTGGGAAATGATTCATTTAATTTTATTATTAGATTTTATCTAAGAATATTAGTAATGGCATGGAAGAAGCCCTATAATATTATAAATTGAATATGATATTATTTTTAACATTATTCTTAATGATTATAAAATTTTTAGAGAAGAAACCAAGGTATTGTATATTCATCATAACTTTTTAAACATGTGTTTGATGTAAGGTTTATATGTGGGGAAATTAAAATACATTATATAAAACCAATATCAAAGACATATTTTTTGTATATTATTTATTTATATATTGTCATACAATGAAAAAAATATTTAATTTAGGATTTTATAGTGAACCAAGATTATCCATTTAGTTATAAGTGGGAGTTTCATAAAGATAATGATCCATGGGGAAGTCATTAAGGACTTTCATCCCCATAGTTCACTAATGTATGAGGTATTGTCTCTAATAAAATGATATATGGATGTTTATAGGAGGTTAAGAATACCTTAATTTTTATTGAATTTATTATTTTTCATTGAATCTCTTTGACAATTATCTTTTTGATTGATACATATTAACAATGGTGGATCCTTTATAATGATGATTATGAGGATAATTAATTGGTGTGGGGGAAGATTAGAATACGTGGTCTAAGAATAATTTGTATGTTGGAGTTTTTATTACTGTAATAATATTGATATTTTGTATTGTGTTTAATGATTTAACTTGATCATTCTCCTTTATGTGGTGTTTTAGTATTGCAATAGTGTGATTCCTATAGAGACACATTCTTTTCATACATGGAAATTAAATTAATTTTTTGGAATAATTAAAATGCCCAAAGTCTATATTAGTTTAGTTCCTTTTCAATCAAAGAAAACATTTCTCTAATTTGGTGAAAGATCATTAACATCTCTCATTAAGATCATCCCATTTAGTACCTCTTACTAAAAACATCCTTTATAACTTCTGAAAAAGAAAACATAAGAAAAATGGAGGTATCATATGATCAGTAAGGGTATACAAGGGAGACATTTTAACATAATCGTGATAAAAATGTTTTGATAGCAAGATCATAAAAATAGAAGATCATACCCTACATATAAAAGATCATAAGAAGAAATCGTAACATAAATATTTGTAGTCTAGAAGACATGAATAATTAGGAAATAAAGAACATGTGAAATGAAAGAATAAAATAGGAATAAAACATTAAACTCTGGCATAAACATAACCATACAGTAATGACATCCATAGTAGTCAACGCATCACTACCAAGGCCATATTGTAGTATGGGTTCACTTCTCATACCATCTTGGTAGTAATGGATCACTCCCAAAACAATACTAGTAGTCATGGTTGAATCCCATAACCATCTTTGGTAGTCATGGTTCAGTCCCAAGGCCCTCAAAGAAGACAAGTTCTTTCATGTCTATCTCATGAGATATTAGTCTTTACCCAATGCATTGGAAGAAGATATAGGACCAATCCGTCTCATGTTGAACTCATAAATACATGTTTCACTAGATCATACACAATTATATCATAACCATTGTAATTTAAATAATGTAATAAACATGTAATCATATCATAACTTGATAAAATGATATATGTTTAATAATCATTTCAACATAATAATAACATGTGAAAGAAGTGGGTTTCATAAGCATATAACCCATGGAAGAGAAACCTGTTTCATAAAAATTATTCCATCAAAACATAAACCATTCATAGAAATAATTTGAATGGAAATTTGGATCATATCCCAGAAAGGAATGAGTAGCACCAATGAATGTCAAATTATATGGAAAATAATTTGTAATGATCACTTGAAATTAATTCATGTGAAAATATCGTTTCTTCTTTGTAAAAATATTATTTTCTAAAATGTTGAGAAATTTTAGAATAAAACATTATGATTGAAAATAAACTCCTAATATTATAAGGGATGAATCATGGAAATATGGTGTTATGAAATATTAAAAACCAATTCATTCCATGTAATTTAATAGAAAAAATTCTATTTATACATTTTCTTAAAATGTCACAATGTACCTTGTTTTGAAAATGAAAAAAATATTCATTTCAACCCATGTATTAAAAAGTCAAAATTGGGTAAAAATGAATTTAAACATCAATATGAGAATAGTAAAAAAATTTATGAAATAATTTCTTGAAAAAATAGAAAAGGATTATATATATTCTCTAATATATTCTTACATATAAACAGCGTCATATAATAATGAGACCGTGAAGTTAACCCTTACCTTACATATTTAATCCCACCATAATCATTAAAATAACATGAATAAAAAATAAAATATTATTATAAATCTATTAGATAACCATATTAACATACATATTACCATATATGATCTTCTTAAGAAATTATATTTCCCATTTATTATTAACTTATTGTTAAAGATATATTTCAGGTTATAATGACCTTATTAATCGTATATGATTTAATAGGGTATTCATGATTCTCATTATTAGATCATGATTTACTAGTTTAGTGAATATAAAACATGATATTATTAGCTTATATATTATGCATATAATTATTTATAATAATCCTTAATGATAAATGAAATACACTGTTCATGGAGACTGTTGTTCGTACGCATGCATGAACGTTGTTTTCATTTTCTTGTCAGGTTAAAATAAAATAATGTATATGAAGTATTATTTTTTTTAAAAAAATAATTTTAATGTCATAAATAACATATATAATAAAAAATTCTTCCTTTTTACAATCCATGGGGGTTATAGGAGAATAATGAATCACATCGTATCGTGGAGATGATAAATTATATATAAGCATCACAGAAATTATCATTAACCCAAAATATTAGATGGAAAAAATATAGATTTGATATTATTATTATATAGTTATAAGTATATTATAATTATAATATATAATCATTAAACTCATAATAATTAAAATTGATAAAATATGGTGATGAAAGACAAATAACACCACAGTGTGGAGACCTTAAGTCATACATACACACAAATGGTGATATTGTTTTTTGTAGGATGGATAAAAAGAGGGATATGGTTGTCAGATATTCAAAATAAAATCTATCTAGATATATTATAATGAAGTTATTAATTTACTATGAAAAAACATAAGAAAAGTAAGTAAAATTAGAAATGAAATTGAATTGGATTTGTAAAACAATTACCTCTTTTTCAATAGATTGGATTTTGATCACCATTAGGGAAAGTAGGGATGATATTTTTAGAAGATCAAGACCTATAAAAGGTTACTAGGGATGTTGAGAATAAAAATTTATTGGGGATGGTAAATCTTTAATGCTCATGGTGATGTGAATAATTGAGGAAGGAGATGCCCTTTTATAATTGAGGTTTGGGGCACTTTATGAATCTTTTACAATATTAAATTAATATTAATTTATTTTTGATTTCAAATGTCTCCAAAGTTAGTTATTTAGAATATAAGATAACTATTGGTAGAAATAATCTCAAAAAAGTTTTTTATACATGTTTATGTTATAATATAAACCTTACATATTGGCTTTACCACTTAGTTAAATGCTTTAACCTTTACCATGAAAAATTGGATTTTTAAACATTAGGGTTAATATATTTAATATAAAATAAAAAACAAACACCAAATTGACCAGAAATTATAAATTTTAAACTTATTATAGTTATTTTGACGACTTATATTTTTTTTGTTATTTTTATATCATTTTAAAAAATATTATTTATTTTAAAGTATCAATTATGGTAATTTTGATACTATTCATTATTTTTATTTTATAAAATATCATATTAACATGATAATTTCAAAAAAAACGCTTCTAATATCTATATAATATGTCAAAGGTATATATAATATTCGTTTTTGTCATTAATTGTGTTGTATTATATTTATTTTAATATTTTTAATATTATTTATTTGATATTACCATTAATTTAACAATTACTACATCTTAATTATGCAATCCATTCTTTAAACTATTTACTCTATAATAATTAAAAATAAATTATGATGATGAATATAAATTTTAAATATTTAAAAATATCATTTGAAGTGAAATTTATATTCTTTATAACTATATATTAAATATTATTTACTTATTCAAATTATGAGTATGTCATTTTTAACATATCTTTAAATAAAATATAATAAATGTCATATTATTACCCAAGTGGCTTTAAAATGTTACAATTTTGGCCTATGTATGATTTTAGTAGAATCCCAATTATTCAATGATATTTTTAATTATGTTAGGGAAATTTTATAATTTTATAATATTAATTTTCCCTTTAATTACACGATTTACCCTTAATTGTGGTAAATAAAAATAATAAAATTAAAATTCACAGAATATTCATTTCATACTATTAGACCAAAAAATTTATACTGATTAAAACCATGCATGTATATTTTTCCAAATTCAATTCATATAAGTTGATGAATTTAGTTTAAAAGTAATCCCACAGATGCGACAAAAGGCAAGTAAAAGTGACCTTCAAAACTTCAATAAGTTTTTATATCTAATTTCAATATAAGAATTATTAGAAATACCTAAAATGGATTAATATATTTATTATTGATCTATTTTTTCATGAAAAACTAAATTTATTGTATAATACTTATTTCAAGGAAAAATGTATTTTTTAAGTATAATGTGTTATTTTTCATTATTTATCAAAAAATGAAACTTCTATGAAAAATACTAATAAATATACATAAGTTAATATTGAAATTTCAAATTCAAAAATGATGTTTATTTTATAAAATAAAATTTCTAATAGTGTTTAAACATAATTATACTATTTTTTATAGAAAGAAATGAAAATTAGTTCATTTGAGAATAATGTTGACTAAAACATATAAAAGATTTATAAAAAATTTTAATTTCATTTATCAGTATATTATATTTATATGAAAACCTTAAAACCAATATTTTAAAATAAGTTATTACTATTCATATTACATTTTTATCTTCTAGGTTATAACAATATCATTTTAATAAATATAACAACAAAGTGATGCTTTGCAGAAACACAGTTTTACATGCAACGGAAGCCAAGTTGGCATTCCATGTTGTGAAAGCTTAACATGAAGTTGTGTATAATGTAATCCAAATGTAGTGTTTTTATAAAAGTATATATATTTAGTCTTGTTAGAAATTCTAAATATCCAAATGATTAAATTAATTCAATAAAATATATTTCAAAAAATCTCAGGTCTTTACATTATACCCCCCTTAAAATTAATTTCTTCCTCAAAATTAATATGGGTTATCAACAATTTAATACATGAAAGTTACTTTATTATAAACAAAAATCATATAATTTTATTCCAGAACATACTTTTAATAATTAAAACATGTAAAATAATAGTTACCCATAGTAAATCATTACTAAGACTCTATGTAGGAGAACATGGGTGAATATTTGGACATTGTGGAAAAGTGTAAATAATTATAGAGATTGATAATGATCATTGATCTTACAAAAGTGGGTGATCAATAGAAATTTTACCAAAAAATCACAAAATACAGAAACATAAAAGAGTTCATTGATCTCATCAATAATGATGATAACAGGACAACCTTTTACATCACGATTATTTTCCTAGAGTTAAAAAATTTTAAAGAGATAAATTAATTAATTAATTTCAACATAACATCACCATTTATTATTCCTTGACCATTTCTAATTCATCTCTTATTCTAATAAATTATGTTGAATATGTCATTCCAGAAGCATTAAGATATCATGAAAATAATGATAGGTCATTCGATCTACCTTCAACAAAAACGTTCCCACATGTTATAAAATATGAAAAATCCACCAATGATGAGATAATAATTTAACCTCAAAATTTTATCCAAATTTTGACTTAAAACTTCCATAATTGGATAAGCCTGCAATAATTCCAAATAATGAAAATAAAAAACATTAGAAAAAAGTTAAAGAAATTATCTTACTATTTATCTCTCATTTATCATTAGGCAGTTCTTGGATTTCACTGAAAGATCCCAAGTTTATCATGAGGTAATAATCTTTTATTTTAGTTTAAATTTGTTTAAATTAATTATGTGATTAGACCCTAAGTTTTTCCATTTGAATGTTGTTTTGTTTTCTAGGAAATAAAATGGAAAGGTGGCTGAAATCTAGTTGTTGGCCAGGTATACGTCGTGTACTTAGTCTACATGTCGTGTATTGGACCATCAGGATGTGTAGCCATTATGGTATATAAAAAATAGGGTAATACACATATTTTACATGGCCTAAATATTGTGTACGAGACCACCCATTAAAAAGAAGATCCAGTAGTCTCATATTTTGATGGAAATTTGGTTTTCATCCATTTTTGGAAGCCTAAACTCCTCTAAATTTGTTTTTTATATTTTGATTCCATATATTCTATAATTCAAGTTTGGATATCTCATTGAAACTACATAGGTATGTACTTGATTCATTTTTTACTCGTTCATGATTCTTCAGAACAACAACTACACTATTTGTATTTAGTATCATATTCCCTTATATTCCATTCTTCATCTATCATCATATTTATCATAAACCGAGGTGAATAATGACTTGATACTAGATGAGCTCTCTACTATCGAGGCAAGGTGGGTGGTATATAATTTATTTTTTTCTTCTCTTATATTTTTCAAGCATTCAGTTGATATTCCACCCAATAAAAATTTTGACGGGCCATCATTTTTGAGGTAGTTTCTTTTTTTAGCTATAGTCGGACCTAGTGAGGATTCCCATAGGTTTTTTAGGTGCATTGGCACCTATTTTTCATTACAAGGCCACCCAATGGTTCTACTTATGGATTTAACTTATTTATGCACATTTTGACCACCCAAGGGGTGTGTTCTTGTGCTTTCCTAAGTATAGGAAGATCGTTAATGCCTTTATAGCTTGAATAACATGTTTAAGAGATTTACAACCTCCTTTCCTTTTTATATCTTGTGATTCCATGCCTATTTTGATAATTTGGATTAAAGGAAATGGATAACATGGGTGGGTATACCTATATTAAATGATTAATGGAATATTGAATGGTTTATTTGTGAGAGTAGGCCCATATGCTTTGTAAATGATAAATGGTTACACGAGTAGGTATACTCATGGATTGTGCATGTTGATGTGAGTGGGTATACTCACATGGGATTTTTGTTTAAATTTAATGTTTGAATTAATGGTTTGATAGATTCCATGTATTGATCTCTATGGATTTGGAATGCTGTAGTGGATGCCTTGGGTTTACTCTAGCCTTTGGGTCTTGATTCTGTGGGATGCCTCTGGCATTTCTACCCTATGGAGATAGCTTTCTTGGGATCATGTAGGACATGCCATTTCTATGATCCTAAGACCCTAGCCAGTGCCTAATTGAGTTTCCACTATGGTTCCCATTTGACTCAATGGGATGCCTTGGAAAAGATCCTTGTATCCATCCCAAATTTTCTTGGATTTATTATATGGATTCCCGGGTACGTGGCACCTTGGATCTAGTCCTAGGGGTCTATATTTTGTTGTACTACATGAACATGGGATTATACCTTTGACTATATGGCATGGCTATGGGATTCTACTTTCCACTATATGACATGGCTGTAAGATTCTACTTTTCACTATATGGCATGGCTGTGGGATTGATTACTTATTTATATAGCTTGGATGTGGTTTTCTTGATGTGAATGGATGTACGATGTGGCTGTGTGACTTGATTAATATTTATATAGCTACCATGTATGGAGATTAATTGATTGTAGCTGGACTTTAGAGGTCATATTTTATTCCTTATTGTAGTAGACTTATGCCATGGGCATTCAATTTAATTTACTTCTTTAGTTACACTTGCTAGCACTTTTGTAGAATTATTGTTAGAACTATATAGACCATGGTGGTTTCTTAGTGGGATGTTTATTTATCACACTATATGGGCCTCATTTGGGACCCAAATAGATTATATGGTCATAGATGATGATTGGGGAAAGCGCCCTAGTATAGGTTGTTTTTTGTGCCTTTTGAGTAGGGGAGCATATGACCAAGTTGAGGCTTGCGATGCTATTGGGATAGATTTTTGGTCTTTTATTATTTTTTAGACACTTTTACTATATTATATTTCCATGTATTATTATATCTTCTTTATAGAAACTTGTAAAATCTGGATCATCTGTTATATGAGAAACTTCTGGTTATTGATATGTATAATTGTCTTATATTACATTTAGTTTACTCCACATTTATTCTCTTATACTATTTATTGAATGTTTAACTTCTATTGTGACACTCGGGTAATGGGAAAATAATCTCCCCACTAACTCACCTAGTCCCTTGCTATGAGTAAGCAGCCTGTAGAATTTGGGGAGATGTGCTTGAGGCCATTTAGCCAATCGGTATGGGGGAACTGTTGGGTGGCATACTGGTACAGGATGTTACAATTTGGTATCATAACAGTTTTTTATACTTTTCTACACTGTTTGGTGACAAAATAATTCTATACAAAAGAAATAGAGTTTCATAATAAGTTGTTCCCAGAAGTAGATACCCCGTGTATAGGGAAAATCCAAATTTCTTTGAATTGAGTTCTGATTTTTTGGATTTCAACTGTTATAGTTGATTCGATTTCACCGTTGGTTGACACACTTGATTTCCTATTTTACTATTGATGCAATTGTGGATTCTATTTTAGTTGGAACCCAATGATACGAGAGTGTCCCATATCATGACTCATATAGAAATTTTTTAGAATCACATTCCATGCAATATTCCTTTCAATCTATGATGCATTAGATATTTCATGCTTTTGTGATAGTTGTTGAGATATCGGCGCTTGTTGTTGTGTTAGTTTTGGTACAACGAATAATGGAGTGATGTATTCTTTATATTCTTATGGTGTATATTCCCTTATGAATTAGGAAATGACACCCCAATGGAATGTAAATGTTAAATTAACATTTGATATTTATGGTTTTAATGAGAACCATATTTGGGTTTGTGAGGTGTTATGGCCCCTCATGGATTATGAATTGGTAACCCTTAGGGGAATTTATTGGATAACTAAAGGTGAAATGGAAATAGAAACTAGAAATTATAGATATATACATGACCTAGACATAGATTTTGAGTGGGAAAGAGTCACAATTTCTACTATTTCGATGGATGTTCCTTATATAGTCCTAGCTTTAGGAGTAGGATGTGGGTTTGACTTGGTTTTTAGGAGGGTTTTTCCATATCCTATGTTTTGGGATATGTTCTTGGATATTTTTCTTTCCCGATGAATGCATTTCAAATTATAGATACATTCCACCATGAAGAACTCATGTGGTACGTCATGAGGGAGGAGATGACCATATATTGGAGTTAGTGGGTTATGGGCTACTTTTTAATCCTCTTATAGTTTTACTTGTGGATCCAAATGATATTCTAGAAACATGTGTTGAGGCACTGTTCCACAAGTGTTTTGTTTGATATATACAGTGGATCCAAGGAGCACTACAACTATACTTGACAATGGTTGAGCTAACACAGGTTTTCCAGTAGCAACATCCTCCAATGTTTTCATGGGATGGAAGACCAAAAGCTTCCAAGCTATGGATTATGACAACATTGGTCATTTTTGAGCATCACGATATGCCTCCTAAGCGGAGGGTCAAGCTTGTGACTTCTATGCTACATGTATAGGAAAATCGATGGTGTGATGTTTTGAACCAGGATAATGGGATTTGAGATATGGGTTGGGACGATTTACAAACCCATGTCTACGACTAATTTTACCCCGCAACTCTGTGAGTAGAGAAGGTGAGTGAGTTTATGTTAGTTTGGAGCAGGCAATGATGATGGTTGTGGAATAATCAGCATGCTTTACAGAGCTATATCATTTTGAACTAATGTATCTTACAAGTGACATGTCAAGTGTGAGACGCTTTGAGGAAGGTCTATAACATGCTATCAAATATTTGGTCAATGTGTTTAGGTTCTAGTCTATCACTGAGATTGTGAATCTGGTTCTAATTACAAAGCTGAACTAAAGAGAATCTTGGGGTGCAGAACTGGGTAGTGTTGTTTCTCAACCTATTGGATCTATGTCATCAGGAAGGATGCACTATTTTGAGGCTTCCTACAAAGTGGGTGCTAGTTATGTTGTGGGTGCATGCAACTTGGTATATTTACCTTAGTTTGGAAGGTGAGGCCATGTGAAAAATCTATAAAACCATGACACAATCGAGTGATGAGATTACGGTAGTACGGGGCACATGCATCGGTTTCCCAAGACCTTCCCTTCAGCTATGATTTTTAAGCGGTCATGTCCAACATCAGGTTCCGAAGCAGGTTCATCAGCTCCATATTAAGCTAGGAGTTAGAGATGTGCATTCCAGTCAGGCCTGAGCAGTGGTTTTGTTGATTTGAAGGTGTTATAATTTAGGAATTGTTAGGAGTGGTTTTCATTATTATATTATTTCTAAGTTTTATTATTGTATTTATGAACAATCTATACTTTTTGGTTTTATACAATCATTATAACTAGATGGTATCATCATAATAATGAATTTCATGGACTAATCAATGAAAACCCAAATGGAAAAGGATATGGAATGACAAATATTGTTTCTATACTTAAAAATCATTCTTAATCCATGAATCCTATAAAGGTTTCAAATGAGAAAATAATGGAGCAATAAAAAATGATTATTTCATGAATAAAAATCCAAATTCTGTCACTAGGTACTCTAATCCATTAGTAGTCGAGTAATGGATTAGAACCACTGAAAAGACATTCTCCATTCTCCCTGAAGAGACATTCTCTACTTCTCTTGTCACAGAGGCTCAGGCTTCATCCTGCATGAATGAAATCCACTCAGGTGAGGGGAGTCATCAGTACAATGCTCTGTTCCCTTTCAATCTTGAGGCTCAGTGCACACCCAGGTATTTGGTGCAAGGCTTCGGCCTGTCAGGTACGTATTTTCCTTCTCTCCATGGGTGGAACCATTTATCCTTTAATACGATTCTAGATCCACCCACTTGTGGTTTAGGGAATTATCTTCGAAGGACTCAGCTTCCAAATCCCTTGTTCTAGTCCCTCCTTCTTTTCTGATGATCAATACTCCCTCTCCAAGGTTGGTGGGCAGCCTTCTAGTGGCTTCCCACAACTTGTTCCCAGTCATAGAGTGTGACCAGTCTCCTCCTAGAAGTGATTAGTGGCTTCATAGAGGTGTTTCTACCATGTCAAAATCTAAATCCAAAGAATTTCTTTTGTCTTTTCAGGGAGAACAGGGCCATGGGTATGGGGAAAAATATAGAGGGATTTGTGTTAGATGATTAGATTCCTCATTTGGAATTCCTATGGGATTGGTGCCCAGGTTAAAATATATTTTTTGTCTCATGATATTTACAATAATTTTGTCTCACTTATTTGTATTCTTGACCCCAAGAAACACTTCTCTAAAATCTAGGAGTGTGCACAGTGGTTTAGAGTTCAAGGGTTCCTCCATTGGAATCCTCCTAACTCCCATATATGGATTATCTGGATGTATTTAGTTTCTATTAATTTGATTTTATCTTTGGAACAATTTTTTTCTACTAAAATCTGTGTGGGATCTAGAAGTTTTTTCCTCTTAGTGTTTTATATGAAGTACGATGTACTGGTGTAGGAGGCTCTATGGCGGGACCTTAGTTCCTTTGACCTAGGTGGAACTCCCTTGATTTTATGAGGGGATTTTAATATCATTGAGGCTCCAGAAGAGAAGTAGGACAGTGGTTCGTTTCGAAGGAAAGAAAGTTAAGACATTGTTTTGTTTATGGCTAGTTGTGGTCTTATGGATGTCGGGTTCATTGGGGACCCTTTTACATGATGCAACAATAAGAAAGGTGCTGGTTGAATGTGGTGTTTCCTTGACCGGTGTTTGATGAATGGGGTGTCTGTCGCTTTGTTTTCAGATATTAATGTAACTCATCTACCAAATTGTTTGTCAGATCACTCACCATTACATATAGTGATGGCGATAAGGAATGAAGGCACTTCTAGTCTTCACTTTTCCAGTTCTTGGGAATCTGAACCCAGGTTTCATGACATTGTTATGGAGTCTTGAAACTCCCCTTATTGTGGTCAGCTGTGGACTATGCTGCATAACAAAATCAAGCCTCTCAGAGGATCTTTATTCTCATGGTTTCGGACCCTTCTCACTCGCGGAAAGGATCTAGTGTTGATTATCTCAGACATTGATCGACTCGAAGTAAGCCTGAAGTATACTTGGGATGAAGTAGTTTTTGATGAGCAGAGGAATATGAGATTGTTATTAGTTGAAGTGTTGCTGAGACAGGAGTGTCTATCTTATGATAAGGTGAGAGTTAAGTGGCTCCAGGAGGGTGACTGAAACACTAGGTACTTTCACGCATGAATTAGAGAAAAAAATCGATTGAGGAAACCCAACATCCGAACATGGTATGATGTTTTCATGAAAGATTGGGACAAGGTGAGAGAACCAGTGGTGGGGGGTTTCAAATCCATTCTACCATATCCTAAACACTATATGATTGGAGGCTATCCAAGAGGAACATAATATATTTTTGACATCATTACTTGTAGGGTTTTGGAGGAGGATAATGAGCCATTGAAGGTCATACCAAATGGGGAGGAGGTTCATGATGCAGTTTTTTCTCTCAATCCTGAAAGAGCACCCAGACAAGATAAGTTACCTAGATATTTTTATATAATCTCCTAGGAGTTGGTGAAGGGGGATTTGGTGCACACAATGCAGGACTAATTCTGGGGTGGGAATCTTCTGCGTATTGCATGTGCAATGAAGATCGTTCTTTTGGATAAGGTGAAGGACCCACCGACTCATGATCAGTACTGCCCCATCATCATCTAAAATATCCCTTACAAGGTGCTGGCATGCATTATCAATCAAAAAATTTCTATTCACCTCCCTAATTGGATAATGGCAGAGAAACATGGTTTTGAGATAGGCCGAATGATCCAAGGGGCTTTGGGGTTAGCTCAGTAGAAGATTTGTGAGATTAATTAGAATACATTTTGGAGTAATGTTGTCATCAAATTGGACATCAAAAAGTCCTATGATAGGGTCGAATTGAGTTTTTTATCAAATACCTTTCATACATGGGGTTTTCCCAATGGGAGATTGATATTCTCTTCCTGTGTTTCAGCTCATCCTGTATGACAATATGCTTCATGGGTAAGTAGTTTGGGTTCTTCAAGGCTGTCCGCGGACTGAGATAGGGGGATCCCCTCTCTCCCTCCTTATTCATTTAGGCCCAGGATGTGTTGATCCATTATATGTATCATTCCTCTAACTCAGGAAGGATTCTTACTTACCTCATAGGGCATCCTAATGGTAGCATTTCCCACCTGAAGTTTGTGGATGATACAATCTTGTTTGTCAATGGAAGCAGGAGATCAATCCAAGGGGTCAAAAGTGTTCTAGATACTTAATGCACTAGGAATGGGCAAGTCATTAATAGGGATAAGAGTTCCTTCTTTGCACATAGTAAATATTTAGACAAAAGGATAAGCACCCTGGAAATCATGTTTAGTATGCATAGAGGGTCCTTTCCTATGGATTATCTGGGGGAACCTATGTCTCTGAAAAAACCTCATATTCTTCATTTTGATAAGATTATTGATCGTATTATGGGTCAGATCTTGAACTTGAAGAACATGTTTTTTTCATTTGGTGGTAGAATCACCTTGATGAAAAGTGTTATTGCATCTATTCCTTAACATGTTCTTCCCAAGGTGAATGTTCCAAAAAAGGTTATTGTGCACATATAGGGGA
The DNA here is from genome assembly GCA_963277665.1 of Viscum album. Lineage (NCBI taxonomy): Eukaryota > Viridiplantae > Streptophyta > Magnoliopsida > Santalales > Viscaceae > Viscum > Viscum album. Next base: position 177,446,423 of record OY728120.1, read on the forward strand.
AGATGAAAACCTTCATATGGGACAATCATTTTAATGGAAAACACCACTGGGCATCATGGAAGAGGTTGAATAGACCCATCTCGAAGGGGGGAATCAACTATAAAAGTGTTTCTCGGACTATGAGGGGTATTCATGAAAAGTTAGCTTGGGAGATGCTCAAGGGAAAGTTTATGTGAGGAAAATACATAAAAGGAAATTATGGGCATGACATGTATCTTTAGAGAGCAAGACCTTCAAATATTCATAAAATCATCCAGCCTCATATTGGATTCTTACAGAAGGATACATGATGAATCGTTGGTATGGGAAAAATTAATTACTGGCACCAGAATTAGGTGGGGTCAATTATTGGTTTTCCAGGATGTCCCACCCCAAACATCACATTCTGGGGGGCTAGTGGCTACACCAGCTTCATCCAGGCCACCTTGGTTGAGAACTAGAAGGTATTTTTTGATAGTATCATGCTGAGAAATGACCCATACAAATGCATCTTCACAGGTTCCTCTTTAGGGGTGTTTTCTGCGATATACCTTCACAATTCTCAGACTGACCAGAATGAATTGGATGCGTGGGTGGAGATGGTGTGGTTCAAGTATGTCCAATGAAAATTAAATTTTGTACTATGGAGGGACAAAAATTGGGTGATAGTGACTGAGGATAACGTTCAGTGGATGAGAATTCGCTTAGCCTCCAAGTGAAAATGTTACAGGAAGCTAGGAATTGAGACCATCAAACACCCCTTTTTTTTGTGAATGAGTGTCTATGATCTGGGTAGAGTTTGGGAGATTCATAGGTTGGATGTGGCATGAGGTTTCTATCGAGATATTTCTTCATCACTAGTTTCAGGGTGTGAGCAGCTCAGGGTTTGTGTGGAAGGAAAGAGCCATTATTTTTGCAGTGGGGTGTTGGAGTTTATGGTCCTCTGGGAATGATGCAAGGAATAATGATTGTTCACCATCCAACTCATGTATAATACTTAATACAAAAATCATCCTTTTGGACCTGACTCTCTTATGTAGGGGATGAATGGATTCCACATCCCTCAGTCCTTTTCTGGCATCATCTTCTATCCAGTGTTTTGCCACCAATGTGGGGCAGGGTTTATGGGTTTGGTGGTATCCTCCTTATAATGGTCGCAAACTCAATATTGATGGGTCCTGTATTATGGGGATCTTGTGTGGAGGAGGGGTGATCAGGGACCAGCGAGGTTATGTCATTATGGTATTTTCAGATTATTTTGGTAGGGGTTACTATCTCCAAGACGAACCACTTGCTATGCTCATGGGGATCCGGCTATGCGATCAAAAGAATTTTCCCCTTGAGGAAGTAGAGACTGAATAACATATGCTTTACAATGCGTTGATTGGTATTGGAACCACCCCATGGTCCATAGAATACAACATGAGGAGATAAAAGATATTGATGAACAATAATACTATCATTCTCTACACTTAGCATGAACGTAATACTGTTTCTGATTTCCTAGCATCCAAGGAGACCATTAGTGAGAGGATCTCCATCTTTTCCAGTCTCCGTTATTTTTCTTTTCTAGGGGGTTCACTTTGTACAAGATGATGATCTTGGTCTGCACTAATATAGACCTCTGTGAGTCCTCATCCTCTGGAAGTTGTGTGTTGTACTTTTTTTTCATTTCTTTTAAATTAATCAATAAAAATTCGTTGTGGGTTATATGGTCTTATTAATAATAAGATCCTATATGGTGAAATAAACTTCATGACATGGAGAAATTTTAAGAAGGTATTATTTTAATATTTCCTTTCCAAAAAAACATCACACTAAAATGGAGAGGCAGTTCTTAGAGATAAACTATATTGATGATGAATCCATAAGTAGTTAGGAAGGAAACATAAAAATAAATGAATGATACACTTTAGGTTATATAATCAACACTAAAAGAAAAATTGATTTATACTTTCATGGATTGAGACTAAGTCTCTAATATTCAATAGCTATAAGAGAATTTGATATCTATGATAAAATCATTTAATATGATTTCATGTTAGAATTAGATATACGAGACTCTCATTATTCTCATGGTTATATGGATAATAATAAAATTATGGAATTTCAAGGAATCTATAATAATAAAACTCATATATGAACTAAAAAGAAATTTCCTTTAAGCTAGATGGGTGGAAAGAAACATGAAAGAAATTTCCTCCAAGGGGATGGTCAATTTTTCAAGTGTGAGAAGGAATTAAATCAAGAAATTAAATTACAAATATATCTAAAGAGGCAAGATAATTAAAATAATGGGTCTAATTCCTAGTTTAATTCACCACCTACAATCCAATTCTACAACTAAAACAAGATTGTGCATTATATTAACTGGTTCCCAAATGCAAGGGTTAATGATGGAAATGAGTATCAACAATCTATTGAACTAAGAGATAAAATTATTGAACATGTCATCAAAACCATTAATGTGGGTCAAAAGAATTAAGCATTTCAATTTATAATTATCATGAAGTCTATAAATAAAAATTAATTATCTGATTCTGGATCTACCTGCTCTTTTATATCTACCTAATTTTATAAGGCTATGATATCACCACTAAAAAATTTGATTCTGAGTTATCAGGTAAAAATATTAATAGTAAAAATATTATATTTAAATTATATACCTCATATTAGATAACTTTTTTTGGAATACAATTCCTTAAATCTTGGAAATTTTATTCTAGTTGAAATTGTTGTTATTTTGGGCCTGAACTGTCTTTTTTATATTGAAACTATTAAATTTCTAAGGATGGGAAGTCACATTTGTTATTATAAATAAACCGATGATTGTATTTATTTTCTAGGACAAATAGAAACTTCTAATTGAAGTTACTTTTTTTTATTGGTTTTACTTCCCACTCAAGATGTATATTTTTCTCAAATGGTGTAGAATAAACTCAAACTTGAATATATGCCTTTTATTTGGGAATATACTGATGTATTTAAAAAATACCTTCATAGTTTTCCATTAAATTAGAAAGTTTCATTTTCAAAATAACTCATATATGGTTATAGACCAATTTGAAAGACTCGGTATATAATGTTCCTGATTGAGATATATGAACCGATGAAGAATCTCTAGTAGAATATAGAAAATGGTTTCATATGAATTAATGAATCACCATGAGGTACACCTATTCATTTTATTTATAATAAATTTTTGAAAATTAATATTTCCATTGATTATATATAAAATTTAAAAATAAATATCTAGAACAAGAATCCCTTAACCCATATTGATGACTTGTACGATCAATTACATAGTGCTCAATAAATTTCCAAGATTTATGTCTATTTTATATATAAGAAATTATAGTTCAATAAGGGGGATATAACCATGAAAGCATTTTTTATGGGGTATAATCATTATGAGTTTACAATGATTCCATTTAGACTTACCAATTTCAATATCATATTCATGGATCTAATGAATATATTCATTAGAGATTACATTGATCAGTTTTTGGAAGTTTCTATAGATGATATTATTATATATTCAATGTGAAAGGTAGAGTATGAATACCATTTGAGGATTGGGTTATGAAAAATAATAAAGAAGAAGTTGTATGTAAATTTTTACAAATATTACTTTTATAGAATGTATCATTCTTATGTCATATAATATCTAATGAGGGCGTATCATTAGATCCTTAAAGGATAGAGGTTATTAGGAAATGGACTAGAATAACCTCTGTAACTATGATCTATAGTATTCATGTGTTGGTTGGATACTATTGACTCATTTTGATAAATTTATCATCGAAATATAATCTAATAACCATGTTTACATGGAAGGTATCCAAGTTCATATGGATAGATTAATGTGAGGAAAAGTATAAGGAGTTGAGGAGAAGGCTCGTTAGTGAACCTATTCTCACACTACACTGTTGTAGAAAAGGGTCAGTGATCTATAGTGATTCATTAATGAAGGGAAGGAGATTATTACTCATATATAATGATATGTTGATATCTTTTGACTATATACAATTGAAAATAACTATGAAAAATTACCCAAATCAAGATCCAGATCTCAGAGTTGTAATTTTTAAATTGAGAATTTTGAGGCATTTTATTTAAATAAAAAACTATAATATATATGGATTATAAAATATTAAATTTTACATTCATAGAAAATTATATAACTATGAACTTTAGGAGATATTATGAATCGATTAATGGTTAAGATTGGTTAATACACTACCACTATAGGAAAGAAAACAAGTTGGATGATACTCTGAGTCAGAACAATGATTATTGTTTATCAATGATAAGGATTGAAGGAGAGAAAATATTTATGTATTTATGAATATATGCCTCAAAATAATAAGGAATTGGGATAATAATATGATTCTAAGTTAAAATTCCAATCGTCTAAACATGTGAGGATTAAAAAGGAACATAAGTAGAAAGATGAAATACAGAAGATGGTGAGAAATGCTCCAATTTTCATCCATAATTGTAATAGAATGAGAATATTCAATAATCGAGTGTGATTACCATCAATACCAGACATAGAGAAGATTTTTTTTGGGTGAATATCATAGTTTATTATTCTCTATTAATCCATGATTTATGATGATTTATAGAGATCAAAAAATTATATTTATAGTTGGATAACATGAAAATGGATATTAAAGAGTTTATATCTTTATTCTAGATGTATTTAAAATTTAGTTAATAGATAAAGAAGTCTAAGGGTTTTATTATCACCATCTTTCATAACAAAATTGAAATGGGAGAACATTACCATGGATTTTGACATCATACTCCCCAAAACAACGAAAGGTCTAAAAGGAACAATATTATTTGGGTTGTAGTTCTTCACTTTATTAAATTATCACATTTTATTTCCTTCAATGAATATTTATCTCTTCATCATATTTCCAGGATATAAATTAATTAATTGGTAAGGTTTTATGGATTTCCAAATTCTTTTTCACCTGATTAGGATTTTAGGATTCCTTCAATGTTCTTGAGAAGCCTTCACCATGAATTGAATACAATATTTAGATTTAGCCCAACATATCTTCCTCTGACTGAAGGTGAGTCTAATAGTATATTCAAACTATATAATATATTTATATATCTTGTTATTTATATTTCCAAGGTTTTTAGAAAGGATACCATCCATTTATGGGATTTTCTAAACAAATATCTCTCACATGAACAATCATTCCACTCTTTATTAGTCTCTTTGTAGATGGATGTGTAAAACATTCACATGTTTGAAAAAAGATAGAGACCAAAATCAAATGTGACTGGACCTAGATATGGAAATGGAAGATAAGGTTATATTTATTCCAAGACACATTATGGTAGCTCAGAGTCTATATAAAAGTTATATTAATAATATTTGGTGGGATATATGGTTCAAAGCTAGTAATAAGGTGTTCCTATGAATATCCCAATAGAATAAGTTTATAATATTTTGTAAGAAGGGAAATTTTATCCATAAATATTATGATCATTGGAGATTATTAATTATATTTCGGTGTTTTCTTATCATTTTATTTTTTCTCGAAATCTCTCTAATTTTCACGATGTGTTATGTTTATTGATTTTGAGGAAGTAAAACCATTATTCATCACATGAACTGAACCCAGTGGTTGTTCCACCTGAGTATTATATTACTTGTGAGGAATAACCAAGGGAGATTATTTTTCCTAAAGATAACGTTTTTTGAAATTACATGACTCTCCCAATCAATATTTTGTGGTGAAATATTAAGTTTGAGGATACAACATGGGAACCTTAGAATGTGATGAGGTAGAATGATCCTCAATTTATTTTCTATAAAAATAACTTAATTTCAATGGTAAAATTATTATGCAAGGGGTATAATGTAACACTTCTTATATTTTCTGATATATTTATCTTTAAATATGGTTTTTTTTAATTTTATAGCTTTCCTTACATTAAACAACCAATTAAAGAAAACCATAATATATTGTTGAAATATTATTATTAAATTCCCTAGTTATATCCTATCCATTGGATGAGAGTTTATGAATAATAATAACTAAATTATAAATAATTATTTTTTACACTTTTATAAAACTAATTTATTTTTTATCAATTTGAAATAAATGAAAAAAACTATTTGAAAGTAAAAAAGACATATTTTTTTGAAAAAATATTTTTAAACACATAATATGTTTTCATATTAATAAATTAAATTAATCATTATTCATGAGTGATTATAATGAAAATTCTATAAAATATATTCAATTATTTATTTTAACTTTCTTTTCATGGTTATCATTAAGAATGGATAGAGAATAAATTATGTTTTATGATTAATAATTCATTTTCCTATAAATAGCTTCAATTTCATTTTGTGTGATTAATTTAAAATAAAATTCTATCACTTATAAAAACTTAATATGATAAAATGGTTTCCTTATTTTGGAACTTAATGAAATATCTTTTTATTGAGTCTTGTTTCAATTTATTTAATAATGAATAGTAACTATGGTAAAAATTTATTACAAGGGTAAATGATACAAAAGTTTAAAGATAGGGTTAAACTAAAGAAATAAGTTTTTAAATAACATAAATATTTATTTATAAAATATTTTTATGTGTATTTATACCCACGCATATATTATATTTTATTTTTTGGATTCTTTGGTATGACTTTCAATTTAATATGACTTTATTATATTTTAATGATTTATGTATTTACTTATTTTTCACCCACCTCACTTATAAAAGGGAACCTTACCCTTCAATTATTATAAAACTTTGAGAAATATATTTAGGAAAATCCAAGATCAAATTTCCCTCAAAAACCATTGAAACTTTCAATAGTTTATTTTCATCTTAAAAGGCCATCCCAGTGGTCCTTAAGAATATATAAATTTTTTTTCTCAAATAAGAGGTAATATTGTTCCCCAAATATTGTTATGTTTATTTCATCTTATACCTCCTCCAAACCAAAAATAACATTATTAGCCTGATGAAATAAATATATTTAACTTACTAATATAATTATATGTTATTATTATATCCATTTTCTAACTTCTTTACATCATATGAGAAATGATAACATCATCCATGTGTATGTGTGGACTACCTCCTCTATAAAGCGATGTGATTCATTTTTTATGTCCACCATACATGTATGGTAATATTATATGTTATAATGAATATATATGATATAAATGATTTTTAATATTAAAATATATATTATTATTTATATTTCGTTATATATATCATTTCAAAATTATAACATTATTCATGTGAACTTATAGACTACCATCTTCACAGAGTGATGAAATTAATTTTACACCACTAATTTATATGAATAGTTATAGAGGATTAAATAATGAATAATAATGATACTTATTAAATGATTATTATTATTTATATTATGAAACTGTGACAAAAAAGAAAGAACATAATGGTCAAACCAATAATTGGAAAGAAAGCATGCCAGTTTCCAACCAATTGTTGAATTCAATGAAAAATTATTAATAAATGTGAAATTAGAAATTATAAAGAAATATAATATTATATATAAATATTATTATTAATATTTTAGATTTTTAATGAATTTTTTTTTATATTATAGTATCTTAATAATTTTTATCATGAAATATATGACTTTTATTGAGGGTTTATGTTAGAATATCATTTATTTTTGTTATTGTTTATGTTAGATTTTCATTTAGGGAAATTATATGATAATTTTTTCCTTGAAACAAATATATTTTCTTATACTATATTTATCTCTTAAATTTTCATGTATTAGTACTATTTTAATCTCTATTTACTTAAAATTATGAAGAAAAAGTTTTTTTATGAAAATCCAACCATATTTCCTCTTTGGTCAGTGAAATTTTCCTTCCATATATATTTTATTTAAATACACTTAAATAATATTATTTTAAATGATCAAATGATTTTTTAATTCCTTTTTTCAAATATTTTACTTCCACATAGAAGATTTAAAAATGAATTTTTATAATCTTTCCTGAAAGAGGCAGTTGTTCACTTTCTACCAAATATGTGGAAGGAATATTTGTTTTTACAATTACCATAGTAATATATTTTCTCTTCATAATGACTGTTATTTTCATTTAAAATTATTTTAGAAATTTATATGGATATTTCCAAATAATCTTTTTTTTCTCAATATCTTGGAAATTTTTAGTTTAAATGATATCAAAGGAATATGATATTTTATCTATTTTCAAAGAAATGATCAAATGCTCATTTAAATTTATTTTTAATTTATGTTAAAAACCATTAATGTTTCTTATACATTATTAGTGATATGATATAATAATACCATCAATTTTCTTTACCTCTATTAATAATGATTATGGGATTATGGAATGATTATTAAATTTGTTTAAATTCCACGGTTCATGCTATGAGAAATTAATAAATGTTTTTATGATCATACTACACACATTTGTGTTATTTTTATTATGTGACTGGTGCCTCTATTAATTCCCTATAATACATTTAATAATGAATGATATCTAATGAGATAATATGGACATTAATGGGGACTAAACCTAATTCAGTAAGCGAATATGTCCACTCTATTATTCATGGAAGTGAACCTTGAACAAGAAAAATGCTTATGTGTATTACAAAAACCTATTAATTATACTTATGATATGTTCTTATAGATCATGATTAATTATTTATGATTCCTAAATCTTATTACTAATGTGTTTTTAATGAAAAAAATCCTTATTCCATGACACATAAATTATAATAACTAGTAACATAAACTACCCATTATTATTGGATTTATAATAAGGTTTGAACATTCTATCATTTCAAGGATCATTTTGGTTATGTGTTATAAAGTTATAGGAAAAAACATACATTTAAAATGTTTTTCTTTTTCTAGAACCACCTTATATTAATGGTGAAAATCAAGGTTTAATATGTTTCTCATGAATATCGTGTTTTATGACTGTCTACTATTTTTTGGAAAAAAATGATAAAATAGGATAATCCTTGAAGTTAATGTGATTACTTAATTCATGTTAAATAGACCCACCATGTTAATATATTCAACTGACCATGAAAGTCAAGTGACAATGAGTAAGTGACCACACATTATACGCTAACTAATTGCATGTACTATCAACTAGTCATGCATCAGATGAGAATGTTTTTTCCATGTAATGAACTAACCATGCATTTAAGTTCAGTTGAAATATTGTGTACTAAAAAAAATTCATGTTGAAATAAAACAACCACATTTATGATTCAAACTAAAACATGACCAAACATGTTACTATATGAAAAGTGAGTATAATTTCTCTATTAATTAAAATAATTATGTGCCATAATTATAGTGACCGCAAGGAGAAATGAACTGACTGAAAGAAGATAAGAGTCCACTTAATGTATATAACCTAGGACATGAACTCATAAAGCTACCTTTTAAATTCATGAAGATACTTTATAAAAAATTATGTGTCTAGGACAAAAAGGAAACTTATACATGAATAAAGCAACTTACTGTGTGAAGAGTTGAACCTTCCATAAAAACAAATGAACATACCATGCCAACCGACCAAGGAAACTATCCCTACCTAACCCACATGGGCCTTACTTGCTGGTGGTAAGACAATTTTGAAACCCGAATCCTACCACTAATATGACAATAGATAGTGACCGACAATCATTAAAAATATCACACACATGGGATGCCTTATCCTAAGGTACCTGTACACATGCACACATCTCCAAATACCCAGATAATGTTGAATGATAAATAAAACTGATACCATAATCCCTTCATAACATTTATCCCACATTATAGTTTGAAATTATACTTGAAACCAATATAATTAAAAATTAAATCCCAACCAAATTAAAAAAGACATCAATATTCTAAGAAGGATGGGACTATTGGAAAATGCAACTCATAGAAAACCCATAGTTTGTCGCTTACAAACTATCCCTCTCCTTCTCTTAGTCCTCATAGAACTCCATAAAATGTCCTACGATCCACATAAGGCTTGAAACATATAAGAGGATCCCATATGTGGGTGAGTATAAAAATACCTAGATATAAACCAAAAAATAACCAAAAAATTAGGAATCAATAGAGTATGTATCACATCATCATGGGTGTATATTAATATAATATGATACCAAACAATAATAAACCCAGATATACTAATATTAGATTCTAATTCTCAGAGATGTCTCAAAGAGGTCTCAACCACTACCAGTCACATGATTCTTCATAAGGATTCATGGAAATTATCATTCTGGAGGATTAACTATAAAATTTATGCTTACATTGATGGTGCTCATCGGAGTGGTTGTGCTCATTAGGTATCACCCAATATGTGCTCACTGGAACTCTAGTGATCTTAAAATTCAGATAGGATATCACACCAAGGGCCCCTAGGGGACACCACAGATCCTATTGGATTAGCTTGAAATATAGGGGATAAAACCACTATTTTAATGGTCATTCTAATTCCATGATCCATACCTAATAAGGAGAATAAAGGATATATTATCCCACTATAGTCACATGAATGGATATCCTATGACAAAACCCATAAAGGGGATAAAAATCCTATACTGAGGACATATTACCACACTACAACCTTATAGTGATGGAAAAAGTGATCGAACCAAACTAAAAATTTTCCAAACTAAAGAGTTAGTGGGCCTCACCATTCACCAAAAAATGAATACGACATGTACTGTGGGTTACACATTTTTTCTTTCCAACATTGGGTCTGCTAGTTTCTCCCAATATCATAAAGAATGTACCTTAAAAAATACATGGAATATTCTCTTGGGATACTAGAAATGTAGTGGCTAGTCTAGAACGTGGTGTGATTCCAACTAATGAATGTTTACATATGTTCATTCTCATGTGCTTTGTGTCATGCCCATGTACTTGGTTGTATCCAAGTACTAGGTTGTTCCTATTTACTCTAGTCATACCCATGTTTCTTTCCATTTCTACGACCGTGTACCCAAGGGAGTTCAATCTGAGCCTCTAGTACTATATCACATGATATATAACTCATGTTGAATGATGTGTGATATTTTTATATGCACATAAATTTCAGTTATATATATAGGGTACTACATGCCATGTTTTATTAAGAATATATTCCATATAGTGTGGAATTTAATAAAATGTTCATATATAAAACACATTTATATCCACTTTGTTACCACCCCTGATTCTTCATCCAATATCATTGATAAAAATGGATCATGATCCATCTGATCCAATCTATAAACTTTAGATAGATTCCACAAACTCTAACCACATGAGATTTGGTTCCTATTCCCATGTTCCATCATTGCATTCTAAACAATGAAAAAGGGGAACCTGAATCTACTACTATTCTTCTGATTTTCATCATTCCTTGTTAACACAACTTGATCACTCCCTCAACGAAAAAAAATAAAACCAAAATATTGATATGTTATGCTAATGAATGATCATGCAATGATCTAATTCTAGGTATTTGTAGAAATTATAGACAAAGGAAATTCCAGTGATGAATGTGCAATGAAACATTGATGAAATACACAAGTAAAAATAGAGGACTAAGCATAGACCATTTTTCAAGTTAGACCCAACTCATTTCCATTAGAGTGATGAATGAAGAGAAACAAAAAAACAATACCAATTCCCCAAATCAATGGAAAACAAACCAGATCTGGAAAGCATGAATGTCCCACGAATCCATCTGTTAGTGGATGCGATTCACATTCATCATGGGATACTAAAACCCAGAAATAAAAAAATAAAATATAAAAATCCCTGCCTCAATTTTTGATCAATCATTAATGAATCATGGTTTCAATCTATCATTATTAGAGAGATAAAAAACTCAACTGGCATAGGAAATCATGGTGTTACAAATTTGATCTTTGATCCCACTGTCATTAACCAGGATCTCCTCCACACACTCCACTCAAATCCAAAGGTTATAAAGTTAACCATTGGGACATGTCATATGAATTTATTTACACAAGTGATTATGTCACTACAGAAAAAAATTAATAAATTATTTTTATTATTTGTACTCAGGACATCATTTATCAAAATTCGAGATTTCGAAAAATATTATATCATTTCTATGGTAAAAACATTATTCTGGATCCAATAGAAGTCTTGGATTTCCAAACCGAGAATTAGTTTGAGAGTTTATACATTATTTTAGAAATAAAATCATGCACATGATATATATTTAATATATTTATTTTATGAACATCATGGTTTATCTTGACTAGGAATATCATGTCTTCTCAGTACCTAGCTCTATGTATATTTCATAATATATTCTAAATTAATACATAGAAAAAACCTGGTTGTTTCATTCTAACAACCTTAGGGATTTTCATTCAGAAAAGATAAAAACTAACATAAATAGATGAGGGTAATGGTATCACATCTGGGTCTCCCACCCAAAGGTGATCTTTGAAAGATTCCATTGTTTTCACCAGACACACATACATAGGTAATCACTCAACTATGAATGATATTATCTTGCTACTATTCAATCTCTATTAAGTACTCTACAATGGTCACTCCATCCTCATTGTCTAGATCACCACTATTAATAATATGATATGTTTTATCTATATAACCTCTTGAGATTTACACATGAAATTCACCAATTATCCAGTTTAACTAAAGTGATAGGGCCACATAGTACCCCACCTCACCGACCCTATATAGTATCTCGAAATGGTCAAAAAATATTGAAGACAACTTTCAAACCCAGCAAAATACTTCTAATCAATGTTTATGTGAGACCTTTTAGAAGATATGGCCTACCTCCTAGAACTATAAAGGAATATTTCATTAGTCTTAATAGGACTTATAATAGATATAGGTAGTCAAAATCCTCTCTTTGATGATATGAACATTGTCTGGATTATCTCACTCTAAATCTAGGCACATAAGTGAAGAAATGTCTAGTTCAGTCTAGCATAGTGGTGAATTGAAGGGTCTCCCATACAAGTCTATAAATAGGACCATAATGATGGTGCAACATAAGTTTTTTTCTTTAATTACTACACTAAGGGAAGGTGATCCTCCCAACTATGTCCTAATTCCACCATGCAAGGTCACACCATGGTATCAATAATGAAAATGGTCACCTATGTCTCGAAGATAGTTTGGTAGTGAAACTATATGATCAAATGAAAAAAAAAGAAATAAATCCTTAAATCCTATCCTTATTCATGATGTGAATTTATCATCATAACCTGAAATGATCGTTGATGGAACTCCATGAATCCAGAATTTATCTTTCATGCATAGGAATCCAAATCCCTCTACTGAACTCTACTATGGGATAGCTAAAACATTGGATGACTTAGTGAGTCAGTATAAAATCACACAAATGGTATTTTTTCCTATAAAAAAATCATGGAATACAAATATTAAATTCCATAAATATATCATCCAACTTACATTATGAAACTTCAAGAGGATGAGCTAGACCCATTGGACCATGGTGCTCAGCCCTCACCTACTAGAATGTGAGGCATAAAGAGAGAAATTATGCTACATAATTATTCATTCATGGAAATAAGAACTAGAAATGAATGTATGAGTATATTTTTTCCGCACATATATGTACCACCAAGGGGGATTTAGGAAACTCACCTAGAACCTCCTCATAAAACGTCACTGTTACCATTAATTGTTCTCTGAAATGGATGAAGTTATCCACAACATTATAAAATCCATCACGTGAACATATAATTATTATTAGAGCCCAAAATATATCGCATTTTATATCTACATGATGAACCTCAGTAATAGTATATAGAAGTTGTGGGGGAAATAACCAACTACTAGAGGTTAGCTACACAATCCTCACAAGAATGGAAAACCATAATGAGGGTAATGTCTCCAATTCCACAATTAACAATTGTGAACAACATATCCTATTGAGATAACTAACCACTATGTTCACCTTAATAGGAATATAGAATATCTATATATCATATTCCCAAAGGAACTCTATCCATCACCTCCATATAAAATTGTTATTATTCTATGAGAAGATATACTTGATACTCTTTTGTTTACAATAGATGATAAAATACTCACCCATAAGGAAGTGTTACCAAATCATCAAGGGTATGAATACTTATTCCATTTATAAATCAGGTATCACATAGTTTTACTAGTGTGGTCAGAACTGCTGAGACACATAGGAAATAACCACATGACTCTATATCAGGAAATACCATGCCTAATCCATGAGGCATAACATAAAACTACATACTCAGAACACTCCACTGGAAACCTCAATATGGGAGTTCTAGTCAATCTCTACCTCAAATTCCGAAAATATTTTCCCCACATTCTATCCAAATGAAATGATTTCCCTTTTAGGTCTATATAGTCAATGGTGTCAAAACCCTTGAAAATTTGGGCTATAATATTCTATAAAAAACTAACATCCTAATGATGATATGCACCTCCATCACACACTTGGGTGGATCCCAAGCTAGCACTACCTCAACCTTAATTAGGTCTAATACTACAACCTTTACTAGGATGACATGTCCAGAAAATGGTCTTATTGAATCCTAAACTATCAATTCCAGTTCTTTCAATAAAATAAATTCTATATAATTATTTTTTGTACTGACCACTTGTTTCTTACATTATCATCCTTATATGTACATTAAATTTGACTTTCATCAGGGTAAACAACCACAAAATAGTCTAAGAATAGTGGAATGACCCAGTTCATGAGTCCCATGAACACATCTATGGAATATTTGAGGCCAAAAACATTACCATGTACTCATAATGACCATAGAAAAATTAGAATTTCATTATCAGTATATCCCCATCCGGTATTGGAAGATGGTGATAGCTTGGACTAAGGTAAATAACTAAGAACCATCTCGTTCCTGTCACTAATAAAATAGGCCATGGATACTCAGTAGTGGGTACCAATTCTTCACATTCACCTAGTTTAGACAATGGTAATCCAAAAAAAATCAATGTCTTTAATTCCCCGAACCTAGTTACCTAGAGTCGGTGCATGTTTACATAACATTAACATGATCAGAAGACATCATGTCTCAAAATACTGATTAGTTTAGTTTCCTTTGAATTAATAGATACATATATAAGTTTTACATTACATTATGACATAATCAAACATCATTGTGTCTCCTTTGAACACACTTAGATCCCATAACCTATCCTTACAGGTCAATCATAATATACATATTCACATTCTGGGAAAAATAAAACATAAGAAAGGGGTGATCTCAGATTCTTATTAAGGATAATAATATAGCCAGAACATTCATAAATAAGCATAAATATTGAAGGCAATGTATACGACTAAAAAAATCCATTTAAAATTAAACTTCAATATAATATGAAAAAGATAAATCAAATAATTCAATTTAAATATTCACATGGATATTCTACTAGTCTAACAATCACATTTAATATTAATAGATAATTTCATAATGATAGAATGCATAATGTCGGACATCATAACCACATAGTCAAGGCATCATTCCAAGACTACAAATAAGATTTTGTCATGGCCTTGTGCCAATACACTAGTTTATCTCATGATACCTACCAATGCATTGAGGAGATATAGTGGGCTCCACCCGTCACTTACTATGTCCAATGAATTCATCATATGAAAAGGTTTAAACGTAATATAAACATTTGTATTAAAACTAGAATAAAAAATTTTAATACTTTAACTATAAACCATGAATTGTATAAATATAATAAATCCCCATTAAAACAAATCAAAAAAACTTCAATACATTATGGAATATTGTATCATAATAAATCAACTTCAAACAAGTGTAAAATCCATCAAAAGATGTTGACATAGATTAAATCAAAACTATTTGAGAGAAATATATCTTTCAATTTTTGAAGAATTTAAAATTCACATAATTATTTAAGAAAACATTTATTTTTAAAATATTATTATAATCTTGTAAGGGAAGCTTCAAAGATGTTATAACGGTGAAAAATATCCGCACTCACAGTATAAGTTAAAAAAATATTGTTTCCTTATTTTTTTAAAAAGTTGTAAAAGAGCTTTTTTGGAAAATGACAAAAAGGTTCCTTTATAATTTTTTTTAAAAAAAGTCAAAAAAGGTATAAATGAATTTAACCCATAGAATGGGAAATAGTAAAAATGATTTGAAATAAAATTTTATGAAACACAGATGTGGATGATAAAGAGGTCCCAGTAGATACTCAGGTATAAATAACCTCAGATAATGAAGAGATTTTAGAATTAACCCTTAACTTGTACATTTCCTTGATTGAGGGTAGGCTAAACTTTTTTATAATAGTTAAATCATTTTTTAAATTATACAATAACCATATACATTAATATTATATTATATATGATCTTCTAATATTTCTTTGTAAATAATATTTCAGTTGTATCATTGTTTTAGGTGTTAAATGATTCGTTTTCCTTTATGTTTTTTTAGGTAAGTCATGTTTGATATCGATAGGTTGTATTTGATTCATATTCAGAATTATATTCAGTTCTTATACATTATTTTTATTAATAAAATAAAAATTATTCTTGAATGGTTACGATGGGGAATGAATCTCATCATGTTCGTGGAGATGGTAATCCGTATATTCACACGAGCAACAATACAATTATATTGCTGGTGAAATTGTATATAATTTGATAGTATATCATATATAAAGAATCATTAACATGTTATATTTATTATTTAAATCTATTATACTCATTATTATACCCATCCAAATAATGATGTGTTGAATAACAAACTACACAACGATGTGGAGACGGTAAATCGTACGTACGTACGTATGGTGACTAGGTCATTCATAGGATTGATAGAATAATGAATATGGTTGTAACATATTTATAATAACATAACAGTAAGTATAAGGTACTGGAGTTATTTTTATGTAATGTAATCAACAAATAAAGAGGAAGTCGAAGAAGAAAAAAACTTTGGAATATGTGATGAAATTATTACGTCTTCTTGGGGTGCTTTCTTTTGATTTGATAAAAAGGGCTCCTTAGGTTGTCTTCTAATAAAAGTAAGGCTTTTAAGATGAAGTGAGGGTATTTTTATGAATATTTGATAAGTGTTTGGCTGATCCAAATGACTTTGGTGGTGTTAAATTAAGATAAGGGGAAGTACCCTTTTATAAGAGAGGTGATGGTCACTTTAGGAGAAGCTTGAAATGTTATTTTATTATACAATCATATTAGGTTTGTAATGGATCCAAATGGATTTATTTAGAGGATAAGGTGAGGATGGGATAAAAACCTCTTAACCAATAGGTTATATATAGGATTAGGTCACCATATTAACCTTATCTTTTAGATTTAACTCTTAGTTAAATAGTTTAACTTTTACCATTTATTCTTGTATTATTATAATAAATAGTTAATTAACTAACTATAAAAAGTTAATAGGACAAAAAGTGGTTAATTATTGATATATATAACATTATCTAAGTAATTTATCCAAACCTTATATTTTTAGGAATATTATATCAATTAATAATATAGTAGTTGATTTAAATACTCATTTATGTCAATTTCGACACTATTTAGTATTTGTTTTTTATGAAAGTCATAAAAACATTATAATTTCAAAAAAAAATTATTTAATCAACCCTAACATGTCACATTAACCTATAAAATTCTTTTAATACATAAAAAGTCCCAATTAACAATTATTTTAATATCTATAATATCAATTATTTAATCATTCAATAATAAGGTAATTACTGCACCATCATTATATCATAAATAATTTTAATTATATAATGTATAAAAATTATATATAAAATACCAATATATGTGAAATATTTTTATATTTATAATGAATATTTTTAGTATAATTTATCTTATGTATAACCCTATATTAAAATTTTTTGGTTATTAAAATTTGAATTTAACACTTTTAACTCTACTTTAAATAAAATAATAATAAATGACATAATATAATCCAAGTGGTCCAAAAGGATAATATTTCATTTAAAAGGTTAATTTTGGTCTAAATACACTTATACAATAGAATTAGGACATGTGTTAGGGTAATTATAATATCATTTTTACCTTTAATTACCCTGTTTAATTTTAACCGTGGTAAATAAAATTAAAAAGTTACTATTCACCAAAAAATATTTTCATCCTATTGAACCACATGTTACTTACTATTTTCAACCGTGTCTCTCATATTTTTTAAATTCAATTAATAGAAGTGGAAAAATTATGTTTTATACAAATTTTATAATGTTCCTAGAAGGTGGGTAAAGGACGTTAAAATTTCAATAAAATTTTATGTATCTAATCTTATTATAAAATGACTTCAGTAAATTACATTGAAAATATATAAGTATTATATATCTATTTTGAACCCAAATAAATTTAAATAAAATGACTAATTATTTAAATAAAAATTTGTGTTTAAACAATAATGTAGTGTTTTTCAACTATTCATAAAAAAATGTATGTTTTTAGAAAAATACAAAAAATTCACCCTAAGCTAATTTTGAAATTCCGAATTCAAAAATGATGTCTAATTTGAAAAATAAAATTTATAAAATTTTAAAAAGTTGGTATTACTATTCATAATGGCTGGTTTGATTGGTCATGGGGTGCAAGAACTCGAAGTTGCATACAACACAAGCTATTTCATTATTCAAAGAGATACGTACCGTGGAATCTTGGGGTGTTACATTCTTCCCTACTTAAAATAATTTAATATTTGAAATTTCTAGAATAGAACTGTGTAAAGAGATTCAGGTGGTTCTTCATCGTATGTTCCTTGGGTTCCCACATGGCCTCTTCCATCTTATGGTTTCTCTATATAACATTTACGAGACGAGTCGTCCGGTTTCTCATCACTTGTTCTCTGGTATCAAGAATGCTGATAGGATCATCATAATAAGATAGATTAGGTTCCGGTTCTATTTCTTCATGGGTGAGTACATGCGTTGGGTGAAGCATGAATTTTCTCAACATTGATACCCAGAACAAAACATTAACTTTGGAGAGACTTGGAGGGATTTCCAAACGGTAAGATACAACTCCAATTCATACAATAATTTTGAAAAGTCTAATGTACCTAAGAATTAATTTACCCTTCTTACCAAAACGTATAACACCCTACTATATAAATACCTTAAAAAACATGATCTCCTACTTGAAATTCCAAATACTTCATTCAATTATCGACATAGATCTTTTGCCTACTTTGAGATGTTTTGATGTGGGTTTGGATAATATTCACCTTTTACATTGTTTCCTCAACAAGTTCTAGGCCTACGAGTTTTCTTTCACAAACATCACCCCAACAAGTTGGTGTGCAACATCTCTTTCTGTATAATGCTTCTTATGGTGCCATATGAATACTAGAATGGAAAGTATTGTTATAGGAAAATTCTACCAGAGGTAAATATTGATCCCACATACCTTGAAATTCAAGTGAGTAAGACCTCAAAAAGTCTTCTAAGGTTTGAATAGTCCGTTCTAATTGTCCATCAGTTTGAGGGTGGTAGGCAGTGCTCAAATGAAGTTCAGCATCCAGTGCTTTCTAATGATTTTTCCAGATTCTTGATGTCAAACGGGGATCAAAATAAAAAATAATCGATATGGGTACACCATGAAGTCTTAACACTTTATTAATATATAGTCTTGTTAAATGTTCAAGTGCTAAATCTTCCTTTATAGGAAGAAAATGTGCTGAATTGGTAAAATGATAAAAAATTACCCATATTGCATAATTCCTTATAGGATTATTTGGAAGCCCTATGAAGAATTCCATCGTAATATCATCCCATTTACACTCAGGTATTATAAGAGGTTGCATGACTCCTCCAGGATGTTTTCTTCCAGCCTTAACCTATTGATAAACCATACATCTTGACACATAATCAGCAATATACCTCTTCATGTTGTCCCAAAAAAATTTTCCTTCAAATCTCAATATATCTTAGTGATAACAGGGTGTATAAAGAAATTATATCTATGAGAATCATCCAACAATTCCATTTTTAAATCAAGTATATTAGGAACACAAAGTCTCTTCCCAAATTTCAAAATTCCATCTTCATATACAAAGTCATTCAATCTCCCATCATTCAGATATTTATTTTTCTTTTGAAACACCACATCATCATTCTAAGATATTTTATCCTTTCTAGTAATGATGGTTCAACATCCATTTGAAAATGTATAGATGTTTCACTGTCTATGATTATTCTCATATCTATCTTTACTAGATCCATGAACATAGGATCCCTTTCAACTCTCATATTGTTCAAAACTCCGTGATCCATTATACTCAAATCATCTTCCACCTTATTTTCCTTCCATGGGTGATAGTGTATAGTACAATCATAATCTTTGAGTAGTTAAACCAATCGTAATTGCCTCATGTCGAGTTCCTTATATGATAAAATATATTTCAAACTCTTGTGATCGGTATATATCTCACATTTTTCACCATTGATATATTGTCTCCATATCTTCAATGAAATGATTATAGCTTTTATGTCAAGATCATGAGTGGGATATATTTGTTCATGAATTTTTAGGTGTCATCATGCATAAGTAATTACTCTATCATTCTGCATAAGGACACAACCAAGTCCATTATTTAAAGAATCACTATAAATAAAAAACCCATCATTCCCTGATGGTAGAGTCAAGATACTATAATTTAATAATATTCTCTTCAGTTATTCAAAAAAATTCTTCACACTCTTTTTCCCAAACAAATATAACCCCTTTACATGTGAAATTGGTTAATGGGTCCTCCAATCAGGAAAAATTAGGGACGAAATGCCAATAATAACTTGCTAAACCAATAAAACTATGTACCTCAATTATATTTTTTGTTACTATCAATTCATGGATTGCCTTGGTCTTTGAAGGATTGTTTGATATTCAATCCTTATAGAAAATATGGCCAAGAAAAGAAATTTCTTGAATCCAAAATTCAAACATGTTAAACTTCCCATATAATTTTTTTATTTTGAGGATTTTAAGAATAGGGAGCAAGTGATTTTGATGATCTTCGTAGATTTTTGGGTATACCAAGATATCATTAATAAATACCACTACAAATTCCTCAATATATTCCATGAAAGCTCTATTCATTAGATCCATGAAGACATAGGGTGCATTAGTCAATCGAAAAGGTATTATAGTAAACCCGTAATGCCTGAACCTTATTCAAAATGTTGTTTTCAGAATGTATTCCTTATCCACACACAATTGATGATATCCAGATCAAAGGTCATTCTTTGAAAAAATATTGTGCTCCATGAATTTGATCGAATAAATCATCAATGAGATGTAGGGGATACTTGTTCTTTATTGTTATAGCATTGATCTCCCTATAGTCAATGAAAAACCTCATAGATATATCTTTCATATTAACAAAAAGAATAGGGGACCCCCATAGAGAAAAGCTTTGTCGAATATATCCTTTATTACTCAATTCCTCTAGTTATTTCTTTAGTTATAAAAATTCCATAGTGGACATTCTATAAGGCGTATTAGATATGGGCCTTGAACGAGGAATTAAATCAATGGAAAACTCAATTTCTCATTTTGGAGGATGGCTAGGTAAATCCTCTAGAAACACATAAATGTATTATTGCACAATAGGTATGTCATATATTTGAAATTATTTTCCCCACCCAAGGTTATTTAACTGTCTTCCTCCCAAATAATTGAATTTAGTAGAGTTATTGGGGGTGGATCTAGATAAGAATCAGGTGGTGATGTTTCTGTTCTAAATATAAGGTACTCCTTATCATCATCGAAAATTGTAACCTCATTCTTCTTAAAATAAATTTTATCATAATGGCCCAAATGAAAATCCATACTGAGGATTATATAAAATTAAATCATGGGAATGATTATGAGATCAATAGATAAAGAACATTTATATGCCCAAATGGGAATTAATTCACAAAACTATGTTGCAATGATACTTCCCTTAGGAGTTTTGACTGAAAAATCCCTTATTAAATCAAATTGGAAATATCTAATTTTCGTAACAAACTAGGAAGATATGAGATAATGCGATGATCCAAAATAAAATATAGCAATGGCTAAATTTGAGGAAAGAATTAAATTTCCTACCACCACATCATTCTGAGCTTAAACTCAATAGTAGTGATCATATAAGTTGGTCCATGATCCATTGGCCATTTCTAAGGTATGTTTCCTTTGCACTTATGAAATTAATTTTAATAATTCCCCTTTTCTCTACAATTGTAGTATTCATCATTTGGAACCTCTTTATTTCGCTTGCAATCACAAGCTTGGTGGCCTTTTTCACTACACTTATAACAGACTCCCATTCCCTTCAAGAAAGTACCGAGGTGTTTCTTCAGACATTTACTGCAAGATGGAAATTCAACATCTCCCTTCATCCCGTTATTTCTATTTCAAGAGTGTTCAATAGATCTCTTCTTCTCCAGATTTCCTTTAAAGTTATAAGACTTAGAGAATTCCGTTTCTGTATTGATATCACATGTGACAATATCTTCATATGATGAGAAGAATTGTGAGACTAATGCTCAATGGAGAAATGGATTTAAACCATCCATGAATCAATCAAACATACTCCTTGGGATATTTATATAATCTTCTGCATGCCTTTCTAACCTTGTAATGTTATCCTCATACTTCGCAACATTTTCATCCTCCTTTTTCCTCAGACATAGAAATTTTATTTCCATATATGCTCGATGGTCATGAGAAAGTATTTTTATAATAAAATTTCTTTAAAATCCATCCATTTAATATTTTATACTTCTTCATCCTCCTTTTTGTTTTTAATTAATGAATACCATTGATCTGCATCTCCTATGAGGTGATAAACTACCATAACAACTTTTTACCTTTCCTGAATGGCCCGAAGACCTTCATTTTTATTGATTTTTGATAACCCCCCTTTCAAGGGATGAGGGGGAACCCTTACAAGGCCCGTAGGCTCATAGATTACATGGCCCATAGGATAATGAGATTACATGACCCGAAGGTTTTAGGGAATTAATCCAGACTATCTACAAGGAAATGCCCCTCCCCAGCATCTGCATCCTGATAGTAGCTCTCCTTAACAACTTTTTCCCTTTCACTACTCGCCAAAGCATGAAATATTTTCTCTAAGGAAATTTTCCATTGCTCAGATACAAATGGATTTTTAGTCCCATTGAATGTTGATGGTTTTTGCCTCATGAATTGGTCTAACATTGATCCTCTACGTTGTGGATAAGGGTGCCCTATACAGGTAAGGTTATTATTCATAACCTGATTGAGTTGTCCTAGTATGGTAATAAGTTGTTCTGCACCAGTTGTATCACCAGCTCCACTATAATTATCTTTAGTAGGAGGGAAATACCTATATGGATTATTTTCATTGATATGGTTTCCATTCCTTCCACTAGGCGCAATTTCTAAACAATGGAATACACTATAATAGTTTATGAATCGTAATACATAATTCCAAACTAGTAAAATACCTAACATAAATTGAACAGTTTATGCATATAATCCATATTCATAAAAAATGTTTTCTTTGAGTAAGTATTTACTCATAAATACTTTATAATGGTTTATAAATAAAATGTGAATTATCATAATCATTTCCCCTAGTATTGTCATAACTATGTGTGTAGCAAGACCCGTTGTCATGTACTAGGATACCACAGGTCAATACCAAAATTCCTTGTTAGAGAATTCACTCTCAGGTACCTCTATGCCAGAGCTGCCTCTACCTGCTTGTATCTAGACATTGATGTATTTCTTGGAAAATACACAAAATCTATACATTAAAAAAATTCTAGGAATTTTTTCTATACCAATCCTCAATGTCTATATTAGGGTAATGTTCTCTAATCAGAGTTTTTCTAAACCAAGATTCCAAGGTTTGTACTAAAATTCCTCTGATACCAACTATAACGCCCCAAACCTAGTTACCTAGAGTCGGTGCATTATTACATAACATTATCATGATCACAAGGGATCAAGTCTCAAAATACCAATTAGAATAGTATCCTTTGAAGTACTAGATAGATAAATAAGTTTTACATTACATTATGAAATAAAAAAACATCATTGTGTCTCCTTTAAACACAATCATATCCTATAACCTATCACTGCAGGTCAATCAAAATACACTTCTTCACATCCTGGAAAAAATAAAACATAAGAAATGGGTGAGAATAGATGCCCAGTAAGGATAAAAATATAGCGAAAACATTAATAAATATGATTAAATATTGAAGGAAAAGTATAACACTAAAAAAAGCCTTTTAAAATTAAACTTTAGCATAATATGTAAAAGATAAATCAATTAATTTCATTTACTTATTCACGTGGATATTTTAATATTTGAATAATCACAAGTAATATCAACAACAAATTTTATAATGATGCAATGCATAATGTCAGACATCATAACCACATAGTCAAGGCCTTTCACCAAGACTACAAATAATATTTTTTCAAGGCACTGTTCCAAAACACTAGTTTGTCTCATGAGAGCTACTGATGCATCAAGGATCTATGACGGGATTCACCTGTAACTTACTAAGTCCAATGAATTCCTCATATGAAAAGGTTGAAACATAACATAATCATTTTATTAAAAATATCATATGAAATGTTAATACATTAAACCTAAACCATGAATGTTATAAAAATAACACATCCACAGTCAAACATATCACAAAACCTTCAATACAATATGGAAGATTTTATCATTATAAATCAACTTCAAAAAAGTGTAAAATCCATCAAAGGATGTTGACATAGATGAAATAAAAACTATTTAAGATAAATATATATTTTTATTTTGGAAACATTTTTAAGTCACATAATTATAAAAGAAAACATTTATTTTGAAAATATTATTATAAAATTGTATGGGAAGCTTCAAAGATGTTATAATGGAATAAAATAGCCTCACTCACTATATAAGTTATAAAAACATCCTTTCCTTAATTTTGTTGAAAAGGTCATAAAGGACCTTGTTTGGAAAATGACAAAAAGATTCATTTAAATTTTTTTTATAAAATGTTAAACAAGGGAATAAATTAATTTAACCAAAAGTCTATGAAATATTTAAAATGTTTTGAAATACATTTTTAGGAAACACGAATGTGGATGATAAAGAAGTCATAGTATATATTCACATATAAACAACCTTGTATAATGAAGATATTGTTGAATTAACCCACACCTTGTAATTTTTCTTAGTCGAGGGTACATTAAACTATTGTATAATAGTTATATAATTGTTATTAAATAATACAAGAACCATTTACATAAATATGATATTATATAAAATCTTCTAATATTTCTTTGTTAATAATAATTCAGTAGTATCATTGTTTCAGGTGTTAACAGATTCATTTTCCTTTATATGTTTTGTTACATAATTCATGTTTGATTTGGATATGATGTATTTGATTCATATACAGAATGGTATTAAGTTTTTAAACATTATTGTTATTCATATAATGACAATTATTATTCAATGGTTATGATGGGGAATGAATCTCATCGCGTTCGTGGAGACGGTAATCCGTACGTATGCACAAGCTATAATACCATTCTATTGATGTAATTGGATGGTATATAATATATAAAGAATTATTAACATGTTATATATATTATTTACATCAATTATACTCATTATTATACCCATCCAAATAATGAAGTGTTGAATAACAAACTACACCACGTCGTGGTGACGGTAAGCCGTATGTACGCATGTATTGTGACTTTGTCATCCATTGTATGGATAGAATAATGAATATGGCTATAACATATTTATAATAACATAATAGTAAGTATAAGTTAATAGATTTATTATTTTGGTATGGAAACAACAAATAAAGAGGAAGTGTAAGAAGAAAAGAACTTTGGAAGAGGTGATGAAAATATTACCTCTTCTTCGGGTGCTTGCTTTTGATTTGATCAAAAGGGCTCCTTAGGATGGATTCTGATCACAGTAAGGCTTCTAGGATTAATTGAGGGTAGTTGTGAGGTTATTGGTGCTTTTTTTCCAGGTCAAATGGCTTTGTAGGTGTGAAATTATGATAAGGGTAAGTACCCTTTTATAAGAAATATGATGGTCACTTTTGGAAAAGCTCAAAATATTATTTTATTATACAATCATATTCAGTTTATAATTGTTCCAAAAGGATTTATTTCGAGGATAATGTGGGAATGGTCTAAAACCTCTCAACCAATAGGTTATGGACAGTTTTATGTCACCGTGTTAACCTTATCTTGTAGATTTAACTCTTAGTTAAATAATTTAACTTTTACCACGTATTCATGTATTATTATAATAAATGGTTAATTAAATTACTATAAAAAGTCAAGAGAACCCCTAGTGGTTAATTATTGAAATATCTAATCTTTTATAAGACTTTTGGCTGAAATATAGATTTTTAGGAATATTATATCAATTAATAATATAGTATTTGTTTTAAGAACTCATTTATGACAATTATGACACTATTTAGTATTTGGTTTTTTTGAAAGTCAAAACAACTTTATCATTTCAAAAACAATTATTTAATAAACCCTAACATGTTATATTAACCTATAAAATTCATGTAATACATAAAAAATCACAATTAAAATTATTTTAATATTTATAATATCAATTATTTTAATCTTTCAATAATAAGGTAATTACTGCATCATCATTGTGTCATAAATCAATTTAAATATTTAATGTATAAAAATTATAAATAAAATAACAATATGTAGAAAATATTTTTAGATTTATAATTAATATTTATAGTCGAATTTATCTAATGTATAACCCTATATTAAAAATGTTTTATTTATTAATTTTTAAATTTAGCACTTTTAACTCTTCTTTAAATAAATTAATAATAAATGTCTTAATGTAATCCAAGTGGACCAAAAGGATCATATTTTATTTCTACATTTGATTTTAGACGAAATATACTTATCCAATAAAATTATGACATGTGTTAGGGTAATTATAATTTCATTTTTACCTTTAATTACTCTATTTACTTTTAACCGTGGTTAATAAAATTCAAAAGTTACTATTCAGAATAAATTATATTAATCATGTTGAACCACATTTTACTTACTGATGTCAACCATTTCTCTCGTGTTATTGAAATTCAATTCACAAGAGTGTTAAAATTACATTTTATGCAAATTTTCAAATGTTCCTAGAAGGTGGGTAAAAGTCATTAAAAGTTCAATAAAATTATATATATCAAATCTTATTAAAAAATGACCCCAATGAATTACATTGAACACATATAGGTATTTATTTATCTATTTTTACCTTAAATAAATTTAAATAAAATAAATAATTATTTAAATAAAAAGGCTGTTTTAAACAATAAAAGTGTTTTTCACTATGCATCAAAAGATGAAAGTTTTTAGAAAAATATAAAAAGTTACCCTAAGATTATTTTGATATTCCGAATCAAAAAATGAAGTCCATTTTGAAAAATAAAATTTATAAAATTTAAAAAAGTGGGTATTACTATTAACAATGGCTAGTTTGATTAGTCATGGAGTGCTATAACTCAAAGTTGCATACAACACAAGCTATTACATTATTCAAAGAGAAGCATACCGTGGAAGCTTGGGGTTTTAAAAAATCCCATCCAACTTATTATAAAATGACATTAGGGCTACCCAGGGTGATACCCTACATATGATAAATCCATTCCTTAAAAGTTCCTCAAACTGCACCTTCATCTCAAATAAACTATACTTGGGACATCCTATATGTTGGTTAAAATATTTGTGCAGTCATAGAGTGAAATAATTTATAGGATTATATCTCTGTGTAGAGAGGAATTCCTGGATCATCCTCATGAAATACATCCTCAAACTCCACCAACATTGTAAGAATTATAAATCCATTAACAACTACTATTCCAAGGGAAATACTAGAAAACTGATGAGTAAACAGTTATACCCTCAAACATATAATCCCAACCTATTCTATAAATATATACCTGAAACCCAAAAAGAAAAACATCATCCCATAACTATGTAAACACAAAATCATAAAACTAATGAAGTCAATATGGGAGTGTACTTTTTATATAATTTCAAAACATATGATGTTTTCATAAGGTCTGATAGCTACTATAAATAAACCTCACAAGATTTTAACACATCCAAGATTTAGATCACTCTATCAACAATAGTGTCTGATAACTTAAACCAATTTGATTGAAATCTCCAAGAATAATAGTTGATCCAAGATTTAACCATAATATCAATGACTTAGATTAGATAAGTGGAAAGAAAATAGAGTCTCACCCCATTTTCTATCAGTATTATATCGAAATTAGAGAAGAAAAAAATTGTACCTTTAGTCATCCTTGGAGCCTCTATTTTACAGGAATCCACTGTCTGCAGCTATCCTCATCCCTAATACCCAGCTCCTTAAGCTAATAATATAGCACTTTGGGGTTGTGGTGGAAACAAGTCAAATGTTCTAACACCTAAATTTGCACCCCTTATCATCTTAAAAATCCTCCATCCTACATACGTCCCTAATCCTATCACTATATCTACATGGATAGTCAACTATGTTTCTCTCTATTAGCTGCATTGAAGGATGGAAAATCCCACATGAAATATACCCAGCCATCACAAGAGAAGCACCACCTATATCTTGTATGAATAAACCTATCATGAGATCCATTAACTAGATACCCTCTATCAGGTTTCGCCTCCTGAAGCATCTTACACCCCCATATCCCTTTGTCTTTCATCAAATTCCATATATCAAGGTTTAAACTATTGTGTGCCCACCACCAGCACTATAGGGTTAGTATCTTCTCTTCTAAGAATCTCCCCAATACCAAATCCTTATATATTACTAAGATATAGGTTGGAGTGAAAATAGATATCACATTATCACTAATAACTCAATTTAGGCCTTACTCAAAAGTTTTTTCTCAGAAAAATGTATCTGGAACTATATCCATAGAGTATCATGAGAGGTTGGTGAACCTCATAGAATAATGATGCACAATAATTCTTCCCTACTTAAGATACATAAGCTCCTAAATATCAACTCATCACAACATTGTTAAATATAACACCTTCTTAAATAGATCATCAAAATTTGAAATGGAGAGAGAAATCTCATCATGTGTCTCAATCACTATACTCCACCATTTCACTATTCATCTCTAAAGAAAATTCACCACTAGGACCACCATAAAATCTAGAGGTGTCCTCAGAGGGTTGAAAAATTGGGTTGCTGCCTCTAAGAATTCAACATCTACCTAGTGGTCTGGAATTCCCCAAAACATGGGAGGTCACTATATCCAAAACTCATAGAGCACTCTCAGCCTCTTCAAATCCTTATACATTAGGTCGGTGGAAAAATTCTTCTTAATGGGTGGTGGAATAATGGAAAACCACATGGAGTTCCACCTTCTATATAGGACCCTGTACTAAAGAGTAATCAATTGGTAGATATTCCTCATGATCATACTATGGAATCATGGATTGAAATCTCCAAATTGGAATTCAAAAATTAAATATTGATATACCATTGAAAATTAGTATATCTTGGTAGATGAATCATCAAGGACATAGAAACCAAAAATAATTCTTGTATGACTCATATACCAATATTATCCCCTAAAAAAGTTTCTATATATATTGATAAAACATGAAGTTTGTTACCTGAAATCCAAAATTGAAACACTATAACAATATTCACATAAATTACAAATAAATCCTCACATATAGATAATATTTAAATTCTATTACAAAGATGAATATCCCCTTCTATACTACTCTGTCACTAACTGAACCATTGGGGGATACATGGCTAGTAGAAAACCTTATGTAACACTTTAATCCCACATCCAATAGGAAAGTATTTCAGGTCCAATGCTGATTAAACAAACAATAAAAATGTAATTCCATATACTAAGTTACATGTATATATGAAGACATCCCCAAATAACCATAAAATGATGAAATCTAAATACAAAATATAGTATAATACATGAACAAAACCCATCAAATATCAGTGTATGAAAATGTACAGTATGAAAATAAAATGTAAAATACAATCCCACCCAAAATTAAAAAAATTTCCAACCTATTAGTAAGGATGGGATCTCTATCAAATACAATACCAGGAACACCAACAGTCTGTCTAGAAGAACTTATTCTCCACCTACTCATAGTCCTCCTAGGAATCCATGAAATGGAGTATCATCTACATAAGACATGACATGTATGGGGGGATCCCATGAAAGGGTATGTATAATAATACCCAGTAGGTAACCCTAAATTAACCAAAACAAGAAATTATTATGATAGTAGTGATCTCATACTCAATAGTATATGATAATATTTTATGATACATAACAATAATATGTAGAGATATAATAATAATAGAATTCAAGTCTCAAAGAGGTCTGAAAAAAATACCATCCACATGATTTTTCATGAGGATTTAAGGTAATTCTCATATTTTATAATATACTATATGAGCCATGATATCACTAAGGATTATCATCCGAGAGGTCTCACTTGTTCAGTCTCATCCATGTAATGATCACTAGAACATTGATGATCTCAATATATTTCTAGGGGATCACGACAAGGTCCTTTGGTGTACACCAAAAACACTATAGGATAATACTTATAGGTAGGGTATTTATTTACTATGCATGTAGGTTATGTTGATACTAGTATCCCTACATTGGAAGAATAATTAATGATAGAGGATCACACACCAGTCCCAAAATGGTAACCATAAACATTATCTGTTACCAAACATGTATAGTCGAATACAATCATATGATAAGGATGTAAGTCTACACTATACACTCATAAGGATGGAAAACTGTATAACACTCAATTTAAATTTTTCTAAAATGAAGAGATGAAGATCCTCATCATGCACTAGAAATGGTACACATCATGTACTAGGGGGTTCATATAGTGTCTTGCAAAAACAAGGTTTAAGTGTGCCTCTTTGTCTCATACAACAAGTAATTATCAAGGTACAAGGTGTTTTTTCTTAGGATACATGACATGTAGTGGTTGATCTAGAACATAGAGATCCAACTTCCCATGAATGTGTATATCTAGATATGACAGTGTACTTTGTTTTGTACTCATGTACCTAGTCATGTATTAGTATAGGATTGTGCCTATGTACTTTATTTATTATTGTGGTTTTGGATGTGTATGTGAACATGTGACCTCTAGGATACACATAGAGGTACTATAAATGGATTACACATAAGGTGACATGTGTTACATAGTGCGCAATTTTTTTCATTACATGCCAAACCAAGTGCCATAGAAGGGGGAAAGACGATGTGTGTTCTTTAGACTATATATCATGTAGTAAAGAATTTTACCAAAAGTTAAAAGTGATTATGCATTTATATCCATTTTATGCATGCCACCAAATCATAATCCAATATCAATTATTAACATGTATCTTCATCAATACAAGCATGTTAATCAATATAGACAGGATTCCAACCACCCAAACTGCAAGGTAATCAATTATTATCATTTTGTTCTATCATAACAAGTTATTCCAAGAAAAAGGGGAACCCAATACACTCCTCTTCTACCTTTGACCATCTATCATCATCATTGAACCTAGTTCACTCCCATAATTGTGAACCAAACTACAAATTATTTATCTATCGAATAAATGAATAGTCATGCAATGATGAAATAATGGTAATTTTTCAATCCTCTAGACAAATAAAATTTCAATGATTAAATGGGATGAAACATGATAGAAATGAATAAGTCACAAAATAGGAACAAAAAATAGTTTTTTTCTTCATTCGATTGATTAAGTTCCTTTAAAGTTGATAATTAAGGGCATTAAGAAGATAATATCAATTCCCAAAAACCAAATAAGTAAACTAGATCCCACAAACATGAATGAACAGCGAATCAATCTATTAGGGGATGTGATTCACGTTCATCATGGGATATTAAAATGGGGAAATAAACCAATATAAATAAAATTTCTTTCCTCAATTTAGGATCATTCATTGGAATTTGTTTCCATTTTTGTTGGAAATATCCCAATGTCCATTGCCATAGATAATCCTTGCAGTTGATTATGTTCCTTATTCTCACTACCATCTATCAATCTATCCTCCATGAAATCATCTAAAATACATGGGTTATGAGGATAGCTCTAGGTATTTGGAATAAATGTTTATTTTTAGATTATATTATGTCACTGTGTCAAAAAAATCAAAATAAATTATTTAATTAATATATTTATGATTTTCACCAATGAGTGAATTTATCAAAACACCCAAACCTGAGATAGATTATGTCATACCTATGGTAAAAAGGTATTAATAATTAATAATTGGCCTCAAATTTATTAAATTACACACTATTCTATATTTATTTGATAATTTCACAAAAACTATGATCCCGTGATATAAAATATTTAATATTTAGTTATATCATCTCTAAGGCTCACATGGCATTAGAATCTCTTTTCATCTTATTAACCGGATCCAAAAATATTTATTAATATATTACAAAGTATTACATATAAAAAATAGGGATGTTACGCCATCTAATCAAGCCAACTAACCACGATACAAAGTGATCATGCTATATGTAAAGACAATTGACCATGTCTAACATAATTAATGGAGTATTTTAAAATATCAAAATTCTATTTTTGAGCATTAATTGTAGTGTATCAATAATATAGAATTAAATGAATATCCTTAAATGTTTTTTTTTGAGAAAATCATTTTTCATAGAGAATATTCACATGTGAAAAAATATTATACATACAAAATATGAAATCTTTTACGTGAGAGTCACTAAATCGGTTCTCCAGGCTGAGTCACGACATGACCATAAGCACAACTCCCCATACACAGGAGGTTGATGAATAATAGTGAGGGCCTAAAAACCCACATGGGGAGACTATACACTCTTTACCACTGTATTCCATAACAGATAAGAATTTAAAAAGTAGAAATAATAACGAATAACTAAGAAAAATGGTTAGAAACTTCTCCCAAAACATGGTACATCCCCAAACTAAAACAAATATTCTCTGTCATACTAGTAGTGTCATAAGTGAAAAAAACATAAAATAAAGAAAATATTGAATTCCACCAAATTACTCATAACTCCATGATTGGAACCTCATCCATGTACATCCCAAGACCGACTCAACTCCCTAACACTTGGCCCTTTCCACTATTCTAAACTGTAAGCATGATGTCCTATCAGTTTTCTAATGGTGACCCATGTAGGGTGTGATTACTACTTTATATGCCAATAATAATGGTGTCTACAAAATATCTAACCCATATTAATGGTGCATGAAAGTGGTAATAAATGAAAATTAAATGAAAGACAGTTTGGGTGACATTAGTTAACAAGGTTCACGTAAGTCATTCCTATCAATATTCCACATTTCATTCCATATACCATATTTATTCATTTATTCACATTAATCTCAGGTTCAATGAATTAGGAATATTAAAAATCATCAATGCATAAGGGAAATAATTCATGTTCCCTATCTCTCTAGGGAGAGACCCATCATCATAATTATGACACACTAACTTCGAAGACTAGGTCTCAGTGGTCTCAACGAATGAAACCATTATTGAATTATAACTACATCCCCTCCCTAATATGGGCATTTTGGGGTGGAGTTTAAAGCATTAGTCTAACTTAGTCCATGGACATAAAACCTCATGTAAATACCACACACTAAAAATCCATGTTCACATGCTTATATATACAATAACCACAAACATACCATATCAAAACTAACCATTACCTATATAAATAACAATCACAATCCCTAACAACCAACATGAGAATTAACATTATTCTATAACCTAATAACACCATTACCATTTATCTTACAAAACCATTTATCCCAATTATCATTTCTTATTCCAAATTAACTAATAATATTCAATAATTAGTCTATATTAACCCATTTACCATATTTAACCATTTCCATATGTTAATTAATTTTAAAATTTTATCATTTCCCATGTATTATCCCACTTACAAATTTCAAGTACAAATCACACTTAATTTGGAATATTACCATTAATCTCATTAACCATATACATTTCATGCCAAGTCATACCTTATAAATTATCCACATCTAGATAAAATTACCCACTTTCTATTCTTAATCATCATAAATTCAATTTAAGTGTTTATATTGGGATCTACTTAATTATAAGTCTATTTTTCACTCAATATTTTCGTTAAAAATATTTGGGATGTTCAGAGCACTACATGGGAAGCCCTAAATTGGTTAATTCAACCTCTATGCATCCCAAATGGATCATCAGGGGTTCAATGTTTCATTTGGAAACCCATTATATCAACTCTCACTAACGACACCAAGAACACAACAATGGGAAAACAAGAGCACAACCTTGCATGAACACATCCATATAAAAACTATGGGATATAACTGGTAGACCACATACCTCAAATAGATCTATTAAATCACTCTTAATCATTTCATTAGATCCTAATACATTTCACCATTGAATCCTTAAACTATATTCCATTGGGAAATAGGATTTTAGGGCTTTGTAAGAAGATCGTGAAAGATACAAAACCTAGTCCAGAAAAGAAAAGAGATGAGAGGATTAGACATACCCAAGGATTCAATCCATAATTGATGGAACTCTAAATGATCAAGAAATGATTGAGATAAATATCATGTATTCATTTGGATACTTGGATCATCCCTATGGTTTATATGGAAGAAATAGAAGACAAATTCCGGTGATTCATTAAATTCATGTCATGGATTTTTTTTTTCTAATTTTTCAAAATTTTACTAAGGCACATGTTTTACCCACACAGTTTTTAAGACCATGCACAAATATTTCAAAATCCATTTTATATGGGGTCTTGGGTATCACAATTACCTAGTAAAGCCTACACAATTTACAAACTATGCGAATACCATGTGATATAGCACTATATATGGTTTCATGGTCCTCTTGGGATGGTCTCACAGTTTAATTAACCATGCACCAACCATGAACCCTCCATAGTTTGGTCATGTTTTTCTTCTTATCATGTTACAAACCCCTAGAAAACCCCCTCATTCATCTCAAACTGCCACAAAACATTTCATTGGTTGAAGAAATAGATTCAAACAAAAATGTAGACATGGAAATACCTCCATGATGAAAGGATATTATATCCTCCCCAAATTATAATGTCTCTTCCTCGTGAAACTATTTTAGAGAATCACCGAGTTCCCAAGAATGTGAGACCATGCCACTAGTCCTGCATATCCAATTTCCACTCCCATTATTCTTCCTAAACTTTTCCATGTTTCCATAAAACTCTAACCAATGGTACAATCTTACCCCACCGTACGTTATCACTATGATACACAATACCATCTAGATTTTCCTCAAAGGATGAATCAACATCAAGCTCTAAACCCTCAATGTTTACCACATGGTATGTATGTGGGTGATAGTACTAAAGCTGTGATATAAGAAAACATTGTTCAAGAAATTATACATATGTGGAAGAGACAATCAGTATGACACCGGTCTGATCCTCTCCAAAATTTAAAATGACCCCATGTACCTACTCACAAACTCTCATTGTTTCCAAATTTGATGGTGACATAATATTTGAAACACCAAAAATAAACACACTATCACCCACTATAAACTCAATAGGTCGATGATGCCCATTATAATATTATTTTTTCATACTATGAGTAATTTTCCAAGTGTTTATGAATAAAAATTACTTTTTCTATCATCTCTAGCACAAGAATCGTCCCCAACTAATTATAATCACCCATTTCTAACCAACACAATTATGTTATACATGGTCTCCCATAGAGTTCCTAAAATGGTTCCAACAAAATCCTTGCATGAAACTATTGTTTTAGGAAAACTCAAAAAGTGAAAAGTGTTCTCCCATGAACCACCAGAGTCTAGGATAAAAGACCTCAACATGTTCTTTAGAACCTGAATCATATTATCTGATTTCCTATCCTCCTATGGGCATAAAGATGTACTCAAAATCATTTTGGTTCCAATCACCCTCTATAGTACCTTCTGAAATAATGATGGGAAACATGGATCACGATATAAAAATAT
The DNA here is from genome assembly GCA_963277665.1 of Viscum album. Classification (NCBI taxonomy): domain Eukaryota; kingdom Viridiplantae; phylum Streptophyta; class Magnoliopsida; order Santalales; family Viscaceae; genus Viscum; species Viscum album. The sequence continues at coordinate 177,482,628 of OY728120.1, forward strand.
AGGTATATATACACCGTGTAACTGCACTATCTCCCAGACATACAGCTTTCCCAACTAATCAATAGTAAATGTCTCTTGGATCGGTAGGACATCAACCCCCTTAGTCAAGAAATCCACAACCACCTATATTGAATCATTATTCCAAGGAATCCTTAGATGAAAAACTACAAAATGCATCATTAAATCATACCATGTCCATTATAGAATGCGAAGTGGTTGCAACAACCCACCTGGGAAATGATTCTCAGCCTTTATCTATTTATAGGTAAGGCATCATGACACAAAACCCACAACCTCATTCATCATTCATGGAAACCAATACTACTGAAAAATATCATGATACATCTTAGTAAAATGAGTATGAACATCCCAATTTGATGTATGAGACTCACACATCCTCTCTTCATTCACACCCACTAGAACCACAACACTTCCACGAACATAAAAAAATTCCATTAGCACCAACAACCCATCGATATAGTGAATCCCCAACATTAAGATCTTCCTTTATCTCCAAACACTCTGGGTCCTCAAGCCGACTCTCCTTGACCTGACTCAATAGAGCATACTAAACTATTATAGATGAAAGTATCATCTATTAAAATTAATCCCACACCTCAAAATTAATTTCATCAAATAGAACCATAATCTTCCACTATGAGCTATATTCCCAAACTACCTGATTTAGAGTCTCCAGACTAATGAAATCTACAACACTATTCCCTTTTCATGGAGTGTAAAACAACTCGAAGTCAAAATTATGCTTGTATTCAATCCATATTCATTACTAAGAATTCAAAGAACACTAAGATAAGATGTTATTAATACTTCTATGATAGTGATATATGGAAAACTACTCTCCCAAAAAGTAATACCTCCAATAATTTATGACATAAATCACAGTGGTTAACTCAACGTCCCGAGTAGGGTAATTTCATTGATGTGGCCTAAACAACCATGATCCATTACACAATAACTCGATCATCCTACATCAACACTAATCCCAACCCACCACTAGAGGAGTCATATAACAAGTTATAATCATTACCATGATTGGGTAAGATTGGATTTATTGTGTTTTTCAACTGCTTCATCAACTTTTGAAAAGCATTCTCATTGGCCTCAGACCATTCAAACATAACTCCTTACATGGTTAAGACTAAGATTGAATCTTCCAACTGGGAAAAATATTTGATAAATCTTCTATGAAAACATAAAATCCTAGAAAACACCAAACATCAGAGAGATTATTATGCTACTCCGAAGATAAAACAACCTCCACAGTCTTTGGATCCTCTTACACACCTACCTCTGAGATGATGTGCCCCAATAAATTAACCTTAGCATTCCAAAAATTAAATTTTGATAGCCTATCATAAATCCTATTTTATCTTAGTGTACATAGGATGATGTCAGGATGTTTGGAATGATAATCATGTGTTCCTAAGTAGACCAGGATTTCATCAAGGAGGACAACAACAAACTGATCTAAATATGGGTGAAATATTCAGTTCATTAAATCCATGAACACAACATATTCATTGGAAAACCTGAACGAAATCACCCAAAACTAATAAAAATCATTCATATTCCTAAAGGGATTACATGGTATATCAGAATGACTCATCCTAAGCTAGTGACAACCCAATCTCAAATCAATACTAGAAAAAAACATAGATCCTCTTAGCACGTCAAATAGATCATTGATTCAAGGAAGAGTCTATCTATTCATTACTATAATCTTATTTAGATTTCTATAATAAAAACACACTCTCAATGATATAAGATAATTGTTAGAAAACAACACTAGACCCCCATGGCTACATACAAGTTTATACGAACCCTTTATTATCCAACTCCCCTAACTGATCCTTATATCCTTGAGTTATTCCGTTTCCATTCAATATGGTGGAATATAAACTGACCCTATTCTCAGAAAAAACGTTATAGTGAACTCAACATCACTCTCAAGTGGAATACTTGATAAATAATCTAACAAAACATCCTAAAACTGATCCACCATAAGAGTAAAGACATGATGTCCCACTCCTCCATCATCAAGAAAAAGGAATGCCACTTAAGATGTAATTTCCCCTAACTACTGGAAAACTAGCTCTGCATAGCCTACCCAAACATCCCAATCACCAAAAAAAAGTGTCTCTCTCCAGACACGTGAATGTTACTCAAAGATAGTAAGAGAAAATATAGTCATGGGAAAATTATATCTAATCCATGACCTAAATCAGATCAAAACATAACATCTTGAGGAAAAATAGGTTCTATAGAAAATGTTATCTACTAACCTAAAAAGAAAAACCCTTAAATTGTCCCCTATCCCCATATTAAATCCCAAAAGAGTATAAATATATACAATCCAAAACAAAAATTACACATCTAAGAAGAAAAAAATAAATACTAAGAAGATGTAAAAGTCTGTGCGGAACACATGTCAAATAAAGCACAAGAAAGTACAGATTTTGTAATGATTATACCTCAAAAAGTCAAAGATACAGCCTCACCAACTCCATGTGTATTTTGAACTTAATGTTGATGACCTACCCTTCTACTATGGGCTCCATCCTGGGCCCTTGATACCAAACTGTCCTACTAGAATTGATGTTATCACCCTAGATTAACACATCCACGAATTCAACCACTATGAACTGTTGAGATCCAACTTCCTGCCCGATATGGCGTAACTGATCCCATTCTAACACTCTTCATATAATTCAATCTGCCATATATTCCCACCTATTGAGGATTCCTACATAATATCTTCACATTACCTTTTTTACACATGATTAACACTCAACTAGTTATCGGGAACAATGAACGATTTTTTGTCCCGACATACAATACAAGTAACAGAACACCTGATCTCACCGTTCAGAGGATGTCACTCATTTCTGACTATTATGTGCACTGACACTCTTATTAAAGCTCCCAAAACAATGCTTCTTCCTCTCAATAGACACTCCACTATCTCTTTTAATAGGTTTAATAAGTCCATTACCTAAATCCCCCTTCAGGTTTCCTTCTATGATAAGTGCCTGATCCACTACCTCTGCAAACATTTTAATTTAGAAGATGTTGACCGGAGATGTAATTCTATGCCTCATCCCATATTGGAAATTTTTCACAACATATTCCTCATCTTCTTGCAACACCAAAATAATGAATTTCTAATCGGTGAAATGACACGCATAATCCGTCACTAAATATTACTCTTGGGTTAGAATAATCAAATACGTATCCTTCTCATGCCTCAAGGTATCTTGGTATAAATGATCTAGAAACTACTCCATGAAATAATTCCACAAAATTTCCTCATCCTTATTTGTTTTCACCATGATTTCCCACCAACACTTTCCCAAACCTCTCATCTTATTGGCCGATAACTTGACTCATTTTTAGAAGCAGTCTCTAGTTGATAATGAATTGTATCGATGTAATCTACCCAAAACATGGATGACTCTGGTCCACCCTCTCTAGTAAAGGTTATATGGTACTGTATCTGAAACTACATAGTCAGTTAAAAAATTCTCATGACAACCCCTTGGGTCCCATTCCATAATTTTTACAATGTTCAAAATATTCTAATGGAACTACACTTCTCTATTTCCATGGGTAACCATGTTCTCTTGATCCACTATTAGGGGATAGTTCTCAGAAAAATACTCTTGTATCTCATCTGAAACACATCATCATGGTGGAATTTCTCTAAAATTTTAAAAAATTCTTTTGAACACATAATTAAATGCTATAACAATTCTTATAAAAGGAGGCACAATTCTATCTATAAGAAACTAATTTTCACACACCATCTCAATGGATACCATCACAAATAAAACAATTCCCCATACCATACCTACAATGGGACATAGTAAACATGGGGTAAAATACTTTACACAACCATGGTCCTTCATAAGACACCCTATATAAAACCCCTTTCACACACGAAACATAAATCCTTTCTCATAAGCACATTTCCCATTTTGTAACTTGTTAGAAACACATTTTAAGTCATTTAAATCTTCATTATGGACAATTATTTAACCCTTTATTCATATTTTTATATTTTTAACATTTCCATCATTCCTATTAGACACAATTTTCATATATTTTCCTAAATAATGTAAAATGAATTTCACCTTTTATATGCCCCACACCCATATCATGTGTGGCTACCATGATGCACATCTCTTATATATATAGGTTCTTGTAACGATACATGAATGCACAACCCTATACCATTATATCCATGAGAAAAATATCATAAAATACTCAAATCACACAACAGGTGGATCACCCAATGGTAAAATATCATCAATTATAACAACACATATCATGAATAGAAATTCACTCCATGGTTAACTTGGGTTTTTTCTCATACTTGGGTTACATACTCCATATAATGAGCGCATTCCCAAGGAACAAAAAATCTTACTGTCATTTCTACCATACCAAATATTAAATCCATAGAAAATAACCACTTTGAATCAACTTTGCAACATACCTGACCTATGAGTCACTAAACCAGTGCTCTGGGATGAGTCTCCACAAGGCCTCTAGTGTGATTCCCCATAGTCCAGTGGTTTCCAACTAGTGGAGAGTGTCTAAATATACACATGGGGAGACTATACCTTTTTTACTGGATTAAGACACATTAAATTTCAATTTAAATAGTGAAAAAAATAATTAATAACCAAGGAACATGTGTAAGAAACATCTCCCAAGACTGGGTATAACCAAAAAGTAAAAGAAGTTTTCCATTTAATTATAGTAATGTCATAAGTCTAGATAACACAAATCAATGAAAATAGTAAAATACCCAAAATTAGGCCAGAAACTATGTCTATAAACTCATCAATAAATTTCCCATTAATTAATTTACTCCCTTTCACTGGGCACTTTCTCCTATCATGAGATGTATGTAAGAAGTATGCTCAGGTAACCCATGGCATCCTGAGCAGGGTGTGAGTACATTTCAGCAGGCCACCACAAACAGTGTCTACAAAATATCTAGCCTAGATAAATAGTTTATACAAGTGCTAATACATGACATGTAAATAAAATATAGTTTGGGTACCATTAGTTAAAAAGGTCACCTCAAGTAATTCCTAGAAATAATCTTAATTAAATTACTTATACCTTCTTTATAACTTAATTCACTTTCATCTCATGTTCAATGGTTTTGAAATATTCACCAACCTCAATTAATAAGGGAAGTAAGTCTGGCTCCCTATCCCTCTTGGGATAAAAACATTTTCACAAATACATCACACTCACATTGATTCCTCTATCTGGGTGGTATCATTGAATAGAACCATTAGGGGAATATAACTGCACCCCCTTCAATAATCCTTGCATTTTGAGGTGGAGTTTAGATCCCCAGTCTAGCTCAACCAGTGGGCATAAAAACTCATGTCAATACCCCAATCTAAAAATATATATACTCATGCTTATATAATCAATCACCACACACATACCACATCATAACCAACCATAACCAATATCAATATTATTCAAAATCCATAACAATCAATATGGAAATTAATATATTCCATATCCCATTAACATATTTATCATTTAACATACATATCCTGTCACACCCGGACATTGCGCTGCATCATGTTTCGAATTTTTTATTTTCATATTATGATTTTATCTACTTCTAATTATTATTATTCTTTTGATATGAAATACGGGTCGAGGTTGACTAGGGTTCTGCTCTGATAAATGAACGTTTGTCTTCGACAACGTTTCACCACGCCGCTGTCGAAGACGTGCGACCTCGCTTAGGTCACCACGCGGCCACGCTCGGTTCCCCGCTCGCCTGCCCGATGTGCAGCTAATTAAATATAAGGAATTAATAATAAATAAATAGAATTAAATGAGTTTTTTGGGGCTTGTCATCATGCGATGCACGAGCGAAGCATAATTGCAAAGCCATGCGGCTTCGCCAGGTCCAGCGTATGACCCTTCTTGATGTCCAACTAATTAAATAAGATGAATTAAGAATGGTTTTAATAATAATAATTTTATCAATGTCACTTGAAAATAATAATAATATTATTATCTTGGTTAATAATTTAAGTGAGAGTATTATTTTTATTATTATTATTTTATTAATTTATCATTATTAATATTGTTAACATTTTATTAAGTAATTATTTCTATAATTGTTATTATAGAGTTTTCAATGTCATTAATGGTATTAATATTATCACCATAAAATATTATTATTATCATCATTAATTATTATCATTAGTTTTGTTAAAATTTTAATTAATAATGTTATCATTATAATTATTCTTGGTTATAATTTTAATAAGCTATTATTTTTATTGTTACTTTTGTTATTATTATTACAATTATTATTATTATTATTATTTTTATTTTAGTTTATTACAATTATTACTATTTTGTTAATTTTATTATTATTGTTATTATTATCTTAATTGATATAATTTTTATTTTATTTTATTGTTATCAAATGAGTCTTATTATTTTTATCCTCATTATTCATATTCTAGTTTATTATTATTATTATTATTTTTTTTATTATTATTATTATTATTATTATTATTATTATTATTATTATTATTATACTTATTTTGTTTGTTTATTTCTTTTTATCTTTATTTCCCCCCACCCCCGTTTTTCTTTTTTTTTCTTAGGGCTTCGCCCTTTTTTTCTTTCTCTGAATCGCGTTTCCCCCCCCCTCCTACGCACCGTTCTCCCTTCGCCCTTCCTGCTCGCGCCGCCCCCCTCGGTGGACTCCTCCTCTTCCTGCACCGCTCCCCTCCAGCATCGCAGACCCCTCCGGCGACCTGCCGTCGCCCCAGCTCCCCTGCTCCACCTCGCCCTTGGGCGGCCCCTCTCGACCCGCCAGCCTCCTTACCAGCCGACGCCTTCCTAGTAGGCCTCTCACCTGGAACACACCTCCTTGTCCGGCACTGCCCATAACTCCGGCCGGCGCAACCTGCAACTCCCAAATGGCCTCCCTCTCCTCCCCTTTTCCGGCGACGACCCCCCTGGTTATGTCTTCCTCTACTTGTTTTTTTTCTTATGAGTTTGGTCATTTTTTCCCAGCGGGTATATGTTCTGATTTTGGGTTTTTATCTTGAATTCTTTGGTTTGAATTCATGTTTGCGGGTTCACATTATGTTCTTTGTGGTGTGAACGATAAGTGATTGAATTTTCATGCTGAGTGTTGGGGTCTTCTACACCGGAGGTAGGTGGTCCCATTCCTTGACATCCTTTGGATAATTTAATTTGGTTGTTTAGTTAATTTAATATGTTATATGATTTAATTACGTGATGTGATCTATGTTTAAAATGGTTTGGCATGCTCGTTTGATGAAATCGAATTTCCAAAATAGTATGGTCTTGTTGTTTATATGTTTGTTGTTGTATTAATGGTTGGCCGTGATTTACAATTTGTGCGAAATGCATTAAAAAAAAATTATTTTACATGTATGCATTTTGGAAATTTCTTTAGAAACGGTCATTTTTTTCATTTCGAACTTATTGGGGTGAATCCTAAATTTTTTTAATCAACTATTTATATGGTTCAAGTGAGGTTTTAGAATAGTTGAGTGTGAAATTGATTTTTCAAATGGCCTTGGCACATAAAAACCTGTGTTGTTATGGTGCAATTTTTTCATGTTGGGTTCTAGGTGCAGATGGTCCAGATAATTGTGTAGTTGGTGTGAAACTAGTTTTAAGGTTAATTTATTAAGCAAGTGGTTTGAATGACTCTCTTGTTTGCAATTGGGTGTGTTTATTTGTGTCGACCCTTGTTTTGTTCATTAAATAATGCTTTCTAAGTTGTGAGAATTGTTTATGTTCTTTGAGTGTTTCCAAATGGGGATATGCGAAATGATTACGTAATGACTGATGTATTTTTGGAAAGGTATTTTGGTGTGCGTGAGTTTTTGAAATGTTGTTTGGGTATGAAAATGATGACTTTTGTGTGCAATATCTTTTTTGGTCTGCGATATGAGAAAGAAATATACGATGTGAATGCAAAACTTGTTTGAGAACAAGGGAAAACCCTGGGTATCTAGGTGGGCGGACTAGAACTAGTACGCTAGTGAACCGGATGGGTATTGTCCATGTTTCACTTAGCTGGATTGACGATTGCGACACTAACTAAACATGATATCTAAGGGTCATGGCCTTCTAAGCCACATGTTCTGAGGTTCGTGGCCTTCTAAGCCACATTTTCTGAGGGTCATGGCCTTCTAAGCCATGTTTCTCTGAGACACGAGGTTCTAGGGTCCCACTCGAACTAGATGAACCTTAGGGGATTTACCCATAGTGCTCTACCATCTATGGCGTGGTGACTTCCGTCGGCATATGGAGGACCACGTGGGTGTGAGTGTGTGTGTGTGTGTATGTGTGTGTGTATGAGTATGTGTGTGTGTGAGTGAGTGTGTGTGTGTGCCCATAATGAACTTTTCTCTTCCTCTTTAAAATCGTGTTTGTGAAATGTGTTCTTTTTAGTATTTTACTTTAGCATTTGGTCTGTAAATGTTTTCTTTAAAATAATTTCGAAAGTATAACTTGAATAAGCACATTAAATTTTCATTTTGATGTTGTGGCATGGAACCTTATTATTGGGTGACGTCCTACTGGGCCTTTCGCTCACACCCTGCATACACCTTCGGGTGTATGTTGACTTTGTTTCTTGTGTATTCTAGGTTGTTCCATCATGCTCAGTGTTGGAGGTTCAAGTTGTTAGTGGCCTTCTCATGCAGGTTGGTGTTGTGGCATGCAGATGCTACACCACTCTTGTCGCTTGGAGGTTTGAGTTACAGTTTTAGTCTCTTTTGTTGTCTTTTATTTTTGGACGTTGGTTCTAGTTGTAAACCATTAAATTTTGATTTCAGTTTAATGGTCTCCTTGGTTGTTGATTCCTAGTTTCTTTTTTTATTATATTGTTAGTGTTTGTGTATACCATTTCGGGTAAACCGTTCCCACAGGTTACCCTTGATACCCAGGCACTTGTGCCAGCCTGTGGGGATCGAGAAGGCCCTTTGGGCCTTTCCGCGAACCGGGTCGGGCACCGGGTCGGATGGCGACCTGGCCTGGTTAGTGAAAAAATGGTATCAGAGGGCAAGGTTTTCTCTCTTGGGTCGTGTTATTTTGAGATAGAGTCAGTGTGGAGCAAAGATAAGGTTGTCGGGACTCGACGTCCTGGCTACGAGTAAGGTGCCTGGCCATCACAACTCGTGGCGGGACTCATGTTACAAAAGTATGTTGGGGTTTGTCTGAGTATTTGGTCCTTGCGGTTAATCGTGTCTTGGGGAAATGAAAAGGGAGTAAGGTCAGTGGTATTAATGAGCTCGTAGGGTCTAGCAAGCCTTGTGGTTCTGAAGACACTGTCCTAAAATGCTCTCTATGGCTAGTGGCGTGATCGGCGTATGGCCGCCAACCATGTGTTCCAATCATCTGCTGACCATAGTTTCCTCCTACATTGTTTCTCATCTCCTTGTTTTGGATTCGTGGGAATTTGGTTTTTAAGTAAAAATGTTTTGGTCTTGGAAAATATTTTCAAATGAAACGCTTTAAAATGAAAATGATGTGAAAGGTTTGGAAAGTGTGGGTTGGGTGTTTTGGTTTTGAAAAAAAATGGAAAGCTTTGGTTTTTATCCTTGGCACTCTTATGGCCAACCACATGCATGAGTGTATACGAAAAGGGAAATGGTTAACGGCACCAGCGGATGTGTGCCTGGATGGATATGAGGTGGGTGCCGGTGTGGCACGAGAACATGCATGTGCAAGGCCCATGGGACACCATTGCTGTTTGTGCAACCCATTGGCTTGCTTGTCTTCAAAATGTTTTGTTAAATGAAAATTTGGTGTTTTAGTAACCGGCATTTGTGTGGTGTGTCCTTCTGTTTGTGAGATGTTGGATGTATGGCGTTTTGATCTGAGTACTCTTTCTAAATGGTTTGTGTATTGAGTTTAAATTCTTATTTAGATGTTGGTATGCAATCATGTAGCTAGTAAATTCTTTTGAAAAGTACATCAGGGAGCCCTTGCAGTGGTTTCCCCTACACCTTTAGTGTTCTCCTGCAGTATGTCTTGACCATTGGACCAGTTTTATTTGGGTCCATGTTTTTCTTTTTTGATTAGTTTACGCCCCCATAAAGTGTTGACATGTGATTTAAGTGTGGCCATGGGAAATTCGCCGTTGGATGACCCTCCAGTTGATCAGAGGAATCTCTTCCTGAATTCTAGAATTGAACCAACCTCTCCTTTTTACAACAAGTGGATCCCCCCACAGCAGGATGACAGATGCGAGGGGAGTTGAATAGTGTTTTGGTTTCTTTATGTTGTCTGAGTCGTCGGATATGAAATTTGACATCGTTGTATTTGAAGGTTCCCCCTAGAAATGAAGAAAGGAATTCCAGCGGGGAAGGGTGAAGGTGGTTCGGAATTTTCATTGTTGACCAGTGTCTTGAAGGGCTTTGTAGTATTTACATCGGTTACAAGGGTCATGTTCGGTGACGTCTTGCAGCGGAAGGTCCCTTTGTTAGTGAACGGTGGTTTGGAAGTGGTAGAGTAGACTCTAGTGGGAAAATGGTGGAAGCAACCCTAAGTCATTGGTGCGGTCTATCATTCTGAATAACCTCTGGTCTTGGTTTGTTTCGTTTAAGAAAAGGTTTGTGTCAGGATACTAGTTGGCAGACCCAATCATATGAGGCTGCTATGGTTTTTTGCAGGAATCATGTGTTGTTCAAGATGTGGTTTAAAGTCTTCCTCAACGTAATGTTCCTCTCAACAATAGAGGTCATGTTCGGTGACAATTTGTGATGTCATGTTCTCATTCAGTGTGACAAAGGGTGATGCGCATGCACCATGTCAGCTCTTTTGATGGTAAATGTTCCATGTATGATCAATGAAATTTTGTAATGTGTTGTGTTTGCTGGTGTTGTCTCAGTTTCAGGGAGGTTGAGTGTGACACCAAAAAGAGAAGTTTCGCACGGGAGTCCTCAATACCTGACTGCGAGGCATGAGATGCTTCAAATATCAAGGCTCCAGCCATAGGCCTCGGAGTGAAGCTGGCGCATGGTCAGGAACCTCGGGAGTGTATGAGACCCCAACTTTATTTCTGTCATCGGTGTTAAAAGTATAGGCAGTTTAAATTGTTTCTATGGTTGTTCCACTCTGAATGAGTCATCTGGTTTCATAAGGTTTTCGAGACCAGGTGGAGGCGTGTTCGTCTCATGCTTTATGTATTGGGGGTTGCGTTCCACTAGATTCAATCACTTTAATGGTTCTTATGAGAGTCTGTTGGGTAACTCAGTCTCAAATTTGAATGGTGTTCATCTAGGAAATATTGAGATGTTGGTTTGTGGCCAGCCGTGGTTTTGACGCCTGGTGGTCGGGCCCCTCCCTCCCCGCCCCTTGTGGTGGGGTGTTTGGTCACCATCGAGAATTTTTTTTCAAAGTTTTGTATCCTCTGTTCATTCTAATGGCAGAGAGATTCACGATGGGTATCACACAAAGGTCTCTGGAATAAATCAGTGCTGGACTTTTCTTTAATGGCAGGGAGTCCACTCGAACCTTCCCATGTCAGTTTTCTAGTCTCGTCTCGAGCTTCAGTGAGTTCCTAATGGTGGGGAGCCCCACAGGCGTCCCCATGTTGATCTTCAGTGGTTTGACCTTGTTTTTTATTCTATCCAAATGATGTGGTTTTTGTTTAATAGTGCTAGAGGTGTTTCGGTTTGTGAGGTTGGTTTCTATGGGTTCAAGAGTTCGTTTTCTAAAATAATCAACTGGAGGCGTTCTGGCACTTCGGGGCGGGCGACACATATCAAAATGTCTTTTTACAGATTTCTTGATATTGTCCTTGAGTCACTTTCTCTGAGCACGATGCTTTTTCCTCTCTTTGGTTGGTGTTTTTGGGGATCCCCTTTGAACCTTAAGGGAGTGTGGTTTTCTGCTTTGGGGTTTGGTTCTAGTTGTGGCTTTTCGGGGACGGAAAGCTTTATGGTGGGGATAATTGTCACACCCAGACTTTTCGCTGCATCATGTTTCAAATTTTTTATTTTCATATTATGATTTTATCTACTTCTAATTATTATTATTCTTTTGATATGAAATACAGGCAGAGGCCGACTGGGGTTCTAATCTGATAAATGAGCATTTGTCTTCGACAACGTTTCAGCGCACCGCTGTCGAAGACGTACGGCCTCACTTAGGTCACCGCACGGCCTCACTCGGTTCCCCGCTCGCCTGCCCGATGTGCAGCTAATTAAATAGAAGGAATTAATAATAAATAAATAAAATTAAATGAGTGTTTCGGGGCTTGTCATCTTGCGACGCACGAGTGAAGCGTAATTGCGAAGCCGTGCGGCTTCTCCAGGTCCAGCGTATAACCCTTCTTGATGGCCAACTGATTAAATAAGATGAATTAAGAATGGTTTTAATAATAATAATTTTCTTAATGTCACTTGAACATATTATTATTATTATTATCTTGGTTAATAATTTAAGTGAGAGTATTTTTTATTATTATCATTTTATTAAGTTATCATTATTAATATTGTTAACATTTTATTAAGTAATTATTTCTATAATTGTTATTACAGAGTTGTCAATGTCATTAATGGTATTAATATTATAACCATAAATTATTATTATTATCATCATTAATTATTATAATTAGTTTTGTTAAAATTTTAATTAATAATGTTATCATTATAATTATCCTTGGGTATAATTTTAATAAGTTATTATTGTTATTGTTACTTTTGTTATTATTATTTCAATTATTATTATTATTATTTCTATTTTAGTTTATTACAATTATTACTGTTTTGTTAATTTTATTATTATTGTTATTATTATCTTAATTGATATACTTTTTATTTTATTTTAGTGTTATCAAATGAGTCTTATTATTTTTATCCTCATTGTTCATATTCCAGTTTATTATTATTATTATTATTATTATTATCATTATTATTATTATTATTATTTTACTTATTTTGTTTGTTTATTTCTTTTTATCTTTATTTCCCCCACCACCATTTTTCTTTTTTTGCTTAGGGCTTCGCGCCTTTTTTTTCTTTCTCTGAATCACCTTTCCCCCCCTCTTGCGTGCCGCTCTCCCTTCGCCCTTCCTGCTCGCGCCGCCCCCCTCGGTGGACTCCTCCTCTTCCTGCACCGCTCCCCTCCGGCGTCGCACACCCCTCTGGCGACCTTCCGTCGCCCCGGATCCCCTGCTCCACATCACCCTTGCCCGGCCCCCCTTGACCCGCCAGCCTCCTTACCAGCCGGCGCCGGCCTAGTCGGCCTCTCACCTGGACCACACCTCCTTGTCCGGAGCCACCCATACCTCCGGCTGGTGCACCCTGCAACTCCCAAATGGATTCCCTCTCCTCCCGTTTTCTGGCGACGACCCCCTGGTTATGTCTTCCTCTACTTGTTTTTTTCTTTTCTTTTGAGTTTGTTCATTTTTTTCCCAGTGGGTATATGTTCGGATTTTGGGTTTTTATCTTGAATTATTTGGTTTGAATTCATGTTTGCGGGTTCGAATTAGGTTCTTTGTGGTGCGAACGATAAGCGATTGAATTTTCACTCCGAGTGTTGGGGTCTTCGACACCGGAGGTACGTGGTTCCATGCCTTGACATCCTTTGGATAATTTAATTTGGTTGTTTAGTTAATTTAATATGTTATATGATTTAATTGCGTGATGTGATCTATGTTTAAAATGGTTTGGCATGATTTTTTGATGAAATCGAATTTCCAAAATAGTATGGTCTTGTTGTTTATATGTTTGTTGTTGTATTAGGCCGTGCTTTATAGGTTGTGAAAAAATGTGTTAAAATAAATAAATAAATAAATTATTTTACAAGTATGCATTTTGAAAATTTCTTTAGAAACGATCATGTTTTTCATTTCGACCTTATTGGGGTGAATCCTAAAATTGTTTAATCAACTGTTTATATGATGAAAGTGAGGTTTTAGAATAGTTGAGTGTGAAATTGATTTTTAAAATGGCCTTTGCACGTAAAAACCTGTGTTGTTATGGTGTAATGTTTTCAAGTTGGGTTCTAGGTGCAGATGGTCCAGATAATTGTGTAGTTGGTGTGAAACTAGTTTTAAGGATAATTTATTAAGGAAGTGGTTTGAACGACTCTCTTGTTTGAAATTGGGTGTGTTTATTTGCATCGACCCTTGTTGTGTTCATTAAGTAATGATTTCTAAGTTGTGCGAATTGTTTATGTTCTTTGAGTATTGCCAAATGGGGATTTGCGAAATGATTACGTAATGACAGATGTATTTTTGGAAAGGTATTTTGGTGTGCGTGAGTTTTTGAAATGTTGTTTGGGTATGAAAATGACGACTTTTGTGTGCAATATCTTGTTTGTTCTGCGATATGAGAAAGAAATATACTATGTGAATGTGAAACTTGTTTGAGCACAAGGGAAAACCCTTGGTATCTAGGTGGGCGAACTAGAACTTGTGCGCTAGTGAACCAGATGGGTATCGTCCCTATTTCACTTAGCTGGATTGACGATTGAAACACTAACTAAACATGATATCTGAGGGTCGTTCCCTTATAAGACAAATGTTCTGAGGTTCGTGGCCTTCTAAGCCATGTTTTCTGAGGGTCGTGGCCTTCTAATCCATGTTTCACAGAGACACGAGGTTCTAGGGTCCCACTCGAACTAGATGAACCTTAGGGGATTTACCCATAGTGCTCTACCATCTATGGCGTGGTGCCTTCCGTCGGTATATGGAGGACCACTGGAGTGTGAGTGTGTGTGTGTGTGTGTATGTGTGTGTGTGAGAGTATGTGTGTGTGTGTGAGTGTGTGTGTGTGTGCCCATAATGAACTTTTCTCTTCCTCTTTAAAAGTGTGTTTGTGAAATGAGTTCTTTTTAGTGTTTTACTTTAGCATTTGGTTTGTAAATGTTTTCTTTAAAAGAATTTCGAAAGTATAACTTGAATATGCACATTAAATTTTCCTTTTGATGTTGTGGCATGGAACCTTATTATTGGGTGAGGTCCTACTGGGCTTTTCTCTCACACCCTACATACACCTTCGGGTGTTTGTAGAATTTGTTTCTTGTGTATTCCAGGTTGTGAAATCGTGCTCAGCATTGGTGGTTCGAGTTGTTAGTGGCCTTCTCATGCAGGTTGGTGTTGTGGCATATAGATGATACACCGCTCTTGTCGCTTGGAGGTATGAGTTATAGTTTTAGTCTCTATTGTTCTCTTTTATTTTTGGACGTTGGTTCTAGTTGTAAACCTTTAAATTTTGATTTTAGTTTAATGGTCTCCTTGGTTGTCGATTCCTAGTTTCTTTTTATTTATTATCTTGTTAGTGTTCGTGTATACCATTTCGGGCAAACCGTTCCCACAGGTTACTCTTGATACTCGGGCACTTGTGCCAGCCGGTGTGGATCGGGAACGCCCTTCGGGCCTTGCCGTGGACCGAGTCGGGCTCCGGGTCGGATGGCGACCCGGTCTGGTTCGTGACATATCCGTTTTTGAAAATTCTAATTTCTTATGACTGAATCACTAATCATATTCACTAATTAACCTACATTAACCAAATAATCATATCCAATGATTTCAATATGTTAATTCATTTAACACATTTATAATTTCCCATGTATTTCCCCAAATATGCATTTCAAGTATAGATAACACTTTTTTGGCACATTATAATTAACTCATTAACCATTTTCATTTCATTTTTAGAGATCCCTCATCCATTACCCACATAAAAGAAAAAAAATACAAATTTTATATTTTTAATCATCAAAAAATAAATTATCATGTTCATATTGGGTTTTACTTAATCTAATTCCTATTTTTCAGTAAAAATTTTAGATTACCATGTTTAGGAAGGTCTGAACACCCCATGGGTGGCCCCAAATTGGTTAAGTCATCCTCCATGCATCCCACATGAATCATGAGAGGTTAGAGTTTTTATTTTGACACCCATTATATTAAATCCCACTAGTGACACCAAGAACACAATAAGGGGAAAACCAAAACACAATATTTCACCCAAAAATCCATAAAAAAATTATGGGATATAAAATCTCAACCAACTACCATGAATATGTTTATGAAAACTCACTTAATCATTGCTTTAGAACTAATAAAAACCTCATGTGAATCCTCAACAAAGATTCCAATATAAAAAGTGTGTTTTAAGGCTTAATAAGAATATCTCCCAAGGGATGAAATATGAGATAAATTGAGAGAGGTTTTAAAATTATGTAATGTAAATTTTGAAATTTTTCCAAATTGTACTGGGGGACACAATTTTCCTGCACAGTTTGTTAAGCCAAGAAAAAAACATGTTCATGCCACTTCCTAAGTGGAGTTGGGTAAAACTTTTACCTGGGAAGGCCTATGTAGTTTACAAACAATGTTCCAACCATTTGATATGACTCTATCCAAGGATTCATCATTTCCTGATATGTACTTGAAATTTACTTAACAATGCGCCCTGAACAGCTTGGCCTAGTTTTCCTTACATTCATGTATTGAACCCCAAGATCACCCCAAGGCCTCCTATACACATGAGAAACATTTCTTTGGAAAAAAGATATCGAAACCATAATTTAAACATTTTAACACCTCTATGATGTCTAGGATGTCACTCACATAGAGAATAAAAGATAATAAGAATGAAAAAGAGGGAAATATCGATATATATGAGATTCAATATGAAAACTTTATGAAATCATATTACTTAAAATTATATGTAAAAACCCTATTGATAATTTTTAAGGATTTATTAAATGAAATTTGATCAACTAAATCTTATTAAACTACATTTAATAAAATATTATAACTTTTATTTCATTCTATTTCTCCTCAATATTATATATCGAGCAGTAATTATTACACTATATTTATTCTTTAACAAAAATATACTTTACTATATTAAGGAGTTCGATAAAATCTATGTCTCATTATTTTACATTTGATATCCTGTATAGAACCGTGGAATAGGCTATGTCTAGCCTATAATATATAAGATTAGTTTTTTTTTGAAAAACTCGAACCAGGTTGTGCATCTGGTTATTTTGATAGTAAAATTATTAGTATTGGGTGATGTCCAAGAAGGGAGAACTGTGTCTTAGCTTGAGACTGAACTTACTGTTTTAATTCCATTGTTGGTTTATTGTTTTTCATTACTCTCTTAAAAAAGATTTTTTATTTTTCAAAAATATAACAAATTATTAATGTGATAGAAAACATTTTTTTTATTTTATATATTACTTTTGATAGAAGTAAAAACATTTAAAAAGACAGATGAGTTTCAAAATTCCTTAAAAAATGATGCGATTGATATTTCCATGAATCAATTTGAACAAAAAAATTATATAATTCTACTATTTTATATAACTATGATGATTTTATAAATTGATAGAATTTTTATTTGAATAAAATTTTAAAAAAAGTTTAATTAGAAAATAATTTCATCTTCACCCCTCTTGAGTTATCCAATATGAACTACATTCAATATTTGATGATTTTTTATCATTATTTAACCTTTTAAATGTGATATAGTTTTTACAAAAAGATCATACTATATGTTAATTGAAAATTTAAATATTTAATAATAATAATAATAGGCAAGAAGGAATAACCACTAACCTACCTACTTATTTTAAGGGAAAAAATTATTCTTAATGGAATTTAAAAATGAAAATCCATATAGAGAGAATGATATTTTATATTCGAACTATAATTGATAAAAAAATATGAAAAAATAAAAGGTGATAGTACTTACTAGAGTGATTCCACTAAGGCTTATTAAGAATGTAACTATAATTCGATGACTGAATTATACTATACATTAAGAGAATAAACCATTAATAGAATATATACTTGTTATACTACATATGAAATCTAAGAAAGAATTGTTATATCTCATGAAGGAACTTCAATCATTAATTAAATGTGTTTGGATACTTATACAATTAAATTCAATATATATTATATTAATCATGATAAAATAATTCCATACATATCTATCAGGTTCAATGAGATTGTGGAAATGATGTACTCACTTTGGAAGAATGTTGAAGACAATGATCAAGTGACATGACATCTAAAATTCTTACCAGATAGGTGGAGAGGAACCTCTATTTCCATCAAAGAAACAGGTAAAATATAAATGATTATAGTAAATTAAATTAATGGATGGATTATAATGTATTAAGAGGAATTGAATGTAAATTATGAGGTAAAATAAGATACTAGAATAAATTTAATATCTTTCAAGACATCTTAATCATAGATGAACGTTAAAATCAAATATGGCAGTTTTAGTTATGATTACTCACCTTCAGACATTGATGAGGAAATGAATTGTCTACCCAATAGATTCAAAATGTTCCACCGGAAAATTAAATTCTTTCATAAAAAATATATAGGAAAATATGATCAAAATAGAAATTTAAAGAAGTATAATGAATAAGGTGAAGTGAATTACTGTGAATGTAAATGAAAAGGGTATATCAAATCAGAATGTCCTTGAAAAATACACTCATTTCTCAAATTCATAATACAAGAATTAATTGGATCAATACTCTCACTTATCATTCATATTCTGAGTGGAATATAGTATAATATTTCTTTACTTGTAGATATTATTTTCATTCCCCCATACATATCTCTACATCCCAGATTCCATTCCCATGGGGGGTAAAAATATTATTATCTATGATGCTCTTGGTTTACAATTTTTTAGGCCACTATAATTCCTTTCTAGTTTTCTATAAGCAATACCATTTATATTCAATAAAACTACCCTTTTCATTCAATTAAGACTATGAATTCCACCTAAAGTGAATATAACGATCCATCAATTGAATCTAAATCAATAAAGAATATAATAATGATATATTTTACATGTGTTATATGAAAAAAAACATTTTATGTAGTAACTAATATTTTACATTTCCTGTTATTAATGATAATATATATGAGGATTAAAATCATGAAAAAATATGTCCATTTTTGAATTACTTGAGTAATTTAATACGATGGAGGAAAACTTAAAATAATTTAAGCATAAATATATATGTTTGAAGAAACAACATTATTTATTAGTTCATTTTAAATCATATTTTGCTGTAGAAACATACTATAATTATAAATTACTATAAGAACAAAAAAACTCCAAATTTACAATTAGAAACAAAAAAATGATTTAGATAAGTTTTCAAATGGTAGAGAAACCTTGAATAAAAATATTAGAAAAATAATCCACACCCAAATATTGAACTGGGATTCGTTACATTCTTATTCAATGGAAGATTTATAGTAATAATTTTATTCCCATTTCAAGATTTACCAAATTTATGTACATTTATTATTTATATAGACCTAATAAAGTTTAAATTTATAAAGTTATAATGTTTATTTATGGTAAATGAGGTAGTCAAATTTGGACTACTTAATATTTTATTACCAACATTTTTGGACCCAAAAAATTATGGGTTCCAAAATAGTATCTTATCTAAATTTATGTAAGAAATTGACTTGAAGAGTACCTGCAAAAACTTATGGAATCTAGATAATGGATGTTTTAGAAACATGATTGTGGATACCATATATTTATGATCCTTATCATGGTAGATGTTGGACATGTTACATTTGGTGGTATTTCTTATTGATAAATTTTAGTTCTCATTCAAATATGTAATTACATTAGTGTTTTTATTTATAATGTTTTATTTATATATGAGTTTAAATATAATATTCCTATAATCACACAATTATGTGATGATAGTTCTCATGATAAATTTTAAAATTATTCTTTTATATTTTGTGACTCTAGGAAAGCTTTAGTTATTACTACCTTTCGTAATGATAATGTTTTTTAGTTGATTTAGATTCATTATTTTATCAAAATATTTGTCGTTTAAACACCATTAACAAAGAGTATTGGTTGTTGAATAATATACTATGACACTAAAACCTTCACAAAATTATAATTATATCTAGGAATGGATTTTTTATTGATATTAATATACCATAATTCAAAAAAATACCATGTTTATGACTGATTTCAAAAGTAAAAGCAATATAATATCTCTTCAAAACCATATAGATAAGTGTTAACTTATCTACACCATGAGTAGTATCACATGGTATTTTTTATACCATAAATAGTTTCTATCTTAAATGGGAAACAATGCACCTGTGTTCCTATAGTGACTTTTCTAGATACACTTAGGTATCCTTTGTATTTCACAAATGTGTAGCTTGTTACTATTTTTAACAATATACAAAATTTGTAAAAATATTAGTGGACTTACTTTTATGTCCATAAGTTCTGATCATGGACATGAGTTTGAAATGCTAGAAATTGAATATTTATCCTAAAAACATTAATATAATCACTTATTTTTTTATTTTAGGACTCTAATCAAGATTGTTTTATAGAAAGATTCAATAGAAATATTCAAGAGATTTATTGGACTATGCATAATGTGTATGTAAAACATAATTATTTTTTGATAAAAGATATTAATAGAACATTCTATATCATCAATAGGGTTGTTATTAGATATCTGTTAAAGAAAACCCTATATGAGTTATTTATTGGAATAAAACCAATGGTTAATTACTTCAGATTTTTTTGGTTTCAAGGTATTATTTCGGATCATAAATGAATATTTAGATAAAAATTTATATAAAATATATCATTTAATTTTCATTGGTTATTCATCATAAAGTAAATCATATAGGGTATTCAATAAGAGTACCAAAATTTTAGAGGAACCAATTTGTGTAAAATTTAATGAAACATATCCACATAACCTTAAAACCCTAATAGAAAACATTAATGTTGATATTTGGAATTATAATGTCAATACCTCAACCAGGACTAATAATTTTTATATAAAACCTACTATAGAAAATCACCCTATGTAGAAGTAATATTAAAACCTAAACCTGAAGAAGAATAGTGAGTTATGAGTACCTATATTGCTAGAACTATTTTGAATCATAGATACAATCCCATATATATTATAATTAGAGATATTGATAGATGAACTCAGACCAGAGATTCTATTAGAAATGATGTTGAACATAAAACCTTCTTATCATAGATTGATCATAAGAAAATTAATGAATAAATGGATAATGAATCTCAAGTAATGGATATGGAAGTTGAATAGAATCGGTTTTTCAGAAATAATTTCTTGGAACTAGTAGAAAGACCTATTAACTTCCTGACTATGGGAACTATCATGGTTTTAGGAATAAATTTGACATGTATATCAATATAATTATAGATAATAAAATATTGGTTACACAAGGGTATAATAAAGAATTTTGAATTGAATATAATGAAAAATATTAATAGGTATCATGAAATAATGAAATCAGAATGTTTCATTCATTTAAAGAACATATGAATTTGAAAATATATCAAATGGTTGTAAGGATTTCCTTTATAAATAGTTATAAAATTTATGTTGTTTTTATAAAACAACCTTTTTATTTCAAAACCCTAAACATCAAAATCATGTTATTAAATTAACAAAAGATTTATATGGTCGAAAACAAGACCCTAGAACATGTTATGAAAAGATCTGCTCAATTTTGATTTCTAAATGTTTTTAAAAAGGTATAGTGGACGAAAATATGTTTATTAAAAAAATTGCAAAAGATATTTTATTAGTTCAAATCTATGTTGGTGATATTTTTTGATTATATAACAACTATATATGAATTTTTTTCCAAATTAATGAAAACATAAATTGAAAATAGTTTTATTGGTGAGTTGAAAATCATCTTTGGTATTCATATTTTTTTATATAAGTTTGGAATTATTTTAAATTAAATCATGTAAGAAAATATATTTTAATTTTTTTTATTATGGATCGAACAAAATTCTTTGATACTACCAGTAGTATAAGATATAAGTTGTATCATGATGAAACTAAGAAACTTGTTGATCAAACAATCTAAAAAGTTATGATTACAAGTTTACTATAATTAACTACTAGCTAACCGTATGTTATATTCAGTTTTTTCATGTGTGCATATTTTCATGAAAATATAAAATAATATAATTTGAATTCTATCAAATTATGTTTTAAATGTCTCAAAAGTATAATCAATTTAGGATTATTTAACTCTATAGGAAATTTATTTCACCTAGTTAGTTATTAGGATGTAGATTTTAGTGGCTGTTAGTTAGACAAGAATGTATCCTTTGGAACATGTCATTTTTTTACAAGTATCTAGTTGCACCGTCTAGAAAAAAATTTAACATTTTTTTCTTTATCCAATGATGAATATGAGTACCTTACTCTAGGATTTTATTGTTCATAGATTCTATAAATGAAACATACTTGTATAGACTATGGATATAAATTTAGATATGTACCTATAAAATGTGTTAATAAAAGTTCAATATATATTTCTAAGAATCATGTATCTCATTCAAGGATCAATAACATTGACATAAGACATCACATTTTGAGATAAAAGTTTCAAAAGGGTGATATTACTCCTATATTCATCGTTACAAAACATTATGATGCAGATATATTTAAAAATCCATTGAATAATGAGAGGATGAATTATATTTGACATGATTTAGGGATGATTAACTACTCTTTAAATATTTCAGTTTAGTTCTACCTATTTTGTTTGTTTTCATAATTCTTTAGTTATGATATTATATCTTATTCTTACAATAAATGTGATGTATAGTTCATATGATCAGTTAAGTGACTATATGTTCAGTAAATTGATGGTGATTGGTTGGTCATGAGGTCATTATTCCTATCATGAAAACATAACATACATGGTCACTGCACAGTCTAAGAGAATTTACTCACAAAATTACTATTTTTACCATGATCCTTTTATCATGTTGTTAATATACCTACTATGTGTGTGTGTGAGAAGTATACTTATCACACCTTAACTTCTATACCATGAATCCGTAGTTAGTATACCTAACATGTTTTTTCACTATGATTTTTTGAACATTTTTCTTGATGTATATTTCTTAAATAATGGCTATATTATATACTTAAATTATTGAAACAAATTGAATATTTGAATCCTAATTACAATTTATCTTTCACCTAAAATTTATTTCTTTTATTCAAAGCATTACCTACTATTTAAAATTTATCCCTCTCAAAACAAAATTTCTAGAAACTATATTTCATGGACATTAATAATCTAAAAAATAAAATATAAATAATATTATGTTGAGGATGAAAAGAGTTCTTGGTACAACACCTCCTTCCAAGGTTCCACTTGTAAAGTGATCGAAGAAAGATATAACTAGTATGAGTGTTTTAGTGAAGCCCCACAACCCAAATAGGATGGATAGACCCTTTTTTGTAGAAAAATATATTGATTCTTGGATTCCATAATATAGAAAATATATTGTTTGGAATGATATTTATAATGATTTATGGGAATATTGGTTCATAGAAGATATCAAGTCATTTTATTAGAGTCTGGTTAAGGAATTATTTTCTATTCTAAAATTTATCCCTAGAGAGAAATGAGGCACCATTTGAATAATACTAAATGGGGAGGTGCTTTAGTATTCTTAAAAACTATAGGAAAAAGATATCATATGGAACATAAGGTGAAAATTAATACTATCAATTATTTTACTCTATAAAACATGCCTTATTTTAATTCCAAAAATTCCTTTGAAGAACTAGAAAGGAATGGGTCACCTAGAAGAAAAACCGTAGTGGGTCACTAAGGTGAAAGTAGGATTCATTTTATATTCAATCTGTATTTGATATGTCCCAAAAATAGGATTTTAATACCTTAAGGCAGAAAGAACTATTCTTTATCTTATTGATGAAGAATGGAGTTCATATTAATACGAACAGTTATGCCAAGAAGAATTTTAATTATCGATGCATGACTGATTATAAATTAAACTATCTACCATATATAAAGATCATACAATCTATTTTGGAATGTAATGGATTATTTCCTCATAAGGTGGAAAAGATATCATTTTTTTATTCCTTACATATAATATTATTATTCGAATGAGAGTAAATTGGAATACCTGGAAAATGGAATAGTTGGTAGACCCTGAAGAGTTGTATAAAATGTTTGTTCTTGTGAAGTATCCTATTGGACCAAGAGATATAGGTGATAGATTTCATGAGATTAATGAGGTTATTGAATACTACTTTGATGATGAGAGTGATGTTGTGGATATATATTCTTATGTATAAGTAAAGTATATTGAAGATCTAGATAATGAATCAGGAATTCCCTATGAGGATGAAACGATTCCATCTCTAACAATTTCATTTGGCCCACTGATGTCTCCAGGACCCATACCATATCATGAAAAACATTTATAAGGGGTGGACCTTGTTGAAACTAATGTTTTCATAAATATTTTTATAGATGAACCTGAATGGAATTTATATGGTGAGTTAGTATAGGATGAAAAATGTTCAGATAAGTCTCATGAGTTTTGAATTACTTCTTGAACAATTATATTATATGAACACTCATTAGGGGAGAATCCCTAGTATTTTTAGTGTTAAGTCTATATATTATGAGTTTGATGATGATGAACTTAGAGGAAGTCCCCAATTAGATAGAAGACCTACCATTTAGTCCACTAAAATAGTTATAAAGGCTTCATGATAACTAAAATCGACATTTAATAAATTCGTGATGTATCTCCTATAAGAACATTAGTATATCAAATGTTGGAAGGAATTTTTGGTTCTAATCCAACCAATGAATATGAGGAATCAACAAAAGAGTGTGGAATATATCACTCTTGATGTTAAAGAGAAAGATACTATTGGGACCAAAGAGAAGACTATGAGATCTAGGTGTACAGAGATTCAGTTTGAAGATGATGGTAGGTAGATATATTATGATCCATCCCATTCTATACCTATTTCTTCCAATTTTGTTCCTTTATCAGGTCACAACTTATAGGATTACTGAATTTTTTTTAAATTATACTTGATGGGGGTATTGAAAGAATTTATTAATTGTTTTAGAACATCAATGGATCCAATTAAAGAACTATATATTTCAAATGAATTTAATTTAGTCATTTATCATATCCATCCTATATTTCATATTAATATAGAAATTATGAGAAATAATATTGAGGTATTGAAAGAACAAAAAGGTTATTTGTAGGAATGTCTTTCTGATATGATGTTATAATTGGGATAAAGATTTATGAATTTAGTATTCTAGGATTCTAAATCTATAGATCATCCTCTGGATCCTCGAGTTCTAGATTTTATTGGTGAATTGATAATGATGAATCTCATAAAGGATAAGTTAAAGGTTATTATTAATTTGTTTTAGTGAAAAAATGGAGATGATGTTTGATTGTTTTCATTATCATTCCCATAAGATTATAGAATTAGTGATAAAATATTAATAATGGGATGGAAGAGATATAGGGACTATTAAAGGATCCATTGATTTATGTATTAGTATAATCTTCATTATGAATATCCTATAGGATATGTTTAGATATCTGTATAGTAATTTGAAGAAAGATCCCATGGAAATATAATTCTAGAAAAAATTGGAAAAGATAAAAATCATAACTATTATTCAAGAGGATTTGAAAGAAAATAAAGAAAATTATTTTAACACAATAGAATATAGATAAAGAGTAGTCAAGGATTTTACTATGTTTCTATAGACCTACCTATATACTACTAACATAACCATCATGGTTCCACCTACCTTTCTAATTTCCTTGAACCTATAATCCCTCAAACATAACATACCTGAATATCACAACATTTTAGATTAATATTCAGAACATTACAAAAAATACATTCCAGGGGACTATAATGGTTTAGTGAATTTGGAGTCTTGGAACCAATTATTCTAATTAAGTTAAATATCTTCAATATAAACTATAATGATATTCCCATTTTCGTACTCCAACTTAAAACCTTTCTTCATAATTTGGGGAAAGGAAACATAAGAAAGGGTTGAGCTCAAATTCTTAATAATGGTGAACAAGAATATATTTAAGAATAATTATGAGATTAAAGTAATAATAAAATGATTATATCATTATATGATCATACCCTTCATATCAAACACTACAATAAAAATTCATGACATAAACATTGTTGGTTCATAATACATGAATCATAAGGTAATAAAGATCATAATATGAAATCAAAATATAAGAATAGTAAATGGATTTTTGGAATACATATATAATGATTTCCATAGTATTCATGACTTACTACCAAGACCATATTAGTAGAGAATGTCCTTTAATAAATCAGGTTGACTCCCCAATCTAGCCTTGTATTATTTAACTAGGATCACATTTAATTATAGCTCTGTATTACTGAACTAGGTTTATATTTAATTATATCCCTGTGTAACTAAATCAGGTTCACATCTCATTCTAGGCCTATATTATTGAACTAAGTTCACTTCTAATTCCTTCTCTATATTACTGATCCGGGTTCACTTCCCATTCCATCCCTGTATCACTAAAATGATTTCACGCATTGTTCCAGCTTTGTATTAATGAACCATGTTCACATCCCATTATAACATAGTATTATTAAAATGGGTTCAAATACCTTTCTAGTATTATATTAATTAATCATGTTCACACCTCAATCCATCATAGTTATATTAAACTGATTTCTTGCCTCATTATGGAACTATCATACTGAACTGACTTCACTCCTCATTCCAACCTTTCCATATTGAAATGTGTTCACTCCTTATTCTATCCCTTCTATACTGAACTGAGTTCACTACTCATTATATCACTTTATTAATCATGAGATATAAATATTTACCCAATGAATTAGAGGGAGATATCAGTCCCACTCATTACATAATGAAATATTACATTAACATTCCACAACATAATAAAAAATTCATCATATTATAGACCATATAATGGAATGGGTTTTATAAAAATCATATCATAACCCATTTAATGATAAGGGTATCATAAAATTTTTATCCTATCATAAAATATGAAAAAAGGTATGTTTAATAATTAATTCATCATATAATAACCTGTGAAAGGAATCAGGTTTCATAATAATTTTATCATTTTTAACCCTGTGGAAGTGAAACGGGTTTCATATATAACATTCCATCTTACAAATAAAACATTAAAAGAAATAATAAGAGTGTTTTAATTGGATCGTATCCTTATGAAATAATATACCATATCAAATTATTTTATATGACAAGGATAAAATTTTTTAATGGACACATAGAGCATTTCTTAAGGAAAAAACCATTCTTTGAAAGTATATTTTTAAGGAAAACAAAAATCAATATAAATTACATATAAAAAAATTTAAAACATATAAAAAATATTTAAATTCATTAAAATCAACCCTTGAGGAAAAAATTATTTCCAATTTGGAAAACACTTTTTTATGCATAAAAAATAAAAAAAACCATTTTCTTTTAACAAACATTGAAATCATATAAAGGATGATGTGAATCCCATTTTAAATACAATAAAACATAAAAAAACTTTAGAATAATTTTCCTAGAATTTTTTCATTATAAATAATTTTAAAAAATAATTTTTTTTAGAAAAAATGGTTATTGAATTAAATAGATTTCTGACTGGTGAGAGGAGTAAAGTAAGATTTTATAAAAAAAATTATTAATAATATTAAGTAAAAAAGAGTGAGAAAACAGTTCCAATACATGAATATATAACAAAAACCAATGGTATATGGAAATTTCTGAGAGTTTCTGAGACACATATAATAATATTTTATCAATGGAAATATAATCATAAACAATCCCTATAAAAGATGAGATTGTAACTATATACTCTTACCACTTTCATGAAATTGAATTGCAATAACAGTGAAATAATAATATCAAATGAAGATTAAAATATAATAAATATAATTAGATTCACGATAGAACATTTTAATGGGTAGTATATACTCCTCATAAATGAATATAGGTCCATAACATAACATCTGTCTCAATGATGGAAAATTAGGACAAAACTAACTTACCAATTTTGTAAATTTTTAACCACAATCCCCATAAAATATTGATCATCAAATGGATATTTAAATAACCATAAATTCAAGTATAATAATTATATAATACATTAAAGGGATGTTTATATGTCATAAAAATCAAATGAGTGGTGAATTAGGCATAAGTTATAGAGAAATAAAAGTGAAACTAGATACCGTCTTACTATATGAGTAACTTTTGAATCATGATACCCATGAAATAATAACATCAATTGAAAAATTTAAAATCCTTAAATGAATGAAATTAATGATACAACAATTAAATGGTAATTAATTCCACCATATAAAACAAACGAGTGGTCAATATTTCTTATAACTCATGGATATAAAAGTGAGATGAGAAAGCCTAAACCTTAAGTCTTTAATTTATTCATACATGTTAATAAAACATGTATAATAAATATAAGTTTATTATAAATCTAACATATAACCATATTCCTATATCTAAAACCAAATAATATTTTATTATGATTTTATATTACTTGTTTAATAACAATTCCATGTTAATGCTATGTTTTGGGTAATATGGCCTTGGTTTTTTGTATATGTTTTAACTTGTTATTCCTGATACTCAAACATAGATCATTAATTAAATATTTAAAAAATGTCAAAAATTATTAAAATATCATATATATTTATTATCAAAATATTTATAATAATATATAAAATATATAAATATGAAATTGAATACACAGTTCATGGAGACAGTAGGGCATACGTACATGTGAACACTATTTTAATTTTATTGTCATATTGAAATAAATAAAGTAATATATATATATATATGTATATAAATAAATAATTATTATAATTATGGTATAAATAATCCTTCATATATAGCATATAATTTTAAAAAACACATCTTTAATACATTCTGTGTAAACTGTGAATGAATCACATCGCTTTGAGTAGGTGGTAGTCTACACATCCCCAAATGATGTTATCATATTAAAAAAATTGAATTAAAAATGTATGATTTTTATAATAATTAAAAATCATATATAAATAATATAAATAATATAAATAATATTTATCATATTAAAAAATATTTTTCATCATTATTTCCAATCATTAAAGGCGGTAATATAAGAATGAGTGACATCAGTTCGCAAGGCGGTAATCTTCCAAACACACGAATGATGATTATATATCCCATTTTATGGAAGTATGTTTGATTTTATATTGAAACCATAACATATAAACATCTATGAATATTTAAGATACATAATTTATTATATAATCATGGAATAAGAATAATTTATGGGATGGAAAAAGAAATAAAAACAATGTGCTTCTTGAAGAATGTTACCTCTTCTTTGAGTAACTCTTTTTGGTTTTCACCAAAGCGATTATATAGATATATTTATTCCAAAAGGGTGAATTTTATGATTAATGGATGGATGTTTTGAGGTAACCAAGGAAGTTATTTTTTGAGAAATTGTGTATTAAGAGTTGTGGGGAATTTAGGGGGTGAGTTCCCTTTTATAGTGGTGGAGGAGTGACATTGTTGTAAATATAAAAATTTATCCATTATTTTGAGGTCACCCTATCATCATGTACTTCCAATAATAGTCCA
This sequence comes from Viscum album, assembly GCA_963277665.1. NCBI lineage: Eukaryota > Viridiplantae > Streptophyta > Magnoliopsida > Santalales > Viscaceae > Viscum > Viscum album. The sequence goes on from OY728120.1 coordinate 177,512,269, forward strand.
GTTTTTATAAAAGTGACTATATGGTATAAATGTGTCTATATAATGCCTTTTGGAAATGTTTATATGGTATTTAGCCCCTTATTTTAATGTTTCACCACTAACTGAATTCATTTTTACCTTAATCACTGTAATTAATTTTAATTACATTCATTAATCATTACAGTCAAAAAAAATTATATTATGATAATTTTTAAATTTTTATGATTCCAAATATATAATAAATGTTTCTTAATTCTAATAATAGGAGAGGACCAAATTAATTTAAAATTAATCCCACTGATGGGACGATACAACTCATTTTAATGTGAAAATTTAAAAAGTTTGAAATATTTTTATACCATATTTCAATTTGAAATTGGTTCCAATTGACTAAATTGTATTACTTTATTTATAATTTATCATATTAAACTCTAAATAAAACATAAAATATAATTTAACTATATAAATTAATTATATCAAAATGCAGTTTTGAATTAAATTTCATTGTTTATCACTACTCATTAAAAAATTGAACTTCTCAGAAAAATATAAAAAATTTACCCAAAGAAAAATTTGATATTAAAATTTAAAAAATTATTCTTAGTATTTCAAATAAAAATCATATAATTGGGAAAAAATTATTTAAAATTGGTTATCTATTAAAAGGTGGTAAAATTACCTTTTAGGAAAGTATATATCTTTGTGCATAAAATTGATTTTATTCATATATGATTTCTGTTAAACTCATAACATGAATGAAAATTAGATGGATTAATAATAATAATAATAATATATATATATATATATTTCATTAATATAAATTATAGAATGTGTTTTAATTAATTTATTGAGGTAAAACATATTTGATCTCATAGATATAGTTTCCCAAAAACGATTTCCTATATTTTAAAAATGTTTTTCTTTTCATTAAAATTTAATTTGTCACAAAATATTACTTCCTATATACATGTGCAAGAAATATTATCATAAATACATTAATATTATTAATATACAACATTTTGATGTCTAGGTTACCATAATACTAATATTTAAAAAATATATTAATAGAACATTTTGGTTTGGTAAAAATAGGCATTTCATTTAGCACAAGCTATCGATGGAACACAAAATTACGTTTAACAGAATCCAAACATAGTGTTTTGTTTACCATAAGGAAATATAAGTGTTACATATAGGTCAATCATAACATGGTGTTGCATATAAAGAAATAATAATTTTTTTATTTAATATGACACAAGATATATTCTGTGTTTCATAGAAAAAAATATAAAATAATTGAAATTAATACGAAAAATATTACAAAAAATTATAGGGGTGTCACATTATACCCCCATTAAAATTAAAATTTCCCCGAAAATTTATCTAGGTTATCAAAGGTTCAATAATTTAATTTTTCTTTCTTAGAAACCAACATTGTAAAAATGAATACTAAAACATCCATTTAAAAAAACTATTTGAAACAAAATAGTTACCAAGAGTAACCCATAATTATGTTTCCACATAGGATAAAATAAGTGTAATGTTAAAACAAGGGAATTAAAGGGAAATATAACTATCATGTTTTGATGGAGAGTGATAGAGAACATTGTTAAGAGTTTGTTAACTATCACAATGAAATAACCCAAAGAGGCATGATGATGGTCACTGATATCATAAGATACGATGATAAAATGAAAAAATTTAATTTCATTACCCTTTTACTATTTTTGAAGATTTCCCACAAGAAGATATACATAATTGATTTCAGAACAATATCACCCCATTTTTTGTTCCTTGATTAATTTCCAATTCATCTATTATTTCATGAAATTTCTCTGAATTTGTCATTGTTAAATTATCATGAGATCATCTAATAGAATTATTGGACATTAAATCTATATTTATAAAAAAATGGTTAGCATATGTCATCCTGTATACATTAATGTTCCTATGGTGATATAATAAATTAATCGGTAAAACATTATTGGATATTCATTATAACCCATTCTATAAATTGTTAGCCTTATAACCATTTGAAAATATGAAAGTCCAAAACATTAGGAAGTAGGTCACTAATTTAGATTAACATTTATCCCCCACATATCATAAAGTAACTACTGGTTTTCCCAATCCAAACATGTGAATTACTTTATTATGTATTCTCTTAAAACATGGAAATAATCTAAATTTTAAAAAATCTATTTTGAAAACATGTATGTTTCCTTATAACAAAGTTTACTATATATATTCCTTAAATTGAAAATTATGGTGTATTCCTTCCTTGATTCTCTAAACCTATTTTTCAACAAATAAATAACTGAATCCATCATAATCAATACTATAAAATTTATGTTATCCATATTCATCTCTAACCACAATTCTCTTAACATCATGAAAACATTAGGATTTAACCTCCCTAAATCAAAATATCACCTACCCATTCAATAAATTTTCTTGGAAATCATTAACATTATTTTTTTTAAATCCTTAATAGAAAAGATATACTGTATTATTCATATAAAATAATTCAGGAATTACAATACATATAGAAATCAATCATCATAATTTATTATTAATCCCTTACATTGGATTCAAAATATTTACAATTAATAAATCATTCCTAGAATATGAAATAGGAATCTTATGTTAATGTTACTCAATATAAATTTAATAATAATTCTTAAATTTAATGTAAATGATACTATTAGAACAACCCATTAATTTTAAATGTCATTCAATATCTGTTTATCTTCAGAAATATAACCAATTCTCATTACACCTACTTGATTATCTTCACGAGAAATCCACATAGGAATTTTATTTACATAATTTCTATATGTTTCACATCTAAATCCACTCAATGATAATCTAGTTCCTTATAGTTCCTACTATTGATTAAGACCAGAAAGCATAGTGTGAGTAGTACATATCTTAGAGGATAACAACATAATCCAGAAAAATATCTTATAGGATATTTAAATGACGACACATTATTTTAAATTTATGAAAACTTAGGCTTATCCTTATATAAATTTGTAGAAATATCCTCAGAAATATCCATAGGGGTATCACTAATGTTTTCTTCTCCTAGTTTTCAAAGAATGACTAAACCTTCCTTTGATAACAACTATAATCTCTCAGACATATAAATCATGGATATTACATCATTTTAGATGAATATTTAAGATATTAAAAAAATATATCCCCAATGACTGTAATATTTTTGTGTATTTGGAAGCTTTTATCCCATTATTCTAGTTTAGTGAAAGAACTTTAACTTCACCTATAAATATCTTCCCCGTTAGTTCAGAAACTTAAAGTGGTTCATCATAACACAAGGAAATGAAAAATAAGAAAGAAGTGAGATCAAATTATATATAAGGGAAAACAAGAAGATATTTAAGGATTATCATGAGCATATGGGTATGCGAACCTGATATTATCATTACAATATCATACCCTTCATATCAAATATAGTAATAAATATTCATGTCATAACGATTGGAAGTTCATAAGAAATGAATCATAAGGTAATTGAGAGCATAAGCCATGAAATCATAACATATGAATAAGGCACAAAATCATATAATACATTTAAAATTATTTCCATAGATGACATAAGTTTCTTCCAAGATAATCATATTGGATAAAGTCTATTTCTAAACAGAGTTCAAATTCTGTTCTAGCCCTATATCACTAAACCAGGTTCACATCCAATTCCATCCCTGCATTAATGAAACATGTTCACTTCTCATTTTATCCCTATATTATAATGTTGGGTTTACTTCCCATTATAGTATTATATTAGTAAACTGAGTTCACTCCCCATTCCTTCCCTATATTACTAATCCATGTTCAATTCCTGTTCCTCACCGGTATTACTTAACTGAGTTCGCTCCTCATTATATCCTTATATTACTGACTAATATTTTCTTCTTCTTCCAAACCTATATTATTTAACTAATTTATCTTCCTATTCTAACCCTATATTACTATGTTCAGTTATATACTTGTTACATCCCTTTCATACTGAACTGAGTTCACTCCACGTTTTAACACTGTCACACTGAACTGAGTTCACTCTTCATTGCAATCCTTACATATTGAATGAAGTTCACTCCTCATTCCAACCCTTTTATACTGAACCAAGTTCACCCTTCATTCCAACCCTATAATTATCATGATATATAAATTTTTACCCAATTCATTAGAGGTAGATATATTTCCCATCCATGAAATAATGAAATCTCACCAACATGTTCAATAAGATAATAAAAAATTCAGCATATCATAACCCATAAAATACATGAGTCTATTTAACATCATATAATAAACCCTGAAAAGAAAAGTGTATCAAAATAATTTCACCATATCATATCCTATAGAAAATATATTGGTTTCATAATAATTTCATCATATAATAACCAATGAAAAGAAGCTTGTTCTATAAGCATTTTTTTCATTGTAAAACCCATTGAAGAGAAATGGGTCTCACAGATAACATTTCTTCTTAAACATAAACCAATAAAAGAAATAATATGAATTTATTAATTTTATCATATTCCTAATAAAGAATAATATATATAAAATTATTTCACTTCATATTTAGAATGATTTTGAAAGATCATGTGGAGCATTGTTACGAAAAATAAATGTTATTTAAAAATTAATTTTTAAGGAATAAAACTTCTTCAAAATAATTTCATTAGAAAAAACCTTGAAAAACAATAAAACAATATTTAAATTAATTTAAAATATTTCATTATAAAATCAACAATTCCACAAGGAAAAAGTCTCTTTAAATTATAATGAATTTTGAAAAAACCATTTCCCTTGGAAACAACGTTGAAAACATATAAAGAAAGCTTTGAAAAAAACATATTCACTATAACACACATATTTTTTAATCCCTTTATTTGAAAATGATTATAATATATTATTTCAAAATATTTTTGATAATATTTATATAAAACATGGTTTGTGAATTAAACTGGTTTCTGATCAGAGAGAGAAACTATGTTGGATTTTCTTAAAAAATTTATTAATAATAATAAGTAATATGAAATTAAAAAATGGAACCAATAAATGAAGATATCTGGAATAACTATAATTGAAGACAATTCATGAGGTATACTGATATGTGAATCTAAATATTTCATTAATGGGATCATAATCATAAACTATCAGGATAAAAGATGACATTGTATCAATAAACTCTTACCAAATTGGTAACTTTGAATCATAATCCCCATGAAATAATAATATTAATTTATGTTTAAAATATCATTAAGATATTTATATTCTTGATATAACATGTAAAATGTATCAATATACTCCTTGTAAAAGAACATGGTTCATAACATAACATGTGTCTGAACGAAGGAAAATTGAGACAAAACTACCATACTGATTTTGTAAATTTTAAACCAAAAACCACATAAAATAATGATCATAAAATGTACATATAAATAAAAATAAATTATATTATAACAATCATATAATAAATTAATTATAATTATATAAACCACTAAAATAAATGAGTGGTAAATTATGCATAAGTCTTGTAGAAAGAAATATGAGACTAGATATCCCTTTACCACATTAGTAAACATTGAATCATGATCATCAGGAAAGAATAAAATTAATTGAAAAATATAATATAATTAACTAAATAAATTAATTATTTAAAATTTCATAGGGTATTATTTATACCACCTTAATAATTGAATTTAGTTGTACATGTTAAAACCTTTTATATAATAAATATTAATTTATTATAAAACTACTAAACAAACATGTTATTATATATAGTACCATATATGTTTTTATTTACGATTTTATGTTATGCATTTATCAATAATTCCATGTTAATATTACACTTCAGATAATATTTGCATTGTTTTTCGTAAATGTTTTGACTTGGTATTCTGGATCCTTTTATATAAATAATTATTTAATAATTTAATAAATGTAAAAAAATGTTTAAAATATCATATATATTCATTATATACATATTTTTAATAATCTAAAAAATATATAAATGTGAAGTGGAATACATCATTCATATGGACGATATGCTATATGTAGGCATTAACGTTGTTTGTGTTTATTATTGTATTGAAAAAATAAAAATAAATGAAATATATGTATATATATTTTAACAATATAGTAGAATTATTATTTCATATATATCAAATATATTTACTAAACACAACCATAATTAATTTCATATAAATTGTAAACAAATTACATTCCTTTGAGGAGATGGAAGTCCACACATATTCGAATTAAGTAATCATATTTAAAGAAATCTAAATCATAAAGATTTGTTTTATATAATTATTTAAAAAGAATTAATATATAATAAATTTCATATATATCATATAAAAATAGATTTTGCATTATCATTTCCATCCTTGAAATGTGGGAATGAAATAATGAACGACATCAGTTTGTGAGGTGATAGTCCTCCATACACACGAACTATGATTGTTTGCACAAGATATCAAAAGAACTCAAAATTGTGTTTTAAAAAATAAAAAATTAATGTTTCATGTAGAAAATTTCTGTATATTTGTTGTGTGAAGCATAATATTGACATTAAGTTTCATACAAATCAAAAATAACTTGGTTCCCTTTATATAAAAAAATCTATATTCATTGTTGTGTGAAATGAAAATTATCAAATAGTTTAAATTAATTAGGAAAAAATATTTCACAAAATATTGGGGTGTATCAAACACATAAAACTACTATAACCTCATATATTAACCATTTTATGTTGTCTCATGGACAATAATTCCAAAATATCAAGCATTTTTAAAGGTGTTTGACAATTCCAGAACCTACTATAAAAACTGTACCATAACCCACCCTACCAATATTACATGCCATAACTTCTATTTCTGTAATAACTTTTTGACTCATTGGAATTCCTTTTTTCATCTTTATAATCTATATTCAATCAGTTATTTAAATATTTATTTCCTATTAATTAATATACATTCACATGATTTCCCTTTTTTATTTCCCATTATGTGGGATATGAAATTGTAAAAATAATGATTTTAATTGATAATTGTATGATGTGGTAATTCTTTATAAATATGTGATATTTTGGGAACACTTTTTACTATGTACTTAATGAATTTGAATTTATATGTTATGATTTGTGATCATAAATGGTCATATTTTTTTTTTGTCAAGAACATACATATTTTAATGATTTAATTTTTTTTATTACGATTTTAATGAATTTTATGTTATATTGTAGTCAACATTTTTATATAAAATTAATAAAATTAGTAGCCTTGTAGTAACCCTGACTACCAAATTCATGTTTAATGAACAAAAAATGTGAGGATATTCAATAAAACATAATTTTAACATGATTATATAGATGTTTCCATATGTTGAACTCCAGATGACCACATGTACAATAAACTGTCTGGGTGTCAAATAAGAAAATATTATCCAAGGAATGAAGTGACAGAGCTTTGATGTTCTTGGGACCACACATCTATTGAACCTACCAAACATTTAAATAAAACATACTACACAAATAATTCAACCAACCACATGACCAATCATGTTACCATGCAACAGGTGAGTATAATTTCTCTATGTATTGAACTTGTAGTGCGTAGTGTTGTAGTGACCACATGAATAAATGAATAAACTGCAAGAATTGAACTGTCTTAACGGTGTAGAGAATACGCCACATGAATTCATAAATTTACCATGGGAGGTCATGATGACTACATGAGAACAAATTAAGTTACCATGAAAAATAATGGAACCTAATTCATGAATAAAAAAACCTACTTTGTGAAGAAATAAACAATACAAATAAAATGAACATAAAATACCAACTGAGTTTTAATATTGACTGTGCTTAATGTGAATAAATCCTACCATCTCTAACATCCATATTTGAGTATTTTCAAATGTACAATGGCTAATTTTTTTGGATTATTAATGGAATAGTGTATGAAATTAAGACTGAAATGAATATCCAATAATGTATAGTTTAGAGAAAATGAAGCATTATAAATAAGATCCATTCGTAGAAAGGATAATAGAGATACAAATAAAAAATAAAAGATTATAAAAGTGTGCTTGAGAGACATACTTATACACCAAGGATATATATTAAACCTTCTATAAATCTTTGATTCCTAGACTTCTCTATGGAAACTCATTTGAGCCATTTCAAAGACCAATTCAAATAAATTTGAACAACCTATGATAATTAGATAAAGCCGCACCAAATATTTTCACTTTCTATTATTTTCTATTTATTTTATAGATTACATTTCAAGATTTGATTAGTATAATATTTTTGTTATTTATCAAAGACACATATATTGTTTTAGAGAATGTTGACAACACACTCTCTATCATTATTTTACATTTGATTTCCTATGTAGAACTATTGAAAAGACTATGTGTAGCCAAGAACACTAGAGTAAAATTGTTTTTCTTATAAAAAATAGATCTCAGTTTTGAATTAGTTTATTTAATAATAAACTGTTTACCTATAGGTTTTTTAATAGCAGATACGACTTGGTCTCAATATGATATTTCACCACATGTTTTAATTATACTTTTTTTCTAGTTTTATTTATTCTATTTAAAAAAATATATTTTTAGTTTTCAAAACACTAATAAAACATTTCTTTGATAGTTGACATTAATTTTGGTTTTATATATTGTTTTTGATATAGGTAAAGATGTTTAAAATGTTAAACAAGTTTTAAACATGTTTTAAAAAGTTGTGATATTACTTGTAAAAGTATGTTCCTTCCCAGTCCATTATATTTCTATTATTGAGTGTTGGAGTTGATCAGATGAGTCTCAGAGGATGGATGAAAAAGTTTTTTTGCTAATGGATTGAATTTGGGAGATTTCAAGACTTATAAAAATTTAAATAATGTGAAAGAGGGTTTCAAATCATGAAAGGATACATGTAATCAAATTTTGTTTCTCGATGTTTAATTTATTAGGTTTTAAAAATAAATAATAAAATTAAGAGGTGGCAAATATTTCATTGAAAACCAATGCTCGAGGATTATACAACATGAAAGAGGATTTCAAATCATGTAATCCCCCGATATGGTTCAGATTCAAAATTAATTTTGGGAGAACTCTCATTCATTCACCTATGGTTTCTTCTTCCTCTAATTTTTGAGTCCCCTATGTGCCCTTAGGTGTCCTTCAAGTCCTTTTACCTCCCTATTTGACATGTTGATATGGGTGGTTATTTTGGTGATCCATCTCTGATCTATGGTGTGTTATTCTATCCCTCTCCTCCATTTTCATGTTTTGTAATACTAGGTATCCTCAATAGTGGTGATTTATTGGTTTGGGTTATATTTGGATTGTATTTTTGACCACCCTTTGTTGAAGTGTATGTTAATCTTCATGTTTCTTATGCAACGATGGTTTCCAAGTAGTTTCTTCTTCATCCTGTGGTGCGCATCGAGTCGATAAAATTCTTTGAGGTAGGGATTACTCGTATCTCACTATTTGTGTATCATTTAGAAGGCGTTTTATTATATTATATATGGATTATGTATTTGGTGGATATAATAGAAGAAAAATAACTGGTTAAATATAAATTTAACATTCAAGGGGTATGCTTTGCATGTTTTTACATCCTTGATATCATTTTGATATTATGGATTAAACATTCTTGATGCCTCACTATTTTTTTTTGTAAATGGTGGATTTGTTTTAACTAGATAACTATGTTGTGACTGTTTTGATTATTTTTATATCACCCAAAAAAGAAATTGCTTAATTACTTATACTTGTCTATTGAAATGGTTTCCCCTAGGATTTTTTTTGTGTGATAACACCACTAAAATGAAGTGCAAGGTAATAAAAACCCTTTATAAATTTGTAAAAATGTATCCTGATGTGTTGTGATGTGTGGTCATTCTTGTGGGATGGCGGTGTGTGGTTCAAATTGGTTTTGGGGTTGATAATTTTTGGGATGTTCTTTTGGGGTGGAAAGGTGATCATTGAGGGTCATGGTTTTGGTGCGATGAGGTGACAAAGATAGTGATATTTTTGTAATAACTGGTTAACTTATGCTAGTTTACCGAGTAGTGATGGAATGAATAAATAATTTTTAAATAATGCTTCAAATGGAATGGGTTAGTTGTTTAATGGTATAAAAATTTTTTAATTGAAAATTTAATGATGGGTTGTGTGATTAAATGTTATTAATGATAAAAAATTAAATTAATGAGAGTTAAATAAAGAGAAATTTTGAATACGCATTAGATTATCAGGACACTTCTTCTTGTTAATGACTATTGGAAAATGTAAGTAGTGTAATTAGAGGTGGAAAAAATGGGGATAGTGTTAAGTTAGTTTTATGTTTTATAACCCATAGGTTGGGACTAAGTGTTTGATGATATATATATTCTTTTAAATTCTTTTGAATTATTTATTCACCCCATGAATGTTGAGAAATATGTGTTAAACACATGCATTGTCACACATGGGGTGTCTTTCCCAACATCCTGGTGGGAGGATGGATGGATGGACACCTACTCTTCCCTACTCCCTCTTCCAGATGATGTAGGTATTTAGAATTCTATGATGTCTAGTTGATCGTTAGAAAATTATATGATGAGATATGGTATCCCAGGTGTCTTTAGGATGAGTTGTTATGTGGTGTCGTAGGTGTATTTGGGATGAGTTATTATGTGATGTACCAAGTATCTTAGGGATGAGTTTTGATGAGGTATCTCAAGTGTCTTTAGGATGAGATTTGATGTGATGTGAGACCCATGTGTGTGCGAGATGGATGTGTTATGAGGCCTAGGTGTGTGTAGGTTAGATGTGTTATGGTATGTTCAGAAGGTATAAGAAAACCAAGAGGTCTTCCATTAGGGAGTGAGAGTGGATAATCACTTGGAAAGTTATGCAAGGTACCCTATAATTGATGTTATTAACTTTATATTATATTACATGGCATGCGTTACTTGTTGAGTGTGCCTTGATGATGTTGGGATGGTTAGTATACATTTACATGTGTTGTTTAGTTTTTCTATTTTCTCATAGGTTCATTAGTATGTTTCTTTCACATGTGAATGAGGGTCTTGGGGTTTTTCTATTGAGTATACTTTTATTCTAAGAATATGTTTATAAATTGTTTTTAGGCTTCCAAGAGGATCTCACAAACCGTGTGGGGCATTACTATCTTAGATGTCTGATAGTTGTTGTGTCACTTCTTTAACATTATTTTCGATATTTTCTTTGGAGACTTTTTTTATTAGTTCTATTTATACATTAATATGGGATGGTTTAGGATTATGTTTTATATTATGTGTTGTATTTGTTTGATGTTGATTCATTCTATCACATAATGTGATTTATATTATAAAGGGTAATACCTCCTATATTATGAGATTTGTACAACCATGGTGCTTGTCACCAACCTGGTACCTGCAGAAGGTGAGACTCAACGGTCATTATCCCTCTCCCCTCATTGTGGTATCATTAGTGGGAGGTGTTCATTTAAGAGTGGTATCTACGGTGATGGTCAAGAGATAGAATGATGTTTGGTGTTAGGCACAATATGGGTTTCATGGGTTGATATAGGAATAGTTCTAGTTGACCTTGGTTTTTGGCGTAAGTTAGGAAGACCAAATAGGATAACGAATTTTAGGGCCCCCATTTATCCAATGCACTATATATGAGCCTAATTAATATCCAAGTAAGATGGACATTATAGTAGGGTAGAGTCCTAGGAGAGATACATGTATCTTAATGACTTAAGTTCTTGTGTTATTTGGGTTTTCTATGGAATGATTGAATGGATAAAAAATAAATTAAATGAATTAAAATAAATTTTAGTAAAATTCCACACCACCAAGATTAAGAAGTTCTTTTTTTCCTTTCAATTGTGGATCTTGGTCTTTATTCTCATGTAGCTCAGGAATTGGAGGTTTTGAAGGCCAACCTAGTTTAATGTTTCAGGGTTTATCTAGATGAAGAGGATGATTAGTGGAAGAGGGGATTGTGTGCATTCTAGTGGCATGACTTGGGGACGTGATAGGGTTGTCTTTCAGACATGGATACAAAAATATGGATGTGGAACATTGATATTTCTTTCAATATGATCAAGGAACTTATGGAGTACTGGGTCCCTTTAGCAATTTATCATATGCGATGAGTAGTGTGTTAGTGGTGGACATAGTTTCTGGGATAGCAGAATGAGGAAAAACTTTTGTGGGTCGACATCTAGAAGGAGTTTCATGTAGATTCCCATTCATTGACCATGTTGTTAGTAAAGAGGAAGAATTTTATTTCTCTTCAATTTATGAGATTTTCAGTGAAATAGATTGGAATCATGTTCATGCACCATTGAGGTTTCGACCGACTCGGATTCAACCTTAGTATCTTTTTCTGGACTTCTTATTCCAATGGTTTCTATGATTTTCCTTGGAGTTTCACACTAGTGTGTTTATGTTATGGGGTTTGTGGCTATCTCCAGATCAAAGGCCTAATGGTTCCACAAGATTAGTTTTATGGTGGTGGACATGTTCAGTGTCAGCCTCAGGAGATGTTGCTAGGGATTCCATTTCAGCAGCTGGGGAAAAAGAATTTTTCTCCACTGAGGGGAGAAGGAGAAGGTAAAGGCTGACATTGGGATGTTACTTGTGATCAGGGCCAAAAATCAAGTGCATACATGGAGGATGTCATTAGCAGAGAGTCATAAGATCTTGGCATGATTATTTTCACAAATTTAGGGTAGTTGTTCCAGACGGGCTAATGATCATCAGAGGTACAATCAGTTTTTTAATACCCTTGTTTTTACATTCTATGATTCACTACATTGGAAATAATTTTTTTCACCTTCTTTAACCCAAGATCTGGGACTAGATGTATATAGGAATCACATACACATAGTGTTGAATATAAATGATAGATACCATTCTATATAGTCTGATATGATTCGAGAGTGTAGAATGGTGATAGGGAAACATTAGTCCCCTGGAGATATTTTCTTGCTATATATGTTACCATATGATTTCATCCTCACCATCGAATTTTGGTATTATTTACATGTTGTTATCGAATACATCTAGAAGAGATTTGTGTTTTAGGATGTGGATGGCTAGTGTGTGGTATTCATTGGCAGGTAGAGTTTTCAGGTGGGCACTAAACATGTTGAGGCCCTACTTTCCATGTTGGATGAGTTGTTGGTTGAATCAGTGGATTCTATGACAACTAAGGTTCCCAGGATTATTAAGAAGTTCCTAGATGTTATCCATGAGGAGGTTGAGAAACTACCCCCTAACATGATGTTGAGTTCATGATATAATTACAACCTTCTACTTCTCCAATTTAGATGGATCCTATTGGATATAACCTTTTGAGTTGTGTGAGTTGAGGTTTTAGATATTTGATCTAATTAATAGGGGTTTTATCAGGACTAGTTTGTCAATGAGGGTGCTATGGTGTTGTTCTCCAAAAATTATGATTGTATTATACGTTTTTTTATAAACTAACAGAGGTTAAATCAGGTGAGAGTTAAAATATGTTAACCACTTCTAAGGATAGATGATCTTTTAGACTAGCTAAGAGGGGTGAGATTGTTTTCTAATATCAATCTGTGGACTAGATATCACAAGATGAGGTTTAGTTAGGGAATTATATTGAACACTACCTTCAGATGAAGGTATTGGAACTTCAAGATTTTAGTCATACCATTATGTGTTATAAACATACCAATCATGTTCATGGGGATTATTAACTCTGTGTTTTGTGAGTTCCTGGATTAGTTCATCATTGTATTCATTGATGATATCTAAATCTACTCGATGTTGAAAGAGGAGAATGTTGAGCATCTCCGAGTTGTATTTCACTTTCTTCAACACCACTAGATATATGGAAATATGTCTAAGTGTAATTTCTATACATGAAAGGTTCATTTTCATGGCCATGTGGTGTCTCATCATGGTGTGGATATAGATCCATCAATGGTTTATGTACTTGTTTCATGGGAATCACCCAAGAACATGGCCTAGGATCACATTTTCCTTGTTCGTGTAGAAAATTATCAATGGTTTGTGCCTAATTTATCATGAGTTTCATCCCCATTGACCACCTGGACTAGGAAATACCATGCATTTCTGTTGAGATAGTTTTGATATTATGTTTTCAGTTACATTAAGGGGAAGCGAGTTAGTGCTCCATTACTATAATTTGATGAGTAAAGAGTGATGTTTGATGTGTTTTTCTGAAAATTACCTTCTACAATGGGGTGAATCTTGATGAAGTAAAGGGTAGTGATCTCTTATGGGTCTAGTAAGTTATGTCTCCATGATCATAACTATTCCACCCATGATTTGGATTTAACATTAGTTGTGATTGTGATGATGTTTTGGTGGCATTACCTCATTGGGAGTAGTTTTTGGTCTTTATAGATCCCAATAGATTGAGGTATGTCTTTTACTACTATGATTTTAACTATTAAAAATATAGGGGGATGAATTTTATTCAGGATTATGATTTTGAGATCTCTTTAACCTTAGGAATGGGGAATGATGTGGCTGACTATTTGAGAAGGAAGTTGTGGATGGGTGATTTTCAGGATTCTGGGGATGCATAAAGAGAACCAAAGGAGGTGGTAGACATGTACATATATTCAATGGGGGGATGGTGATAGAGGATGTTTTTAGAAGATATTTCATTTATAATTTATTTATAAAGTGGAGGATTCTCAATGAGGAGAATTATAGGAAAAGGTGTTTCATGATCATGTTCGCCTTGGTGATGCTATGGAGGGATGGTTGATGGATAGTCAAAAACAATTTTGTTCTGTGGAAGTCTGTTCATTCCATAAGTGATGTGAAATTTAGTCCTTCATGAGTTTAATATATCACATTTAGTGGCACACCTATGAATTTATATGAAGTATCATGGCTTGAGGGTGTATTTGTTTTGGCCCATGATGAAATGGGTAATGGAAGAGTTTATTGAAAGGTTCTTAGTTTCCAATTAAGTAATTCCTGAGCATCATTCTCTTGGTGGTTTGTTTTAGACTTTCGATGTTCTTTGGTGAGAATGAGATGAAATATCGATTTATTTCATCAAACGGTTACCAAATTCTCATTAAGGTTGTGATTATCTCTGGGTGATCATGGATTGGTTGAAGAAATCAACCCACTTCTTAGATATCAATGAGTCAGGTGTAGTGGGTTCATTGGCTGATAGTTATGTGGATGAGGTGGTGTGGTTTTAGGGAGATAAAAAGTCTATTGTCTTAGATCAGGATGTACAGGTTACCTTAGGACTCTGAAGGGTATTGCAATGAGATTTTGGAACTCAATTATGCCTCAACACTGCTTTACACCACCATATGGAAAGGAAGAAAAAACAGCCTAGCATAATATTTAAGGATATTTTGCAGGTGTATTTCTTGGAATTTGGTGGATATTGGGTATAACACCTATCTTTTGTAGACTTTTCCTCTTATAATAGCTACCACTCTTCCATTGGCATGACTCCAATTGAGACATTTTATGGAAAACCTTTTCATTCATCGTTGTGGTGGACAAAGGATGGGGACACAACTATTCTTTGTCATGATGTGGTGCGTAACATGATAGAGAATGTTTAGCTTAGTCATGAGAGGATGAAATCTACACAGGACTGGCATAATTATTATACTAATTGTAGGAGGATTCCCTTGGAGTTTGAGTATGAGGACCACGTTTTCTTGAAGGATACCCCTCAATATGGGATGTTGAGGTTTGTACGAGGGAGAAAGATTTAACCTAGGTTTGTTGGTGCCTTTTAGGTGTTGGGGTTAGTTTTTGAAGTGGTATACTGGTTTTCATTTCCACCATAGTTAGAGAGGATCCTGACATCTTCCACATCTCACTGCATCATTGATTTATTTACCATGAAACTCATGTCATTGAATGGGGATAATTGTATATCAAGTATGAAACAACATTTACTAAATGTCTAGTAGTGATCCATGATCGTCAGGAGAAGGCAATGCATAGAAAAACCATTTCTTATGTTTCTGTGCTATGTATACATGGTAGAAAAGTGGACAGTACTTGGGAATTAAAAACACAGATGTGTACCAAATACTTTATGTTTTTTTAGGTTTCTGTTTTCTCTATTTTTCTTTGTGATGTGATTTTTTAATCTTTTGTCATGAAATGTGATGTTTTCCATGGTTTTGGATTTGTGTGGTGTGATGTATGATAAATTATATAATTCTGAAAAAGTGAGGACCTGATTCCTAATCAATACACATTATCTATGTTGTGATTAAACCCATGTGGGTGAGTTAGTGTCACCCAGAGTTACTAGTATCATGACATGGGAGATGTAATCCCTAATTCATGTATTAGGATTATTTGGTTTGATTGTTTTTATGTTGTATTGTGGAATTTTGGTTGTGTGAGAAGACATAGTTTTTAGTTGTGGTTGCATGGTGATGATATTGTGTATGATTTTTATGGTCATTTTGGTTTCTCATACATGTCTACGGGTTGCAGTTAATGTATGATGAGTTCCTTGAGAGGTATCCCGCGGGGTGGTTGTTTAGACCTTTTTTCTTCTTCTATTTATCTTGGATTCATGAGGTAGATAATTATTTGAGATGTATATAATGTAATAGTTTATGCCTTATTAGTCTAATACTTGTCTAGATTAGAGTATTGGAGGTGTTCATAGGAGGCATATAGGAGGTTTAGATAAGTTTGGTTTCCAATTCCTCTAAGTAGAGAGATTTGAAAACATGTAAACATTTTGCCTAAGGTGGAAGAGGGTTTCACATAGTGAAAATTTACATGGTGTGAAATAGGGTTTTTTCATGTGTACTTTTCCATGGTTTATAAATAAATAATAAAATCAATATATGATGTGTTTTTAGTAGAAACTGATCCCTAGTTATTACATGACGTGAAAGTGAATTACATGACATGTAATCCATCCAATAGAGTAGAATTAAACTTATTTTCCACCAAATTATTATTTATTTGAATGTGGTTAATTATTACTCTCATTTTGGGTGAACCCTAGGTGCCCCAAGGTGTCTTTAAAGCCACATTTCCTCATTCTTTGTTCTGTTTATCCTGGCGGTTGATCATTAGCGATCCGTCTTTTATCTATGGTGAGTTCTCCCCTCATTCCCCTTAGTTTTATTTTTCTCCTCTCCATGGGATTTGTTGCGGTGGTGTTTCATTGTCTTGGGGTCTGGTTTGATCATTTTTTACCACCCTTTGGTGCATTATTGGTTGATCCACATGTTTCTTGTGAAATAATGGTTTTTAGGAAGTTTATTATTTTCCCTACGGTGCACAGCGAGTCAGAAATATTCTGTGAGACATGGATTCCCCTATTTCTCTTTAGTTGAATATTGGTAAAAATGGATCTTGATGTGTTGTAATGCATGGTACTTAATGTGGGATGGCAGTGTGTATTTGCAATGGGTTTTGGGGATAATAGTTTGTGGGATATGATTTTAGGGGTGGTGAAGTGGCTATTGGGGTCTGCTCTTTTACAATGAAATGGTGATGAGGATATTGATCTGCTTGTGATATGTAGTTTCCATGTTACAGATTATCATGTAGTGATGGAATGAATAAATCATTTTTTAATAATTTTTGAAATGGAATGGGTTGGTTTGGTTAATGGGATGGAAATTTGGTAATGGAAACTTAAATGATGGGATGTATAATTAAAATTGGTTAATGATAAATGATGAATGGCAAGGGTGTTAAATTAGGAGGAAATATAAAGATATATTAAATTATTAGGACCATTCACCATTTAAAATGATAGTTTCGGATACTAATAAATTCATTTAGAGATTGTAGCAATGGTGAAAATTTTGTGAGTCATTTGTTTGTTTGAGAACCCATATATTTGGATTGAGGATTTGATACTATATATATTATTGTATATTATTTTTATTTCTAAACACACCCCACACACGTTGAGTGTTATGTACCGATCACCTATATAGTCACATGTTGGTTTTATTTCCAAACATCCTAGTGGGATGATGGATGCATGGACACCCACTCTTGCATTCTCCCTCTTCTAGGTGAGGTAGGTATTAAATAGGTTGTGATGGTTGGAAGTCCATTATAGAATTAAATGAAGATATGTGGTATCCCTCGTGTCTTCTATTGAGTCATGATGTCATTTCATTGGTATCTAAAGGATCAGGTCTGATGTGTTGTCCCTAGTGTCATTAGGAAGGGTTGTAATGTGTTATCCCAGGTGTCGTACGAATGAGAAGTGATGTGTTGTAAGTACCATGTTTGTGTTAGCGGGGTGTGTTGTGGGGCCCAAGGTTGTGCAGGTGGGACGTGTTGTGAGAACAAGGTGTGTGAAGGTGATATGTGTTGTGAGGCCTAGCTGTGTGTGGGAAAGATGTGTTGTGGTACGTTTGGAAGGGGTGGGAGTGCCATGAAAGTTTACATTGGGTTTCTGTGAGTGTCTAATTAGAGGGAAAGTGTTGGGGTACCTTATAATCAATGTGATATACATTATATTATATTACATGGATTATGTTATTTTTTGAGGGTGCCTTTGTGAGGTTTGGATAGTTAGTATACCTATATAGGTGTTCTTTAGTTCTGCATTTTTCAAATTGGTTCATTATTATTCCTATTTCACATGTGCATGAGGGAATTAGGTTTTTCCTAGTGAATATATCTGTATGCTCACCCTATATATATAAAAATGTTTTCAAGTCTCTTGGAGGATTTCCCTAACTGTACTAGACCTTACTATCTCAAATCCCTGACAGTTATTATGTCGCTACTTTATATTTAAATTTTGATATTTTATTTAGAGACTTTTATTGGTATTAGTTCAGTTTATACATTAATTTGGGATGGTTTGGGTTTATCTTTTATATTATATCTTGGAGTTTTCTTGGATGATTCATCATAACCCCTGATCTTATTTATATTATAAAGGGCAATTCTTATTATATTGTGAGATTTTTACACCCTTAGTACCGGTCTCCCACCTAGTGCCTACTAGAGTTAGGGCTCAGGGGGGTCATTACCTCTCTCCCCTCAATGCAGTATCCTTGGAGGTTGGGGGTCATGAAAGATCTTTTTCTAATCTTTTTTATTGATCAAATTATATACTTCTAATTTTCTAGTTAACATGAATGATTTTTTAAACTGAGTGGAATTAGATTTAAATGAATCAAAACATAAATTTAAAATAAAAACTAAATTCACCCTTCTTGATTTTTCCTCTATAACCTATTACAATAAAATATGGAAATTTCAACTCAATATCTATTTCCCCACAAAAATATTATACTTTAATTTAAAATACTGTTTAACTAAAATCATGTTTTCTTAATTAAATTCAAATCCCCATAAAAGAAATTTATACCATGATATAGTTTTAGTTGATTGGGTCCTAAAAACACATATTATTTTTATAATTTCAAAGATTTATTAATTTTATTTCTTTTAAATGACATAAAACATTGAATTTTGTATTGAATAAATTATGTTTTACTTTGATCATATCATAATATTTATTTTGATAAAATACCATTAGATATCGTGTTTCTAATTTTCATATCATGTTCTACAAGTTTTATGTGGAGTTACTAGAAAAAATAAGTCATTTGGGACATTAAAATATCTTTTAGACATATTTTTTACTATTCTCTTGTGACATTTTTATCAACATCCGCATAATTGTATTAAAATCCACTTTACCAGTTTGCAATTCACATTGTTGTTTTTACATACACATATTCAATTTTAGAGACTCAGTTTATTTCTATATTATATCCATATCAGGGGTTATAAGAATCCAAATTGGGGGAATCTATTTTGGTAAACAAAAGAATATTATTTACATTTCATTAGAGAAATAAACTTTTTAATTGATCACTATCATGTCTAAAATTAAGTTAAAAATCATTGTATATTTATATTATTATTTCAATAGTTTTCTAGAATTATTTATATTTTTTTTTATGATAAATATATTGATATATATTAATCTATTTTTGGTTATTGTTGGGTTTTTAGAAATATAATGAATTTTTATACATATAGTAAAACTAGTCCAAATTTTGACTCTTCTATATAATATTCATATTTTAGGAATGAAAATATGTAAGTCAATTTTTTATAGATTTAAATAATTCAAATACATGAGTCCCTTATATAGATTCAATTATATGGTTTGATACATAAATTTTTTTATATGATTTACCTACATGAATTCAGTTGTGTCGATTGGCCTACATGGGAAATTCTCTTACATAGAGAAAACAATCTATGTGAATTTGGTTACATCAATTTTCCTCAGTGGTCAATTCATATACATAGAAAAAAAACAATTTGAAAAACACATATTGAAAATTATATTATATGGTCCAGTGAAATTCTATAGGCTATTATAAAATCATAATTAACAGTCTATTTTATGTAATGTTAAATATTTTTATTTACTATATACTTTTATCAAATATTATAGATATTCTAATTAATTTATAAATTCATATTAATTATTTATAAAATATGTGAAGTGTTTTTCATTATTTTTAATAAGTTTTTATGAATATTAAAGTGTGTTATATTTTTATGCATGAAGCTTATAGAATGAAACACAAAAAATATTTTTTTTTATTATTTTGTGTAGTTTTTGATGATTTTATTATTTTAAAATTTATATTATATGATATAAAACTCATTTAAACTTCTTTTAAAATTTTTTATTCTGAGTTATTATGTATTTAAATTCTATGGATTTTTATTTCTTATTTTAAATTGAATGATTTGGAATTTAATATTTCAAATTCAAACATTGTACTTTCATGGTATATTTCAATAAAATATATTTATGGAATTATTTTAAACTAACCATTTGAATTGTTTATAATTTATTTGAATTGGAATTAATTATTTTTAATTTTGATCATGAGTTTAGAGATTACCATACAATTATTATGTCTCCCTTTCCACTTTCTCTCTATTTGGTAATCTGTTTTTATCATTTTTGAATTATTAATTATATAAAATATCTGAGTTGTGTTGAGTTTATTTATTACTAAGGGAGTTCATTCAATTTTTTGAGAGATAACCAATGTGATACTTCTTCAATTTGATAATTTTCATTGTTAAGTGATAATAGTGTAAGGAGAGGCGTGGTGTTAATACATTGATGTTTTTCAAATTATTCCTATAATAAAAATATATAAATACTTCTTGATGATCTATAAAGGGATTAAAAAAGCTTAAATGAATTATTTTACTACCTTTATGAGACAACCAAGTTGATCAAACACCCAAGATCCAATACCTATGTTATATTCTTCGTTTATATATTTCATTCTAATTTTTTGTGTTTGTAAAAGTTTATAACATCTCTAACATGATTTAAATTTTTTTGTTTGTGAATTTATATAAAAAATAATTCTCTCTATTTGTGTTTTGACTTCAGGATTATATATTTTGGACCTCTAGGGTTGTGTCTCACAAATTATAAAGTTTGGTCCCTTCAATATGTGACTCTAGGTATTTAAAGTGAGGGTTGTATTTGGGCTGTGACTCCCCATTCAAAAGTCAGGTGTCTTTTTGATATACATATACTAGAAAAAGATTTTTTAATTTGGTTATGTGTCCACCAAAAAAATTAATATTAGTGCATATTTATTATCTTTTTCAGTAGACATGTATAAGATTAGACCAGGTAAAAATTCAAATGAAGCACTATAAAAAATTCATTTCGTTATTTCTTTAATATCATAGTTAAAATTAACTCTATTAAGTGACAATGATTTTTAAAATGATAATAAAGTAATACTTATCTTTAATTTTCCTAATATGGTATATTCACCCCTCTAGATTGGTAGTCATCACCTTTTATTACCTAACAATTGGAATCAAAGGTTTTTCCTTTTGGAATTTATCCAATTTTTTTAGATTTTTGTATTTACTTTGTTATATGGTAGATTATTATTTTTGATAAACTATTCCTATACCTCATATTCTAAGGATAATGATTCTTAGATATTGTAGGAATAAACAAAAAAATGCATGTATGGATAAAGAGGTACATTAATTTTATGGAAACAATTATTGCTATTGGAAAACTAAAATGGAGGAATACCATAGAATATTAAGCAATGATTACTGGAAAATAATGGAAAACCATAACAAGATACTAGAAACTGACCAAAATAGTCTTAGAGGAATCAATGATGAAAAATATGTTTTAAATTCAAAAGATTTAAATTTTTTATATTGTTATATTAATAGACATATGTTAAGTAACGTGTCCTCATAAAAGAAAACTCCTCAATTATGGAATATTTCACAAGATACACATCTTGGATCAGTAAAGATGATTATAATCAATCTTATAATTCTTTTAGGGGACCAATATTTTAGGATAGGTGATGTTGGAAATAAAAACCAAATGTTCTTATAATTTACAAGTTTTTTTAATGGAATAAACTCTCTAGGATATGGTTTGTAGAACCCCATAGTTATTAAAAGAGTCATATGTAATACATACAAGAAGTGGGACAAAAAAGGTTGTGATCAATGAGAGTAATAATGTAAAATAATTCACATTGAATTAACTAAACAGATATATTTTTCAACATGATATTTATTTGAAGAATATTTTTAAATAAGAGACTTCCAAGAATAAATCTATTTTTTTTCAAATATCATATAAATGATTCTCATTACTCTTATGAATCCAAGGGATAGGTAAATATCAATGTATAACTTGAAAACATACGAATATTTAATTATAAATTGATTAAGAAAATGAAAAATTTCAATATGTGACCAAGTAAATATGGGAAAAATGATATAAAAAATAATCGTACCATATGTGGTTTAAATTTAACATATTATGAAGGTTTAAGGAAGGGACTAACCAAAACTGACTTTCCAAATATGAATAACGAGGGGAAAAATAAATAATAAAATATATAATTTAAATGATATTTTCATGTTGGATGACGTTTAACTAAAGAATAAAATATAAGTGATGAATCTATAAGTGATAATTAATTAACCAACCCATTCTTATATAAAAATTCGGTTAGTAATTATTCTGATTCTAATCATTATTCTAATAATGAGGGTTATATATTTTATGAGTTTTATTATTAAAATGAATAATTTAGAAAAAATATTTGGGGAGTTAAAATGTTTTATAAAAAAATTAATGAAGAAAATAAGAATATTATCATATATATATATATAATATAAATAAAAAGAATCATCATCATAATTAAAAATAAGATATTATGTAAAATTTTCTAATGGTAATATCTATGATAAATATTAATCTATTTATAAGAAAAATGATAATTATTGAATGGAATTTGTTAACTTAAAAATGATGATATAAAATTTTTGAAGGTAAAGAAAAATATGAAAAATGTAAATTATGATGAAACAAAATAATGAAAAAACTAGTTTTGTTTTTGATCTTTAGATTCAATTGTTCTACATGACTACTTTAGTTTAAAAATTTAGTATATTTTTTTATATTTAATTCAAAAAATGATTTATGAAAGGATGATATTCAAAAGGATATTATTTTTGATAACCTCAATCTCTTTATTATACCAATAATTTTATTACAAAGAATTTATCTCATGTAGTACATTATAGAATATATTTCAAATCTATTTGGGTAACTAATATTTATCTAGTTAATCCAATTGGACCCAAATTATTATGTGTACCAACAATTTGATGTAATATAATTTTTTAATGAAAATTCCTTAGATGTATCAAGAACGACACATTGTACATGCAAATTGGCTATTCTCTGCACATGAATATTGAAATATCAAATTTATTATCATATAAGAAATGTGATGGATTATGTTTTATTTTTAGAGATAACATTTATAGAAAGTTTAAATTACTAAGAGAAGTAGTTATTTTTAATGTTGTTTTAATTTTTAATGTATTATATGTTGAAGGTTTGAAACATGACATAATTAGTATTTCCAAAATATATGTTGATTTAATATATGTCAAATTTTAAGATAATAATTGTTTACTTTTTAGAAATTAAATTTTTCTGATAATTTAAATTATAATATATATTCCTATAATTTGTTTAATATATCTAATATAAATTTTACCTATATTAGTTCTACATAATTTTATGATTTTTTCTAGCATATAAGGATTATACATACTAATTTCTTAAAGATACATAAATGATACAATAATGGACATGTTCTAAATATACCCAAGTTATAGATAATAAAGTAATTTGTTTTTGATTTATTCTTAAAAGGTAAACGAAAAAAAGCATAATTCAAAAATATGAACAATTTTTCTACTTCTAGTCCTCGTATATTATTACATAGTTATTTATTTGTAATCATGAAAAATACAGGTTTATGAATCAAAAATATGTTTTTTTGATGATTTTAGTATATTTTTTTGGGCTTTTTCTAAATCTCATACCATGTCTCATTAGGATAATTTATTTATTTTATTAATATATTTCAAAATAAAAATGGTTTTTTAAATTTTTATATTAATTTTTCTATTGGAGGAGAGTTTATAAATCTTAAATTTTAAAAAATTGGTGAGGAAAATGGTTATGACCAATATTTTTCTACTCTTTGAACATTATAATAAAATGGCTCTAAAGAATGGGAAAATATATTTATTCAAGGTATTTCTCGATCTATGATGAATGAATATAAATTATTAAAATATTTTGTCACTTAATATTTTAATAATTATTACTCTATTTTTATTAGAGTTTGTGTTAGACCAAATTTTTTATCAAAACCCCATATAAATTGTTTAATGATATAAAATGAAAGTATGGTTAGTTTAATGTTTTTGGAAGTAAATTTTTCTTGATTATGAACGATAATTTATAAAAGTTTTATGCTAAAAGTGTTGTAGGTATCAATCTTGGTTATTCTTTTAATAGTATATCTTAGAGAACTTATAATAAATAAACCATTAATATTAATGAATATGTGTAAATATTGATTGATGAAGCTTATGATGTTCAAAAATACATTTATGAAAATATTGAATATGATTTTATAGAATTCAATGTTGGTCATAAAAATATCTTGATAATTTATGTACTTAGGGTAGAAATTGTTTTCTCAATATGATCAAGATCATGGTGGATTCATAAATATCACCCTATAGAAAATATAACTGGTAATGTGGGTTCTGTTATGAAAAAAAATCCACATTAATCTTCATTACCGACATTTCTATTATTTTTATATTATTATTACTAATGATGGAAATGTATTACATGATCTTAATTAGATTACTTCTTTTCATGATAATCTTAATGAATTTGTTAGATATAATATTTGGTCTTTAGATAAATTTCGTGAGGATAAGTAGGTAATTGGAAATATATGGATATTTAGATATTTTTTGGATGATTTTGGAAAGGTTTTTAAAAAGATAACCAAATTTTTTCCCAATAACACTATTTATAAGAGGTTATATAATTTTAGGATTCTATTGAACTTATAGCCTCATTAGAGGCTCTTAGAATCATATTAGCTATTTATTCTTTTCATTGTTT
This sequence comes from Viscum album, assembly GCA_963277665.1. Lineage (NCBI taxonomy): Eukaryota > Viridiplantae > Streptophyta > Magnoliopsida > Santalales > Viscaceae > Viscum > Viscum album. Next base: position 177,537,838 of record OY728120.1, read on the forward strand.
TATTTTTATCAAATGTTTATTGAATGTTATTTATTAAATGGGTTTAAAAATAAATATTTCTATGGTCTCAAACAAGAACCCCAATCTTTGTAGTAAAATATATATTTCTTCTTATTGAATATTGTTTTCAAGAAAGGTATTGTTGATTCTAAAATAATTATTAAAAAATTTTCTAAAGATATTTTAATTGTGAAATTTTTTGTTTACAATATAGTTTTTGGTTTTTATATTGAATCACTTTATGTTGATTTTTCTACTTGGATTTCATATGAGTTTGAAATGATATTAATGGTATAATTTCCGTTCTTTCTTAGACTTCATATTTTTAAAATGAAATATGGGATATTTAATTATAAATAAATGTATAATAAATAGATTTTAAAATGGTTTGGCATATATTTTTGTAAACATATGAAATATAAAATGGGTAGTAGTTGAAAATTAATTGTTGATACATCTGGTAAATCTATTGAAATTAATGTTTATAGAGGCATGATTTGTATCCATCATTATTTTATGACATATACACAAGATATAATTTTTTATTTTTTTTCTCATTTTAAGTATTTCACTATTTTCCTAAAGTGATTCATATTAATTGTACGAAAATAATAATTTTATTAGTTTAAGGGACTATTAATTCTAGTTTTTTATTCTAAATATTTTTTTGATTTAATATCTTATTCACACTGTGATTTTTGGGGCTATAATATATATCGGAAAAGAAAATTGGGGTTGTGTCATTTTATTAGAAAAATATAATTTATTTTTATTCTAAGAATAAATTATAAGTTTCTATATCTTCTATATAAGATGAGTATATCCTTACATCTAGTTTTTATAATCAAATTTTATAGATTCAGGAAAAATTAAGTGAATTTGTTATTTATCATGATAAATTACCTATTTATTTGGATTAATTATTTGTAATTTCTATTTATATAAATCCTTTAAAACATTATCAAATTAATAATATAAAAGTAATATTTTATTCTATTAGATATCTTGTGAATAAGGAAATTTCATTTTTGGATTCAATCTCCCAAAAATAAAATTGAATATATATATATATATATACTAAGCCTTCAAACATTACTCTGTTTGAAAAAAATTAAATTTGAACATTTTATAAAAGAGATTAAAATTTACATTGATCTCACATAAATTTAAGGGGATTTTGAATGTATTTATTTATTGAAATTTTTAGATTTACATGAAATCTACCAAATATAGAATCTATTTTTAAGATTAATATCACTAATTTACTTTAAATATTTCTTATTATATAACTATTTTAAAACCTCTCATGTGACCTAGATAATGCTACATACTTTTTAATACTCTGTCTCACAAAAAATATTACTTCTTAAACAAATTATCCTTATTTTTCTCAAATAACTTTCAAAAAATCTTCTCACCACATTTAATTTTTATATTTAACAGTCGATGAATTTAATGATTCTCCATTATACATATTTTAATAAAATTTCATGTTGAATAATAATTTTTGTCAAAATTTATATTTATATTTATGTAATTACCTTACAGAATTTAATCCATTTTTATTTTAAGCAATATATTTTTGATAATTTCAAAAAGAACATGATGGTATTGAAATTATATATGGTCTCAGAATCATCCAAAATGGGTAGACTATTGTGTGGCTCCATAAACCACTTTATGTTTTCATAATTACCATGATATATTTATTTTATTTCCTTTATATGTATTTATAATTTTAATTATATATTTATTAAATAATATTAAACTATGATCAATAATATTATTAATTTTCTTAAAATATTAAAATATTTCATCTTTTTGAAAGGTATAACATGTTGTTTTGGTTTTATATTGTGTTCCTAGGATAAATATGTAATTTGGGACACTTAAGTATCATTCATACATGTTTTTTACTATTCTTGTATAGCCTTTTAATTAAAATCAAAACATCTATTTTGTAATACATATAGACATTATGAAATTCACATAGCCGTTTTGTGATCCATATAACATAATTTCTATAATTTTACTCCTCATTTATTTTGGCTATTTCATGGGATGAAAAATTACAAATTTTTTGTAGGAAATCCAATAATATGACATAGATTTCATTAGAAGAAATCAACATTATAATTGATTTTTATAAGGTTTGAAGATACATTCAAAATCACTATATCTGTTCATTATTTTTTTTATGAATTTTTCTTGAACTATTTTGAAATAATTTCTAGATTTTAAAATTATAAATATATTGTTGATTAATGTGAATCTTTTTTATTTTTAAATATAATGAAATTTTATAAGTAGAAGTCATCTCTTCCAAAATCCAATTATTCAATTTAGTATTTCTGTTTTCAAACTGAACTTAGATAATTTAATTTATTTATATATTTATGAAATTTTGAATATTAATCCCTTATATTGATTTAATTATCTGATTCATATATGTTAATTTTCATTTGTGATTTTCCTACTTGAATTAGGTTATGTCAATTTTTCTACACGATCAATTTACAAAAATTGGAAAAAATGCCAACATAAATTTGGTTATGTTGAATTTCCTACTTGAATTAGGTTTTGTTGATTTTCCACGATAGGCCCTGGAAGATGGTGAATAGGGTCAAGGTAAACTACAGGCGATGGAGGGTTATGACCTTAAGGCATTAGGGATGATTAAAGGTATAATTTGTGTCTTTTCCACCGTATTATCTGTTTTTATTGACACATGTTCCACTCATTCTTTTCATTCCATGTACCTTTTTTTAGACTCAGATATTCCATTTTAATAGTTGACTCGAACCTTACTCATACAGACTCCTATAGAAGGATATTTGACAATCACACATTTATCCCGATAGTGTGAATTTAACCTTGTTAGAAATAGTTTCAATTTGTATTTATTGTTAGTGGTGTCATGGACTTAAGACATCATTTTTATAATGGAATGGTTATCCATATTTCATTATAATATTGGATGTTTTAGGCACAGAGTCTGGTGTGTCCATATTGATGGGGCACAATTATCCATTTTCAGTGAAATTTAAAATCCAGTATTGTATGTTGGAATCCCACATAGTAGGGTGTATCCAATTAATCACAAGTATTTTATCCTTACCTTCAGTGTAGTGGATGATATGAGTCCTCAGTTTCCTATAGTGGTGGAGGAGTATGGTGAAATATTTATTGTGGATTTTCAAAGACAATCTCCACAGAGTGAGGTAGAATATTGCATTTATCTATTCTATAGTATGAAACTGATACCTACACACAAATATAATCTGGCTCCCATATAGATTTGAGAGTTGAGGGTACAATTGGAGGACTTGTAGAGTAAGGGCTTCGTGAGACTGAGTGTTTCCCCCTTGGAAGCCACAATTTTTTTTCCAAGAAGGGTGATGGGAGCTTTTGTTTATGTGTGGAATTCGAAATCCTAAACCAGATGACTGTGGTGAATAATTATCCACTACCATGGATCAATGATAAATTCTATCAGTTTAAATGGGCGAAATTTTTCTTGAAGATTGACCTCAGATCTAGATATCACAATAATCGTGTACAGGATGAGTATATTCCAAAGAATACATTTAGATGTCATTACATCCACTATAAGTACTTGTTGATTCTGTTTGTCATGATGAATTCCATAAAATTTTTCATGGGATCATGAATTTTATCTTGTACCCTACTTATACTAGTTCTTGGTGGTCTTCAGTGATGACTTCATAGTGTAATAAGTGTCTCAAGTGGAACACAAGAGACACTTGAGAATGGACCTATACAAAATCTTAGAGAACCATCATTATGAAAAACTCTCGAAGTGTCAATTCTTGATTTGGGATGACCATTTTCAAGGACACATAATTTCATAGGATGCAGTTGTAGAGGATCCAATGAATATTAATGTGGTTCACATGTGGGATCCACCCAAGAGTTTTACCGAGGTGTATATATTCCATGGTTTGGTGGGGTACTATCAGAGGTTCCTACAAATATTTTCTAGAGTGGAAGTATTCTTGATAACTTTGACATAAACGGGAAAACCTTTCATATGGATGGAGAAGTTCCATGAGTGTTTTCATCAATTGAGATATTGATATATGAGAGCTCTGATCTTGAGATTTCTAGAGGAGGGTGTAGAGTATATAGAGTTCTGCAATGCATCAGGAACTATGATTGGTTCTATCCTAATGTCGGGGAAATTAGTGATTGCCTATGGTTCATGCTAGTTGAGACCACAATAGCATAACTACGTGAACCATGACCTTGAGTTAGCCATGGTAGACTTCTCTTTAAAGATTCAGTGACACTACATGATGGGAGAATTATCTTTCATCTACTCAGACCGTAGGAGTCTCAAGTATATAATCTCTCAAAAGGATATAAACATGAGATAGTTGAGATGGTTAGAGTTACTCTAAGAATATGACTTTGAGATTGTCTATATTGCTGGGAAGGGGAATGTAGGGGGGGGGGGATTTTCACAACAATATATCTAGTTTATAGTTTCTAAATGATGAAACAAAGTAGTTGGCCTCATTACAAACATCGATTTTGGATGGGGATGGATCCACAAACCTCTAGTCAATGGTTGTTACCCCTAAACTGTTATAGTGATTCTGGAAGGAACAACATGGGGATACTGACTATGAGACATTATGTAGGGCATGCCCCTAATGGATATTCGAAAGGTGGGGAGAAATTCATTCTTTTCATATGGTGAAAAGTAGTACCAGTGGATTTTTGGGAGGAGGATTCGAAGGAGTTTCATACATCCCCTTTGGAGGTACAGATAGGCATGGAAATTATATACCATGACCTTTGATGTTAGTTTTTTTCTCTTGGGTTGAAAAAGGGAGTTGAACAGTTGGTTTCTTGCTGCCTCACTTGTCAGCAGTTAAAGGCTGAACACCAGGTTCTGGTGCATTTGACTCAACCCATTTAGGTTCCATAATTTAAGTGGGATATGATATGTATAAAATTTAATATATGTATACCATGTACCTCAAGGGGAAAATATTCCATCTGGGGGATCATTGATAAAGATCACAAAGTCGAACCACTTCCTAGCACTTTGGTAGCAGAGTTCAGTACTGATCTTGGGATTCCTCTACATGCAGGAGATTATCTAAGTCCATGGAGTTCCATAAAATATAGTCTTAGATTGTGATGATCTCTTTACACACCGATTTTGGAAGGGATTGAAATTGGTGTTTGGGACTCAGTTGTTCATGAGCACAACAATTCACCCATATAAAGATGGCCAGACAGAGCCGAAAATAGAGGTTCTAGAGGACAGGGTATGGGCATTAATGTTATATTTCATCCATATTTGGTAGGAACACCTTCCCTAGTAGAGTTTGTGTACAAAAATATTTACCATTTCACCATCGGTATTACACCATTTGAGGCCTTATATGGGTGACCCCTGTAGTTGACCACACTGCTAGATAGACCCAGGAGAGTCAGTAGTCATGATACCAGAGTCTATGTTGGTAACTAAAAATAATATACATATCATCCAAGAGTGGATGAATAATAAAAATATCCATAAGAAGTCTTATGCACATAGACAAAGGAGGCCTTCAGAGTTTAAGATAGGGGACCACGTGTTTCTTGAGGTCTCACCTAGATGCGGATTATAGAGATTTTGTCAGGGAGACAATATATCTCTAAGGGATATCAGAACATGCCTGATACTACAAAGATATGGTGTGGTGGTGTACCAATTGGCTCTACCTCCATTGTTAGAGTGGGTATAATACGTCTTCCACATATTTTATCTGAGTTGTTTAGTGCATGACCCATTGCACGTAATGGATGGGGGCGAGCTGGACATTAATGATGGGGAGACTTTTACTTAGTGCCTGGTGGAGATCAAGGATGGATTGGAGAGTATCCTTTATGTGAGGTCAATTCTTATGGTGTATGTCAGTTTCAAGTAGAAGAATATTATAGAGATCACTTGGGAGTGGGACTATTAAATTTGTTCTCTCTAACTTCATTTGTTTGAGTAGCCATTGTTTTGTATTTTCAAAAACATAAATCCCTAAGGTATGTATAATTTAATGAGTCATATTTTACCAATAATATTCATTGAAATTATTTGAAAAACCATCGAGACTAGGCACTGAGACGACGTGTGATTCTAAGGCCTTGTGTGCTCGGAACAGTTAATTGAAAATGTCAGCTTTTTAATAGCACGCGTGCACAAATTTCATAAAAAAGTGAAATATATTTTATAAAAGTGAATGAATACATAATCTAGGGGAACCACTGAGCTCAAAATAGAAGATTTACCATAGTAAAAACCTAACATTGGTGGGGTATGGTCATCTGAAGAAAGAGTTTCCAAGGACGTAACCATAAATAAAATAATAAAATAAAATCTCTTTATTTTAAAATTCTAATAAATCCATAACGGTGACTCAAATTTGATATCTGAGACCACATTTTAGTTCTTAATGTTGTGTTTTCCCTTGGTGAGGGAAAAAATCATCTAGTGCGGATCATTTGTGAAAAATAGTTTTTGGATGTTTTAATGAATAAAATAAAATATGAGATAATTTTATTTTAATGTTACATCAACATAGTAACATTGTTTTTTTAAATGAATAGGTAGGTAGGTAGGTACCCAAGGGAGGCTCATAAACTTGAAAATTTCCTACAAGATATGGATATAATTCTTAATGAACTCTCTAGCTATTGACAAAAAACACCAGAATGAGAAATCATTCTTGACAGATTGCCAATAACAATAAATTTTCTATAGAGAACGATTTGTATCCCAGGCAGGAAATTTGATTTATGATTTATTTTCCATATTTTTATATTCACAATAAATGTGGGTCAATCCATAAACTGATTGATATATAGTTTGATCACTGTCACAAGATGGCTTATTTTTGTAGTATTATCATGAGATTCATTTATCCTCCTCGCTTATCCTTCTAACGAGAACGAATGAAGGCTAACACGAAAAAAGGCCAAGGTTCATTCTTCATTAGTTCTTATTCTTTTTTTCCACCATTCCTGGTGGTATTCTCCATTGGAACCTCATGATCACCACTGGTGTTTCTAAGAGGCTACAATCATGATGGTTCCCCATATTAGAGGTAAGACAGAATTGAGATCGGATTAGTGTAGCACGAGACCCGAGGGTCACAAAGGAGTTTTCATTTAAATGATTGGAGAATTGCAGGAAAAGAAATGAACTATTTAAGGATGGAATATGGAGTCTAGAACACATAGGGAAAGGCCAGTTGTACACTGTAGTGTGTCACATCCAGTGACATTTGGGACATGGTTGACAGCTGCATGACGTAGAAGGGAGGTTGTGTGGACCAGCGGTTGTCACCACGGGTGACCACGTGGGTGGAATGACACAGAAAATGGTCGGTATAGTGGTCTAGGTTTGAAAGTAGGGAAGGGATAGATAGAGAAGGCTAGACCCAGTGGTTCAGGTTGACCTAGTGGACTGGGTCTAACCATGTGGGTGGGGTCGAACCCCCACGGGTCGGGGAAGATCAAGGTTAGACCCAGGCTGATGGACCCGACCGCTATTGACCACCACAATCGACTGTGAGATTTAGTCAATTGATCTTCCAAACGGTCGTGGAAGCAGGGGAAAATTCAATCACCATGGAAGCATAATACGGTGTGGGCTAGTTTACTATGGTGGTGGTCAACTATAGGGGATGTCTACTGTAGGGGAAGTCAACTACAGGGGCAGTCCACAACCTAGTGAACTCCTTCTGAAATATTCAAACATACATAACATTCAAACTCAATGTACGTACGAAGAGATACATACAGTGTTGGGACCCATACTATGAGAAAACATTTTCAAGATACCCTATGTGGGTTTTTATGAATGTGTTCATATGAAATAATTTCTTGACAAGTGATTTCTTTCAGAACGATAATGCTTCAAGCAATAATTTTTGTTTATGGAACTTACCTAGAGACGATGTGTCTTATAGATACTACTTTTCTTCTAGATATTGTGTGTCTTATGAAGAATGTGTGTCTTATATAGACAATGTATCTTATGGAGAATATGTTTCCCATCGATACTTTTTGTCTTATTTGGATTGGTTATATATGGATGTTATTGATATATTGTTTATAGACATATATCTATGGGGAGGTCACTATGTATTCCTTTGTGATATTCCACTATGGTATTCCTTTATGAAATTTATTTCTAAAATTCTTTGTGGTATTAATTGGTGGTATTACTTCATGGTATATTATTTGTGGTATTTATTCATAGTATTTCTTTTGTGGTTTTTCTTTTTGGTATTTTCTTTTTGGTATTTCCTTTGTTTCATTACTTTGTGGTTTCATGGTGTCCTACTGAGTATTGTTTTACTCACCCATGAATGGGATTTTTGCACACATGTAATGTCTTGGGGAGATGATCAAATCTTCTATGGTGTTCCAAGAAGACCAAGGCCGGGCGGTTCCTTGTGAGAGAATAAATGTCACGATGTCTTCTAATAACTTTTTAGATGATTGTCCCAGTACCTCTTACTTTACATGTTAGACTTGTGTCTACAAAATCTTTTCATTTGGTGGGATTTTTTTGGACATTTTTACATTATATTACTATTTATTTTTTACTCTAGTTGGGGGATATAGTATTTTCCATGCATTGCATACATAGTTAATTTACATTTAATCATTTGTGTCTTGGAAACGTGTGCGTGCGTATAGGTACTTCGTAAAATGCCACCCATTTGTGTGATATTCCTACTCTGTGGTAGTCAAAACCCCCTAGCCTATTAGAGACGAGCTTGGGGGAGTCACAGAATGGGCACCTTTGGGATGGGTAGTAACACTATTATCATTAAAAAATATCACTAAAGTAATATTTTGATGCCTACATCCAAGGAAATATACTGAAAAATCCAAAAGAATATCCTCTATTGTATGAATCATTTTTGATAACATTCCATAATATTATGGTTAAAATTTTGTAATAAAATTTAATTCAATATACAATGACCTCTAATTTTTTTCCATAAATTTTATGATTATATGGGATCACCATTAGATACAATAGATAAAGGGAAGAAATGTAATTTTGATATTTTTCTATGATAACATCTAAATTTTTTATCCAATAGTATTTTATCTATAATAGGTGTAAAATGTTTTTATTTAGTCAAATGATCAAAAATATCCCAAATAAAATTATAATTTTGATATATATTCGTTAATCTCAACACATAGATAATGGATATATTTTACCAATTCCATTCATGAACTGGAAAAGTCTGAAATAATTAATTAGGTCGTTTCCACACAACATTTACATATTGAAAAATAAAATAGTTCATTATAATATCAAAAATATCCTTCTTCAATACTTCCCATATATAACATTACTAATGTTATATATGTATTTTGGTGTTAATATGATTAATAAAAAAGGAATATATTTTAGAATCACTTAAAAACACTTCTACTATCTAGGATTCATTGAAAATAGAAAACCTCATTCCCGATTTAATTACATATTTGTTAAAAACATTAAACCTAAGAAAATTTCTATTTATGAATGAATCTACTATTTCCAGGAAACCATGATCTTCATTTTGAGTGACCTTAATTATTTATGAAAATAATTACGACACATATTCCAAATCCAAAAAAATAAGTTCTTGGAAACATGATTTTAAGGAAAACATTAATTAAATCCTAAACCAAATGACCACATTACAAAAGTAGCATAACTAATGATAATTTTTTATTTCAACTTAAGGAATTGGATACAATTTTTTCTTTACAGGTATGATAATTAATTATAGAATCATAATCCTTTTTTAATTTCAACCATATTCTCTACCACATGTTCAACTCATTTTGAGTGAATATATACTTTAATATTTTATAGTCAATATATATTTAACATTTTAACCCATATAGTCTACATCAGAATATTTTTTTAACTATTGTATCAAGTTCAAGATCATGTATGGGGAAATTATATTCATCTATTTACAATTTGTATGATTAATATACAATTACCCAATAATTTTATATCAATACACAACCAATTCCTTTCAAATAAGAATAATTATTTATAACAAACTCACCGTTTCAAGATAGAAAGGTCAATACTTAAGTATTAACCAATACTATTTTAAATTCCTTATAATTTTAATCTCATTCCTTAGTCTAAATGAATTTATTTCATTTTGAAGTTAAATTAGTTGGTGGGATTGATATCCAAGAAATGTTTGCAAAAAGCAATCAATATTATCCTTCTAATCTAATAAGACTTCTAATTTAAATTATATTTTCAAGTTGATAAACTCCTAAACTACATTAGTTTTAAAAAGATCAAATGGAATCCCATATTTTGAGAAAACTTGTCTAATAAAATAAATATTCTATAACAAAAAATCTCGTTTACTAAATTTTCTAGATATACTTTTTTCTTATGTTCTCTGTAGAATAATCCCTGGATTTCTTTCATGTTTATCATAACTTTTAGAATAAACTAAAATTTATTCAATCAAAAAATACAATTTATTTTCCATATAATATTGGGAAAATTTATTCCATGGATCCATAAATATAAAATTTGAATGGTTCAACCCATTTGGAAGAATAAAAACTCACTATGAACATATGTATAATGAAATGATGTATTCTGAATGTCTTCCACCTCCATGTTAAATTATGATATATAGAAATGAGATCGACCATTGAAAAACATTCTGATCCTTATAGATAAAAATACTAGTCATCTATATGAGGTAGTATAAATTTTTATCAATAGTAATGTTATTAAATTCTTCAAAATCAATAAAAAGTCTCTTTGAATAAACTATCATTTTAGAAGAAATAATATACCCCCAAGTTGATGTTCTATGATGAATAAAACCCCTTTTAATAAAGTCTTGTAACTTATTTTTAAATTAAAATAACATTTATCGTTCCATTAGACAATGGGATTTTGAAATTTTGTAACATTGATCACGATGTAAGAAATAATATCAACCTCAAAATTATAAATAACCTAATGAAAATCATCAAGGAATATAACCACATATTTATTTCTACTATCCCATCACTAATTTGAAAAAATTCATTGTTTTGGACATCATTGTAAAGACATAATTCATTATCATATTTAATCTATTTCAATTATTCATAATATGTAACATTTAGTGTGAATTATGCTTATATACTATTTCAAACCCATTACAAAATTGAATATAACTTCCTTAGCTCAACAATATATATTTTCTTGATTAACTCAATGTCAATACATAAATAGAATAATATCAATCAAAAATATGGGTAGGAAAACAATATTTTCAATTAAAATAATTCTATATATAATCATTGTAATATTACTCTAAAAAATTGATGACACAATACTTCACTTAAGAGTTTTTAGAAAATAGATTCTCTCTATTTTGTTAGGTTATATTTATATATTTACAATAAGTTCCTTAGAAATATAGGAATGTGTAGACCCTAAAAAAAATACTTTGGTATAATATGAGTGATAGAGTAAGGTATATGTATGCCCATGAAAATATTGAGGTACTCATAAAGGACATTTACACTCCCATCTACATATAGTCTTGCTGATTACCATCATTTATGATTTTTACTAAACATGCATCAAAATAAAGTACTATCTCATTTAATTTAAAAAATTTCACTTCATTATTATCATATATGTTTAACCAATAACCAAATTAATTCCTTTTAAATATTGAACCAAGTTTTCCAGTGTCGTGACATGGCCAGGATGAACAGTCTGACTAGGCTGTTAACTAGAGTGTGGAAAGGCTTGAAGGATTTTCCTGACCACCAAAGATGAGAGACAACAACAAAGCATCCCAAATAGACCAAAGGGAGTGATTCTCCCTACATAGAAAATATATATGGATTAAATATAAGGAAACATAACTAGAGATGAAAATTTTGATATTCATAATAGAATAAAAACGGTAAGGATACAATCATGAAATAAAGTGAAATACCTAATATATAATTATGAAAAAAAAACAAAAGTCAAGTTAATGACTCAATTATACTCTATGTGATATGGGGGGAAAACTCAACCATTTCTCCACCAACTAACCATAACCAATTGACATGAAAACTATACAACTCACTATTATACCATTTTTCTTTCCTAGATAAGAAAAAAAGTTGTACACACCCCGAAGGGAGTGTGAAGGTATTGAACTAAACTTGATAAATTGGATTTCACCTTAGTATTCTATAACACGTATATACTAGAAAATTCCCTTATGTTAAATTTATGAAAAACATGGCATGAGAAGTCAATTTTCACATTTATATATAAATTATGGTAAAAATAATTCCCCTTTTAATAATGCATTCAAGAAAAAACATATAATACATTTTTAATGAACATCTAAAAATAAAAATTTTAAATTTATCAACGCAAGAAACATATATCATATCATAACTAAATAATACATCATCATTCATAATTGAGATAAACCCTAGGATAACATAAGTTTGGTCTAGCTAGGTCACTCATACCCAAATAAACATTCAAAATTAGGGCAGACATAAAGTCCCTATAGAAAAAGATTCAATGATCTAGGGATATAATAACTATTTAGAATGTGAACCTTTATATTTTCTTAATATATACATCCTAAATCCAATTAATTTACAATCTAGGAAAGGGGGAAGACTCTAGAAATCATACCTGTTTATGGAAATAAGGATATGTCCCCACACTACACCACCACCTATGTTCCCATGGCTCCCTCATGATGCATATACGAAATATTTTCATATGATCTTATCAAATTTATGAAGAATGCTTCTAAAACCCATTTTCAATACAAAAAGCATGCTTTGAAAGAAAATTTCAAAAACCATTTTATAATTCCATTGAAAACCACATTATTTTTTCAAAATAAGGGGAAAATATATTTTTGAAAGACATTATTTTTATCATATAAAAAAAATAAAGGATCATACTAATTATTATATCGAAAAATATTTTAAAAACCAAGAGAATCCCCCAATCATCTAGTAGAGGCTAGAGATAGAACCACTTACATGAAAACTCTATCACATCCCATAAATATAGATATCCACACACCAAAAAGAAAGTGAACACTAGAGAAGTTAAGAGGAGTCCCTAAAAATAAATTATCTCATATTAGAATAGAATTTATAAAATAAAACGCTTAGATGAAGTGGTAGATTTACACATGCCTAAAAGGTCACATGTGCTGCACCAAAATAAATAAGTGATCCAAACCTAAAAAGAAAAACACATAATGTTACAATAAGGGTTTGAGAGATATCATATCAAGATCAATATATTCCAACATCTCATCCAAGAAATACTTCCAATTCTAAGAGGAATAGAGTAATGTTGAGGGATTTGATTGAACATACCAAAAGAGGAACAACTGATTGATCAAAGCTAAATTCACTAAAATAGAAAAAGAAGCTATACCAATCAATCACTAGATAGACCCATGATTTATACAAGGAAAATAATGTTCTTAGAGGGATATTAGAGATAATTAAAATTATTTTGTGGTGCTGAGGACTAATATTTCATTGATAATTTCAAATTATCCTAATCCAACCAGTTTTCCATGCTACTAGGTAGTGATCTTACATATCTGGAAGTCCCACTAGATATTTTATGGGATTCCACTGACTAGTTATTGGTGTACTTTTTGTAAACCCAATGTCCCGTGGTGTCACAAGCAGGATGGTGGCTCCCACTAGTTGGATGATGGCCTTATATAGCCATTGTTTTCCCAGTTTTACTTTCCACCTCTTCCAAACACCCAATGATGGATTCAAAGACCCTAGAGAAAATATTTAATATTCTATAAAATAATTAAATGACATTTTAATGTTAAATTACATAAGGTTAAGGCCTGAAATTACCATACTACTCACCATATTACTTTCTCTCCCAAGAAATTGACCTGGAATAAGGATAACCCAAAAGTAGGTGAGGTCACTACTCCTTTATCTACAATTCATGCTCTCATGTATCATGAGAAATTTCTCTATTAATTTATAACATGATGAAAAATGGAATATAACTCCCATAAAAACATTAATTTATGATTAATTTATCTCCACTGGATAATTCAGAACTGAAACATTTGGCTACCACCCTACTTCCCAAAATTCAGATCATGGGATGTATCAGGGTGGTAAGTATTGAGCAGAGATATATGGAAAAAATCCTGAAAACATATATAAATAGGAATTAATTACAACTAAAATGAATAATTTAACACCTAATTAGGGATCTCAAATTATCCACTATATCTCAGAGCCAGCTCTCCATGTTTTTTAGTCCAATATTGACACAACTAAGGAGAAACCTTTAAAAAGACTTGGTCACCACTAGAAAATCCAATGGACATAATCTATGATATTTAAATGATTTCTTCAAAATATGATATATAAAAAACATCAATATATATCCTCAATTATCATTGATGTATCCTAAATGATGCTCTATCCCATGGGATAGTCCTCACCCTCCCCTAACCAATAATTATGTGACCTCCATGGGAGACCATACAATACCTGCAAAGGATTCATTCTGATTTATGACTAATAATTATTATTATAAGTAAAATTAAATAGTATGAAGTGTTTATCCAAATATTCTACAATTTAAAATATTTATGTATAAAACATATCCTCTAGAATTTTCATAGCACACTCGTATGGCCATCACTCTATGTTTAGTAATTTTAAGTCAACATGAATCAAGTCCTAACTTACACTTGGAGTATTTTCTTGAACCAAGAGGTATATTAGGATATCTATTATAGATAATGAAAATATTGACACCATAAAACATCATAGTTTATTTCATGTGCAAATTTCCCATATCTGTAACCTTAGTGGTCTCCATAATCAAAATGATATGATCCAATTTCACTGACTGATCCATCACCTCCCAAATAGAATTCCATCCTTTAGGAGTCCATGGTAATCCAATTATAATTTCTATAGACCCCTCATACTATTAACAAAATGTAACTAGAAGAGGATAGATTACACAAAAATACTTCAGGTGATCTTCTCTAATCTACTAGCATGTGTAAAAGTTAGGTACATGATCAACAATGTCATGATTCATACCCGACCACTATAAATACGTCATCTTTAAAAATATATATCCAAAATTATAGGATGAAATAACCATACATAAATACCAGAATCATGAATCACAAACTTCCTAATAGATTAAGTGAAGATAAAACTACTTTTTATTGGGAGAATACCATCATAGGAGAGAGACTAATCAGGGACAATCTTCCAATAATAAAAGGATTACATGATTATCCTAAGCTTCATATATTATTATTTTCCACTTGAATAGATTAAATGAGTGATTATGAAAGATAAAAACTTGTAAAAACCATTCTCAGATCATCCTCTTAGGTATCCATATGCATTAAAGTAGAAACACCCATAAGTTTCCACTACTATATTTCGTTTGAGATAGTATGAGAATGGAATTTTCTAATGAGAGTTTTAGGATGTACATTCCCCTTCTTTTGGGTGTAGGTGAGGTAAAATTCAAATGTTTAAATGTACTCAGTATCTTACCTCTACCTAAGGTTCACACATTTATGAGATTTTTTTTTCAAACTCTTATGATCAGATAATACTATGACTCTCTCCCAAAAATGATAGTGTTTGAAACATTTAATCGAATGGATAACAATGGTGTACTCCAATGATTCCGTTAGAAGATTTTTCTTATACAACTGAAGCTAATGAGAATCCTAAAACACAACATGATAATCCTAGAAAAGTTCACTTCTCAACCTAGCACCATAAGAATGATAGTTAATCACATAGCCTTTGTTGAGTTTTGGGAAGATCAGAGTTAGAGATATTTCCACACATCATTTTAATTAAAAAATAGAAACATTTTATTTATCATATTAACAAAATTAAAACCCATTCATTGTAAGAGAATTCAATGATGATTACATCTTCAAAAAATAATATATAAAATACCACTAATATCCATATATTCCTGATAATATTTAAATCTGAAAGTTATTTTGTGGTTATTCTCATGAAAATATTGCTATGACTATTTCATGTTCAATTGAGATAATATGATTCAAAATCACATTCCCTAATAAATTTACCTCTCAAATCCAAAAATTTCATTTTGATTGCTTCTCATATAGGTAGTGTTTCCTCTATATTTCAAAACAAATGTTCATTTAATTATAATTCTCAATCTTATATCTCTACTATAATAGGTTTTCATCGGCAAATACCACAATGATGGTATTGAAATTATGGTTGAATATCAACATTATCAAATCTATTAACACCAATAAAACAACTCATTAACTTTAGGATAAATTATTATTCAAATATAAGATGATAATAACACATCCAAAGATATATTTTTGTACATAAAATTTAAAAATTTAATTTATTAAACAAGTAATATACATGGGGAGAAGGATAATTATTCTTAAAATCTACATGATTTTGATTTTGATTATATATACAAAGAAAAAGGGAACCATCACCATTCATTGAAAAGATCACATGGGTCTCCCATGGTGAAACACATGAGTTAATGAACACCTTACCCAAAAATTTATCCAAATAGATATTAATATATTTCAATTCAATAGGTTTCATATAATAAGATGGAATAAAAATAAGTTGTATACAATGAACTAGATATATGGGTATCTATATTTCATTTTATATTAGAATATTGGAGAATTCATCTAGGAAAGCATCAAAAAAGTACAAAAGAAAAATGGGAAGAATGACTTGAGAAAAAAATCATTATGATGAATATAAATGGAAGAAAAAAGATCTCAATTTAAAGAGGAAAATGTCCTCAATGACTAGAACATTAGTCCGGATTTCCCTAAAATTCTTGGGTTCTCCCATCATCAATATAGTATAAAACTCTACGATGATAGAAATCAATATCGTATTTATGATAAACTAGCCAATTCATCGTGATGATAACATCTAAGTGAAATATTTTGTTAATCAGATGGCCCCTTACTAACTCAGTATTAGTTACTAAAAGAGAAATTGTAGGAAAACAAAACCCTTGTTCATTGCTCATTCTAAAAAGTTTTCTCATATCCATAAGTTAGGACATGAGATTCATGTGAATTTTCAAAACATCCATGTAATGGGTATACTTGAAGGAGTGACGAAATTGTGTCCGTAAGATATTTTTTAAAGACCCTAAAATGGAAATGATACCTATCACTTTAGTTGGGCACGCGTCAACTACCAGTAGATACTAATCCATTGTGCGGAATTGTATCACTATGGTCGACTATGTATAGATATCTATTTAATTTTATGATTTTTATTCTGCCAAGGGGCATTTAAAGTAGATGATACCTGAAGGTATCAAATTGGATAAAGTTATTATATTAATATCTATACATTGTATTAGTGACCACATGAACTATAGTTATTTGGAGGTGTAGGAAAAAAAATTGGTTGTGAACTACCTTGGAAAACTAGTAGCATGTCAATTTTACCCTTATTCCCACTATGGGTGGGGTACAGAAACCCACAGATAATAACTACTTCCATAACCCTTTCAACAATCACGTCACTTCCTTTTCTCCCCATATGTGCCTTTGGAACATCCACTAGGTGGAAGGGGAGACATAAACATACATTTCATTCCCTTCATATCAATCTATCTATCATATCCCTATCATCTAATTCAGCATAGTTGCTGAGATTCAGTATATATGCCCACGATTTTATATTGGGTCATAATCCTTCTAGATATTTTTGACACATTTTCATATCATTCACCCCCAATTTAGGAGAAAAATAAACAAAGTAATAAAAAAGGATAGTGTACCATTTCAATGATCTACCTCCCAATAGAATGTAGATAAAATATAGATTTCACCATCATCAAATATTCTATGTAGAACCTCTAAATGAAAAGGATCATGATACCTCTCCACTCCATGGCCATAGACTAGTTTGAGTGAACCATAAATTCCCACCTACTATTACAAGTACCCTCAATAATAATGGTCAAATACTTAACCATGAAAAAATAAAGTGTCTCATAGAAATCAAAGGCCTCATCAATTTTTATATATTTAACTACCCTACTCATGATGTTCAATAATATACTTAAAATATAAGATCATTGGGAATATGAAATATCAAGATAAATCATTATCCCTTATAGTTCTTGGATGTGTCTCCATAGATTGGTTCAGAATAGGTGGTAAATTTTACTTAATGTCACAAAAATCTCAATGGATGACCTCTATGAGACTCTAATTAAGAAAAGGATCCCGTTGAGGATAATTTCCAAATGCATTATCCATATTAATACTTGAAAGATGTTACAATGGAATGATTATATATTCCAAAATCAAAAGGAAATGATTATACATCATGATAATATCATTTTATACCAAATTAATATAAAACAAACTATGATATTTATTAAATTTCATTACATGAGACACATAACCCAACATACCATGGTGACTGATGTCTCATTACAATCGGAGTTGACTAGGAACTCACCAAAAACATATAAAGTATGTCATGACAATCTTATATCCTATCTACCAAACTTCCATGATTGAGAAAAAACATACAATTATTCAAAACATATCACGAACCGAGTAGGATAACCCATCCTTCATGGCCCCTTATCAGACCATGAAAAGAATCAACATGAATTTCTAATACTCATGAGATTTTTAAAAGAACCAACAGGTCAAAAAATGTTCAATGTAAGTGATTTTTCATACCTAAAATAGATACATGACATAAGTATAGATAAAATTAACTTGAAAGTAAATATTTAATATTCAAAAAATTATAAACAATAATAATGATACATCCAAGGTAATTATCCAAAAAACTAAAGACATGTCCTTTAACAATATTAAATTAATCCCAACAATTAATGGATACTGCAGGTGATATGATGGAAACATACCACCATGTCCCCATAAACTAACCATACCTAAATGACATGAACTCATACCTCAACACTATGATGAATTTTCATTTAATGTACAAGTCAAAATAAGTTATACACACCCCTAATGTATTTTCTATGTTATGAGATGAAAAGGATCAATGGGATTCCACCCAAGTGATAGGTAAAACTTCTCAAACATTAAATCCAATTATACTGAGTTTACAAAAATAATAGAATGATAAAATATTTTTCACATTTATATCGAAATCAGGGTCAAAAAACTCCCCTTTTAATAGTAATTACAAAAAATAAAAATAATACAATTACAAATCACATTTCCAATAATTAATTTTACATTCATCAAATCATGAAACATATATCATATCCAATAAAAATAATTTAGGTCCAAGAAAATTGATGGTCAACCATAGGATAACATAGTTAAGACTGGGTAGGTCACTTTTACCCAGATAAACAATTTGAACACTTGTGAATATCATACACTAGTGCTACAGAATCGGTGTTCTTGGGATATAGGAACACCCCAAAAAGTGTACCTTTTTACATTATCAAGATAAGGTTTCTTGAGACAATTTATATTTGATCTAGGAATTAAGGAACACCCCATAAAGTGTAACCCATTATAGGAGTAAGTAAAAGGCCTAATAGTTTAATACAAATAAAGGTACATAAGGCCCCCAAGTGTTTCTTATGTCAAATAATTTCATAAGGTTTTATCAAATCTCACAATAAAACTTCCAAACCACCTATTTTCTTCCCAAATTAATTATTTGAAAATTATTATAAAAAATCATTTCACAACACATTGAAATATTCTTTATTTTACTAAAAAGAGTAAAAACATATTTATATAAAAAACCATTTCTGTATGACTATTAATGAGGTCATGGATTGTGAAAATTTTCATTGAGAAAACCTTTTAGAAATTTAACATAATTCATGGTTCATCTGACATAGGGTAGAAATTGAGCAAACTTCATTGCATCTGGGTCTCACACTATACACAATGATATACAGACACTAAAAATAAATGGAATACTAGAGAATTAAATGGTATAACTATATATAATTTCTCATATCATTGAATAGAATTTTTATAAGAATATGATTGGTGGAGGAGATATATAAACATTAAACTAAATGGACACACATTTGGAACCATAATTAAAACGAGATTAAACCTATAAAAAAAATTCCAAGAGAATATATATTGGATTGAGAGGAATCACAACATGATAAATCAATTCCAATAATTCTTCCTTAAAAAGATAGATATTCCAAAATTAATTCAGGAAACAAGAGGGACTCATAAATTATTACCAAATGAAGAGAAACTGATTTACTAGAGAGAATGTCACAATGAAATGACTGTAGAGACAACCCAATCCATCCATAGAGATTCCATTGAATTTTAAAAGGTGAAATAAGGTAAAAGAGTGATATTAGAGGTGTTAAATTTGTTTTATAAGTGATTATAAGACTAATATTCCTTTGATTATTTTGAAACATCCTCAGGCCACCAACTACAGAGTGGATACCACCAGCAATCTATTGGTACAATGTTTCATGCCTACACTTCTAAAAGACCAACATGATAGTAAATGGAGTTAATATAGGAAAACAATTATACCATGATTCCATCAATTGGATGGTAGACTTTTGGATTAAAATTTTATCCCACATTTACATCACCCTCCTCAGAACACCCAATTCCCAATTCTAAAACCTCTAAATATGATACATAACAAAAAGAAAGTGAGAAAAATGAAATCTTAATGGGATTTTATATGAGCTTAATTTTGGATGTTGAAATGGTCATACCAAATCTATAAAACCATCCATATTTCACAAGATAATCCCTAGGATACTTCACATGATAGATATAAAAGAGAGAATTTTTGACAATTTAGCTTTATGTATCTTTAACAGATACATTCCCATCACTTTTCAACCAAACTATATTTCTTTTTTGTTTAAAAAGTCTAATTAATCCATATTATGTTATTAAATTTTTTTATGAATTTATCAATGATTTTAAATTCTTTAGAGGGGAAAAATATTGGTAAAAATAATCTAAATCTGGAGTAAAGACTTTAAATTTTACAATCATGATATAAAATGATTTTTTTGTATACATAGAAATCATATTTAAAATGGATTAATAGGTGGAAATTAAGCCCATTGATTTTCATTATTTCCAAAAATATTTTTTCAATAGTAATTCTAGAAACAATGGAAAAATACTTCTCAAGGAAAATAAATTTAAATATTATCCACTCCATGGAATCAATATCATCTTTCTCCTTGGTATTCGTAATTTAATACCCATAGTAATTGGATTCAATATTAGAATAATAAATGTAAATAGATGCCTTCTGATATTTATGACAACCAAAAACCTTGAAAATATTTTCCATAGTATTGATCCATCAGTCAGATACCATTGAATCTGAGGTTCTTCCAAATATGGGAGGGTTTCGAATAATTAAATGGTCCACTATTGACATGTTCCTCTATGAAGAGTTCAATTTCTATCTTCCATCGGTACAACCAATAATAGATTATTTCAACTGAGATAAAAAAATTAAAAATATTTATGAACATATTCCAACCATTCCAATTTGTAGATATAGAAGGATATTATCCTTTTAAATCTTTTCCACTTCATTTTCCAAGTTTCCTATATGGGAGACCATTTTTAAAAAGACATTGAATATATAAAGCAGTATACGAACCATCCAAGTTTTCTTATTAAAAATTAATCTATAGATAATCATCTCTTATAATCATTTATTACTAACTTCATTACAACCAATTTTATTTAAATATTTCCTCTAATACCAACTGTAACACTTCATAACTTAAACAAACTACAATTACGTGATTTGTAACATGGAATAAACATTATTATATTTAAATGATATTTTTTAGAGTTTTAGGGTAATAACAAAAACTAACAAATCATTCAATTACCATAAAAAGATGATACATCCGATCAATATATAATTTTTCTCACAAAAATTGGATACATAAATTGAGACTCAAGTTTCATTAAAAATGTGTTTCCATAATTAAATATGAATCCACACATTAGAATGTTTCAACCACATATAGATTTCTACTCATCCTCAAGACATATAAAAACACATGAAAATGTGGGATGAACACCAACATCATAGTAAGTGATAAAAAAATAATGACACTAATTAGTCCGTTTTTGAAAATCATGTAAAATTGTATTTTTTTCATTTTTCACAAAAAATGGTACTCAAATAATAATATTATTTACCATTAAATAATATTAACTACCAAAAATATTTTCATAAAAAATTTCATAATTAATATTAAATAAAAAATAATCATGAGGGTTTATTGGAAACCATGGGTCATCTTGATACCATGTTCTTAGAAAACTATATTTTTAGCCATAAAATGGGTAGAAATATTCATGTAAACATATTCTCATTAGCATTCCATATAATTTTTTCTCAAAAATTTAATTTTAATTCCTAGACAGTTCATGTAGGTAGTTTTTGACATCATATTCATATCACCATTACAATCACACTTACAACGAAAATTAAAAATTTTATAACCTACTCAACTAATTCCAAATTAATTCCTAAAGAATGTAATCATTATGTAGCACATTAGGGAGCCATATCAGGATTTGAAATCATCATCAAAATTCTACATGGACTATGACATACATAAATAACATACAATCATAAATTTCTATCCTATGATCACATCAATTATTCATTTAAACACTTATGAGAAATCAGGAATATATTATTATAAAATAAGTTGAATAATGATCTAAAATTATACAATATTTATTTATTCTATACTTGGGTATTTGGAAATATGAAGGTTCAAGGTGATTTTACAAGGGATGTCAGTTATATGATGAGGATAATTGTAACAAACTCATATATTATTTAATATCCTTAGAAATGTTTATCCAAAACATTTTCATATATAATTTTTTTATATTTTTTATTGTTTTATTAATTATAAATATATTATACAATTTTTCATTAAAAAAGAAAAAAAGCGTTATTTATAACCTAGTTCGATCTTTATGTATTATATGGTTTTATTTTAAATCATGATTTAGAAATTATATAATTTTATGTTTAATAAATTAACATTATTATTTTTGTCAAAATGTCAAAATTTTACTTGTAATAAGTTTTTATAAATTTTTGAAAAGATTTATTTGTCAACGAGTAATATAAAATATTGATTTTTAATTGAGAACTCTATTTTAACATATTTATCAAGTAAAAAATTATTTTGGATTATTTTTATGATTTAATAATTTATATTTTATATAAAAGTACCCAATTAATGTTCTTAAATGAATTATACAAGGAATTTATTATAACGATATTATATATTTAAAATGGAATTTCTTTTAAAAATAGTTGTTCATCATGTTTTTTCGATTTAATTTTGAATTAAAGTATCCAACTTATGTGTTAAAAATATGAAAAAATTGAATCCCTTTTTGGAATATATGGTTAATTTTTTTTAAATATTACCTTTTTACTTTTGGAAATTATAAATTGTAACCATAGTAATTTTTTATGAACACATTAAAGGGTCAATTAGAAAAATATAGTTAGAAATAAAATGACAAGCACTATCAAATGACCAAAAAATGTGACACTATTTTATTGGGTGTGTAAATTTCAACCACACTCATCAATTATTCGATTATATAGTTTTTTTATGTCTATAAGGAGAGATTATAACCTTCATAATATTTTATATAATGAAAAGTAAAAAATGTTACACTCTTATTTTTTATGATTAAATTATTTTTTAAAATGCATATTACTATGTGTTATACTAAATTATAAATATTATTTTGAATTAAAAGTGATTTTTCTTCCTAATGGTATTATATTAGGATTTTTTAGTGTATAAATTATTACCTTAAATACATATACACATTGACATGGTAATTATTCAACTAATCAAAAAAATCAATGAAATAATATTAAATATTTAATTAGAAATATAATTTGTGATAAATAATGTGATACATGAATTTTATAGATTAAATTAAAATATTAGGATTGTATTGAATTTTTTATTCTTTAATTTTACAACTTCTAGTGATGTCATTAAAATACAAATAATGAATATTTCTAAAAAATAAACTTTAATTATATTTTATAATAAATATTATTTAACTATATTCTATAAAATTAATAAGAATATTATTTTTTTAAAAAAATATTAGGATTTGTTTTATAATACATGTTAGGTCCACTAATCTAGATACCCTGAGGGTGGGGGGGGGGGTGTGAATCAGGGTATGACAGATTAAAAAAACTGCCCCTTTTGATCTTGTTTTTCTGTTAGAAAAAACCCTCTTCTCTATCATTCCTATTGCAGAGTATGAATTAACCTTATACCAAGCACATGAAACAATAATTTTTACTTGGTTCACCCTCAATAGGATACATCCAAGGAGAATACTCCGGTAGTGTGCCGATGTTCCAATTCCACTATAAGTGCACTGCTATTTACAAGTTCAAAGCGGACTCACTGTCCCACCCGGTTTACAACCACTCACAATTTGAAAACTCACTGCTCTCTCAACTGAAGTGAGCTCACTGCTTCTTCAAAAGATTCACTCATAGTTTATAGACTTGTAGGTCTCTTCATTACCACTAATGAATGCATCCTCCCCTGTTTGTAGATTCTCTATTGAAGTAGAAATTTCATCCACTGATGAATACCCCTTTGCCTCTTAACATGGAGAAATTCCTTTGGAAATACATTTACAAAGCATCCTACTTCACGCGACTCCCAATTTCACAAAGTTCAAACAATCCTTCAAGAAGTTCCTACATTTTCATGAATCTCACACTTTTAGAGAGCTGAGGAAGTCGCGAAGCTCAACCCATTGCAGAGAGACTTCCCTCGTGAAGCTCACGAAGCCAACACGAAGCACCCAACTTTCACGGAGCTAGATTAGGCACCACGAAGCTCCTTCCTTTCGTGAAGCACACTACCTTCGAGAACCACCTTCACAAGCCCAGAGCAAAATATTTTCTTTGAAAACTCTCTACTTCTCTCGAGGGGGTGGAGCCGTATTTATGGGCGATTCCACCGACCGTCGAACCTTCCACACGAAGTTAGCACCACGTCATCACAAATTGCAAAGCTCTGCAATTATTTCCTAAATTATCTCAATATTTCAAAGAACCATGACAATTTTCCAATCATAGAGATCATCATAATCACAGAGCATTCCGTCAATTACTTCACTCCTTCTACACAAAGCTCCACTCTCAATGACCTTCACTACCGCAATGCTCTTCAACGCTTCATTTTGTGAAGCATGTTGTAATTGCGAAGAATCATCATTAAAATTTTAAATGTCGTCATGAAATCCAATCCATGAAGCATATCTTCACAAAATTTATGCCTTTTCCATATTTTGATGAGATCTGCAAGGATGTACACTTTTCATGATGCTCACCAAACTCCAAATTTTGGACCCCAAAAATTTGGAAATAACTGGAAAATAGCGCCACCTTGTATCTGTTCTTTTGTCCCACCTCCGGATTATCTGTTCCTTTGTCATGGTTTTTTGTCAACATGGATTGTCCACAATATCTCTATAAGTATTATTAACCACATGTTATAGTATTAATTTTTCTTCCAACTCTTGAATGTATTATTAATACAAGATAAAATAACAATAGTATACTCAAAATAATTAGATTTTATTATGTTAATTTCACAAGATATACCATCTCCCATTCCATAAAATGTGAAATGAAACAATAATTCATTTGTACGTCAGACTATTACCTCACGAACAAACGTAATTAATTTTCCATCACTGTCTCTCAAGAATGAATAAAATTATAAATTTAATATATATATATATATATATGAGATAATGGAAATTCTTATTATTCATTAAATATAAAATATATTCATTTTCTTACCTTTACATACACAGGGAAAATTATATAATCATTCGTCTGTATGTGTGGACTACCATCTCCATGAGGTGATTTGATTCGTTATTCATCACCACATAACATGGATTATATATATAAGTATATTTAATGAGTTAGTATGATATTTATGATATAGTTACCATTATTTATAGATAAAATATTAAATATATTATTTTCAGAATAATTATTTAAAAATGGAAATGTTACTCATGCGTATGTATGATCGAAAATATCTATGATTGCAAAGTAGTTCAATTTTAAACACAATAATAATTGATTGTATTTAAATGTACAATTTATGGATTAAAATGAAAATTATTTCTTGATTATTATTATTGAGATGATTTAATAAATAACTCTTTGACCATAGTCAACCTACTAATGTCATTTCTAACATCAGATATAGATGTTGTAAAAAATAAACGTCATGAACTTAAATTATTATGTACTTATATATAAAAAGGTAATAAGTTTCATTAAAGTAATTATAAATATGAAATACATTAATAGTATACTAATTAAATATCCTAATTTTATTATTTAAGAAGATAAAGAACATACAAGACGAGTCCGACTATTGGTACGAGGAATTCTTTAGAAATTCAACTGTTGGAGTTTCCAATAAAATAATATTTTTTTCTTAAATAACCATATTTTATAAAAAATTATTTCAAAAGGTTTTTATTATTATATTTATATTTTTATATTCATTTTACCCATGTCTTAATTTTTACAAATTTTTTCAATGGAATCTTCTTTCAATTTCCCAAACTATGTATTTTGTGAATTGTTTGACAAAATCATTGAAATAATTTTTTTTATCTTATACAACATGAATGGAATTTCAAAAAATTATGATACATATAATATTTTAAGAAACCAATCCAAATTTAGAATGCATTTTTCATTGATAATGGTTCCTTTTTAACTTTTTCTTTTTTGAATTATTAATTTCAAATGAGAATGGTTATTTTCATTAAGAATATTTTATGAGTGTAATAATGAAAATGAAAGCATTAATGTTTTCTTAGTTCTTGGGAATTTATATGATGATGTGTTCTTACATTATAAACTATATACAGGTTGTTAAATTATTGACCCTTGATAGGTTAATTTGTGAAAATAAATTTATTGTTGGATCTATGATAGCCCTCTAGTATATTAGGTTTGGTAGTTGACCATATGTTTATTCCATTTGTGACAGTGATTAAAAGAGTGAAATTGAAATGTGGTCTCATGTAGCCTACATGTTTTATCTATTATATATATGGATTTTTATGAAAATATTTTGATTTATTAGGTATTATAATGAATTTTTTAAATGATATAATATGATTATATTTTATGTGGTGAAAATTACACCTTTTTAAAGATATGTTATTTTAAGTTTTTCCTGATTATCAACGAAAAATTTATGAGTTTTATTTAGGCTTTAATATTTGTTGTGATAATTTTTATGAAAATATATTTTAAAATAAGGTGATTTATTTGGGTGGAAATTTTTTATTTTTATCCATATGTTTATTTTGAAATGTGTATTTTTTTATAATTATTCGTGATCTATGTACTTTTTTATTTCCTTTTATGCCCCTTACTATTATATATGTGGTCATAACGTGTTTAAATTTTTTTCATAGAGTTTAAGGATGATTTGGGATAGTAATGAGGTCAATATGAAAATTTTGAATATGTTTTGTGAAAATGAAGTGTGATATTCCATAAACAGGTTGTCTTTTTAGAAAAATGGATACTGAAGAGATGTGCCAGTTTTTAATATATGTTTTTTATATAATAGTTATGACATAAATATCTAGAACTATTGTATTAAAGGTTATTTTGTAATTTAATACTCCGAATTATAGATTAATGTCAGTATAATAAGTAATTTTTAATGAAAAGTCCTTATAGTTGGAAAAAATCAAGTTTTAGATAACATTAGTGGTTAATATAACGATAATAAAATTGAAATAAAAACTTTTACCTTATTATTAAGTTTAAATGTTATAGAACTTGAATATTACCGTGTTTATTCATCTATCCTATGTTTTTTCAGAATATGTTTCTACAAAGGGAATAGGAATGCTGATGTAGGATAACATGAGTGGATTATTTTATTCCAAATCAGAAACTAAGAATGGTTTGAATCAGACCTGATTATTTTTTCACATTTTAGGATTAGTTGAAATAGAATATAAATTATGGTCTTATCAATGTTGTGGATCAACCATATACACCACAAAGAAACATGTTGAGAGTGGAAAGGTTTATGAGGTTATATCCACAAACATTAAATGAATATTCTAATTTGTGATGAATAAAGGATGAAATAAAGCTTTGGAGAAGATATTTGATTTCATTTGTTATTTAGATAATATAATGTTATGTATATATTTTTACCCTTTTTAATTGAATCCAATCAATGTTGGACAATTTTTATGTAATGTAAATAATGTGGAGTGATTTATTATAGGTAATGGGATTATTTGATGAATATTTCACATGATAAATACTTTCCTAAGGGTGTTAAACTTAGTATTGAAATAAAATTATTTCAATTGAAGAAAAAGGAGGAGGAAATATTGGTTAAAAATGAAGAAATCATCATCTTTTTTCAAGGTATGTTCCAAATTTTATATGAGATCATGATAGTAAAATTAATTAGTTTTAGTCAGGAATAAATCCAATAAATCAAATTGAAGTTACATCCCTTATGTTTAAAAGTTATGGAAATCTTGTTTGATGTGATTATAGGGTTGAAATGGAGTTTTCTGATGATAATTTATTCCATGATAATTAGAATAAGAAATGTTCTATATAGAATAAAATGGGTAACAATTCATGAAATAAGTTTTGTGGAGAGAAAATAAAGCTCCTATCCTATGATAATTCTGGTAAAACTCACCCAGAAGACTTTATTACAAAAAATGGAATGTTTTTCTCTGATTGAATTTTTGGGAACATATCTCAGGACTACATGAAAATATTTTGAATAAAATAATGAAAACATGATGATAAGATGTATCAAATATAATTTTCTAGGGAATTATGCTAATATGTTCATAAAGTTAGTAACTCAGGTAAGAAATCATCATGATCAAAATAAAAAAGGTTAGGAAAGATATTTTACTACTACTACTACTACAAAAGTTGTTTATATATTTAAAACATAGGTGAAATGTATGTTATTTGTTTATCTAAGTTATACTGATACTGTGATTGACTTTGGATCTTCGAATTTTCTAATCTTTGAGAATTTTTCATGTAAATTGGTAATACCACATCATTAATGTACAACTAAACTTTTAGTTAAAACTAAAAGTAAAAGTAATAAAGAAACCAAAAAATATTGTAATTTTCCTATCGTAATAAGTGAAATGATATTTCTGGATAATTGTGTTGTAATACCCATAGGAGAGTTTCATATTATATTGGTTATGGATTGGATTTTGGTTTATCTTGCTAAGATTTATTAGAGAGCCATGAATGTTTTTTTCAATGATTTCATACCATTAATAAACTTCTATGATGAAAATAAATTTATTATAAATGGAAGTGAAAGATACATGGAATATATTATTGAAAAGAAAGGAAATGTTTTGATTAGTGATGTCCCAGTAGTGAATCAATATAGTGATTTTTTTTCCTAATGACCTATTAGGTGTTAAACGTAATCATTTTTTTGATTTTTCTATTAAATTATTACCCCATGAAAATCCTATTTCAAAACCCCCATATGGAATGGATCAATAAAAATTTTAGAGGGAAAAAATAAATTTCAGGAGTTTCTAGAGAGAGTTTTCATTACTTTAAGTACATCACATTAGGGTTCTCTTATTTTTTATAAATAAATATGGTTTCATAAGTATTATCAATGATTATAGTGATTTGAATAACATAAATATTACTAAAAAAATTATCATTCACACCATATCTATGATTTGTTTGATCATCTTCAGGAAGCATAATACTTTTCAAATATTAAACTCTACTCAAGGTTCCATCAGTTAAAGGTGAAGTATGCATTCATTATAATGACATTATTTAAGAGTTTATATGGGTACTATGAGTTTTTAATTATTCCATTTGGTTTTTATAATTAACTAGTTGAATGTATGGATTTAATTAATATAGTTTTCTATGAGTTTTGGATAAGTTTGTTGTAGTTTTCATTGATGATATATTGGTTTTTTCTGGATATCCTAATGATCTTGAATGAAACCCAATAATTTTTTTAAACCTTCAATGAAAATAAAAACTATGAAACATTTTTTAAGAGTGAATTTTTGCGGCAAAAAAATATTTCCTTGGGAAAATTGTTTATAAACATAGAATAACAATTGAACCTAATAAAAATAGTTGTTAAAGAATAAAAAAACCTATAATTGTTATAAATATTCACAGTTTTCATGTATTAGTGGGTTACTACAAGTGTATTAATGGAAAAATAACTCTATTATCTATCATAATAACTATGTTATCATGAATGGGATTAAAATTCATTAGAATAAAATAATGTTATGATTTTTATGAAAAAATAATAATCTTTAAGAATGATCCAGTTTTTGAAATTCCCTGAATAAAATTTATTTTTTTTATCTATTGCGATGCATCTTTAAATGGGATTAATTGTGTTACAATGAGTAATGATAAAATAATTTTTTTTGTTAATGATAATGGTAACATAGTTTATAAAATATCCCTAAAAATGATATATAATTTCCTGTTGTTGTTTTTTCTATAATATTTTAGATATTGCATTTAGATGAAGAAAATGTGAAATGTATACTATTCAAGATATTTTATTTTCACTCAGAAAGAGTTCAACATGATACAATGAAAATGTTTAGAATTTTATAAATAGTATGATTGTATGATTCATTACCATTATAGAAATTAATATAATGTATCTAATTCTTTGGGTTGTAAAAATAATGATACATTAACCATGTTAGATTTGTCACGTGACACATTAGATATTGATTTTATGAATTTTATTATAGAACATGTTAAAGTATGAACTTCCTCAGGTTTGTTTCATGTGTTATTACAATAATCTCGGTTAGAAAGAATTATGAAATCTTAAAATGAAAACTGTGAGATACTGGAAAAAGTATAATTGGTTAAAAAGGAATGTTGTATAAATTTAACAATGATATGGATTGGTATTTGAGATTTGTAAAGAAATTATTAGTTCCTTGTTATTATTTATTGAATAAATAATTGTTTAGTGAAGCTTATAGTTCCCTATTTTTTATTCATCATGGTATTACAAAAATTTACAAATACCTTTAGTGGTATCACCAGTCCGATGATAAGAAAATACATATTGATTATTTTACCATTAAATTTATAAATTATAAACATGTTAAAGAAGAATTAATTTTATATAATGGAATTATTCCACCTTTTCCTATTCCATATTGGAAATGGAAAAATATATCAATGGTTTTTATAGAGGTATTTTTAAATACACATTATAGTAAAAATGAAATTTTAGTTATTGTGGATAAATTTACTAAATGTGTATTTCTGATTCTAAAATGTTATACTATGTCTTTAGACCATATTTCACAATATTTCCTCTAGAAAATAGTTAGGTGATAAGGAGTTCATCTCTCCATTATATCTAACCATGATCCTAGGTTAACTTCATTTGTTTTGAAAGGAATTCAAAAGTATTTTGGTATGGAATTATATTTTAGAATGTGTTTCTATCTTCAATATGATGGATAGTGTAATTAACCTCTAATTGTCATTGTCTTGAGAGTACAACAAGTCATTACGAGGGCTTAATCGAATACCTAAGATGTAAAAGGCTTGAAATAAATGCTGAATGGCGACAAATAAAAGTTGGGGAAAATTACCATTTAAGAAATAAACCAATAAATCAACCAAACATAACCAATATTTCACTAAATATTGCATGAAAAAATGAAATACCACTCAACAACTTCACTTATCTCAAAACCACATCAATGTATATAACAACAAAAGAATAACCATGTATCAAAGTACACAACAGATAGACGACACAAGAGTCTCAAAATACCACAAGACTCCATGATCCAAAAGATCCAAGCTCCATAATATCCAAAAATCCCAAAAATCATGAGGTAGTGTAAAAAAAGTGGGAAACGTTACCTTTTCCCCTATTCAAGAAGATGACATCTAGAAAAGCACTAAAGTTACAAATTAGGGGGGAGTATAAAACTCAGTAGGTTTTTCCCAGTGAATTCCCTCCTAACTCCACTATGATAGAAGAGTTACCAAAAATTATATAAAAAAAGTTTATATAGATAAATTTCTCAAAGAAATTTATAAATAAATATAAACAAGTTTCACAAACCATTCATTACTAAATGTATACTAGTGAAATTGAAACCAATTTTCCCAGTAAGATATTTTTCCATAAAAATAACTAAACAGTCATTAAAACCATTTCGAAATATCCTTTTTTGGAGTACTCAATTCTTACAAAAAACCATGCAACAAACTGTGCATGCTACATTATAAATTTTCCATACTCATGAGCAGTTTCTCATCAATCTACCAAGTCATCACAAGGTAATTGTTTCCTACGGGCCATTAACCCTTTAAAACCGAGCTCAGGGTCCTATTTCAACCAATCACCATATATGAAAAATGAATATTATATCCCATGTTCCATTTAACCTTTATCACTGAAAAAATGTCATATTTCAACCATGCCCCAGAAATGCAATATGAACTCACAGACCAATATTCCCCAGGATCCTGCCAAGACACCTTTTCAATAAAAAAACTATTTTATTAAAACCTAATTCCATAAAGTTCATTTAAATACCAAACATTTTCAATAATTTTTTTTATTTTAAACAAAATTTTCATCAAACCATTTAACAATTATTTCAAATAAATAATTTAAAATCATTATTTTAAATTCAATAGGCTAAATCACTTTACACAACAATTTACTAGGATTTCACAATTTTACTAAAACATAAATCATCACTAAAAAAATTTATTCCATTATTTTCACAATCAATACCATTAAAATAATCCAATTTGAAATTAGGACAATCAATTATAGCAAGGGGAGTTGAGATAAAAACCTCATACCTCGATGGTTTTGACAAAACTCGACAACTGACGAAGAATGCACCCGAAGGAGGGTCGATTCTCTATGAGCGACCTTAGTTATCTTTTCCTAGATAGATCACAAATCAAAATAGAATTATTTGGAATCCGAAAATGTATATCTACCCAATATAGGATCATATTTGTGAAGTAATGGTGATTATAGAAGTAGATCTAAGCAGATCCAAGAAATGGTGACAAAAAAAGGAATGAATGGTGACATACCTCAAGACTCGGATCCTGATTCATAGAAAGAAGCTTAGATATCTTCCTCTATAATAAAAAACATAATATTTATCCTTTATTTACGTTAATGAAATTATATCTACACATAATAGGTATAGATCAAGGAAAATTAGAAGAAGAGATGGAGGAGCTTGCATAAAATGGAAAAGAACCAAGAAGATCGGCACTAACCCTAAGAATCTGGCTTAAAATCACTAAGGGAAGGATCTAGGTTGGCTCCAACTCATGTGGGGAGGGTTTTCCAGCCTTCTAGGGAGAGGAATATTTAAATAGGGGCGTTTGGAATCCAAAAAGTAATATATAGAGAAAAAATGAGTACGATCATAGAGAATAAGATTTAGATTTGACCACTGTGCATGGTTTGACCACCTGGTTTGGTCTAACCGTATATGGATCATGTGACCTTACTTTTGGTCCCATAACTCCTTATAAAACCCCCAAAGACTCCCATACTTCAACTTTACCATTTTTATGAAATCATATTTTTTATGGAAACATCCTCCTCTATTGAAACACCCCACTTTATGGAAGCACCCAACTTTTTGGAAACAACCAACATTATAGAAACAACCAAATATATAGAAACTCCTTATTTTTTGAAAACTCTCTATTTCATGGAAATACTATATTTTATTGAGACCCTCTCAATGATACACCATTTAAAAAAATATTAAAGGGTTTTGTACCTGAAATCAGGGGTACTACATTCTCCCACCATTGGTCTTTCTCTCCACTGAATGATGAAAACCCTCACTAGACAAAAAGAGTTCCAACCACTGCTATTTAATTTTTTTCTAATGTTCCCATGTATATTACTAAATCTAACCATGTTTCCATAAAACCAGCACTAAGACGATGCTTTTCCCATGCCAGAATTTATATTTTCTATCAAAGATCCCCACTGGGATATGTACCAACGATGCATCTGGTTCTAGTTCAACGTGATCCTATCTGATCACATGGTCAGGATCAGGGTGATACTTTTTCAATGTGGTTTCATGGAAAACATTATGCACTAAACTAAACTGTGTTGGTAATGCAAAATGATATTCCACCTCTCCAACCCATTCTAGTATCATGAATGGGCAAATGTATCTAAGAGATAACCTTCCCTACATCCTGAAACGATGATGTCCATGCCCAAGAGATATCCTCAAGAAGACATGATAACCCACAATGAATGAAAATGGTCTTAGATGGTGATCTGCCTAATATTTCTGATGACTCTGAGCTATCTCCATCCTTTTTCAAATAAATTGGATCTTCTCCTTTATTTCTTGGACAAGTATCGCCATGACTAGTGATGTTTCACCTGTTTCCTCCCAGTATAGTGGAGAACGAAAAGGATACCCAAAAAATGATTCAAAATGATCCATGTGTATTGAAGCATGATAGATATTATTTTTTGAGAACTACATGAAGGGTATATACTCCTCCCATAAGCCACAAAAATCCATTATAGAAGCCCGCAATATGTATTCCAATGTTTTTATCGTCCGCTCAGATTTCTCATCTGTCTAAGAATGATATGCTGTGATCATAGTCAACTTAGTCCCAATGGATTACAATAGGTATTTCTAGAAAGGAGTCATGAACCTCATATCTCTATCTGAGACTATTGAAACCAGTACACCATGCCTCTTTACCAATTCTTTGATATATAGTTTTGAAAGATCATCCACCATACGAGTTTCATGAATAGGGACGAAATGGGCCGACTTGGTTAGAAGATCCACTATCACCCAAATAGAATAATGTTTCTGGACAGTTCTTGGAAGACATGTAACAAAATCCATTGCAATATTATCCCATTTCCACACTGGGAATGGAAAATATTGTAACATACCAGCTGGCCTTTGATGCTTTTCATTAACTTGCTGAAAAGTTAAGCACTGTGAGATCAACTTGAACACCTTTCTTTTCATGCCGCTCCCCCAAAACAATTCGTTCAAATCCTTATACATCATCTTTGTACCTAAATGTAAATCCTATCATTAATGGTGGTAATAATGAGGGAGTTGTTTTTGACAAGACATTGGTACAACCATATGATCTCTGAAACACAAAACTAAACCCCCATCAAGTTTCCAACCCTCCATTTTCTCTCCACCATTGAGTTGGTAACTCAAAACTAGACATTATTTATCATATGTTTGTATCAATTTGATCATTTTTACTAAATTTGGAATCAGCGTAGCTAAAAATAAAACTGCGACATCACATTGGACTTCACATTCCGCATGCATGTTGGCTGATACCAACATCAACTGCCATTCATATAAAGATTCTATCACTAACTGAGCGTATAAAATTCAAATCAATGCATCAACTACTAAATTTCCTTTCCATGGTGTGTAAATAAAGTCAATGTGAAACATTTGGAGATACTCCATCCACATCCTTTGCCTCATATTCAATTCTCACTATGAGAAAATGTGTTTCAAGTTTTTGTGATTTGTAAACATAGTAAATTTCTCACCAAAGAGATAATGTCTCCATTTTTTCAAATCATTGATGACTACAGCTAACTTCGAATCATGTATTGGGTAATTCTTCTCATGCACCCCCACTGACTTGAACCATAAGAAACCACATAATCTCTTTTAATGAGAACAAAATTCATCGCTGATCCCAAAGCATTATAATACTCTACATACCCCTGTTTTAATTCTAGAAATATTAAGATTGGTGCCAATATAAGCCAAACATTCAGTTCTTCGAAAGACTTCTGACATTACTCTATCCATTGGAATGGAGAATTCTTCTTTTTCAGAGTAGTCATTAGAGAAGCTAGTCATGATAAATCACATACAAAGCATCGGTAGTAACCAGGTAGTCCAAGAAAACTTGGTATCTCGAATCCATTCTTATGTGGTTGAAAAAATATTATATCTTCTATATATTCAACATCCATAGAAATTATTTTTAAAAAAATTACATGTCCATGAAAATTTACTTCATGTATCCAAAAATCAAACATTGATAATTTGGCATACAAACAGTTATCTTTCAAGATTTGTAACACTATTTCTAGGTTATACTCTTGGTCATCCCTTGTCTTTGAATGGACCAAAATGTCATCCAAAAAATCCAGAACCAAATAATCTAGATATTGATGAAATACCTAATTCATTAATACCATGAAGACCACTGGTGCATTTTTTAGACCAAAAGGCATGAAGGTATAATCATAGTGGACATATCTACATCTGAAAGTTGTATTTGGAATATCCTCTTTCTAAACTCACAATTGGTTATATCCTGATCACAAGTCAATCTTGGAGAACCACTAATATCCCCTTATTTCATCGAACAAATCATCAATGCATGTATGTGGATATATGTTCATTATCATAACTTGGTTAAGCTTATGATAATCAACACACAACTGAAGATTTCTATCTTCCTTCTTCACAAACAAAATTGGTCCTACCCATGGAGATGTACTTTTTTGAATGAATCCCTTTCTTTCTATCTCCTCTAACTTCACGTTATATTCCCGAAAATATGTTGAAGTCATCCTTTAATATGAAAGGGAAATATGACTGGTCCTCAGAAATAGATCAATCGTAATCTCCATTCCCCTTAGAGGTGACCCTGATAAGTTTTTGAGAAAGGCATTTGGAAATTGATCCATAACAGCTGGAAATTTTTTTCCTCAATCTCTAATGTTGATTCCAAAGTAAAAACTTCCAATTGATATGATATCATCCCCACCATTGGTGCCAAAAAGATCTTTGTACCTTTCTTTACAATCCTCTCTCCTCTGAAGAGATGCTCGATGCCGTCCTCAGTGATGAAACTAACTGTTCTTCTATAATAGTCGATTTGAGACTTGAACATTGTCAACCAATCCATACCCAAGATTACATCATAGACATCAATATCTATAATTGATAAGTCCCATTTCAGCTCAGCTCCATCAATAGCTATACCACATAATCTACACACAAGGTCTTGACATTATATTTCAACGAGAGGAGTTTTCAGCTTCCAAATAAAAGGAATCGTTTCTAGTTTTAAACATATAAAGTCAACAACATGAGATGAAATGAAGGAATGTGATTCACCAGTATCAAAATAAATATGCACAAAGGTAGAATTAAAAAAAATCACACCACTCACTGTAGATTGTCCAACCTGATCATCCACAAAATTCTTCTCAGCTCTATACAACTTCTTCGTCACTACACTATTCTCCTTGTTTACATGTTGCGGTTTACGTGGTTGATGAGTCATGGTATTTCTTGAATCACCATGGCTATCTATACTATTCTGACAAGACAGATTCTGATTTCATCACCCTATCGAAGCATACGATGCTTGCGACACTTGAGAAGTGTCTTGATCACCTAACCATGGAGAACTACAATAATAATGCCGAAGATGTCCCATTTTTTTTGCAATTACAAATTTATCTAGGTTGTTCTCTAAAATATTACTTTATGTGGTCAATAGAAACACATGGAAAAAACCTACATTTCTCTAGGGTCGTGGAAAAAGGTTTACTAATCCACCTATTTAGTTATGATTTCCACTCGCACCTTTAAAATAGGTTTCCCTTTTCTGCATGTTCCTAGCTGTTGAGTTCCCACCATTTCAGTAGGTCTCATCATGAATCCTACCATAGATCCTAAGATACCACCTTTAGCCGCATCCTTTTTGTTCACCATCTCAATATAATCTGTAATACAATGTACTGCAATCTTCAATCGAATCTCATGTCATATCCCTGATTCGAAGAGTCATGCCTTCAAAGAGCCACTTCCCATAACTTCTAGTGCAAAGCGCACTATGTTAATGAACACAGCCACATACTCTGTGATAGAGAGACTCTATTGTTTTAGGTTGAATAAGTCCATAATTTTCTGGATCTTGAAAAAGAAATATAGAATTTTTTTTAGAACAATTCCTCAAAATCCTCCCATGTAATTACTTTATCCAATTTAGCATGCACTTCTAAATCCCACCACTAACAAGAAAGATCCTCAAGCATATATGTCACCATTTTTACATTTATCTCAACCGGGGTGCTGATGAAGTCATAGATATGATTCATCCTACATAGCCACACCTCCACCTTATCGGGTTCGAAATCACCCCGGATGTTAGGTGGATTCAGCTTCATGAATTGGATGGTATGATCCACATGTCGTGGCTCATTCCTCCGGTTCCCTATTTCCACATCATGAAAATCTTGGAAAATACTTTTAACTAGGTCTTGGTTCACACATGGTTCAAGTGAAACCACATTCTCATCAGCTTCTTCAGGTTGGTTTCGAAGACACCCATCAGGTTCCATTTTCTAAAGTAACAAAAACTCCATCAATATCACTCTCTAGAAACTATTGGCTCAACATTTCAAATTCTATCATATCTACTATCACACCATTATTTTCCGAATCAACATTTTTCTCATGTTCAACAATTTTTTGAAGACACTGTACATGCTTTTAAAAATTAATCCATTTTAAAAATATGATAAGCATTTCCTCTTTCAAAATATTTCATTTGAAAACCAATTCCATATCTTTTAAAAAATTTACAGTTTTATTCAAAACATGAATCATTCCGAGAAATGATTTATTAACTCCTAGTAGAAAGTCATTCCACTAAAATGTATGTAATGCTCATCTCATTGGCTAAACCCATGACAATGAGATTTTAAAATCCTAGAAGTGTCTCTAAACACTTATTTACTTAACTCCATGGTAACATGAAGTTCAACATAAAATGGTTTTCTATATCCTTTTATTCTATATATTTCATGTTCTGACAATCCTACTCCTTTCAAATATTCCCACCCAATGAATAGACAAGAAGGTATTTCATCTCCAAAACTAGGAACATCGATGACTACTTATTATGCATGGACCAAAAAATCTAATACCATTTGTAATGACCCACAAATTCTCATTGTCTTGAGAGTACAACAAATCAATACTAGGCTTTAAGCGACATCCCCAAGATAAAAAAGTCTAGAAATAGATGCAAAAGGGTTTCAAATACAAGTGGGGGAAGATTTAACCTTTAATAAATATACCGATAAATTAACCAACCATAACCAAACATTCACTGTATGAGGCATGAAAAAACGAAAGATAACTCAACAACGTAATGTATCTAAAAACCACATCAAAGTATGTAACCGGGGAAGAATAACCAAGTATCAAAGTACAAAATTTATAAATGAAATAATACTCTCATAAGACTACAATACTCCATGCTACATAAGCTCTAAGCCCCACAATCTTTGAATATCCCAAACATCATGAGGTAGTGAAAAAAATTGGGAAACGTTACCCTTTCCTCTATCCCGGAAGATGGCATATGAAAAATTCCTCAAGTGACTAAGAAGGGGTCAGTATGAAACTCAGTAGGTTCTACCCAATGACTTCCCTCATCACAAAACTAGGTTAGAAGAGTTAGGAAAAATTATATAAAATAGTTTATATAGAACAATTTCTCAAAACAGTTTACAAGTAAATTTAAACAAGTTTACAAAACCATTCATTACCAAACACATACAAGTGCAATTGAAACCTGTCTTCCCAGTTAGATATTTTTCCAAAAAAATAACTAGACAAGATTTAAAACCAGTTCACAATATCCCTTTTTGTAATACACAACCCTTACACAAACCCATGTAACCAATCATGTGTGATACGTTATAATAGTTCCATACTCATGAGTTGTTTCTCATCGATCTACAAAGTTGTAAAAAGGTTATTATTTCCCATGTGACAGTAACCCTTTGGCACTGAGCACAAGGTCATATTTCAGCCATGCTCCGTATATGAAATATGAACATTATATCTCAAGTTCCATTTATCCTTTGTCATTGATAACAAGGTCATATTTCCACCAATCCCCAGAAATGAAATATTAACTCAAACACCAATATTCCAAAGCATCATGCGAAAAAACATTTTCAATAAAAACACCCTTTTTATAAAATCCTAATTCTATCAAGGTCATTTCAATATCAAAAAATTTCAATAAAACACAATTTTTATTGAATTTTTTTTTATCAAACCATTTAGAAAATCTATAAAATAAATAATTTAAAATCATTATTTTCAATTCAAGAGGCTAAATCACATTGAAAAACAATTTACCAAGATTTCAAAATTTCACTAAAACCAAAAATCATCACTGAAATAATATTTATTCCAAGATTTTCACAATAAATCCCATTCAAATAAACAAATTTAAAATTAAGCCAATAAATTCTATTAAGAGGAGTTGAGATAAAATCCTTCTATCTCAAAGGTTTTGACGAAACTCGATAACATACGAAGAATGCACAAGAAGGCGGTTCGATTCTCCAAGAATGACCTTAGTTATCTTATCATAGAATGATAAAGAAACAACATTGAATTATTTGGAATTAGAAAACATAGATCTACCCACAATAGGTGTAGATATAAAAACGAAAATAGATTAGATATGCAGATCTAAGAAGATCAAATAAAACATAACAAAATAGGAATGAAAGGTGACATACCTTAAGAATCAGATCATGATTCCAAGAAATCACCTTAGATCTCTTCCAATATCATGAAAACACCATATTTATCCTTTAATGATGTTAAAAAACCTATATCTACCCACAATAGGTTTAGATCCATGAAAACAAGAAAGAGAGAAGGAGGAGTTTGTAGAAAATGGAAAAGAACTAAGATGATCAGCACTTACCACAAGAATCAGCCTTGAAATCACCAAGGGAAGTCCCTAGGTTGGATCCTATTATCTTGGGAGGGTTCTACCAACTTTTATGGAGAGGAATATCTAAATAGGGGCATATTGAAGGAAAAAAATATATAGGGAAAAAATGAGTAAGGTCCTAGAGAATAGAGTCTAGATTTGGCCTCAACGCACGGTTTGACCACATAGTTTGGTAAAACCAGGTATGGATCATGCGACCTTCCTTTTTGCCCCAAACCACCTTATAAAACCCCCAAACTATTCTATCCTTCACCTTTACCCTTTTTATGCAAAAACATTTTTTATGGAAACGCCCTACTCTTTAGAAACACTCCACTTTATGGAAATAACCAACATTATGGAAACACCAAAATTTATGGAAACTCTCTATATTACGAAAACTCTCTATTTTATGGAAACTCTCTATTTTCTAGAAACTCTATCAAAGAAACACTATTTAAAAAACATGGGGAAAGGGTTATGTAACCAAAAATGGGGTACTACAGATAGTCCAAATGAATAGTTCAAAACATATATGATAAGATTTTTTCTTTTAAAATGGATTACTAGGTAATTTGGGATCATTATATTCCTTTCATTGAGTTTTCTTATAACAAATTTTTTCATTACAATATACTGATGAAATTTTTTGAATATTTATATGGAATGTATTATAAGACACCATATTTTTGGACTGAACCAGTGAAAAAGGATGATGATTGGATCAGAGTTGGTAGAGAAACTAGCTAGGAAGTTGAACATAATTGAGAAACACATTGGGATAAAAAAGAGTACGTAGAATATTTATGTGAATAAAATGATAAAATATATTTATTTTGAGTTAGTTGATCATGGTTTTTTAATGTATGTCTATAGAAATGTTTTATACGTTTTAATAAAAAGGTGGTGTTAATTCAATAGTTCATTAAATAATATGAAATCCTAGATAATGTTGAATAATTCTCCTAACAAATTTTCATTACACCTAGGTTATCCCATGTACATAATATTTTTCATGTTATAATGTTAATAAATTGTATTACAAACCCATATCATGTTTTGTGCCTTGAGATCATCTAGCTAGAATACATCCTTTCTTATGAGGATTAGTTTGTTCCGATTATTAAACATAGAGGAAAGGTATTATGGAACAAGATAATTCAATAGGAAAGTGTTTTTTTGGAAAAACCATATGGATGAAGAAGCAACATGGGAGTCGAAAAATGGTATAAGGGAACAGTATCCCCACAAGTTTAATAAGTGAACAAAATTATTAGGATGGTATTTATAAAAGGCGGAAGAATTTAATATCCCAATTTATTTTTCTGTAGAAAATTCTAAAATATTCATTTTTTATATTTTATAGAGTTATATTCATTATATAAATATTAGACAATTTTTTAGTCAAAAGGAAAAACGATTTGTCTCTAATGAAATTTTATTTTCATACATTTATGATTTCAGTTTAAATCATGATTTCAAAAATATATAAATCCATTTTCCAAAAATGAAATCGATATTGATTTCATCATGTGAAAATTATCTTAGAGTAAATTTTACAGAACATTCTGACAAAATTTTATTTTTCAAGTAATACTAAAAAATATTGATTTTAAATTGGAAAATGTATTTTAAAGTATTTATAAAGTAAAATACTATTTTGGATAAAATTTAATATTTAATTTTACATGTTTTTTAAAATTATCCAAATATAGTTTTTGAAATTAATTTTATACCTTAATTTAATATAAAAACATATTATATTTTAAATGGGCATTTTTCTAAAAAAAAAATTTCAATGAATTTTATTGATTTAATTTTTAATTAAATTACACGACATGTATGTTTTTATTTTTCAAAAATTGAATCTATATTTGGAATAATTGTTTCCAAAATTTTCAAATATTTCCCTCTTTATTTTCTGAGAAATGTGAATAGTAACATTAGTAATTTGGTTTCCCAGGTTAAAGGGAAATTACGTAATAAAGGGTTAAAAATAAAATTATAAGGATAATAAATTGATCCTAAAACATGGTTTAATTTTTTTTCTAAGTCCTTTTCAACCATAATAATCCCTAGTTTAGTAATATGAAATTTGATGG
This sequence comes from Viscum album, assembly GCA_963277665.1. Taxonomy (NCBI): domain Eukaryota; kingdom Viridiplantae; phylum Streptophyta; class Magnoliopsida; order Santalales; family Viscaceae; genus Viscum; species Viscum album. The sequence continues at coordinate 177,581,010 of OY728120.1, forward strand.
CCATTGGGATGATTTTATGACCATTAAAAGATTCTATTTAATGTAAAATTAAAAATGAAACACTTTTTTATAAAATATCATATTTTTAAACATAGATATTACCTGGGTATATATTTAGTTATAAATATTATTTTTCAAATATTAATTATTTAAATTTGTTATTATAATTTTTTTTAAATTTTCATCATTGAATAATTATGTTAAATTATTACACATGTCGGCATAATATTAATTAAATTAAGGGAAAAAAATTAAATATATGATATTTAGAATATTAAAAGTAATATAAATAGAGATAAATAATTTGATAAAGGAACTTTTTATATGAACCTAACCTTTCTGGTATGTAATAAAATATTTTTTTGTATTATATTTATTCTATTTAAGATATTAAAATTAATTTAATAAATAGTTCTAAAAAATTGACATCAATGATATTTTATAATAAAATTTATTTTATTAAGTGAAATAAAAATCAGAAAAAACTTATATTTGGTAAATTTATTTGGATTTGTGTGGTAATATATACCATGGTCATTTTATGGGTTGTTTGGTCATTTATAGTAACTATGGTGACCCTCAGAAATTAAGAAATACTTATTGTCAAAGTAAGTGTAAAAGGGGTTAACAAAGGCATAAAACAAAAATATAATGGTATAAAATGTCATCAAAACATGTATAGTTTTTTAATATATTTGATTATATCAATAAATAGTAATCTTATATTTGAAAAAAATATTTTTATTTCCATTTGGATCTGAAAATTAATTTATATTAATTTAAAATTTTAAGAAATTCTAAGGGTATCCCTCACCTCTCTTATAAAAGGGATCAACTTATTCAAATTCCTTCACTCCCCAAAATACATTTGTATAAGAAAATTAATATTAAAATAAATTCCAAGAATCCATCCCCTAATTATATTCCCCTTTTTATGCATAATACATACCTTATAAGTATTAAGGAGTTAATTAAAGGAGACTTTCCAGATAAGAATTATTGTTTTTAACCGAATGTTTTAGTTTTATTTCTTATTCCACCCCTTTAAAATATTATTTTAGCAATAAAAAAAATATTAATCCATATAATCATAAGTTATTCTAATAATGGAATATCTTATATTCATATTATCTTTGATCACATTTGTAATGATATCGTCCTTTGTGTATACGGCGGACGACCGCCGGACGAATTGATGTACATTATTTTCCATCAAAATCTGTAAGAGAAGTTATAATTATAGATACGAGTTCTATATTTTTTATTGAAAAAATATTTATCACTATTTAGCTAAAATATAACACATATTTTATTACCTGTCTAAACACTGGAAGAATGATTACATTGTTTATGCGTACATGTGAACTACCACCTCTACGAAGCGATGCGATTAATTTTTCATCACCAGATAAAATAGATGATATATATAAGTATATATAAAGAATGAATATGAAAATTTTGATATTATGAACACTATTTATATAATAAATAATAATTTCCTTCATTATACAAAATTTTTGAATATGGAAATATTACTCATCTATACGTATGGCCTACCGTCTCAATGATTTTAACATAGACTATTTTTCATCACCATATTTAATGTTTAGATTTAAAATTATAAATTATGTATATAAATGATAATTATTCAATTATTATTATTATTATTATTAGACAGTGATTTCCTTCAACATAGTCAACCTACCGAATTTATTTATGATATAATAGTTGAATGTTGTCAAAACGTCCATTGTGAAATTAAATGATTGTGTAGTTTTATATAACTTGGTGATAATTTATAAAAAAGGAATAATAAAATTTTAAAATGATAAAATAATTAAAAAATGGGTTTATTAATGTAAATAATTATCATAATTTTATTATTTATAAAGATAATAAAAGTATGTGACAAGTTAGAATCAAGGAAGTGGACATTATTTTAGAGATAATTTTTAGAATTTACATTAAATAAATCTTTTTTATTTAATAACATTAAATTCAAAAAATGTTTTTCAATTTTTTTAATATTATCTTATGATTTTTTAATTTCATTTTTATCCATGTTTTAATTTTTTAAAAATAGTTTGAACATAGTCTTTTTTCCATTTTTCAAATGAGGTATTGTTTAATTTTTCCATATAAGTATCGATGAAATGTTTTTTAACATACACAACATAAAAGAAATATCTCATCATCATGATGGACAAATTATATGAAGATTAATTTATATGTATACATGGTTATTTAAAAATATAATTTTTCCTTTTTAATTATGTTATTTTTAAATAAATAATTTCAAAACCAAAATGATATTTTCCAAAAGATTATTTTATGACTATAATGATGAAAATAGAATATTTCATTTTGTATTGGTTCTTGTAAATTATTTTGATGATTCATGGTTTAGTTATTAACTAATGATTGGGTTTTCCCTAATAAACCATGGTTGGGTGGGTTATTGATAACACTATAATGAATTATATATGGAAGTTAATAGTATGTTTATTCCATTTGTAAGAGTAACTATATGTGTGATTAGGAAATTATTTCCTATGTAAAATACAAGATTTATCTATTAATTATATGAGTTTAATTTCAATCTTATGATTTCTCAAGGCAAGATAATATTGTTATGTTTAATGGAATACATAGGCTACTTTTTAATTGTTGAAAATTATAGCATTGTGAAAAGATATTATGAGGTTTTTATGTTCTTAAAATACACCTTTATGTGTTTTATTTTTTTTCCTTTAACATATCTTATGAAATTTTTATGAAATGATTTTGGTATATATGGTGATTTCTTGGTTAATAATACTTTTATTATGAGCGTAATGTTTATTTTGAAAAGGAATATTTTCATAATTATTAATGGAATAATGGTTTATTTATTTTATTTTATGTCCCATACCAATATTTTTGTTCCTTTCACATTTTATTAAATAAAATCACAGGGTTAATAGATGATTGGGGATAATGATGGTATGAAGATAAAAATTGTGATAATGTTTCATAGAAATAAAACATATTATATCAAAAAAGTTTTGTTTGGTGGGAAAAATGGATATGGAATAAAAGTGTCCACTTTGTAATTTATGGGGTTTTTATGTAAGATTTAAGATATATATCTCTAAAAATATAAACCTAAAATAACTTTTGAAATTAAATAATGTGAATTCTCGTTTAAACTCACTTAACATGTAATTTTTATCAAGGGTTCTTATAAAATATGGGTGTTTTCATTTGAGCTTTAGGTTTTTCTTGGTAGAAAATAAATTTTATGGTGGATTTCTTAATGTTGAAAAGATTTTTAAAAAATATTATAAATAATTAAGGGTATATAAAATGTTATATTATATCAATAATTATTTATGGAATGATTTATTCATTGTGATGTAAAAATATGCATGGTTGTGAAAATCAATTATATAATTCAAAACAAATTAGGTCATGATTTTTAAATCGTATAGAATTTTTTTTCATATTAAAATAATATTAAAATGGAATGTTATAACCTTTTATATCATTTTCAAACAACCATTTTTACTCTAAAGTTATTTTTTCTAACTTTGGAGATTTATATTGGAAGATTATGGGTCTGAAAAAATAGTTTAGTGGTTATAAATTTTAAGTTGGATGAAATAAAAAGAGATAAAAGTTAAGTAAATTTCAATATAAATTATTACTAAATCATTATATTTAATTATTCACTATCATTAAATCTTATCCATGAAGATTATCCTATAGATATATTTGTTTCTAGTAATTTAATCATGGTTTTTGATGATAGAGCTTGATAAATTTAAATAATGAGGTATAAATAACATTTTATTCATGGAAATTCATTGCTCCCACATGAAGTTGGGTAGATCCAATGAAATATTATTTTATATTTAATATATTTTTATATATACACATTTTTATGGGTTTTATTTTTTTTATTTCTAAGGTTTGATTTGGGATAAATAATTATTCACTGGGTTTAAATTATTATTTTCAAATTTTAATATTTTGGGAATCATAGGATTTAATTAATTAAACTTGATCTTAAAAATATTATAGGTTTAAATATAAAAGTATTTACTAAATTTTAAAAGAAATATTTTATTAATGATTTCATTGTACAATTGCTGTGATGTGTATTTTTTATTTTTTTGGTTTTGATTTAAGTGATTTAAAAATAGGTTTTATTTAAATTAATTATGAATATTTTACTAAATATGTTTGTATTTAAATTAATTTGTCAAAGGGTTTTTTATTTATTATTATAAAATTATTTCTATTCTTTTTTTAGGGATAAAATATCGAAATATTATTTTTTTTATTTTTATTTAAAGTCTTTAGAAGTTTTTTATGTGATATCCCAAAACAATGTTTCATAATTAAAAAAAATATCTATTAATATTGAGTCACTTATATACCTAATACCTTTTTATGTTTAGATGATTAGAGATTAAAAAAATTCATTTACTTCAAATAACTCATTTATTTCCCATCCATTAGATATTTTCCCATATACCTATATTTTATTCATCGAGAATCACTATCCAAAAACTCTAAAAATGTTACATACACTTGATACCATTATATATATATATCACATGTGTTACTATGACTCATAATATATTTGACAGGAATCATAAGAATTGTGATTTCAAACAAAAAATAAGTGTAGCATACAATGTCAGCTATCGTAGAATAAATAATTAATAAATTATTTGGAAATAATTAAGGAAAATGAAACATGATAAATAACTATTATCATGATAGGATAATATATACATGGATGAAAGAGGAATATAAATTATCTCGTAGAAAATAATAACTAGTTTCAAAGTAATAGAATGAATAATATCAGAAAATATAATCCTACCATCAAGGCATCGTGTAAAGAAATCATTCCTATGTTGGTAAAAAATAAACCAAATACCTTATCTATTTTTCCTATGAGACCCATCGATGCATGGAGGTATTATCTACTATTAGACCCGACCCATCACTAATTTAGTCCAATGCATTATTCATATGATGGAATTAAATAAAAGTATAATAAATAATCAATATTCTTTAGAAGTGAACATTTATATTGTAAAAACTATCAATTGAAATGTCAATATTTTTATAATACATTATAAACCTACTTTTTCGTTCATTAATCTTATATATTAATCTAAATAGTATATGTATTTTCAAATTTTTCCCAATCAATAAAAGAGTTATAATTCCTGGTAAACACCCCCAATAAAATTAATATGATATATGGTGTTCTCATAAAATAAATTAATGTATATATAACTAATTAAATATTTTTAATACTATAGAATAAATAATTTATAATAAAAAACATGAAAAAAAGATAACATTAATTAATCTGAAACTGTGTTGTTTTTTAAATAAAATCCTTTTCTAAAATAGAGATAAAATGGAGGTGATGCTCTTAAAAATTATTTTCCTTTATAGCTTTTGAAAATTTGTTACAAAAATTGTTAAAGTAACTTTAACAAAATGTTTAATGATATGAAAAGTATACCATAAAAATATATTATGAATTTTTAAAATAATGGAATGATGTATATAAATGAAATTTCTGTTAGAAAATGTAGAGTGCAAGATGAAAATAGACATAGGGGAATGAAATTCGTTTTTTAAAACAATTAAGAACATAGTATACTTTTGTTTTATAAAATTCAAAAAATAACATGAATGAATAATAGTTTTGAAAATAAGTAATATATATATATATAAATAGATAAATAATAAATAATGGTTACGATAGTTGGAAATATATTTCATGTGAAATACTATTAAAAAGATATTCATTTCCCACTTTTGTAAATAATATATACAATCATTTAATTTTAAAAAAATTAAAAAGATTAATTTTATAATTTTGGATATAAAGCAATAGTCAATATAAATAAAAATTATGTTTCCATGAAATTATATAAAACAATTTTATTTAAATAAAAAATGAATATGGAAAAAGAAGAGAAATGTTCCCAACCAAAATGTGAAATATGTTCTTGTTTTCATAGAAATATTCTTATAGTCGATTTGAGTTATAAAGAGTGGGATATTGAAATATTACATCCAAAATTCATCAATAAACGTAAAATAATAAAATTTATTTTCTTTAATAAACAAATAACATACAATTTCCCATAATTTAAATTGAAACATAAACAGTCCTAACAAAAAAATATGATTAATATATAAACCCATATAGCTTTGGTGACCCTTGAATCAATGAATCATGATATAAATAAAAAAATAATGATTTGTAAATATTAATAAATTTCATGAAAATAAATATCTAATACATTTATGGGTAGTATATAAATAATACAAAATAAATATTGGGCTGAATATAAAATATATCTCAATGAAGGAATATTTAGATGAGGAATCACATACAAAATTGTATCACTTGAATTACAATTACAAGAAAGATAGAACATGATATGAATTTTTAAATCCCATTAATTTCATGAAATAATTATAAAAACAACCATATATCATTATATACACTAAAAAATATAAAATATGTTGTGAGTATGGGAATTGTATAGAAGATAAAATATATATATGAGAAACATTTACCTCAACTCTAAGATTATAAGAAATAACATTAACCTATTCTATAATATAAATAAATATATTAATAACACCATTATGAAATATATTCATATCAATTATCTTTAATATTAATTCATTATAATCATTTATTTGTTAATTAATGACTATTTTTGACATTTGATGCTAGTAATTTTGATTGATTCATGTATGATTGTTATTTGTGATGTTGGGCCACATTCATTGATACAAGTTATATATATATATATAAATATAAATTATTTATGTTATTTAAGTATATATTTCCATGATGATTAACAATATTCTAATTTCATTCTATGAATTTTTTCATTTTGAATCTTTAAGATGAAATCACTCATGAGTTTTTTTATGGATAATTTACCGATATCAACAGGTAATATTATATTGATCACTAATTATACTATATCCATAAATAATCATATCAATGAAATATATGGCCTATTTATATAATATATATGAATAAAATACATCTTTATACCCATATATGTACGGAGGATATGAAAAATAAATTACATCACTTCATAAAGGCGTCCGTTTTTATGTATGAACGAGTCATGTTTTCATTTTTAAATGGATGGAATGAAATACAGGTAAGTAAAATTATATTTAAAATAAAATATATATTAAAAATATGATTTGAATTCATTAAATATTATATTATAATCATCTACTAGAGTTAGTGATGATAAATGAAACATATCTCTTTATAGAGGTGGTAGTCTGCATGTATGCATGAAAGGCAATTTTATTTTCTATTATATGGATAGTATATTGAAAATGGTTACAATATTAACATAAAAACATTAATTATATTAAATTTAATTATTTAATTATGTTAATGTAGTTATATAATATTTATAGAAGGATTATGAATAATGAAACTTGAAAACACTTTGTATGAACATACAAGTCATCCTTGGACAATCTCCTTTGAGAAAAAAAACAATAAGTATTATTGTATGGGTCATCTGGGAAGACCAGAACCTCTTACTCATGAATAAGGGTTTTGGGAAGGTATTTCATAAGATATATATTTGGGAAAAGGGTCAAATTTTCTTTTATATGTGAGAAGAGTTGGTAACCCTTACAAGGCCCATAGGCTCAGAGACTACATGGCCTGTAGGCTTAGGAGATTACATGACCTGAAGGTCTTAGGGAATTCAACCAGAATATCTACAGGAAACTGCCCCTCCCCAGCATCTACATCTTTGATAGTAGCTCTCCACCTTTGCATGACTGTCTGGCTGGACATCCCATGAAAGCACAGGCTAGTACCGATGGCATAGCCATACCCTCTTATTCTGAAAATCCATTTGTCTCTACTCTGGTGAGTGCACATGCTCTGAATCCTTATTAGAGGCTGCTCCTTTTTTGTAGTGTGTCTGGGGCCTACATTCATGTGGCATGAAGGCCTTGGTGTGGCCCGAAGGCCTTAATGTGGCCTGAAGGCCTTGATAATAAACAATCTCGAAGGACTTGGGTGGACCAAAATCCCTACAGGACCCGAGGACCAAACCGGTGGCCTAAAGGCCAAGATGGATGAATAGTTCCGGCGGCTACAGTACCAAATCGTGCCTTCTACAGTGCCTGCTACAGTACTGTTATAGTGCCTGCTACTGTACTTCTACAATACTAGTACAGTACTGCTACAATACCAAAAATATGCCTCCACCCGGATTTGATCTCGGGTCTCTTGGATGCACCTAGTGAGTCCTCACCAATTGGGCTGAGGCTCTTGTGCAACCCACCACACTTTTAACCCTTTTAACCATTTACTGTAGTGAAAAAAATTTACCATGGTAACTTACAAAAAATTAAATTGGTCTTATTAAATAATATATATTCTGGTGATTTTAAATATAAAAGAAGCATTATATGAATTAATTTATAGATTTTTTAATAATTAAATTTAATATAATTTCACAGAATTAGATTAATAACAAATTTTCTGAAATTTTTTTTCTCAACATAAAATTTTTTTACACAAGAATCATGTATATAAGGGATTATCAAAACAATTTTTTGTTAATTAATACATAAAACTGAACTATATGACCTTATCACCAATCCAAACCTGAATGTGTCCTTTCAAATTCATAATCAATGAAATCAAATAAAAATAATTCTTTTAATAGAATTAAATACAATTTTCTTCGAATGTGTTATACAAATATATATAACTCCAAAATAATTTTTATTCAAATAATTTATTTCAGTCACTTTAATACATACTATTTGAATAAAAAGTATTTATAAACATTTAATTTATTATTATAATTTCCAATGATCCCTTAAAATTTACAATATTTGTAAAAATGATAATTTCACTATTCACCAAGAAATAATTTATTTTAAATTCCCAAAATGTATCCTAAATATAATCTTGAAATCATGAATTAAAAAATTAATATAATTTCATCAAATTAAAAGTATGAAGTTCATAATTTTTGTTTGTACATGAAAATACCAAATATAAACAAAAATCCTTTTATTGAAAATAAACTTTTAAAATTTTTTCTATTCATCATAACAATTTATAATTTATTAACTATTAATATTTTTTTGTAACATTGGAATATTTCATATGATCATATTTATATTTTAAAATTATTAATTTAATTTTTTTAATATAAAATTTGATATATGTTAAAAAATAGTTTTTTCTAAATACTATTCCTTTGTAACTTGAAAAAATTTAACCATATGAAATTAATTAGACATTTTACAATCATTATATTTAATATATATAAAAAAATATGTACCATAATTGATTAGTATATTTGTTTTTTTCTAAATAATTATTGTAATATATCACAACTCAATTTAGTTCGGCGTTTCATGAAATGCAATTCATCAAACATAAAATTATTTTAATATTAGTTACATATTTAAATCACATTGTGTTAAAATTTATGATTTTCACCTTAGGTATAGATTTTTTACTCTTCTTTTATGGGTTATGTTTTATAGAATATTCAAATGGTCTTCTAGTATACAAACATAGAAGTTACAATTAGGGGTATTTGACCACTAGGTTCCCACACTACTACTCATTTAGGGATTTTTTATTTATGAACATTATTAATTTATTGTTATTATGGATTAAACATGGTATACGTGATTACAATTGGTTAATGAAACATTGGTGTTTTTCTACCATTTGAATCAAAATTTCAACCTAAAATTGATCTGAAAGTATTTTAATTCACCCATATAAGTTGTTAAAAAGTTTAACAGGTCAAAGAGAATGATTTTGAATATTTTTTTGTTCTTTACAATGTGTTAATTTTTGAATTCACTTGTAGAAGATGAAAAGAATTGTATAAATAAATAAATAATAATAAAATAATAAAATTATTGAATAACTTTCCATTGAGTGTGATTTATCAAAATATCTAATGCACACAAATATTATGTTGCGATAAGGATAAGCCTTTAATTTAAAACCTAATAGTAGTATTATGTTTTTCATATGATAAAACATTTTATAGTTATGTGAATTTTTTGAAAAAAAATATAATAAAAATATTAAATAATATACCATCTCTTGTGATTTTACTAAACAACTGATGAAAAATAATTAGTGTCTGAGATATGGTAAAATATTTATCTTGAACCTAATGGTGGACTCAGATTTCTCATATGCTACACATTTTGGACGAATATTCCATTATTTTGTTAAAATTGTAAATACTTGTCTATATAAATATATAATATTTTTTATATCAAAACTAAGGCTCTACGGGCCTCAAAATCACATTTTAACTCATCACCTTAATTTGAAAATATTCTGTAGAATCATCAAATTTGATAAAATGGATTATACACTAACATAAATACATTAAAACAATATATAATATATAAAGTAAATTTTATTTAAAAACATCTTTTTTTCACATGAAATACACAGAAATTATGAAAAAATAAGGTTTTTACTGTCCTTAATAATATTTGATATTACAATTATCCCCCTCAAACGACTTATCATCTTTAAGAAGTAACTATATTAGTCTTTCTGGAATAAATCCTTCCCTTGATGAGATCTCTCATTATAGTCTATAATCTATATAGGGAGCTCATCATAAGGTGTTTAAGGCTCTAACACAATGTTCATCAATTTTATAACATGTGTAGGATCTTCCATGTTACCCTAGAGCTATAATATAATAAATAGATTCTCCATATCATAGTTGTGAGATGGATGATATTGATGGTGTACTACTATTCCTATCCACTTGGTGGTCAAAATGTTACCCAGAAAATAATTTTTTAGCTTCCATAAAATTCTATGATGACTTTTCTATAACTGAGGAGTTCGTCTTAAGATAAATTGTATTTCCAAAGAGAGCTCTAATGGTCTCCTCTGATGGTTTCCACAAAATTAATGTCTGATCTAAGTGGGGATCATAATTTTCAGAACAAATTATACTCTCTAAGAGGTATCTTGAATCATGTTGTGGAAAAAAACTATTGCCTCAGCCACCTCATGCCTACATATTTGTGAGCGAGACGACCTCCCGTAAATGGACATGAAATGATCTATTTGAATCGAAGCATGTTAACTATTTTTATAGGAAAACTCAAACATGTATTGGTGATCATTCAACACTATATGAAAGTTTAGCATTTTATATTTAATAATATCCTAAAATAAATCTATAGTCTTGTCAAATTATCCATATGTATAAGCATGGTACCCCACACTCAATCTCAGTAGATTCGCGAGGCAATTCTATATGACCTTACAAAATCATAGTATAAAACATATTTATCTGTCTAAAACAATTCTCAAGGGAAATCCATGCATGTGTATGATCTCTAAAATATAGATCATTCTTGGATCCTCTGTTGGGTGAGTCTCTCTAATTGGTAACAAGTGAGAATTCATCAATAAATAGAAAAAAATATCCCAGACTATGTCATGTATTCTCTGTATCCCAGCTAACCCCTTCAAAAAGTCCATTATGATATCCTCCGACATCTATATGGCTATAGGAATATTTTGAAGCAGATTAATAGGTCGCTATTGATTTATCTTCACCCTCTTACTGGTAAGGCACTAGGAGATGAAACCATAAATGTACCACTTTAGCCCTAGCCACCAGAACAAATGTCTAAACCCATGACACATATTGGTCACACAGAGATGTATTACCCATATTGAGGTATTGTAATATCTCATTATCTCTTCTCTAATAGAGATGGGACTAATAATCTCTAATGAACCATGATCAAATAATTGTCACTATAAGTCCACTTGCGTATCAGATCACCTCCAACTGGATGTTTCCTCATCATAGAACACTCTCAGTCTAGCTCCTAACTATTCATCACCCAATCCACAAGTTTTGATATGATCACTAAAGGGATAAAAGTAATATATCCTTGATATAATGTCAATGAGTATATTAGGATGCCTTCAATGAACACAATGATGAATGAGTCTGAATATGGGAGGAATATCTTATTCATGATGTCCATGAACACTGTTTGTGAATTCATAAGCCTGAACAAAATCACTAAATACTTATACAACCCATAACCTCTCTAAAAACCCATTTTTATAATATCCTCCTTTATAAATTGCATCTACTGATAGCTCAATAAATGATCATTCATGGATTACCACTAGTATCTTCATAAATAATCAAAAATATAATCTATCCTATGAAATGCATATCTATTCCTCACCATCACCTAGTTCAGATTTCATTAATAAATATAGAGTTGAATAATTCTACACATATTAATGGGGAATAACATGGGTGAACCCCATATTGAAGTACCTAACCTAATAAATTCATCTACACCATATCATTCAACATCAACTTGACCTCATTAATTTTAGTTAGAATGATAAGATACAAGGGTATCAAAATGTGTTGTTCACCAAACATGAGCTCTATAACATCATAACATGGAAATAAATCAGGCTATATACTATTTGAAGTATTCCAACAACTATTTGAACCCACTATTAAACATATTAAGGACATATGATTCCCTAGAAGGATAAATAATTATGGATATGTACTCAGTGAATATTATAGCCTAGTATAATGTCTAATTCCATTTTAAGACCCTAGTTGAAATCATTTTTTGTTGAAGATATCCTATTTCATAAACCACATATCAAGTGTGGAAGCATGATCAACTACATTCTCACATGCATCATACAGTAAATCAGAAACACCCTCGCTTAAAAGATTTTTCCATCATACATCCCAAGTAGTCCCAAAATGTTTTTTTGAGACAAAATCATCATTAACATAAAGGAAACACATGTTTTTAATATATTTTTTTGAATTAACATTTATCTATCTATGAGATCACATAAAGTTCTATTATGATTATACCCTTAACCCAAGGTAAACACCCCTAGGACTAACCCTAGTCTTTGTCTCTACACATTATTCATAGTAATCATAAATATACTAAAAAATAGAATGATCTGTTTGACTAATTAATTAATATAAAGATATATAACAATAGCATGTCAACACAAATATATCTCATAGAGGAGAAAATATCTTGTACAGATAGAAAAAATCAAGGAATTCTATTACATAACTATTATGTAGTAAAAAAAGTATACATATGATATTTTAATGCACATTACTATTTATAATTCATTAACACACACGAAATATAATAAATCAAATATCAAAATAATGTACATCACCAATGGTAAATTTAGTCAATGGTAACAGAAAAAACATAAATTCCCATTGTTATGAAAATATGGATCTCCAATATACAATGATGGACATAAATTGGCATAGTTATCTAAATAGTGTATCATATATAATATATCATATCTACCCTAAAACAAATAATGTAAAATAAACGAACAACATATTTAATAATGAGTTCTGATACTTTTTTGTAACATCCCATTCCAAACAACCAAGTTTGAGAAAAAGTGTCACATGACCTCATGTGTGCATCCCCACGTGCAAGAGGCTACTGAATAGTAGTGAGGGTTTGAGTCTGTCAGTGGGAAGATTCTACAATTAGTATAATGTCATAGGATTAATAATAAATAATAAACCTTATCATAAATAATCAGAGTAAACAAGTGAAAAATAAATAAATGGCATATATATTAAATTAATTAAACAACTCCAAATATTGAAATCATCTTTGGTGTAAGTAAGAAGACAATATATAAATAAAACACACTAAAGATGTCCTTAGGAGTTCATCATAGTATTCTACATGTTTGACTCTCCTCTTTTCAGCCATCCATAATATATTCCTTACCAATCAATGGATCCCCCATGCAATTTACAAACACCCTTAATTGACTAAGTATAGTGGGAGTACAAGAATCAGTAAAAAACTACCAATGATACCCAATCCTATTTTTATCATGTGTAAAAAATTATCCCATAAAAATAATAAATACATAATAGAAGTAAACATAAAATTCAAAGTCGAGCGATAATGCACTCACCAAGATTCAACAAACCCCTAGTCGTACCTGCTTCAGCTCATTGTTAGAAGACCAATATAAGATGTTAGTTGTAACCTATAAATACCTTATATATTGTCCTAATGGTTCCATGTGTACATGGTACCGAATTTAATCTATCCCTCAAGGGTACTATGTAACTCGACATCCTTTATTCAATAATTCCTTATACCCAAATTGATCGGGGTACCTCATGTTGCATGTAACTTAGAAAATTAATGCTACCTCAAGTGCATCCAAAACATGAAACCATTGATGCCTCATAACTCCACCCTATGATCAAGTACCTCATCTAAAACACACCCCCATTCAATAATAATCAAGCATAGTCATCAAAATTCCAACAATTACAATCATCATGGAAACAATTGTTGATGTGGGCCCAAAATTATAAGGAAATTCCAAACTCAAGTTTCTCAACATCAACAAAAAATTAATCTTCATAAATAGTCAAGAACACATATTCCCAGGTCTTATTATTTTAGCTGAGGAAATGAAAACACTGGTTATTTTCAGAGATTATTTGAACAAAAACTAGCTATTTAATTTCAGGATGAAATAAAATATCATATGTGATGATAAATTCTCTCTCCGGGATATTTTTTGATGTATAATTTTAGTCCCACACATACTCTTACAATATTCTCCAAAAGAATAATCGTAGATCCAGATTTGATAATTTATATATTTAAATTAATTTGAGAACACATGTATTGTCCCATGTAATTATTCTTTGAAAAAACTATTTAATTATCCTATGTAATTAAAAAATTATCCTCATATAATTTGATATCTTTTTCATACTAATAACTCCATTATAATTATATTTTCATAATTAGTATAGGTATATTCTAATAATTTTAATTAAAAATTATTATTTTATAATTGTATTTTGAAAATTCTCCTTCAAAAATTATACTTTCATCATTGAATGAAATTATCCATTAATAATTCTTGATAATTATTTATGATAACTCACATAATTATCCTTTGATTATTCTTTAGGAAATCATCCATTTATAATTAATCTTGGATAATTTTTTCTTAAATTATCCTTTGATAATAAAATATTTTATATTTTTATAATTTTGGAAAATTTTCCTTCAATAAATAAATACATTTACTAATTGATGAATCATTATAATTATATTTTATATATTAATATAACTATCAACTGAAACAATTTCAAAAATAATTCATTTATATATACCGATCAATTACCATTTGATAATTTCTGTTATAAATTAACCTTGTGAATATTTGAAAATTATCATTTGATCAATTAATTTATAAATTATCCTTTTAAATTTAAGGAATTATACTTTATTGAATTGATTTAATCCATTTATTTAATTTTAATAATTTTTCACAATTTTGAGGGGAAATAAAAATTGAATAAATTAAATAAATTATGAAAAATGCAAACCTATATTTTGAACATAGCCTACATGGGTAATAAGAAAGAACACAATGTGTGAATGAAACTACAAAATGGTTCACAATATAGTTAATTGATTGCCTCCATAGGAGTTTCCGGGTCACTTAGACTCAACAAGATGGGAAATTGTGCAACACAAATTTTTCAGCTATTTCAAAGGCAAAAAATGTGTAATCCATTTCCCAATTATAAAATCCAAATTTAATCCACCTTTTAATCCTAAAACTGATTTTAGATTATTTTAATTCTCCCCATTGTGGCATTAAAAAAAATTAATAGGGCCATAATGTAATATTTTCCATCATTATTGGATCTTGTTCACGTGTTAATGGTGGAATGCATGTGGAGTAGATGAACTAAAGGGTATTAATATTTAAATAATAACAATAATTTAATAAAAATATTGAATAACTACACCATATGTTTGATTTATCTAAATATCGAATACACAAAAATTTTATGTAATGCCTATGGAAATCCATATATTTTGGATCTAGAGGTGGTCTCATGTTTCTTATACAACATACCATTCATGAGATACTTAATTATATTGTAATTAAACTATCAAATAATTTACCCTCAAGTGAAATGGTACTAAACACCTGACACACGCATATTTAATATCACCCCAAGGGTAAATTATATATCCTAGATTGAATAGAATTATCATATTTCTCATATAATACATTTTTATTTAAATATTCTATTATTTTTGTATAATTATGCATTAGTGTCAATATAAATATTTTATATTTTTATATGAAAAATGTGGTTCTACAGGTCTCAAAATGTCATGCCGAATCAGTTCCTAATAGAGAATATATTCAATAAAATATTCAATATTATTAACATGGATTCTACTATTATGTATATAAATTAAAGCAATATATCATTTATAAAGTGATTTTAATGTAACAAAATGAATATTCACTTAATAGCACACCTAAAATTGTTATGAAAATGGATCTTACTATCATTAAAAATAGTTTATATTTCAATAAGAATATTAATATTGGGAATATCATTTTACATAATAAAACCAATGTTTCAAAAATAATTAAATATCCTGGAATATTCATTATCCCATGTTCTATAGGGGATTTTCAATTTTTAGATGCAATGTTGTATTTTCGATTAATTTTATCCCATATTCAATATTATCTATATTATAAGTTGGTGAGTTTAAATAAAAAAATCATAATAGTGAAAACTGAAAATAACATCACCACATATGATTCTATATTACATGAGTAAATATTTTTCAATTCTTTTAAATTATGTTATCCTTCTAATAGAAGAAGAAAAATCAAGGGGTCATATAACACACATACTAAGAAAACCATTTTTGATGAAAATCGAAAACCATTATTGAAATTCATAATGTTACATTATCTATAATTATTTGAGGATACATAAACAATAAGAATGTCTTTGATGCTATTAAGTACCTGCGAAAAGAACACTTTACTATGTTTTTATAACATTTATGGCTTAAAGCCCCCTCTTATATCCAAAACTGGAGGATCAAAAACACCAGGCTTGCATCATTATATAAAATACATTATAGAATACCTATGAGAGATTATCAAGGACTATAGAGACTATACCATATATTATATAATCATATATAATAACTAATTATGTGACAACCATCATTAATAACATCATAAAAATATGAATATTATATTTTTATCAAATAATATGTAAATAACATAACATAATATAAAAAATGTAAATCATGTAATATCATTCATGTCATACATAAAAAATAATAATATATTTATGGATGATCAAACATATGTTTGGATCCAATTATAAAAAAACGAGACATAACCAAAAAAGGATCTTAAGTTTTACATCGTCCCATATCTTAGACTCTATATTCCAAATCTAGATCATCCATTAATTACCAACACCATTGAATTTAATGTATCTAAAATCATAAATGTTGACTACTAATAATGGTTAACATGTATGGTGTATATAATATACATAATAGGAAACCACCAACAATCCCATGAAATAATTTATATATATATTGACCATTGCACAATATGAGATATAAGTAGTAACACAAAATATTATATTACCTCATGAAATCATTACGTGTCAATAAATCCACTAATATTAGTATCAAAACCTATTTTTACCAAAAAATATTGAATTGGGGTGAAAGTTTCATGGTTTGATCACATAAGTTACATGGGAACACAATGAATGGATTGGGCCAATTTCAACCTGATTATGTGATGATATACATATATCCTGTAAGGTTTTAGTAATGATACTAACAATCAAATAATATAAAAATAATTAACATATCCCATCCATGATTATAAAATTAAAATAAAATATAAAATAATATAATTATAAAATAAAAGTACCTTTTAAACATGTTTTGAATATTTATATAAATAATGAATTGTTGAGTCAAATAATCCATCAATATCCTCAAATAATTCTAATCACCAATTATTTGGTGCTATCATATGGACATATATGTAATATGAGTCACTATATGATGAAAGAAAAGGAGAAATGAATGAAAAAACAGTAGAAAACCTCTTAGACCCGGATAACAGGATAAAACTCTTAGATGAGGAATTTGAAATAACTCAAAAATCAAACATTGTTTTCTCAAAATTACATCTTCACTCTTTCATTTTATTTATAGAAATATTTGAATTCAATAATCTCCAATGAATACAAATTCATATCAATTAAATGAAGTTGGAATAATTAGCATCAAAATGTCATTTAGAGAATTAAATAGCCCTCAAAAGGTGGTTTATATCATAAAAAACTTTTCGAGGATCATTAATGAGTCTCCAAGTAAGTTAAACTAACAAATAATGATCTTATATAACAAAATTAAAAAACCCTATATGTTTCTTTCATGTCATGGGACACATAAGAATATTACATCAATCCCATTATGGAATCATATTTTGGATTTATCATTTCTTACTATTTATTGATTAATAATATAAATAACTAATTAATTATGTTATTACAAAAAAATTAATTATTTATTTCAAGGTAAATTATTTTCCTTAAATATAAATAATTGAAAAAATTATTATGTTATGATGATAAAAAAATTTAATCAAGGAAGAATCACTTTATTCATAAAAAAACTAATCAGAATTATATAATGTATAGCCTAAGGGCACTTTTTATTATGGAAATGATGATGAATCTCATTAAAATTAATAAACTAATACTGATTACAAGAAATGTATCATATCTAAAAAAACATAGCAGGGTTTAGTGTGATCCAATGCACCCTAAGACCATTGGAAGATTTTATTTCTTTACAGCAACAATATTAAGCATGAGACATGGATAATTCCAATTATGTTTAACTTTTAACATTACTAAATTCTTAAGATAAAATAAATATTTTATATTTACATCAAATTTGGTTATTTTAGCAAAGAAAATTAATTTTGTAGTTAAAACATAAATGTGTCCAATAATTTTATACCACATAATATGGGTTAATACATCCACTATAGGTTAATCAAATACTTTAACTATATTAATATAATATCAAGGTACTATATATTCAATTAAGTTTTAAAAAAACTTTTGATAAGTATCTATGTACGAACCCTCAAATATAAGAAACCAATATGAAATAATCTTTTTAAAGTAAACATAACCAATATTTAATTAAGTAAAAACAATAAAACATATAGGAAAATTCATATTATATACTTGAAGAACGTTAATTTGAATTGATGTTGATTAAATTTTATCTCATGAGTGATAATTTTTATTTTAGACAAGTGATCATAATTTTAATAATATTAATATATCATAACAACCTAATATGATGTCCATGAATTTGGTATAAGGTGGTAATATAAATATTACAAGGGGGTTGTATCATAATATATCCTATGTTTTAAACTTTGGACATAAATGAATGAAAAATTATTTTATAGTAATAAATTACATGATACATCATGACCCTTAGATAAAAATTCATGACTGGAACTATTTAATAAACCATATCAATAACCAATTTATACGAAATCCATTCACTTATATATTTAATACTAGAATAATTAGAGTGGATTTAATTATTTTATTAAGTAAGATGATTTATTAATAGATCCAAAATATTATCCTATGTATTTTGTTAATTAATTTTAATATTGTTCCCTTTAATATTTCTTGAATGAGGTAAAAATGAAAAATATTTTTTTAAGATCACTTGTGTGAATTGTGCTCCTTAGTTTGTAAAATTTATCCACTATTATCACAGTAGAATTCAGTTTGATGAATGATACTCAGGATAATCCCTAGTTCAGTGGATAAAAATTTTAACCAAATTTCCTCATTAACTAGATTAAATGGTTTAATAGGTTAAATATTTTATCGGAAATAAATAATTATAAAATCATATGATTTTTTATATAAAAATCCAATATTTATTAATAAAATTATAATTGAGATAAAATTAATTTTTTTTACTTTTTTTAATTAGATTCAATGTAGCACTTTACAACTAGATTATATTCATAACTAAACACTAACAACAAATCATTATTTATTTTCAATTAGTGGATGATATTATTTATAAAAACCTAAAAATGTTCCCAAACATTTGATTAGTATATATTCATCACACACCATGAATAAGATAAATCAATATGGGTAATGAAAACATATCTTACATTATGGATCCATCATCCAAAGCATATGGAATCATAATAATGTGTTATTTATATTCAATTTATAATGGACACTATCTATTTGAATGGTGCTTAGCATGAATCATTGGAAGGAAAAACTTTTAAATTTTTTTATTATAAAAACTTTATTACACAATAAAAGTATATTTGTTGATTATGTCCTAGAATTTATTTAGAACAATCTCTATTGATATTCCTATATAGTATATATGTTTCTTCACCATGATAATTTACATAGATAAAATTTCGTAACCAATTTTTCAGTAATTTAATATTTCGAATATCAATTCCAATGAGAAGTATGAAATTAATAGACAACGTAAGAATAAAAAATAAACTCTTAGTAACCTATATTTATATAATTTTAATCATCATTTTTTATAAAATAAACCTCTTGTTTATCATTATAAAAATTAATATTCACAAATTGAAAATATTTTTTCAACCCATAAATATATTATTTCATATTAAAAATCTTATTATAGTCTCTTCCATTGATAAATTTGTTTAGTTTTTATGTATACTCCCTTCCATAATTTCCCATAAAGGAATATGGTTTTAAATTCTATTTTATATATATCATTATCATAATATGTTGTTATAGATACATGATTATGATTGGTTTCAATCATAGCCACTTGAGAAAATGAAACTTTCTAATTAATATCATTATTTTTTTAACATCACTACCTACTGGGTGTGATTTATAGAGATATTATATCATCCATGTAATATTTCATATAAAATACCCATCTTCACTGAATGGGTTTTACCCCCTTATATTTATTTAAACAGTTTTATCCATAATTAATATGCATGGATTACGATTTAGATTCCATTTATTTTAACCATTTACCATAGTTAAAATAGATTATATATTCTTTATAAAATGTTATATCATCTTCAATGACTGTTACAATCACATTCAACATATATTATAAATCCATATCTCTTAGGTTCTTGATAAAATATACCGGATATATATGGTTTTGATGCATTATAATTTAATCAATTTTACATAACCCTTTTTTCTTTTAACTCTACACATTGAAATTAACATAATCATATTGGAATTGAACATCAAAAAATTCAAATTTCCTCACTCTAGTTATTTTTGAAATCAATCATCTTTATAAAAAAAATGTACCATTGTTAAAAAAACACTCTTTACTCTAATGGATTATAAAAAAATTACACTATATCTCCCAGGGATAATCATTAAATAGGAATTTATTTTAACTAGGATATAGTTTACTAAGGTAATATAATATTAATATACCACACAATACCAAATATTCATGAAATAAAAATAAGATTATTCCCAATCCATTTCTCATGTGGTGGATATCAAATAGATTTTATTTAACAAGATTTAGTGTAAATAAATTTGTTTCAAGATAATAAAACCAAAAGTAAAATATATTATTTTGGAAGCTTATCCATTAACAGAACCATGCGTAATATAGTTTAACTTCTCATTTTAATTGCATCTTTTAATCATGGTATACCAATAAGAGTGATTTATTATTATATAGAACAATATCATAGATAATCATGAATTTATTGACCCAAAAATTTTCTAGCTAAATCATATTAAAATGTTTTAATAATAACAAAAAGTTTTTTTTAGTTCATTTTTGAATAATCTAAAAATTTAAATAGATTCATAATTTTATTATATAAGGAAAATATATCCACACCATCTATAGTCGTTAGTAAATGTAAAAATGTAATTACATCCACCATAAGATACATTACGTATAGGCCCACATACGTTAGTATATGTGAGTTTTAATAAATTACATTATCTATTACCTTTTCGTTTAATAGGTGATTCAGTCATCTAACCTAATAAAAAATATTAACATACCTCAAATGAATCATAATCATTTGGATCCTATAATCTATAATTAAGGATTTTTTGGATGTAATTATTATTTATATGACCTTAGAAACAATCCCAATTATAGGTGAAATTAAAATCATTAATTTTAAAGATATTATTATTTATATAATAATATTATTTTCTAAATATAATATATATAATTCATTATACATGAAATTAGAACCATATGAAACATAATTTATAGAAATAAAATAATTTTTTTCATTGTTATTCATAAAAAAACATCATCTCTAGGTAATAAAGATTAATTTAATATCTTTTTGTTGCCTATACATGTTATAAATCTTCTATAAATAATAAAAATCCAAAATTAATATTAATATTCACTATCCACTAAAACATTTCGTATACCTTTCCATTTAACAATAATTGGCCCTATATCTCCATTATTTAACTTCCATTATTCATTAAATAGTTACATATTACAACAAATATTTTATTTCCATTTAATAAAAAATCCCTATGATTCCTAGTTAGATAAATTTATTTATGTTACATAAATATCTAATTTCATCAAATGATCAATGTGCTGCATCTTATGAATTTATAGGTACCATGAAAAAATCCTCTTCTAGTGCCTAAATTGTTTCCAAAAGTAACATTTATCTTCCCATATTTTGATAACTTTGATAGATTTTAGTTAAAATATTTATGGTTTTGGATTCAATTTAATATTATTCTAATTAAACTTGACTTAACCCATTGCACTAATAGTTACTATGATAGTTAATAACCATTTTAGGGTTTTTATTTTTTTTATTATATTGATAATATAATAAATGTTATAATCAATTTTGTTCATGTTAATATTTTAAATGAACACATTAAATGAAATGAAATATTTGAAAGACTAAATTAATGTCCATATTCGTCTTGATAGGAAGCCATATTAATTTCATATTTTTATTTGTATAAACATTTTGATCACATGGGTAAATAGTGTACTCCTTCAGATATATTGTAATAGAAAATTTATTTTCTTGTATCATACATTTCAATTCATTATTTAGCATGATAATTATCATTATGGTGTTCAATAATATATTATTACTTCATCAATTTAGAAATCTTATAAATATCTATAATCAACATAGCTACCATAATATATGATACATCTAAATAATATATCTTATTATTCTGATTAGAATTATTATTAGTGATTGGGTCTCTGGATGTAAATTCAGTTGAGAGATATTTCTTGAGAAAAAAATAATTTATCATCATCTTTTTGATAAATTCATAAATTATAATACCATCCATTAGATCTTTTTATATCTATTTATTCTACTTACGGACTTATCTCGCTGAAATTTTTTTTTTCTGGTTCCTCTGAATATGTATAAAAACAATGTGTCATTATTGGTGTCATGTATAAAATTTTCAAATACCGTATTTTATTAAATAAACCCCCATTAAAATAATAAACCTCACTTTTATAAATTTAGTGGGATAAGAGCCATATTTATACTTTTCATATATTACCTAAGATCATCACATTACACATATATATGTATATGAACCATTTTTTTTAAATTTATCTATTTCAACTATTTGATTGTTGAATAAACAAAATCTTTCCTAATTAATCACACGACTAATATTATCATCATGCCTCTAAGTTCCAATGTATTTGGAATACCTAAATGAGTGTCAATAAATATTTACAATAGTATAATTGTTATCCTTTTCACATTAAAAAATATCTATTATCGACACTATACTAAGAAAAAATGCATATTTGATTAATCATGATCTTGAATAATGTGTTCTTATGAGAAGGCATCTAGCACATATAGATTTTTTGAAGGATTTTATATTTATTCTCAAAATTAACATAACATGTATTATATGATTTCCCTATGTTATTGTATTAATAATAAATTAATTTTATGTATCATATACATACTCAATTTATATTATTTATATTAGTTAATTTTTTTCATTTAAATTAATATCACATATAATCTTTAACATCTCAATCACATTATACAGAAAAATTTTACGTAATAAAAAAATTATTAGTAATAGAGAAAAATATATAATTATTAAGGGTTCTGGTAGACTATATTATAGGGAATACGATATTTTATAATAAAAAAATTGAAAACACAATACATGTAATTACCCTTAACTAATGTGATTACAACATATAACTATATATAAATTTTTTTATAAGACTTAAATTAATTTTACATATTGTGAATTAATTAATAATATTATAATTATTTTTTTATGTATTTTTCATTACTCATGTAAGGATAAGATATGAATTCAGTGTTTTAAAAATGATGTAGACACATAGAACTTAGTGAAATTTTTAAAAAAGAAATATTGAAGATGAAAACTCGAAAATGAAAAAAATATATGAAAAAAATATAAATAACGTTGAAAATGTTTTGGAATTTTTAGATTAATATTGAATTATTGATTTCAAAAATCCATAAAATTCCAATAATAATGTTAATAACAAATTAATTATTGGGATAATATTATTATACAAGTGATTGAAGCTAATCTAAATGGAAAAGGATTTAATAAAAATTGAGAAAACATATTAAAATATTTTGAACGTGGAAGGAAAAAAAATTCTATCATATAAAAAATATATAGAACAGAAAAAAATCATAAATTTATAATAATGAAATAATTCCAATAATTATCTTAATCGTCATATATATAATGTGAAAAATATAGGATCCTATAATAAATCCAAATCCGTATAAAACAAAAGGAGGTGACATAAATAGCATCTGAAGTGAATTTGAAGAATTAAATAGCCATTAAACATTGGTTAATTGTTAAAACACCCTCTTTAGTATATTATTAAGCCTAAAAATTGGTTAAAACTAACAAAAAAGGGGCCCAAATAGAAACATTAGGTATCTTAGTCTGTTACTCTTATAGAACAAGACATGGAATCCCATTACATCAATCCCAAACCCAAATCCTATACTGGATTTATTATTTCAACTTTTTAATGTTTTAATTACATTATTAAATCATTATTTATATTTTTTAGTGGTGTAAATAATTTAATTAAATATTCAAAATACCAAAAAATATTAATATTTTTCTATTTATAAAAAACATAAACATTATTACACACGTATTGACCATATTAGTTTCAAAATACTAATTACTATTGTCTTATGTGTAATCCCAGGAGACATTTTTAAAGTTGGAGATCATAATGAGTATAATCATAATTTTAAATTGAGAGTGGTATCTAAAAAACATCATAGATAATTCAAAATGGATTTGGTGTTGTCTAATCCACCACATGTCCATTAAAAAGAACTTTTTTTCCTTGTCATAATGATTAAAAATGATATATTGAAAATTTTAACCATGTATTTTGTGTATAGTATATCAATTAAAAACCAAAATAAGTCATACAAAATTACATAACATGTAATTATATTAGCATTTCCAAGCACTTAATTAGAAAATAATCAATTGAGGTGCATAATTTCATAACTCGTAATATGCAAAGACATATCCTATATTTGTTAACTAAATCCTTATGATTGAATATTTCCATACCCAATTACTTTTTATTAAGTCAAATTATCAAATAACTTTTTATAGGTATTAAAGTATGAATCCCAATAATTTATAATTTAATTTATAATATACATTCATAGGATCCTCCATGTGGTGTACATTGAGGGGTTTTATGAATATAAGTTTTAAAACTCATATCCTGTGAGTGATCAATTATATCAACATAAAATTGATACAACTAATATTTATTATAAACATTCATCACATATAAATATGATAACCATAAATCAAGGATAACTTCAAAATACATATACTTCCTGGGGGTTCTTGTGATATTATATAAATTTTTTTATTAGGGAAACCAAAATTAATGATAAATTATTTTCCACCAATAAACATGACATGATACAATATTCCCATAATGAAAAAATATATAACCAATTTTAAAGAATAGACAATAATATATCCAAATACTAATAATATAATGGTAGTGTTGGTCAGTAATATACTTACCAACAAAGTCATACTCGTATTGAGATGCTATATTTTCATAATAGCCTAGTCATTCATGTCAAATTATTCCAAGACAAAAGGTTTGAATTATACCCAACCATCCAACTATCATGAAAAATATTCCATGAATGCCAATTAAGGTATTTTTTAAGTATTTTAACCTGATTATAGACTTTTATATTCGAATGGATGTTTAAAAATGTTCCCAAAACATCTCATGGAATTGAATGTAACCTTATCAAAAACATTAATTGTATGAAATCATAAAATATGCATAGTCGAACCTAACTCAACTCGTTATATTAGGTTTCTAATTAACTAACCTTGTATAGTACACATTAACAAACCCAACTCACATTGTACCTCCCATGTAATGCATAAAAATATCTTATAACCCCATATCACATGATTATTGAACTATAATTACTACTAATTAACTTAATTCATATATTGAGGTTATTCTATTTATAATACTAACACATGTAAAGGATTAAACCTATTATATAGGTATTCCCAAGGGACCTATTAAGTTCAAAAACACACATCACATGAGGCATAACTCTGTTGGATTCAAATTTATAATATATAAAAATCCATTCATGTGTCACATAACTATTATAAATAATATAGATAGTGGAATAATGCCTCAGGATTCAACTATGAGTCTAGAAACCCTAACTCATCTCTCAACAAATAGGGAAACCTACCGTAGTTCAATTAAAATCCATTAACACCAACTCCTAATAAATATGAAGTCAAAGAACAAAACCAATTAATATAAAACAATTGGAAAACATAGGGATTGACATGTAGAAGTTAAATAAAATATTATCTGTATAATTTTCCACAATAAAAAACAAATTGGAAAATAGGAAAATGTAAGGGATTTAGAAATAATAGTGATAACATAATAAGAGAAACCACATGTTACAAAGTATTGTATATAATTGTTAGTAAGACAGATCCAATAAAAGAAATGATGTAAGAATTAGAAATCAAAAAAAGTAGGGGAATATCATAGAGGAGTGGAAAGAGATGAGAGATTAGGGTTGGTTCATGCGACTACATTAAATATAGAGTAGGTGTGTTTCAAAAATAGAATTATATTTTTATAAATTTAAAATAAAAATCATCATATTGTCCATTTCTACCTCATGATCCCATATCATGTACTTGGTGGTCCATTAATTTCCCAAACATGTGTCACTAACCATACATTGTTTTTTTTCATTTACTTCCTCTTAAAGAGGCCCATTGGGAACCTATATGTAGTCCATCAGGTACATGATGATGTATATTATAGATTTTTGTCATAACCTACCTCCCCATTTTCACATAAAAACATATACCATCACCAAAAAACCCAAATACCCAATAAAATTAGCTGTATTAAAACATTCAATAGTAATAAAACTATTTTTTTATTCATTGCAAACTATCCAATATATTACTTCTCATCCTTGAGATATGTCACTTATAATTATCAATGAAAAGATACATCCATTTATTAGGAAATTAGCCTCATTCTCCAAACTATTCTTTAAGATAAAATTATTCTAAGATAGTGCACATAACATGAGTACCATATTTTGATGGAGTATCATCCCACTTGGATCAATTATTGACACTGAGACCTCCAAAAAAGACACATCTCCTTCTAACTAAACATATTTAGTATTTCTATCATGAGAGGGATCTATCTCATAACTTTGAAGATTATATTCTTGAACAATTTTATTTGTATCTGTATATCTCAATGTATGATCTAGTCTATTTTTCAAAATATATATCAAATTTAATAATTCAAATACACCTATTAAATAGGTTATCAACCTCATCTTACTCCTAAATGTTGAGTGATTCAATTGAGATGGAATATTAAATAACATTCAATATTTTAAATCTAACTAAAGTGGTAAACAATATCAGACTACATAGGATCACTACATTGTAAAAGTTAGTTTTACCACTTCTTGATCATATTAATACTCTATAATGTATTATATATAATAATTAGTCCAAAAATTGATGAAATATTTTCCTATAAATAATATATATTATAATGGAATGGTTTACCATAAAATATATATGTGGGTACCATATATATTGATTCATATGACATGAAATTTCAAGATAACTCTCCCAACACAAAAAAATTATGCTCCTAGGATCCCCAAAAATATAAAACACATGTTCATAGCATGTACTCAATAATTATAATCATATGCTAAGACTACTGATCTTTTTAAGGATGATGTAGTATTTCAAGATTCACCTGAGTTCCTTATTACCACAACAATCTCAACTAGAAAAGGGATGTGAGTATTCCCTCATAATTTATCTTAATACATATATGTACTCAATGTTGTTTTTCCATTTCTCATACACAAAAACTATAAACATCCTGTCTAATTAGGTCACATTAATATGTAATAAGTGTGAAAACTATTATAGCTACTTGATGATGATCTATACAGTATCTTATCATTTGGGTGATCTCAGTATAACCCTTAAAAATACTATAGTGATTTCTTATAAATTTTACATATGAATACGAAGTTTCTTGGTAAGATTATCGGGAATCCCATGCTCAAACATCCCCTATTAGAACTTGATGCATTGTGAAACATGTCCTACAATGTATCATTATATATTAGGCCACCAAAATTGGCTTTGTATGTCATGGTATATCATAGAAAATTAAATATGTAACACTTATACATCCCCATATAAAAGTCACATAAACCATTATCTTGTTCTTTTCGGTACAACCACCATACCATGAACTTAAAGAACATGATTACAAACTTGAGTCCGACCTATTATATACTCTAATCCATATATTCTCTACCTCATCACATTATTAACTAATTGGTTTAGTTAAATCTATATCATCATATCTAATAATGAGGAGATGATTCATAGAGAGTTCAATGTAATCATTCCATGGTCTTTAGAAAAATAAAAATATAGTTTATTACCGAGTACCCTCGACAATCACTCCATACTATACTCAAATGCTACCTATTCATAGGTCTTAATAGTAAGAAGATATTATACTAAATTATCCTTCATAAGTGTGAAACCTATTTATGTATCAATGAAATATATGTACTCATACCCTCCCATCTATAAGAGAGTCAGGTATCACAATGCAAATGTGAACATAATGATTTTATAGTTGATATATATCATAAATCACTCATTGGGGAGATATTAGTTTCAAAATTTTAACTCATATACATGATATTTAAAACAATGAGGCAAACAACTCTTCCTATATGGACTTAGATATTGGAAACCATAATTAATAAACAATACATATTTAATTAAGAATTCATATAATTCAAAACATGATGTATCTCATAAATACACATACACTCTATTCTAATTAGTAAATATCAATATATATGATAATCAAACTCTCCCCCAAGTCCATCAAAATCCATATTATAGAGATTAAACCACTCTAATGTTGCTCCTATATTATTCAATTCCATCATAGATACTTCCATTTGAGTGAAATATTAAATATATCATTGACACTATCCATAAAATCCCAAAAAACTCTAAATATAGAATTAATTCATGAGTCTATCCCAAAAAATGATAGAAAAAACAATCTATGGTGTTAATAAAATAATAGATTCACATATAACATTATCTGAGAAAAAATTTATAATATTTAGAAATGAACAATTAATAACATCTCCAATGTAAATGTTCTCCTCATGTTCTGAATACAATCTCTAAATGATTTTCGTGATCCAATTATGTCTGGAAGTACAATGGGGTTTGTTTAAAAAATTATAAAAAATTGTTAAGATAAGGGACTATTATCTGATTAATAAAATTTATAAACCCAATGGGTTCATTTATTAGAATGAAAGGCATCACATAAAACACATAAAACTCAAATATGATCCTAAATGTAGTCCATGGAATATCCTCCACTCTCACTCTTTGGTAATGATATCAATATCACAGGATAATCACAAAGAAATTTTTTTACCCCATTAACTAAATTTTTTTATCAACCTAAGGGTGTGGATATTTATTCTTTTTCTTGAACAATTTACTCTTTAGTAATCAATATAGATATTAAAAGTGACATTAACCTTAATTGTAAAATAATATGATCACATCATAGTGACGTGACTAACTTTATAAACCCCATGACCACCTAGTATCTTACTAGAACATTAATTCCTTAAATTCAATTAGTATTATCTAGTAATCATGTCTTAAAAAGAGATATATACCTATCATTAATTTTATTATAAACATTAATTCACTCTAAAGTGATAAAACTAATAATTATATAGAAACAATTGCATGATATCAATTAAAAACTATAGGAACAATAAGGTACCCACTTAGTCCTTGATTTTTAACACTATAAGTTACACCTGGGATATAACCATGCCTAAATATTGATGATGAGGTTCCTCATGATACTATATGAAGTCTCATTTAATATAAAAATCCTAATAATCACCTGAATGATATATGAAAATTACTATTACACAATATAAATCAATGTTACCCTAAATTGAGTCAACCAATACATATTAAAGATCAAAACAAATACTTGGTTTCCTAACATAATGAATTCCCTGAAATTATCATAGTTTATACCCACCATGAATCATCCTCAACATACCCAAATGATCTCTGATCAATTCCCTAGGTGGTTTTTTAGCAACCATTACTTTTCAAACATTAACATTTTATTTCAAATGTGTAATACTTAACTATTATACAAATAGATTCCCAAACACCGTAGTTGGTATAGTGCCTTAAGAAACATGAAAAAATAAAACTTGTATATATGTGAGCTTTATTATCCCCCACTTGGTTGTTTGTGAATAGCACCATTCTTAGACACATTAAACATAATACATATCTTCATAAAATGGGGAAGGAAACATAAAAAGGGATGAGATCAAATGCTCAGAAAGGGTAAACAAGGGATACATGTAACGATGAAAATGAGCATAAGGGTAAGAGAACGTGATCATGAAAATATAAGATCATAATCTACACATCAATGATAATATACCTGAATCATGGAATAATTCATGGAAGTTCATAAGGTATGAATAAAAAGGAATTAAATGACATAATCCATGAAATCATAACATAATAGTAAGACATGGCATTGTGGAAACACATAATAATATATTGATTTTCATAGTATCCACGACATCAATGCAAAGACCATTTGTCACGAACCGAATCTGGTCACCGCGAAAACCGACACCAAAACTAGCCCGTGACATGACCCGAAGGGTGTTCCCTATCCCCACGGGCTGGCACAAGTTCCCGGGTATCATTAATTTAGGTTTTGAAATGATTTACCCAAGTATGAAAGCATAAAACATTAAAAACAATCCATAATATAAATCTGAAATTTTTGAGCCAAACAAGACTTAAGTAAAAACCAGAACTGAGTACATTGGTTTAAAGATAATACAAGTGGTCCAAATAAAAATAATTATAGCATCAAGATAGCCCCAAGGACTCCACATGACTAGGTGTCATCGCCCCCAAGATATCTCCACAACTCCGCACTAAGGATTGGAACTAACACCATGAACTGCCATCACCCTTAGCCTTTCCTTTACCTGAATCAAACATAACCAAGTCTAATTACACCCAAGGGGTGTAAGTAGGGTTTTAGCCTAACCCCAGTAGGACACCACCCAATGATTCCAAAGAGTAAGAAATACAATGTGAAAAAGCAAGTAGTTTTCAAACGGAAGGAAAAGTAGTGTTAAAATTTCAAGAAATGATACCTCAAATTGAAAATAGTTTTCAATCCAAAATTTTCAGAATATTAACACATTAAAATAGAAATGTTAGATAATGTAATTTACTTACAAACACAACCTAAGACATGGGTAAATACTACAAATCCAATGAGCAACAACATTGGGAACACCCCTAGGCACTAGGTTGTCTTGGGCCCTATATACATCGTACCTCGGTGTAATGTAACCATAGAAAAATCCATTCTTGTGCATGAGCCACTAGTAGGGAACATAAAAATAACCTAGTGGTCCCAAATAATCATCCACATAGTTTATTTAGAGTTGTCGTTATCCAAATGCTAAGTGAAACTGGGACAAAACCCATCCGGTCCACTAGCCGTACTAGTACAAATCCGCCCCACCTAGGTACCCAGGATTCCCCTTTTGTGCTCAATCAATTTCAGCATGAAACATAAATAAATATTCATATAAGACACCATTACTGGTCAAGAACAACCAATACAGTAGCTATCACATTTTATACCACTTAAAACACACAACAAAACACTTATATTTTTTATAAAACAATTGCTTAAAATCTTGTAGTGTTTTAGACACAAAACTCCTTATAAACCTCACTTGCATACTATGTGCACATTTTTAAGATTCCAAAACATAAAGGGAATCCTAATACATTTCAGTTAAAACAGAAAATAATTTTTAGGGCAGCCCCATATGGTTCAAGAAATGACATCCTTGCAAAGTCTCCATTTTTACACAACACAACTCTTAGAATTTCATGTGGTTCACAAACACCATTAAAACCAGGGTTTTCACCAATAAACACAAGGGAAAATCATTAAAAACCGTATTTTTATCCCTATTATAGTTCAATAAAATCAACTAGTTACTTATAGGGTAGCCCCAATTAAACTAATAAAACATTTCTATGAAAAACCCTCAATTTCACAAGAAATTGGCATTTTGGATTCATTTTAAATACAAACACCACTAAAACTATATTTTTCAGAAATAATAAATTTTAATAAGCTGGAAAATACCATAAAAACATTATCCAATTCACAAAGATTTCATACACAATGGAATCACCTACCAAAACCAAGGAAACCGTTGAATCCTTTGTGCGAAAACTCAAACGCACCACCACCGCACCTCAAGGAAGGTAAACCAGACCTAAAACCATAATTTCAGACCATGAAACACAAGATAAAACCCTAATTTTTATACCCTACTTCATGTACATTAGGAACCTCAAAGATAATGGAGGAAAACCTAAGTACATTGGATGTAACCCTAAACAAATTGAAAGAAGAAAGGAGGAGAACAACTTACTTAAAATATCTTGTAGAAATCTCCCCAAAAAAACCATTATTTGATTTTAAAAATACTAAAACCTTCAAGGGAGGTTTGAAAAAGGATAGGTAGATAATTTAGGAATTTTAATGGGGGAAAAGAGTACGAATCAATGGAGTTATGAAGGAAACAAATTACCTATATAAATCTGCCCGAAATTTGAGTTCTTCAGAAGTTTCGACCTAAACCGCGATGCAAATGAGCTGCAAAGAGGGTGGGAGGATATTGTACGCACGGATGGGTTCAAGGGGCGTGTTTGGGGCTTGAATCACCGAACAAACCTTAAAAATGAATATGTTATTAATTAATCAAATGTTATTTTTAAAACTGGAATTGGGATTTCGGGCATGCCCAATCCCTTAAATAAAAACCCATATACACCTTGGTTATGGATTTTCAAAGGCTCCAAATTTTAATTTTGGTGTTAATATATTAGGGGAAGACATTTAGGAGTTTTAATGTGTGAAAAATTTTAAAAAATTAATAATTTATAAAAGAAACAAAATTTATTTTTAAATCAGGAATTGGGCTCACGGTTTGGCCCAATTCATGAAAACTCACCTACTCTCCATAAAAACTTTGGAAACCCCCCCAAAAAAACATTAATGGAAATTAAAATAAAAATACATTTAAAATAAGTTATGTATGTTACAATTCTCCCCACCATGAAAACTTTCCGCCCCAGAAAGTCACAGTAAGGCCAAAGCAACAACCGAACCCAACTGAGAAACCAAGAGGTACTCTTTTGCCAGGTTTCTCCCCCAAAGGCCATAACACCTCCATTGATCAATGAAGGAAGGAATACTCTCACAAACCTGACTTACACCACTTTCCTGAAATAATCGAGGACATTTAGGCTTTATCCCAATTGAAAACTCCTCAAACACAATCTAAACATTACTCAATCAATTTACCCAAATAAACAACAACATCGAACAAGGTTACACTTTCCCTACTATAACTAAACCATTTTTCACTCTCCAATATCAATGTTTACCAAAGTAATATGTAGTTAGTTAGATATCTCCAAATGATAATACCTACTTCCCATACAAAACCATGGAAAAA
The DNA here is from genome assembly GCA_963277665.1 of Viscum album. NCBI lineage: Eukaryota > Viridiplantae > Streptophyta > Magnoliopsida > Santalales > Viscaceae > Viscum > Viscum album. Next base: position 177,615,358 of record OY728120.1, read on the forward strand.
TATGAGTTACTCATATGAAGAGACACAAATGGGCTCCCCACCGTAAGAGACAACTAATTTTTTTTTGAGACAGAATCAAGACACTAATAGGGGAGGCCCAAACAGACTCCCTAGTACAAGGGGTATACATAAATTAGAAATTTACAAAATTATATACATGATACCCACAATGGGTCTTCCCACCACAAGAACCAACCATCTTAACTGACGAGCATAGGCTGACACAGAAAGACCCATTTTTTAAAGATTTGGTAAGGGTGCAGGGTCAGTCCGCACGGTTTGGGAAACCGTGCACTAACTATGCTGATCATTCTTTCCATGTGGCTTCCTAGAACACTATCACTACTAATCGTGCACAAAATGTGTGCTCAAACTTTCTATCCAAATTTCCAACTGTTCTCCAATTACTCAATGGAAACCAACGTGGGAGGGAAAGACATTAGGCGATGACATGGGTACAAGGCCCTCTACCTATTTCCACCGAACGAGAACAAAAGAAGTAAGATGATGAAACCATATGTTTAAACAATTTCTATCTTTCACACTGAGGATATAAAATTGTACAAGGGTTTAAACAACACTGTTGTTTCCCCTGACTACGCGCCAACTTCTCTACAGGACCTATTGCTGGAGCTCAAAATATTGAAGCATCTTCGCCCACACAGTTAGGCTGTTGAAACCCCTATGTGGAACTTCTTCTTTTGGTGCCACAATCAGCTACACCTCATAACCTAATGTGTTCATCAATACATAACACACTTCATAACCCACTTTACCAAAAACAGACATTTCACTGAAACAAGGGATCAGAAGATGCACACACATCGCAACTTGTTTCTTTGGGTGAGAAACAACAGAAGGGAAAGAAACATATAAACACCTTCCTCTAAGATAGAGGATTTGATTTTTTTCCCAAGGGAGACATGATCCCAACATAACATAGAACCTTAGAGGATTGTGTGACCTTCACCTTTATGGTCAAAAGAGCACACAACATCACAATGCGTCACCGAACATGACCCTTGTGATTGATAGAAACAATACATGGAACGAGACCATATTCAAAGTCCATAAACAATAGATAAGTCCAAAAAGTGGACACAATATCCTATCATGACCGAAATCTCAAAATTGGTGGTTTAGTAATAACTCTTTCTTCAAAGAATCTATAAAGAACCCAAAGGCCCTCTTAGACACCATCAAGACACTCATCCATACTAACAACGAAAGAACACCCCCACCTTTGATGAATCAGGAAACTTAAAAAACTAAGGTCTATTTCAACCTTCCACAAGCACTATCCCACTACAAGAGGATCCACAAATCAGATAAATTAATGGGTGTAGACTCAATAAAAAAAATGTCCGATAAAATATTATTTATATTGATCAACTGGAGGATTTTCCAAGGGCGAAACAAAACGGGTTGCACTTCAGTTGTGCATTAACCCTTAATGGGGGCGTACCTTATCCAATGAGAGAACCCAAGGACCCAACCAAGCTGGTCCATTGGTCAAAACATGGCACAAACCAGATCCAAACACTTGAAGGGAACCACCGTAAACACTACTGGAATTTGGGTTTTTCCCCACACTTACATACCAACGGTTCTATGAAATCGTTGGGGTAGGATTGTTTAGGAAGGCTTTACCAACGGTTATAGTAAACCGTTGGTATTGAGGTGAATAGTGGAGGCTTTTCCCAATGGTTCATTAGAACCGTTGGGATATATGTGAATATGGGAGGTTTTTCCCAACGGTTCATTAGAACCGTTGGGATATATGTATATGTGAGGCTTTTTCCCAACGGTTCTCATGAACCGTTGGGAAAACTTTGTTTTTGGGAGTTTTTCCCAATGGTTATAGAACCGTTGGGAAAAACATACATATGCCAACGGTTTTTTAAAACCGTTGGCAAAGGTTTTCCCCAAAAACCCAGCCACCCTTTCTCTCCCCCATTCGCGTTACAGAGCCCTAACGGGAGCAGCAGCAGCCGATTTTGGAGATACTGCCGGCCGGATTCCAGCTCTTCTTCAGGTTCTTCTTCTTCTTTATCTCAAAAGGTATTCAAATGTTTGGATCTCAATGAGTAAAACCTCCATCTAGTTGAGTGTTATCCCTAACTAGTGTGGCATCCGGCTTGTGGGGTGTTGAGAGAACTTTCAAAGTTGTTTTTTTGTGCCTTGGATTGTCATATATAGTTTTATAATTTCTATGGATTGTATAAGAATTATGTGGAGTTTTAAATAATCCTATTTTTTACATTTCTGATCATGAATTTATGTATGTAATCTTACAAAGATGTGATTCCTCTAGATCCTTGGATTTTATTATTGGGAATGTATTTTATGGATCATGAAATAAATTATGTCTTAGTCCTTCATATTTATACATTGATCAACTTGAAAATAAATTTACAAAAATAAAAAATCATTATCATTCTCAAACTCAGATAACTTTGGTTCTAACATCCTACCAATTTGATTTTTTAACAATTCAAAGTGAAATTCACATCACCAAAAGGTATTCAAATGTTTGGATAGTATTTAAACTTATTTATATTTTTCCCTTCAGTTTAGACGATTTTGGAGCTACTGCCGGCGCCTAAGGGTGAGTTTTCTTGAAAATTCCTTTTTGGATTTTACCCCTTGAACATGGGATGTCATTTGTGAAAGGTTATATAAATCGAATTGATTGTTTGATTTCTGAATTGAATTGTAAATTAAATTAATTAAGGGTATTTTATGGATTGCATTCCCCTTTAACACATGAATGCCAATTATTTTTTAACACATGTTTTAATTGTATTGACTTGCCAATGTGAGTAAAGTAGAGACTATGCTATGAATCTATGAAATTGGATTGAATTTATCTTATATTTTATGCTACCATGTTAGATATATTATAACTAATGCATGTGATATCTTTATAGTCTTGTTAGGAGTGTTATATTAAAAATTCCCATGTGAGTGCTTGAATTTTCATTGAATTTCTAGCCATTATGAGTTATGTTGAGACCATGATATGGAATTGATTGATTAAGCAAGAGAATCTCATTATCTTGTCATTACAACATGAGTAAATGAAGCTTCATTGTTTTCAGGTTATTATTTGATTAAGTCGCCATTTTGAGGCGAGTTGTATTAAATACCTTTGTTTTTGACCTTGGTATGTTTAATGAATTGTTTAAATGAAATGAAATTCATTAAATGATTAATAGTAAATAGTGATACATGGATTCTATTAGGATGTCAGGTATATAATCTTGTTTCTATTAACTTATATGCTTTATGTGATAAATGGATTCACAGTGGAATTCCACGAATAGACTCATTTCTTTGAATATTGATTAAGCCATTGGTGATACATGGATCCAAGCGAGGGATTCCATAGATAGACTTATTGAATGTAGAATTATATTCCAATTGATACATGGATTCTTATGATAATTCCATAGATAGACTTATTGAATGTAGAATTATATTCCAATGATATGCGTCTTGTGTGGTGGTGGTGTGGTTTATGTGTTTTATGGTAGTAGTGAAGTGTGTGATTATGTAGTTAATGTGAACCCATAGGTTGAGTATTTTGTGCTATCTATATATCATTTATTTTTATGTTATTTCTACACATTCCCAACCAGAGTTGGATAAACTTACCAACGATCAGAGGTTTTGAGTTATGGGTATTTTTTCTAATATCTAGGATGGTGGTTATATGTTTGGATAGCTACCATGTCTTCCCTACTCTTCCTTCAAAAGTGATTGACCATGTGTTTTTAGGCAAGATGCGATGTGATTGTCCATGTGTCTTCAGGTGAGATGTACTATGATTTCCCTAGTGTTTTTCGATGAGGTGTGATGTGATAAGGCTATAATAAGATGTGGCATGTGGTTGGGGTCATGTAGGGTAGGAGGATGGCACAAGGTTGATGTTATTCATGTTCATGATACCCTACTAATATGGTTATGGGATGAGTCATGCTGTTATGTGATATAACACATTAAGTTCTTGTTGGTTTTACATTTTTTCAATAACACATTTGTATGTTTTTTTGACATGTGTAGTTGATACCTTGATTATTTTCTTCCTTTATCGTTTACTTAAATGTATATTCTATTATAGTTAATGCCTATTGAATTGTTTATGACAAAATGACTTATATAAATTCTTTTTACAGAATGGACAGAAGTTGGATGTTTGAAACCGATCGGATCTCAGATGATTTTCAAAACAATTTGGAGAGCTTTATAGATTTTGCATTTCACAATGCTTCAGATAGTGGTCGCATACACTGCCCATGTTCCAATTGTGTTGGTAGACCTTGGTTGAGCCGTGAAGAAGTCAGCTACCACATAACCAAAAATGGGTTTCAAGCAAACTACTTTCTGTGGTATCACAATGGGGAGAAAACGAAATCTCAAATTGGTGATGATCGAAATGAAAAGACTGGAATGGAGAATTTGTTAGATGATCGGTTTCCGTTTATTCGTCATCATGAAAAAGAAAGGATTTCGACTCAAGAAGACTTCGATATGAGGACAGCTGATGCATCTAGTGAAAATGATGATATTGATAGGGTGAAAAAATTGAATGATGCTGCCACGACTCCAGTATATCGGCAATGCGATAAAATGAAAAAGATGGAATTTTTAATCCGATTATTTCATGGGAAAACTATGTATGGGATTTCTAATACAGCAATCGATTACATTCTTACCCTCTTGAAGGATTTACTTCCAGATGATGCAGATATTCCCTCAAACCACTATATGGTATGGAAGTTAGTTAAGGAACTTGGATTTTCAAGAAACAAAATTCATGCTTGCCCGAAAGATTGCAGTTTATTCTGGGAGGAAACCGCTGAACGAAATGATTGTATAAAATGTGGCACATCCCGCTGGAAGTCAAAATCTGATGGAACACCATCCCGCGTTCCACAGAAAGTAATGTGGCACTTTCCATTGATCCCCAGACTCCAGAATCTTTTTATGTCTGATGACATATCAATAAAAATGAGATGGCATGATACCGAGAGAAAGAAGACTGATGATGAGTTGGTTCATCCTGCAGATGGATTTGCATGGAAGAGATTTGATGCTCGACATCCTGATTTTGCAGCTGACGTGCGTAATGTGAGGCTGGGTCTTTCATGCGACGGTTTTAATCCGTTTGGGCAGATGCTTACTTCGCACAACACATGGCCAATTTTTATACACATTTATAAACTTCCCCCATGGTTGTGTATGAAAAAACCTTTCACTTTCATGAGTATACTCATATCTGGTCCTTCTGATCCTGGCATTGATATTGATGTATACATGCAACCTTTAATAAAAGAGTTGAATCTTCTTTGGGATGTGGGTGTGCGCACATACGATGCATGTTAGAAAGACATATTTCAGATGCGCGCTGCGCTTATGTGGACAATCAATGATTTTCCGGCTTATGCAATGATGTCTGGATGGAGCACGAAGGGGAAACTGTCATGTCCAGTTTGTATGAAGAATACACGATCCAGAAGACTGAAACATCGTTGTAGTTTCAGTTTTATGGGACATCGACGATTTTTGCCAAAGGATCATCCATATAGAATGAATCGTCGAAGATTTGATAATACTATAGAGACCGATGATCCACCTCAGCGTATGTCTGGAACTGATGTGCTTAATGAATTGAAAGATTTCAGTTTTTCGTTCGGGAAGGGTCAAATGAAATCTGGAAAGAGAAAGAATGTTTCCACAGAAACCTGTTACAATTGGAGGAAGAGGAGTATCTTTTTTGATTTTCCTTATTAGTCAACCAATTTGCTACGTCATTGCTTAGACGTAATGCATATTGAAAAGAATATATGTGAAATTTTGCTTTCAGTTCTTCTAAATGTCAAGGGGAAGACAAAAGATGATTTACGATCTCGACGTGACTTGGTGGATTGGGGCATCAGACCAGAATTGCATCCTGTGCGTATCAGTGAAAATAAAAGGCAACTTCCATGTGCTTCTTATGTGATGACACCTACTGAAAAAAAAAACAATTTTTGGAAGTATTAGAGACTATTAGAGTTCCTGATGGCTATTCAAGCAACATATCTAAACGGGTCAACAGAAGAGAGTTGAAGCTAAAATCTTTGAAGACTCATGATTATCACGTTCTACTGCATGAGTTGCTTCCAATAGCAATCCGTCATATTTTGTCCAATAATGTAAGGGTGGGTGTTATTCGGTTGTGCCATTTGTGTAGAGATCTTTGTGCTAAGAAGTTGTCCAAGTCTTTCTTGCAAAAAATGTTGACAGATGCCCCATTAATTTTGTGTGAGTTGGAGAAAATATTTCCCCCATCATTTTTCACATGCATACTGCATCTGACTGCCCATATTCCAACTAAAATACTTCTCGGAGGACCTGTTTCTTTTCGTTTGATGTATCCAACTGAAAGAAATATGTTCACATTAAAGTCTTATGTTCGAAACAAGAATCATCCCGAAGGTTCTATCGTGAACGGTTACTTAGCTCAAGAATGTATGGATTTCTGTTCAATGTATTTGTCTGATCTTACTACAAGAATGAACAGACCAATGAGAAATGAAGAAGAACAATATGAGCAAATTGAACCCAGTTTTCCATCACTTCCTCAAACAGGAGGAATTCCTGGATCATATACATTGAAGACATTAAGCCATGAAGAGCGGGAGATGGCACATCGCACAGTTTTGTTCAACTGTGATTTGTTCGATGACTATATCAGGTAACAAAATTGAATATGTATATCTTACATATATATCTGTTAAACTATTCATATTTTTTTATCTACAGGGAACATAAAACAATGATAAATAGGAAGCATCGTTCTTTATCTTTGAGAAGGAGAGAGACTTTGCATAGCAAAGAGTTTTCTGCTTGGTTAAAATTGAAGGTAAAAATATTACTATTTAAATTAATTATTTCAATATTTACTTAAGTTTAACTGTCATTTATATTGCAGGTATTGAGTTTGTCTGCTGACTCTGTCTCTGAGGAAATAAGAGCTTTGGCTTTTGGTCCTAATACCGTGGTTCGTGACTGTAAATCAATTGTTATCAATGGGGACAGATTTATTGTCACTGAACGAGCCAAAAACATGAGAACACAACATGATGGTATTATGGTTACTGCCACAACAGATTGTTATGCCAGCGCATCAGATAGTAGACCGCGACTTGAAAATGTGGGTTATTATGGAGTCGTTGAGAAAATAATAATATTGGATTATTACTCTCATGGACGAGTCACAATGATGAAATGCCATTGGTTTGATTCGATGACGAGACATGGCACATTTATTGATGATTGTGGATTTCGAGTAATTAATATGACCCGCACTCTTGCAACCGAAGAACCATATGTGTTGGCATCAATGGCTAAACAATTTTTTTATGTCAAAGATCAAATTCAACCTGAATTTGGTGTCGTAGTTGAAGTAATTCCAAGACATATTTTTGATGATGCTGATGATGGAATTGACACTGTCCCTATTGCCATTGGAACCAATCCATTTATTTCTTTTGATGACTCCAATAGCTCAATTGTCAGAGTTGATTGTGAACCTGAAGTTGTGGTTGGAAATATATAGAATCATTCATCCATGTTCTCAATTCTTTTGGTTTACCTCGAGTTGGGTTGTTAAGGTTGGTAATATTCATATTTATTTAGTATTGATCACAAATATGTTTTAGCTGACTTGACCGTTATGTGAATTTTCAATGTTTATTGGTTGCTGTTTTATTTGAATTGCATTTTCTAATTTGGAATTGAACTGTATTCAAACCAAATCAAACAATATTTCTAACTTGGTGAACATTACAACTTGTATGTTTTATTAAATTCATTCAATCTCTTCTAAAACAATTGATAGCTAAATTACCAATGAATCCCCTCATTCCCACATATATTTAGTTTTTTGGTTTACACATTAATTTTCTTTTTCTAATTAATTAAATATTTGTTTTCCAATGCAGGAAATGAAGCCAATTGAAGAGAGACGAAGAAAAAAAATGGCGGAGAACAATCGTCGGATGGAGGAGATGGGCATTCCACCATTAGTGCCTACAGTGAGTACTTTATTTCAAATATATATATATATATTTACAGAATATATAATGTCATGTGATTAATTTTTTTTGTAAAATTTTTTGTAGGATCCATCATTACGTCGACAGTTATTCGACAAGGAGCCTAGTACTGGTCCTAGTACTCAGGCCGGTGGTACGAGGAGGGTTCGTACCAGAGGTGGACATAGAGCTGCGCGTGCCCGACTAGACCCTGCCCCTCCCACTGACATTCTAGCCTTCCCACATTCTGATCCCGGTGTGTCGTTAGGGACACACAGGATATTTAGACCTCCCATGTTTTCGCTACCTTCTGCATCTTCTGCCCCATCATTTTCACATCCCATGATGATTCCCACTCCCCAGTCAGCATCAGGTCATACAGTTGTTCCATCTTCTTTTCCTTCTACTTCTGTCTCTCCGAGCTTTTATATTCCATCGTCTTCGACTCCTGTTCCACCAGAGGGTGTTCCATCAGGTTCTGTGGATCCGGCGCCACTCATTGATCAGACTAGCACAGGTATATTTATAAAACCCTATCAAATTTTTATAGCAATATTTATTTTCATTATAACATGTTTTGATAAAATATTTGTTTTTCTTTCATGACAGATACATCTAATGAAAGGAGGCGGGGAGGGGCCGTACATGCATGCGTTCGGTGTGGAACCGTCGCACACAGGTTATGGTGGAATATAATGAAGACAATCAGATGGTTGAGAAAACAGGGCAGCAATGTCGGAGTTTTATGGCGACGCTTGCCAAATACTCCGACATCATTCCCATCAGCCCTCTGTCGTGGAGACATTTGCCACATGAGGTCAAAGATAGAGCTTGGGCAGAGATATGGGTAAAAAAATCTGTTGTATTTAATGCCATGAATTTTTTTTGTATTTATATAAATTAATATTTTCATTTCAGCTTCGATTTAATTTTCCCGATGGTGAGGGTGCACGAATGGAACGTCTAAAGGATTTAGGCGAGCTTTGGAGAGCCTACAAGCATGAGCTGTATATTGGCTGGCGTGCTAGAGTTGGCACTGAGTTAGAGGCGGTACCAGTCGTGGATGATTGTCCTATAGAGCAGTATCGTCAGATGATTACTCATTGGACGAGTACCCAGTTTAAGGTATGAATTACATTTGAGGTATTTAAATAATAACTTTCAAGTTTTGCATTAATATTATCCTTTGCATTATCAAATTTTATTTAGGAATCATCTGGAAAAAATAAAAAAAACATTGATGCAAAAAAATACCTCCATACACTAGGACGCACGACGATGCCGGATCATGAGAGGCAGCAGGTATGACAATTGTTTATAAGTTTTCTTTACGACTTACATTTTCTTTTGTTTCCTCAATTATTTAATTATTTGCTGAAGTCTTTATATAAATTTTGTTTTCAATGTCATTGTAGAGGTAAGTACAAAATATTGAAGGACGTGTGCCTCGAGCAAAACTGTTTTGCTCGAGTAGACGAAAAAAGGATGGATGTGCTGTCAACGAAGCGACTCAGCAGCAGATTGTAAGTTTTAATCTGTTGATTTTATATTTTAATATCTATTTCGTAACTTAACAATATATTTATATTTGTAACAGGATGCTTTAGAGGCCCTCGATGCCCAAGAAGCAGACAATTTTGGGCCATCTGATCACTTACATCAGGTGTTGGGAGATGATCATTCTGGCAGAGTACGCTGCCGACCTAGGATAGCCCCGACGAGGTATTGGCCTGCCTCAGGTACGAGTTGTAGTGCCACCGAGCTGCAGCAAGTTAGGGCACCGGCAGAACAGGCTGAGAAAAGGGCCACAGAGACGGAAGAACAGTCTGCAAGGGCAAACAATGCATTTATGAAATTTATTGAAGTTCTACGTCCAACACTTCCAGCAGAGGCCAGCCCAGCGATTGATGAATACATGTCGTCGATACATTCTATATATGGTGCACCAGGTGGCAGTTCCAGTGGTGGTCAGGCCGATGTCGAGCTTGAAGATGATGATGGCGAGCAGTCTGATGCGGAAGAGGAGGGAGATGAGGAGGGCGAGGAGGAGGGCGAAGGCGAGGAGGAAGGCGTTGTGGAGGGTGAGGACGATGAGGAGGACGATGACGAGGGCGATGATGATGATGATGATGGAGATGGTGATGCTGATGTGGGACATATTGATCCGTTACATTTTTGACTTGAGATTTGATGTTTAATCTATTCTAGTTGTTGGTTTTATCTAGACTCATAGTATAGTATTGGAGTTGAGTTATTTTTATATATTGTCTGTTTTTATGGATGTTGTTGTCTTTTAGTGGTTGTGTGTTTGAGAACTCCCTGGACAACCCCCCTCATTCTTGGACCCTGGACAACCCCCCCCCCTCCCCCTTGGACCCCGAACACCCACCAAACACCCCCCGGACAGCCCCCTGGACAGCCCCCTGGACAGCCCCCCGTACAGCCCCCAACCCTCCACCCTGGACCCCAGATAGCCCCCCGGACAGCCCCCCGGACAACCCCCCCACCCTCCCCCTTGGACCCCGGACAACCCCCCAAACACCCCCCGGACAACCCCCTGAACAACCCCGGACAACCCCCTGAACAACCACCGGACAGCCCCCTAAACAACCCCGGACAACCCCCTGAAGAACCCTCAAACACCCTCCGGACAGACCCCGCACAGCCCCCCCACCCTCATCCTTGGTCCCCGGACAGCCCCCCCGGACACCCACCGGACAGCCCCCCCGGACAGCCCCCACGGACAGCCCCCTGGACAGCCCCCCGTACAGCCCCCAACCCTCCACCCTGGACCCCGGATAGCCCCCCGGACAGCCCCCCGGACAACCCCCCCACCCCCCCCCCCTTGGACCTCGGACAACCCCCCAAACACCCCCCGGACAGCCCCCTGAACACCCCTGGACAACCCCCTGAACAACCCCCTGAACAACCCCCGGACAGCCCCCTGAACAACCCCGGACAACCCCCTGAACAACCCCCAAAAACCCCCTGGACAGACCCCGCACAGCCCCCCCACCCTCCTCCTTGGTCCCCGGACAGCCCCCCGGACACCCACCGGACAGCCCCCCCGGACAGCCCCCCGGACATCCCCTCCACTTTCCTTAATTTCATTAGCTCTGAAATGTTTCATAGCATGATCAACTAAAATCTAATCCATACTAAATATGATATAAAAATATTCTATATGAATTTCCATAAGATTTTAAGTGAAAACAAAAAGTGACATACGAAAAACTGACCAAACGCATTCGAAATGTGTTGATGTTTTAGGACAACGATCCATGGGTCATATGTGACGTGTACGAGTCATCCCCGCCTCAATCCGAGGCGCGGTGTGGTCGAAAAAACTCAAAGTGTATGTCTTTTGTTTCAAAAGGACATCATTTTAAGTGAAAAACATCAACTGGCATCGTTCGGCCCGTTTGGACCCCCCTCACGCGCGTTTACGAAGCGCGCGCATCACTTAAAACACGAATATTGAGCCGTACCGCACAAACCGCACGTCCGATTGAGGTACCGTCTGCGCGTACACGTCACGAATAATAATTAGAATGTTCCACGGTGGTTTCAGCTCAATCCGAGGCCGTCCGCTATGAATTTGACCGTTGGACGCCCGTTCTGGCCGTTTATGACACCAGAACTGCGTTGTCGGTCACCGCGGGCACACGGCACGTCCGATTGACTTTCCGTCTACTCGACCACTTCAGAAATCAGTCACCCGTATTTTTCGTCTGATTTCAGGCTATTCCGACATCGTTCGGCCCGTTTGGACCCCCCTCACGCGCGTTTACGAAGCGCGCGCATCACTTAAAACACGAATATTGAGCCGTACCGCACACACCGCACGTCCGATTGACGTGCCGTCTGCGCGTACACATCACGAATAATAATTAGAATGTTCCACGATGGTTTCAGCTCAATCCGAGGCCGTCCGCTATGAATTTGACCGTTGAACACCCGTTCTGGCCGTTTATGACACCAGAACTGCGTTGTCGGTCACCGCGGGCACACGGCACGTCCGATTGACGTGCCGTCTACTCGACCACTTCAGAAATCACTCACCCGTATTTTTCGTCTAATTTCAGGCCATTCCGACATCGTTCGGCCCGTTTGGACCCCCCTCACGCACGTTTACGAAGCGCGCGCATCACTTAAAACACGAATATTGAGCCGTACCGCGCAAACCGCACGTCCGATTGACGTGATGTCTGCGCGTACACGTCACGAATAATAATTAGAATGTTCCACGATGGTTTCAGCTCAATCCGAGGTCGTACTCTATAAATTTGACCGTTGGACGCCCGTTCTAGCCGTTGATGACACCAGAAGTGCGTTGTCGGTCACCACGGGCACACGGCACGTCCGATTGACGTTCCGTCTGCTCGACCACTTCAGAAATCAGTCACCCGTATTCATCGTCTGATTTCAGGCCATTCCGACATCGTTCGGCCCGTTTGGACCCCCCTCACGCGCGTTTACGAAGCGCGCGCATCACTTAAAACACGAATATTGAGCCGTACCGCGCAAACCGCACGTCCGATTGACGTTCCGTCTACGCGTACACGTCAAGAATAATAATTAGAATGTTCCACGGTGGTTTCAGCTCAATCCGAGGTCGTCCGCTATGAATTTGACCGTTGGACGCCCGTTCTGGCCGTTTATGACACCATAACTGCGTTGTCGGTCACCGCGGGCACACGGCACGTCCGATTGACGTGCCGTCTGCTCGACCACTTCAGAAATCAGTCACCCGTATTTGTCGTCTGATTTCAGGCCATTCCGACATCGTTCGGCCCGTTTGGACCCCCCTCACGCGCGTTTACGAAGCGCGCGCATCACTTAAAACACGAATATTGAGCCGTACCGCGCAAACTGCACGTCCGATTGACGTGCCGTCTGCGCGTACACGTCACGAATAATAATTAGAATCTTCCACGGTGGTTTCAGCTCAATACGAGGTCGTCCGCTATGAATTTGACCGTTGGACGCCCGTTCTGGCCGTTTATGACACCATAACTGCGTTGTCGGTCACCGCGGGCACACGGCACGTCCGATTGACGTGCCGTCTACTCGACCACTTCAGAAATCAGTCACCCGTATTTGTCGTCTGATTTCAGGCCATTCCGACATCGTTCGGCCCGTTTGGACCCCCCTCACGCGCGTTTACGAAGCGCGCGCATCACTTAAAACACGAATATTGAGACGTACCGCGCAAACCGCACGTCCGATTGACGTGCCGTCTGCGCGTACACGTCACGAATAATAATTAGAATGTTCCACGATGGTTTCAGCTCAATCCGAGGTCGTCCACTATGAATTTGACTGTTGGACGCCCGTTCTGGCCGTTTATGACACCATAACTGCGTTGTCGGTCACTACGGGCACACGACACGTCCGATTGACGTGCCGTCTGCTCGACCACTTCATAAATCACTCACCCGTATTTATCGTCTGATTTCAGGCCATTCCGACATCGTTCGGCCCGTTTGGACCCCCCTCACGCGCGTTTACGAAGCGCGCGCATCACTTAAAACACGAATTTTGAGATGTACCGCGCAAACCGCACGTCCGATTGACATGCCGTCTGCGCGTACACGTCACGAATAATAATTAGAATGTTCCACGGTGGTTTCAGCTCAATCCGAGGTCGTACGCTATGAATTTGACCGTTGGACGCCCGTTCTGGCCGTTTATGACACCAGAACTGCGTTGTCGGTCACCGCGGGCACACGGCACGTCCGATTGATGTGCCGTCTGCTCGACCACTTCAGAAATCAGTCACCCGTATTTGTCGTCTGATTTTAGGCCATTCCGACATCGTTCGGCCCATTTGGACCCCCCTCACGCGCGTTTACGAAGCGCGCGCATCACTTAAAACACGAATATTGAGCCGTACCGCGCAAACCGCACGTCCGATTGACGTGCCGTCTGCGCGTACACGTCACGAATAATAATTAGAATGTTTCACGGTGGTTTCAGCTCAATCCGAGGTCGTACGCTATGAATTTGACCGTTGGACGCCCGTTCTGGCCGTTTATGACACCAGAACTGCGTTGTCGGTCACCGCGGGCACACGGCACGTCCGATTGACGCGCCGTCTGCTCGACCACTTCAGAAATCAGTCACCCGTATTTGTCGTCTGATTTTAGGCCATTCCGACATCGTTCGGCCCGTTTGGACCCCCCTCACGCGCGTTTACGAAGCGCGCGCATCACTTAAAACACGAATATTGAGCCGTACCGCGCAAACCGCACGTTCGATTGACGTTCCGTCTGCGCGTACACGTCACGAATAATAATTAGAATGTTCCACGATGGTTTCAGCTCAATCTGAGGTCGTGCGCTATGAATTTGACCGTTGGACGCCCGTTCTGGCCGTTTATGACACCAGAACTGCGTTGTCGGTCACCGCGGGCACACGGCACGTCCGATTGACGTGCCGTCTGCTCGACCACTTCAGAAATCAGTCACCCGTATTTGTCGTCTGATTTCAGGCCATTCCGACATCGTTCGGCCCGTTTGGACCCCCCTCACGCGCGTTTACGAAGCGCGCGCATCACTTAAAACACGAATATTGAGCCGTACCGCGCAAACCGCACGTCCGATTGACGTTCCGTCTGCGCGTACACGTCACGAATAATAATTAGAATGTTTCACGGTGGTTTCAGCTCAATCCGAGGTCGTACGCTATGAATTTGACCGTTGGACGCCCGTTCTGGCCGTTTATGACACCAGAACTGCGTTGTCGGTCACCGCGGGCACACGGCACGTCCGATTGACGTGCCGTCTGCTCGACCACTTCAGAAATCAGTCACCCGTATTTGTCGTCTGATTTCAGGCCATTCCGACATCGTTCGGCCCGTTTGGACCCCCCTCACGCGCGTCTACGAAGCGCGCGCATCACTTAAAACACGAATATTGAGCCGTACCGCGCAAACCGCACGTCCGATTGACGTTCCGTCTGCGCGTACACGTCACGAATAATAATTAGAATGTTCCACGGTGGTTTCAGCTCAATCCGAGGTCGTCCGCTATGAATTTGACCGTTGGACGCCCGTTCTGGCCGTTTATGACACCATAACTGCGTTGTCGGTCACCACGAGCACACGCCAAGTCCGATTGATGTGCTGTCTGCTCGACCACTTCAGACATCACTCACCCGTATTTGTCGTCTGATTTCAGGCCATTCCGACATCGATCGGCCCGTTTGGACCCCCCTCACGCGCGTTTACGAAGCGCGCACATCACTTAAAACACGAATATTGAGCCGTACCGCGCAAACCGCACGTCCGATTGACGTGCCGTCTGCGCGTACACGTCACGAATAATAATTAGAATGTTTCACGGTGGTTTCGGGTGAATCCGTGGTCGTCCGCTATGAATTTGACCGTTGGACGCCCGTTTTGGCCGTTTATGACACCATAACTGCGTTGTCGGTCACCGCGGGCACACGGCACGTCCGATTGACGTGCCGTCTGCTCGACCACTTCATAAATCACTCACCCGTATTTGTCGTCTGATTTCAGGCCATTCCGACATCGTTCGGCCCGTTTGGACCCCCTCACGCGCGTTTCGAAGCGCGCGCATCACTTAAAACATGAATATTGATCCGTACCGGGCAAACCGCACGTCCGATTGACGTGTCGTCTGCGCGTACACGTCACGAATAATGATTAGAATGTTTCAAGGTGGTTTCAGCTCAATCCGAGGCCGTCCGCTATGAATTTGACCGTTGGACGCCCGTTCTGGCCGTTTATGACACCATAACTGCGTTGTCGGTCACCGCGGGCACACGGCACGTCCGATTGACGTGCCGTCTGCTCGAACACTTCAGAAATCAGTCACCCGTATTTGTCGTCTGATTTCAGGCCATTCCGACATCGTTCGGCCCGTTTGGACCCCCCTCACGCGCGTTTACGAAGCGCGCGCATCACTTAAAACACTAATATTGAGCCGTACCGCGCAAACCGCACGTCCGATTGACGTGCCGTCTGCGCGTACACGTCAAGAATAATAATTAGAATGTTCCACGGTGGTTTCAGCTCAATCCGAGGTCGTCCGCTATGAATTTGACCGTTGGGCGCCCGTTCTGGCCGTTTATGACACCATAACTGCGTTGTCGGTCACCGCGGGCACACGACAAGTCCGATTGACGTGCCGTCTGCTCGACCACTTCAGAAATCACTCACCCGTATTTTTCGTCTGATTTTAGGCCATTCCGACATCGTTCGGCCCGTTTGGACCCCCCTCACACGCGTTTACGAAGCGCGCACATCACTTAAAACACTAATATTGAGCCGTACCGCGCAAACCGCACGTCCGATTGACGTGCCGTCTACGCGTACACGTCACCAATAATAATTAGAATGTTTCACGGTGGTTTCAGCTCAATCCGAGGTCATACGCTATGAATTTGACTGTTGGACGCCCGTTCTGGCCGTTTATGACACCATAACTGCGTTCTCGGTCACCGCGGGCACACGACAAGTCCGATTGACGTGCCGTCTACTCGACCACTTCATAAATAACTCACCCGTATTTGTCGTCTGATTTCAGGCCATTCCGACATCGTTCGGCCCGTTTGGACCCCCCTCACGCGCGTTTACGAAGCGCGCGCATCACTTAAAACACTAATATTGAGCCGTACCGCGCAAACAGCACGTCCGATTGACGTGCCGTCTGCGCGTACACGTCACGAATAATAATTAGAATGTTTCACGGTGGTTTCGGGTGAATCCGTGGTCGTCCGCTATGAATTTGACCGTTGGACGCCCGTTTTGGCCGTTTATGACACCATAACTGCGTTGTCGGTCACCGCGGGCACACGGCACGTCCGATTGACGTGCCGTCTGCTCGACCACTTCATAAATCACTCACCCGTATTTATCGTCTGATTTCAGGCCATTCCGACATCGTTCGGCCCGTTTGGACCCCCTCACGCGCGTTTCGAAGCGCGCGCATCACTTAAAACATGAATATTGATCCGTACCGGGCAAACCGCACGTCCGATTGACGTGCCGTCTGCGCGTACACGTCACGAATAATAATTAGAATGTTTCACGGTGGTTTCAGCTCAATCCGGAGACGTGGTGTGGCCGACACCACTCAAAGTGTCCGTCTTTTGTTTCAAAAGGACGTCATTTTAAGTGAAAAGCATCAACTGGCTTACGGAAAACCGACCAAACGCATTCCGAATCTGATGATAATTTATCCCAACAATCCATGGGTCATATGTGACATGTACGATCCAACCCGAGATGAATCCGAGTCGCGGTGTGGCCGGGATAAGTTTAAGTGGCTCTCTTTTGTTTAAAATGAACACCATTTTAAGTACATACGGAAAAACGACCAAACGGATTCGGTTTCCGTTGAAACTTTAGGAGAACGATCCATGAGTCATATGTGACGTGTACGAATCAACCCCGCCACAATCGGAGACGCGGTGTGGCCGACACCACTCAAAAAGTGTCGGTCTTTTGTTTCAAAAAGACGTCATTTTAAGTGAAAATCATCAAGTGACATACGAAAAACCGACCAAAGGCATTCGGACTGTGTCGACACTTTAGCACAAGGATCCATGGATCGTATGTGACGTGTACGAGTCAATCCTGCCTCAATCTGAGGTGCGGTGTGACCGACACCGTTCTAACTGTCTATCTTTTGTTTAAAATGGACAGGATACGCAAAACCGACCAAACGCAAAACCGACCAAACGCATTCTGAATCTGTTGATAATTTATCACAACGATCCATCAGTCATATGTGACATGTACGAGCCCACTCGGGCTCAATCCGAGTCGCGGTGTGGCCGGGATCAGTCTAAGTGGCTATCTTTTGTTTAAAATGGACATCATTTTAAGTACATACGGAAAACCAACCAAACGCATTCGGTTTCCATTGAAACTTTAGGAGAACGATTCATGGGTCATATGTGAGGTGTACGAATCATCCCCGCCACAATCCGAGGCGCGGTGTGGTCAACACTGCTCTAACTGTGTCTGTTTTGTTTAAAATGGGTAGGATTATAAGTGAAAAGAACTGGCATATGCAAAACTGACCAAACGCATTCGGTTTCCATTGAAACTTTAGGAGAACGATCCATGGGTCATATGTGACGTGTAACAATCATCCCCGTCTCAATCCGAGACGCGGTGTGGCCGACACCGCTCTAACTATGTCTATTCTGTTTAAAATGGACATGATTATAAGTGAAAAAGAACAACTGGCATATGCAAAACCGACCAAACGAATTCCGAATCTTTTGATCATTTATCACAACAATCCATGGGTCATATGTGACCTGTACGAGGCAACCCGGGTTCAATCCGAGTCGCGGTGTGGCCGAGATCAGTCTAAGTGGCTCTCTTTTGTTTAAAATGGACACCATTTTAAGTACATACGGAAAACCGACCAAACGCATTCGGTTTCCATTGAAACTTTAGGAGAACGATCCATGAGTCATATGTGACGTGTACGAATCATCCCCGCCTCAATCCGAGGCGCGGTGTGGCCGACACCGCTCTAATTGTGTCTGTTTTGTTTAAAATGGACAGGATTATAAGTGAAAAGAACAACTGACATACGAAAAACTGACCAAACGCATTCAGAATCTTTTGATAATTTATCACAACGATCCATGGGTCATATGTGACGTGTACGAGCCAACCCGGGTCAATTCGAGTCGCGGTGTGACCGGGATCAGTCTAAATGGCTCTCTTTTGTTTAAAATGTACACCATTTTAAGTACATACGGAAAACCGACCAAACGAATTCGGTTTCCATTGTAACTTTAGGAGAACGATCCATGGGTCCTATGTGACGTGTAAGAATCATCCCGCCTCAATCCGACATGCGGTGCGGCTGACACCACTCAAAGTGTCCGTCTTTTGTTTCAAAAGGACGTCATTTTAAGTGAAAAACATCAACTGACATACGGAAGACCGACCAAACGCATTCGGATTCTATCGATACTTTAGCACAACGATCCATGGGTCATATGTGACGTGTACAAGTCAACCCCGTCTTAATCTGAGATGTGGTGTGGCCGACACCGCTCTAACTATGTCTCTTTTGTTTAAAATGGACATGATTATAAATGAAAAGAACAACTGGCATACGCAAAACCGACCAAACGCATTCGGAATCTTTTGATAATTTATCACAATGATCCATGGGTCATATGTGACATGTACGAGCCAACCCGGGATGAATCTGAGTCGCGGTGTGGTCGGGATGAGTCTAAGTGTCACTCTTTTGTTTAAAATGGACAACATTTTAAGTACATACGGAAAACCGACCAAACGCATTCGGTTTCCATTTAAACTTTAGGAGAACGATCCATGAGTCATATGTGACGTGTACGAATCAACCCCGCCTCAATTGTAGACGCGGTGTGGTCGGCACCACTCATAGTGTCCGTCTTTTGTTTCAAAAGGACGTCATTTTAAGTGAAAAACATCAGCTGACATACGGAAAACCGACCAAACGCATTAGGATTCTGTCGATACTTTAGCACAACGATCCATGAGTCAAATGTGACGTGTACGAGTTAACCCCGCCTCAATCTGAGGTGCGGTGTGGCCGGTATCACTTCAGGTGTATGGATTTTGTTTAAAATGGACATCATTTGAGGTAAAAATATATGGTATAGAAAAAACCGATCATATTATGAATTGAATTTCAGATTCCATGTATAATTGTCATCTAAATTTTAAATTGAATTCTATATGAATTATGTATGTTTATGAATTGTAATTTAATTATGGATTTGTATAGTTTCAGGATCCATTATATGTTAAATGTGTATGAATTTGTTCGTAATTGAATATGTATGTTTTATTTTATTACTGGTACAATAGTTGGATCGAAAATGAGGTGAAAATGAGGTGAAAATGAGGTGAAAATGAGGTGAAAATGAGGTGAAAATGAGGCCTGATGACTGGTGGTGATGGACAGGGGACAGGGGCTGTGCAAATTGCAGGGTGTTGCAATTTGCAACATAGGGTATGCCAACAGTTTCAAACCGTTGGCATATAAGTTTTTAGCATGTCTTTTCCCAACGGTTCTAAACCGTTGGGAAAGACTTCACCAATTCCCAACGGTTTGAAACCGTTGGGAAAATGTTCCACATGGTATATCCCAACGGTTTGGAACCGTTGGGAACATGTGTGGCATTTGGTTTTCCCAACGGTTTGGGAGAACCGTTGGGAAAAACTATCCCAACGGTTCACCCAAACCGTTGGGGTAGGGTAACTTCTATGGGCCTATTGCAACGGTTTCCAGTAAACCGTTGGGAAAACCTTTCCCAACGGCTTACTTCCCAACGGTTATCAGAACCGTTGGGAAAACCTTTCCCAACGGTTTGAGGGGCTTTCCCAACGGTTCTGAACCGTTGGGAAATAGTGTATTTCCAGTAGTGAAAGGCATCCCAATTTTTTTTTTCAAAAGAGACCACTAATCGTCCCTACAACACAGCTTACCGACCAAACACAAACCCAAAACATAGTTCAAACAGAAGGGGTTCTTGAACTCAAAACATCCCAAAACATCAAAAATTTCAAAAACACATAATACAAACCATACCAAACTATCCATCAAGACATCATATTTTTTTTAAAACCAATTCTTTGAAAACAAACGGTTTAGCAGTAAGTGTATCCCCCAATGGTACCCCATGGCCTCACACATGCATGTTTTTGTGCCACACCGGGCACCCTCCTCATATCCATCCCAGCACTCATCCAGTCATGCCATCAACCACCCATCATCCCATATAACCCCATGCATGTGGTCACTCATGGAAATACCAAAGGGTAAACCAAAACATCATTCCACTTTTCAAAAACAAAATTGTCAACCAACCCAACCTTTTTCTCAAAACTGCTAACAATGAGATCAAAATCCCAATTCACATATTACAAAACATTTCATAAGGACACAAACATTTAGAAAAGAATACATAATTCAATAAAAGCACATATTCATGCCTTTCACAACAATTTCAAATCATTTTAACCCATTTAAAAACACTTCTAATTTCATGAAAAACACTATTTCATAAATCTCCATTTAATTAAGAACTGAACTCTTCTCATTTCAAGACAAGGTTCTAAAAGTTCATATTTTTTTTTGGTTCAGTAGTCACCAAACCCAAAATCCATCTTCAACCCCCACACCAAAATTCTAGAACACTAAATTCAATCCAAAACACTTTTCCATGGTTTAAAAAAAATTCCACTAGAAACATATTTTCAAAACCCCAATTAACATAGTTCATACTTTCAAAAGAGGTGTAAACACATAATTTACCCTTTTGAAATAATTCTGAAATTTCATTTATATGCATAAAAAAAATATAAAACCATTTTCACTTTACAAAAAAATAACTTCACAAAAATTCACTCTCCTTAAAGTGAAGTCATTTTCTTTGCTTAAAAAACCAAGTTTCCAAGATTCCAAAACAAAGAGACACAAGACAATGTGAGAGGAAACTAGTTTCGGTGGGTGACTTGGACATATGGTTGGCAGCCATATTCCAATCACTTCGATGTCACAGAGAGTATTCTAGGGAAATATCCATGGCTCCACATGGCCTGTCAGGACCTGCGAGCTCACTGAGATTATTCGCCCAACTCTCTTTTCATTTCCCATAGTCATCATTAAACCAAGAAAACCGAAGGGCTCAGATAAATCCATACTTCCCATGGTGACTTGAATCTCGTCATGAGGTGTGCTGGCCAGGCACACTACCCATGACTGAAATTTCAAGTCCCAAAAATCCTAGCTCCAGACTATTCAGACTCTTCCCCAAATAACATGACCCAAGGAGCGAACCAGCCTCTGATACCATTTTGTCACGAACCGAATCTGGTCACTGCCAAAAAACGGCACCAAAACCAGCCCGTGACAGGACATGAAGGGTGTTCCCTATCCCCACGGGCTGGCACAAGTGCCTGGGTGTCATTAATCTAGGTTTAGGAACGATTTACCCGAGTATGAAAGCATAAAACATTAAAAACAATCCACAATATAAATCTGTAATTTTTGAGCCAAACAAGACTTAGGTAAAAACCAGAACTGAGTAAATTGGTTTAAAGATAATACAAGTGGTCCAAATAAAAATAATTATATCATCAAGACAGCCCCAAGGACTCCACACGACTAGGGGTCATCGCCCCCAAGCTGTCCCCACAACTCCGCACCAAGGATGGGAACTAACACCATGAACCGCCATCACCCTTAGCCTTTCCTATGCCCGAATCAAACATAACCAAGTCTACTTACACCCAAGGGGTGTAATTAGGGTGTGATCCTAAGTCCAGTAGGATACCACCCAATGATTTTAAAGAGTATTAAATACAATGTGAAAAAGCAAGTAGTTTTCAAACGCAAGGAAAATTAGTGTTAAAATTTCAAGAAATGAGACCTCAAATTGAAAATAGTTTTCAGTCAAAAATTTTCAGAATATTAAAAAATTTAAATAGAAATGTTAGATATTTTAATTTACTTCTAAACACACCCTAAGACATGGGTAAATACTATAAATCCAATGAGCAACAACATTGGGAACACCCCTAGGCACTAGGTTGTCTTGGGCCCTATGTACCTCGTACCTCGGTGTAAAGTAACCATAGAAAAATCCTTTCCCATGCACGATCCACTAGTAGGGAACATACCCATAACCTATTGGTCCCAAATAATCATCCACATAGTTTAGTTAGAGTTGTCGTTATCCAAATGCTAAGTGAAACAGGGAAAAAACCCATCTGGTCCACTAGCCGTACTAGTACAAATCCGCCCCACCTAGGTACCCGGGCATCCCCTTTTGTGCTCAATCAATTTCAGCATGAAACATAAATAAATATTCATATAAAACACAACCAATACAGTAGCTATCACATTTTATACCACTTAAAACACACAACAAAAAACTTAGATTTTTCATAAAACAATTCCTTAAAATCTTATAGTGTTTCGGACACAAAACTCCTTATAAACCTCACTTGCATACTATGTGCACATTTTTTAGATTCCAAAACATAAAGTTAATCCTACTACATTTCAGTGAAAACACAAAATAATTTTTAGGGATTCCCCATATGGTTCAAGAAACGACATCCTTGCAAAGTCTCCATTTTTACACAACACAACTCTTAGAATTTCATGTGGTTCACAAACACCATTAAAACCAGGGTTTTCAGCAATAAACACAAGGGAAAATCATTAAAAACAGTATTTTTATCCCTATTATAGTTCAATAAAATCAACTAGTTACTTATATGGTATCCCTAATTAAACTAATAAAACATTTCTATGAAAAACCCCCGATTTCACATGAAATTTGCATTTAGGATTCATTTTAAATACAAACACCACTAAAACTATATTTTCAGAAATAATAAAATTTAATATGAAAGAAAATACCATAAAAACAGTATCCAATTAACAATGATTTCATACACAATGGAATCACCAACCAAAACCAAGGAAACCGTTGAATCCTTTGTGCAAAAACTCAAACGCACCATCGCCGCACCTCAAGGAAGGTAAAGCAGACCTAAAACCATAATTTCAGACCATGATACACAAGATAAAACCCTAACTTTTATACCCTACTTCCTGTACATTATTAACCTCAAAGATAATGGAAGAAATCCTAAGTACATTGGATGTAACCCTAAACAAATTGAAAGAAGAAAGGAGGAGAACAACTTACTTAAAATATCTTGTAGAAATCGCCCCCAAAAAAACCAGTATCTGATTTTAAAAATATTAAAACCTTCAAGGTAGGTTCTAACAAGGATAGTTAGATAATTTAGGAATTTTAATGGGGGAAAAAGAGAAAGAATCGAAGGAGTTATGAAGGAAACAAATTACCTTTATAAATCGGCCCGAAATTTGAGTTCTTCAGAAGTTTCGACCTAAACCGCGATGGAAATGAGCTGAAAAGAGTGTGGGAGGATATTGGACGTGCGTCTGGGTTCAAGGGGCATGTTTGGGGCTTTTAATAACCGAAAAACCCTTACAAAAGAATAAGTTATTAATTAATCAAATTTTATTTTTAAAACTGGAATTGGGCTTTCGGGCATGCCCAATCCCTTAAATAAAAACCCATATACACCTTGGTTATGGATTTCCAAAGGCTCCAAATTTTAATTTTGGTGTTAATATATTAGGGGAGGAAATTTAGGAGTTAGAATGTGTGAAAAATATTAAAAAATGAATAAGTTTTAAAAGAAACAAAATGTATTTTTAAATCAGGAATTGGGCTCACGGTTTGGCCCAATTCATGAAAACTCACCTACTCTCCATAAAAACTTTGGAAACCCCCCAAAACAAAACATTAATGGAAATAAAAATAAAAATAAATTTAAAATAAGCTCTGTATGTGACACCATTTTAGTAGACAATGTCCTTTACTATACCATGTGAACCACCATTCTGACCCTATATTACTGAACAGAGTAGACCCTAATTGAAAACCTGTATTATTGAATTGAGTAAACCCTCACTCTAGACCTATATTACTGAACTGAGTAAACCCTTAGTCTATCCTTATTTATCTCATGTGATATCAATATTTACCCAAGTAATTTTAAGGAGATATAGGTCCCACCCATCATATAATGAAATCATAAATACATGTTCCACAAGATCATAAATAAGAAGATCATAACCCATGAAATGATAAGGGTATCATAAATATGTTAAAATATCATAACCTGTTGAATGAGATAGATTTCATCATCATTTCATCATATATATAACCCTTAATAATATATAGGATTCAAAATCATATAACCCATAAAGGATAAATGATCTTCATAAGCATAATTCCATAAAAACATAATCCATTCAAAGAAAGAATATGAATGGAAATATTGAATAATTTTTTCAATAAAGGCCTGATAAACACCAATGGTTGTTATATTAGATGATAAACAATTTCAAAATGCATTTCAATAACATATGTTGAAGAAAATAAATTTTCATCCTTGAAAAGTGATTTTTATAACATAAAACCATTTGAAAAGCATTTTAATTGAAAAATAGATTTGAAAACATATAAATTAAAAATTAAAAATAATAAAATATTTTTAAAACCATTTTTCCTTGAAAATGATATTCATGGATCATTTGAAAACATTTCTGAAAACATTTTTGAAAACATGTTTTTTGAATTGAATAGATTTCAGACCAAAGTGAGAGATGGTAAAATTTAAATAAAAGCATTTTATAAAGTACCAAATAGTGAAAAAATGTACTAAAATATGTGGATATCATGAATAAACTTAGGATAACTAAACTCTTTAATATTCTTGAGATATTTCATCAAAGTAATGATAAACATAAACAATCATGAAAAAGGATAATATTGCCTCAAAAAACACTTATAACTTGGTAACATGGGATCATACTCTCAATGTAAGTAAATGAAATTAAATGAATATTTTGATATAATTTATGGAATTTTAATAATGATATAACCTGTAAAATTTTAGTATATACACCTTAAAAAAGTGCTTAGGTGCATAACAAAACATGAGTCTCAAAGAAGGCAAATTAAGAGAACTGTTTTACTGATTTGGTAACTTTCAAATGTTAAAACACATGAAATAAGGATCATAGAATGGATATGTAAATACGCATTAATATTGTTTTATTATAAATATAATTAAATCATTGTATTTATATAAACCAAACTAAATGAATGATTGGTTAATATAACATGAATCTCACAGTTATTAAATGTGATAAGAAAATCCTCTTACCTTGTCTCTTGACTCTTTATGTACTCGTACACGATTACTAAATTAAAAAAATATGTTTATTATAAATAATTATAGAATAATGTTGTTATACATAATACCTTATATGGTATTATTATGACATTATATTACCCTCTTGTTAATGATCTTATGTTAAAGTTTCACTTCGGGTAATAATTCACTTTGTTCTTCTCATGTGTCTCAATTTGTTGTAGTGTTGGTCCTTATACTTATATCATAATTCCATAATGTATAAAATTATAGAAATAAAAATTATATAAGTTATATTTATATTATAAAAATTTATTTCATAATGAATTATGAAATGAAATACACCGTTCATGGAGACGCTAAGTCGTTCGTATTCCTGAATGTTGTTTCGATTTTTATTGTCGTATTGAGAGAAAGTCTATAAATGAAATATATATATATATATATGAATATATATATATATTAAAATATAATGAAAATAATATATATATAATATATTTTCTATAAATCCATCCTTAATACATTCCAAATGGTGTGTGAACGAATCACATCGCTTTGAGGGGGCGACAGTCCACACTTCCTCAAACGAGATTATCGTATTAACACTAAAGGGGCGGTAAAAAGATGTTTTTTACAAATGGAATAAATAAACATAAATACTTATAAAATATATTATATTACATATAAAAATAGAGTTTCCATCATAATTACCACCATGATGGGTGGAAAAGGGGAAATGAACAATCATCATTTCATAAGGCAGTAGTTTTCTGTACGCAGAAATATCATGTACAACATCTATTAGAAGGAGGTGTTTATAAGTTTAGGTCATTAAAAATTATAAAAAAATCATATTATTTTGAAGATACTGATTTTTTAACATAATAAAAAAATAAATATAGTTTATAGTCTGGAGAATGAAAATTACGGAAAGGAGTTTAGAAGAAACATTACCTCAAAATCCGGTAACTTATTTTGGTTTCTGCCAAATGGTTTCCTGAGAGGATTTATGCCAACATGGAGGATTCAAGGAAAAAATTGGGATTTTCTGTTGAACTTTGGGAAATCATTGGATTAAATTTATTGGATTCATTGGTCTTATGAATGGGTAAAGGTGGTGTCCATTTTTAGGGAAGGAAAAGGTCTTGCATGGAATTTCTTGAAACAAATTAGGTGTGCACATGTTCTTACCTTACAAAAGTCTTACCAATCCAAAAAAAACAAAACAATGTATGTTTTATGGGAGAAATATGGATAGATCATGGTTTTTTGAAAATTTTATAGGTTGTTTTCCCCTTAATTGTAAGGTTTAGCCCCTAATTATTGTTAACTTGGCCTTAAATATTGTGATTAATTTTAATTACTTTTACTCATAATTTTAGTAAAAAATTAACAAGGTATAATTAGACTAAAAATATTATACTTAATAAAATTTACTGTGTAGGATTTTTGAAATTCCTATCATATAAGAGACAAAATTGATATTAGTGTTAATCCCGTAGATGAGGTGAATTAATGGGATATTAATGTAGAAAAATATTCAAAAGCTTGTTATGATTTTATATTCAATTTTGAAGTGGAATATATTATAATGAATTAAATTGTATTAATAGATTTAATATTTGTCAAAAATTACCTTAAAAAATATTTATAATTTCATTTATCATTAATAATTATTTTGAAAATTGCAGTTTTTCACTAAAAAGCAATATTTTCCACTATTCATCAAAAAATGTTGTTTGTCAGAAATACCCCAAAAATTCACCCTATCATAATATTGAAATTCTAAAATAAAAAATTATGTTTATTTTATTAAATTAATTTTATAAATGTGTTTAAAAATACTTTCATTATTAAAAAATGTTTATTCGACAAAATGATGTTTTTAAATATAAAAAAGACTACCAAAAATCATATGTTTTATTTATATAAAATAATTATAAAAACATTTGGAAAGTATTTTATAGAATTTAAATTACTATTTTTAACTAATAGGTTATAATTATATTATTTAAATAATTAAAATAATAAATATAGATATTTCGTAGAATCTCAGTGTTGTGTATATCGTACACCAACTTTGTGTTACGTGGATCATATGCCAAGTTAGTGTTGTGTGGAACGTACTCCAAGTTGGTGTTGTGAGTAATTTATGCCAAGTAAGTTCTGTGTTAAAGGAATATTTGAAATATTTCATTACAATATAGGAAAAATATTAAATATATTAAAAAAATAGGTCTAAAAAAACTCTAGGTGTTACAGTTTTGATAGTAATCATCCCCAAAAACTCTATATGAATGATCCCAAATCAGAAACTAGACAGACATAAAAAATTAATAAAACCTTACCTATATCAAATTGAATATTATCCTCTATATATGACACAAGGATCTTAACCCATATAATCGATGGTCATTCACTACTTTTTGAAAAAATATGACTATGAGTAGACATTGAACCCAAATGGGTGCCTTGGTCCTAACCTCAAGACACATGACTACCCTATAGTGTCCCTAATAATTTCTATACTAATCCTTAAAAAACATAGCCGCCATTATTCTATAAACACCATAAATACATGTTCCTTATTCTATTATGTAACCCCGCAATTCTTTCTGATAATCCTTATGTCTTTCTAAAACCTCATTCACAACCAATTTGAGGTGAACATATGTAGAATCACTAAAGTTATCTGATATTTCCAAAAGAGAGGAAATATTTAAGAGAAATATATTATGTAGACCATGAATTTTTCAAACTATCCACACTTGAATCATTCTAAGGAGGACCTACCTTATTTGGGACAAATAAATCTCTACCATATTTTTCCCATATGCCACTAATCCAGGGAGAATCATTAAATATCAAATTTGGTATACTTGAGAATCATTTATTTGAACCTAAAAATGAATTAACTATTTTTTTAAATATCCTTCCACAAGGTTTCCCTCATCATTGGGATCTTCTTTAACTATCTCATAAAATTCTGTTATGTTGATTAATCCAACATTGAGTCAAATAAAATTCTTTATCTCAAACAGAAAAAATGTATCCCTTATAGCGTCACCCCTTATCAACATCAATGTAAAATGGTGAAAATCCAAAACATTTGTTGAATAAGATATTATAGATACATCACATTGACTATGATATGTGAATGTTTGTGCATACACTATTCTCAGTGTTATAGGGTAAACTCATAGAAAAAGTGAGTTCAAAAGTTCATATAGGAAAACCCAGTCTATTGTCCTACCTATAATTCTATATCCAACATGAAAAAAGATGGTTAATATATATATATATCCAATAGGATTCTCCTATCATATAGGGTCTCAATCTGATCAAACATATTCTACATTGACTCACCCTAATACTTTTCCCCCAAAAAACCACTATAAACCTGACTGATATGTGGATGATATAAATTTAAAGCATAGGATAAGTCCTATACAGACTAGAAACACCACAATAAATATAATAAATAACCTGATATGGTATCTCCCAGAGTTTCAAATCAATTGGAGGATATTATGCTCCCATATGTAGAGCATTCTAATCTCTACTATTTGACATTCAACAAGAAATGTTTTGGGTGGAGAACCGCGGAAGTTAGATATAAACGATGAAAAAAATCAATATCATATTTATTAATATAATAGTATAAAAAATATGTATCATGGAATGAAACATTATATATCAATTTAACACAACCAACTAGGATCGTTATGTTTCATAAATCCGGGATAGTCCTCTTTCTTAAATAACCAAATCTTCGGGATTAGTTTAATATACATATATAATTAATATCATTAGAAAAAATATTAATAATTTAAAAAAATACCCAAGTATTAATTTTTTAATGAACCATATGAAATGTATGCCATAAAAAATAATAAAACTCATTTTTGACATTTTAATTGATCAAAAATATTTTCCAAATAGTTTTATCAATCACATCTAGTCAAACACCTATTTGGTGAACATAAATGCCAAAAATTATGAAATTACACAAACCCACATACCAACTCAAAAAAATATTAATAAAAAAAGCAATAAACCACATTTCATATTTCCTTATGGTAAAAAATATTAATACTCAAAATAATAATAATTTAAATCCCATTACTATTTTAACATATTATTTCACAAAATAAATGTTATCTATGCACAATAATGATGTTTGTTACATGTTTTAAATAATTTATCAGCTAATATCATGTATCAAATAAGTAAACTGCTCAAACAAGGTGATTTGGTTACTTTTTGTAATAACTATGGTGTGGAACCTACCCATGAATTCCAAACAATAATGTCACATACCATAGATATGAAAACCCTTTTAATTATTACACATTAATTCATGATTTATTACAAAATATTACATGAAATAGAACCTAAAATATTGAGTATATTTTTTTTTGAATTAGGTACAATAAAAAACAAATTAAAATAGTGGGTACATCAGAATTATTGGAAACTTCTTTAACATTTTGATAATATTACATCGTACTTAAAATTCCATGGGATAACCTAGGGACATACATAACAAAGGTGTGATATATAAATCCTAGTAAGGTAATAAATAAATAATAATATGAAGAATTTATAATATGTCATAAAATATGAATTTAAAGGGGACTTATAAGTGGTTATAATCATAAACAAGAATAATGGGGCATTATATAGCATAATAACATAATGAAAGCATTGGAATGTGGGAACAACTTTAAACATGACATCATATGCCTAATTCAGGGATAACTACCATGAAATCAAAACATAATGTGATTATTTTGATTTCATATGCACCATACGTGGTATATCTTGAGACTAAAACATTACTAATGCATTGGACCAAAATCTAGGAACACCCTTAATAATCATATCATGTACATGCATATGTCTGCCATATAGACCATGTAGACAATAACATATTTCATCCTATTTAATCCCATGATAAGTTAGTTTGTATTAAATTTGACTAATTCCCAAAAAAAATAATTATATTTTCATAATGGGGAACACTCTTGATATGTAATGGGTATGGGTATTAACTACATAAATGTTTTGCATTGAAAATCGTAGTGATATTTTAACAGCATTAGAGGAGAACATAAATTTCCATTGGATGTATCAATGAGAGTAAAATGGATATCTTGTCTATTATAAATCATAATTTAATTAAGGGTATGTGGAAGAAAATATAAAAACATGATGAGTTGGAGGGAAAATTCATAAGATAATGAATATGCATGACTAAAAAGTAGGAAACGTTCCCTTACATTAAGAGGGTGATTCCCAAATCATGGGAGGAGCTTCTTGAGTGACTATTGGGACATTAATAGGAATATATAGTGGGTAGGGAATATTAAGTCTATGGAATATTGTTTTTGTGTGATGAGTAATGGGTTTTTTCTTGGATTATATAGGAAAAGATAGGGGAGTTCTTTAATATTTTCGAAACATAGGTTTTGGAATCTATATAAAAATTTATTGAAACCCACACACCATATTATTATTTTCCAATTGTTTATATGAATAATGACTGATTATATATATTTTATTAGTTCATGTTTCACTATTATAAAAATTTTACCATTTGTGATTTGTAAGTGAATCATGTTCTTAAAAAATGAATTTATAACTTAAAATATATTATATGTTTTTGAGGATTCATAAAGGCTTTATAAAATTAATTAAATGACCATAAAACACATTAATTTAAGTGGGGAACTTTCTTGGATTCCCTTAATATAATTTATTACATCACTTTTGGGACATTATAATATAATAATACACACCATATATTTATACAATTTTTAATTTTTTCCTTAAAATTTGAGTATCTAAGGAAATTATAAGAAATTTTTCTTTTTTTTAATTTTGATGTTTTGATTCTAAAAATAATATTTATTTTATCAAAATACATTTTTATATATATGAATTTTCACTTTCATAATAAGAAATGTCATTTATTGAGAAATGATGGGTTTCTTGACAATAAATGCTTTCGATCTCTTATAAAAATTAATTTTGACTTCTTAAACTTATATTTTCATCTATACTTATTTAATATTATTTTTAACTATTTTTTATTAAAATATCATTTTTTTCCAAAAATAATTTATCATATTGACAAAACAAATGTCTTAATTGAAATTATGTATTACCAAAAACTAAAATTTATTTTTTACCAAATCCAAATCTAAATCATTTATAAAGTAACAATAATAAGAAGTAAATATAATAATTTTTCTATTAAAAATTAAATAAACATATTTATATTACTAGGTTCTTCATACATATCCCTTTATTACATTGAAAAACTCCTAAATGGTATAGTGCGCGATGATGAGATTTTCCGGGGTGGTTTGGCATACATGGTTTGGGGCATGATATTAATGAGATTAAACTTCTTCCATAAAAAGTATTTCTCATATAGTAGTCATTTCATATCATTTTTTTATTGGTCAAGGGAGAAACCCAGTGACGTTATCTCCCTAATAAGCTTTAATAAATGAGCTTAAGTGGGTGCCAACCTTACGGTTGAGGCCATCACATTATTTTTTGTTTCAATTATATTTTTGAAAAACCTATGTTTATATTAATTAGATGATCACTATTAAGAATCTGTATTATCAATTGCTATGATTCTTAGTGGTATTTTAAATAAGATAGGATATAAATATACAAAAAAATTATGTGTTTTTCTATAACCATAATACCTAATAGGGAATTTAATTCAACCACAAAAGGAATTTTATTTATAATGTTTTGGGTACTTATAGTCTTACCCTATAGATGGTTCACCAATAAAATTTTCATTTCACTCCTTAAAATTGATGAGGATAATTCTGTTTCATCACCACCTTTAGTTCCCATAAAAAATATTCTATCTTTTGTTTTATCCTTAGCTCATTGACCAGGTGCATTGTATTATCTCCCAAAAAATTATCTCCATGATTTAGATCTTCACCAGATGCTCCTCGTATGAGAGATCATTCTCCAATAGTAAAAACACTAGATTCAACACATGTGAGGTTTCTAGAATGTATGTCTTTGATATGGATACATGGAACACATCATGTACTCGATATAGGTAAGGTGGGAGTGAATTTCCATAGGTAACCACTCATATGCGATCAAGGATCTCAATGGGACCAATATATCTCAGAATAATCTTTACCTTATTAAAATTTATCACATATTTCATCCATGTAGACATGTGGAGGAATACATTATCTACAACTTAAAACTCTGTGTCTCATCAATTATCACCTACATTGGTCTTCTATTGTCTATGAGAAACTATATTGTTTTTCTTATTAGTATTGACCTTTTCTACCATTTACTCAACCATTTTAGGGAATATCAGTTTGAGTTACAAAACTAAATGACAACATGAAGGTGTTCCACATCTAGTCCTATAAAGGGATTCATAGAGAGAAGTTTGGATGATTTAGTGTAAACTATTCTTTTATTATAACATGACAAAAGGATGATGTTTATCCCATCCTCCTTTAAATTCAATTGACTATGACCAAAACATGACCTACTGTGTCCAGATAGGCCACTCATATTAGAAATAAGTTTCAGGGAGATAAGTCATGATGAAGTTCAACTCCATATTTAGGGAATGTTGGAGACTATTCCAGAATATGGATTTAAATCATAGATATATATAAAATACAACAAATAGTGGTGTTTCATGAAGCCTAACCACTTCTCTAATATATTTCCTTTCATTTTTATCGAGTGAGAAGTCCACATGAGTTGTAATGAAGTCATATATCATTGTAAGATGATCCACAAAAACCCGTATAGCATCATTTCCTCTTTATTTCTTTGGAAGACTAGTGAAAAAAATCCATGGTAATGTTTCCCATTTCCAAGTATGTTTGGGTAATGGTTTCCTTATCCCCTTGCATTTTTTTCTCTCACCATTAACTTTATGAGATATAAGGCACCTTGATGAATATTACATTATCTCCTTCTTTATATTGTCCCACCAATATTGCTCTTATATATCTTGATACATTATTGTTCTCCCTAGATGAATGGACAGGGACGATCTTTGCACATCCTCGAAAAACTCCAAATTCAAATCAATATTTTGTCCTAAAAATAATTGTGCCCCAATTCACTACATACCATCATTAATTTTGAACTCCTATGATTTACCATTTTCTATAGATTCCAATATCATCTAAATTTAAATGTGATATATTTGATAATCTTTTAACTTCTTAAGAAGGGATGGTTGAGCAATCATTTGTGAAAGCGTTGATGATGAACCTTCATCTAGTATTCCAATGTATATACTTTTGAATTTTAAGAAGATAATATCCTCCTCAATTCTCATCAATGATAATATTGATGGATCCTTTATACATAGTGTGTTTTCCACATTATTTACTTTTATAAGGTGGTTGTGGATTGAGGAGTCATAGTCCTTAATATGATCTGACTGTCTTCATTGGCTCACATTGATGACTTTCAGTGTGAATACATTATTTAGTCTCATATTATTCGAATATATTTCACAATTTCCCCCCATGAGATAATGAAGCCATATTTTATATGCTAAGTTCTCTTAAGAAAAATCCAAATCATGCATTAGGTGGTTATATTTATGAAAATTCAATTTATTTGAATCACAGGCTATCACTTTGTCATTATACTTTTACACACATCCCAATCCATCCTTTGATGCATCATTGTATACGATAATGAGTTCCTCCCTTACGGGTACTATAATTACATGTGTGTTAGTATAACACTTTTTCAACACCTTAAATATCTCTTCACATTAATTATTGTAATAACTATATTGACTCCCTTCATATTTTTTATGGTTAGATCATTTAAAAATTTTGGGAAATTTCTCACAAATCAGTGGTAATATATAGATAATCCAAGGAAACTATAGATTTCTATCATATATGATGGCATAATCATTCATTTAGTTACTTTTTTCTTTTAATGGTCCATAGATATAACATTAATTGTGATAATATATCCCAAAATTTAGAATTTAATCAACCATAAATCATATTTTATATAATTATCATATTACATCTCCTTAATTTTTTTATAGAACATATCTCAGGCATCCCTCATGATCCACCTTTATTTTGAAGTATATTAGAATATATTCTACAAAAACTAACAAAATTTTTTTCATGTAATATATAATGACTATATTCATCATGTAAATTATAATTTATACAACATTAGTGAGCTCGAATTGATTTAATATGAACTTATAGTGATAATACCTTGTCTTGGATGTAATATTGTGGATATCCTCCTTTTTCACCCTTAATTAATTATATCCTCACTGATAATACACCTTATCGAAATATTGAGATCCACATAGCTATTATAACAACTCATAAATCCATGGAAGATAATACTTGTTCTATAATTTATTTTTTTTATGATCATAAAAATAAATGCAAAGGAATAATAACCCATCATTCTTCTTGGTGAAGATGACTAGTTCACCCAATGTTGAAGCACTTGGTCATATAAAACCTTTATCCATATTCTCTTATAGTTGTTTCTTCATCTCATAATTTTTCAAAATAGTAATTCTATATAGATTATTTGATGACAGACACAACCCATGTATAATCTCGATTGAAAATACTACCTCTTAGTTAGGAGGATGAATAGACAGTTTTTGGAAAAATCATCAGTTTATTCTCCCACAATGGGAATGTCATCAAGGATGATAATTTTATAGGACATAACCATTTGACCAAGATATGAGTTTTCAAATAAAAATAATATCCATTCCAAATATTTTGTACCTTAAGATTATTTATCCTTCTTCTTACACTAGTACATAACTCGGTGATGATTCACAATACAGATTGTTATTTCCTTCTCATGGAAATTTATGTTTTCTTTATATAAGGAAAGACAATAAATACCCATAATTCCATCAAATTATTCTAAAGGGAGTATCAAAAGGTTATCTGGGATGTTATTGATACAAATTTTGAAAGGGGAGGTGTTATATACTTGGGATGCAATAATTTCCCCATTTACTATTTTCACCAATGTCTATACTTCCATGATTTTTAGTGGATTTTGAATAGTCCTACTAAACATTTGAGATATGAAGGATTTCATATACCCATAATAAAAAAGTATTTTTTTCTATTCATCAAAAAATATCATGTTTACCTTCTACCACTTAATTTTCAAGATCCACCTCAATAATTATTGATGTAATAACACCTCCCTTGATTCCTTGGAAGATTTTGGTGATTATTTTCTCTAACCACCCTTCTCTTAGGGAATTGGTTTTCATAGTATCTTATTTATTTAATTTGAAACATTATAAAATATGATAATGATAGGCTCGAGTATTCCTTTATTCTATTTTATTGGTGGGTTTCTACCAAAAACAATTTCTAGGTAGGTTCTCTTCCTATCCATAGCTAAAGAACTTCCTTACCCCCTTAAGAAATTTCTAGGGTTATACGTTACACACTTTTGAAAATTTGAATTTTCACATTTCAATCCACCATTATAATTATCCATCCAAATTCCATAATTATGATCCAAATTATCCTTCTTATCCCCATGAGACCCTTGAGATTCACTTGTCTCCATCTTCATTTTGATGGTGCATCATAAAATTTCATTATAGCTATCAATGAATTGAATAAGAAGTTCTCTCTGTAGGATAAATTTTTGACAACAAAATAAGTAGTCCAATTTTCAATCATGGGTAACGATATATCCAATGTCTTATGTTGAATGTCATTTAAATCTTTCCTCATATTACCTAATGAATTAATTGCATTTTTTTCAGGAGGTAATGGAAATCCCTTTCTGTTTTATGTCACAGAGTGTGGGAAATATTTATGTTGAGAATCATTTTATAGAATTACATCACACCATTAATTAGATATAATCCCCATGATTCATATTCTTCATCAATATATATAATTATTTAGCTTCCCCCTCCATATGATAAAAATATAGTATAACATTCTCTATCTCAAAACATTGCTGGATAAGGATGATCATATTAGTGAATTGGATCCATTATTCCACAATAATATACTAAATGTATGGGGCCCTTAATGAATGATGGCATAAATTTCATATTTTTCATTATTAGGGGGTTAAATTAATTCCACTTAATTATGGTTTGTATTCAGAACCTTTGTCAACTCAGAGATTATCTTCACAATGTTTGCGATTCCTACACCCTTCTTGTTGGGAATCTCATTGGGGGAATTCATCACATTTCCTCTCACATTGGTTATTTACTTGGTTCCTAATATATATTTCCTCTGGATAGAATGAATGAATAATTAGGGATATTTAGTTTTAAACTATAAAAAGATAAAAAATAATCTAAAAACATTAAATGGATAACATATAAATGAAATTTATTATTTAACATATGAATTTATAATATTTAATCTATGTGATCATTAATCAATTTTCTAACCTAGAAATTATGCGAATTTTTTTCCCTTAATAATGGGTTTTAATGGTCTTGGGAATTTACCAAATCATATCCCCCATGAGTTTAAAACTAGGTCTGTATCAAGGCTTGTTTTCATGCATTAATTCTTGATCGAGTCTATCTCAATGCGATGTTTTCTGATTTTACCCCTAGTTACATATATTCCAAAGACACATCCACTTTTTTGTATCAAAGCTATGATATATTTTCATGGAAACCACTTAGTCTATGCTTTATTAATATTTTTCTATGTATAATTATGTTTAGTGGTTTCCATAAATCTTTCTATATTGTTTTCTAAACATAATAGAAAAAATAAATGAACACTCTTTTGATACCAACTATGACTACCCTTATATTTATTACACATTAATTCATGATTTATTACATAAGATTACAATTTATTAAAAAAATGATTGATAAGTCTAGTTTCATTGGGTAATTAGTTACAATGCATTACAAATTAAAATAAGGGAACATCACAATTATTAAAAACATCCTTAACACTCTCATAATTTTCCATCGTACGTAAAAATGCATGGGATAAACTAGGGATATACATTAGAAAGGGGTGATTATTAATGTCATGTAGGGTAATAAAATAATAATAATAATAATAAGGTATTACATGGTATACCATATAAATTTCAATGGGACATTATAAGAGTTAGAATCATAAACATGAATAATGAGGGATGATATAACATGATAACATAAAGCCAACATGGGAATGAGTAAAGAAAATTAAACCTAAAAAAAGAAGGATAATTCAAGGAAAAACACTTGGAAAACATAACATAATGTTCTTAGGATATTTTAATGATCACTATATATATCATATCATGAGACTAAAAAATTACCCAATGCATTGGTGGGTTATCTAGGAATACCCATCATAATAATATCATGTATGTTCATAAGTCTTCAACATAGTTAATATACATAAGATGATGTTTAATCAAATTTAATCCCATGAAAATGGATTTTGTATTGCATACAAGTATTTTCCCTATCAAATAGGTATAATTTCATAATGGTGAACACCCTTGATAAGAAATTAGTATGGGTAATCACAATTCAATTATTTGGCATGGAAAATCATAGTGAAATTATGACAGTATAATAGGTGAAAATTAATGTCCATGGGAGGGATTGATGAAAATGGAATGGGTATATCATCACTAAAAAATCATAAGGGCAGTACAATGGATATATAATATCATATCCAAACATTATTAAATTTTTATAAAATGAATAAGATAATGAATATTCCGGATTATAGAGGTGATAGACATGATCCCTTTCCTTGAGAGGGCTATTCCTAATTCTTGGGAGGAGCATCATGGGAGACTTCAGTCACATAGGGAGCACTCTATAGAGGACAAGTAAGAGTAATTACATGATCCAAGGTTTTTTAATGATGAGTAAGAGGTTATTGTGTGCGTTATATTGGAAATTTGAGGTGTGTTATATATTATTTTAAAAAATAGGTTTCGATCTCTCAATAACTCTGTAATAAAAACCAAAAAAATTACGTTAGGTTTTTTCAAAAAGAAAAATACAAATAGGAGTGGTTTTAATTATTTTATATTTCTAGGGGAAAAAATATTAAAATATTTCCACAAGTGAGGTGGTAGTGTGTCATGTTATTAAAGAAATGATTTTAAAACCATAATATATATTATAGGTTTTGGAAGATTTATAATAGAATTAAAAATTGAATCAAATAACCTCAAAATAGATTAATTTAATGGGTTAACATATATTTGGTTAGGGATACAATTAATAGAATATATTAAATCACCTTTGAGTAATTATGAAGTATAATACACACAATATATTTATATCATTTTCAACTTTTACCAGAGAGTTCGAATATTTTAAAAAAAAAATAAAAAAAAATTCACCATTGGATAATTTTGAAATTATGATTCCAGAAATAATATTTATATTATCCCAAACGTATTCTAGATATGTGTATTATTACTTTAGAATAATAATTTACAGTTATTGACATATTTTAGGTATTTTGACAATAACAATTTTTGGACCCCTATAAAAATTATTTATGACTTTGTAAAATTATTTTATGAACTACACTTAATAAATATTATTTAATAATAATATTTTATTAAAATATAATTAATTTCAAAAGATAAATTATTTCATAAACTGTATTGTCTTAATTAAAATTATATATAATCTAAAAATATAACATGTGTTTTATCAAATCAATATCAAAATTAGTTATAAATGAATAATTGTAATAAGTAAATATAACAATTATTCTATTGAAAATGAAATCTATATTGATGTGGATCATTATTAATGCTCTTTTAAACATCCTTTTTTATATATTCATTGTAATTTTTAATATAAAACTATTTCATTTTGTGTCAAATTTATCAATTGTTGTATTTGGTAAATTACATTATAAAAAATGTGTTAATGTATTAAAAGTTTGTTTGTGTTGTTTAATTTTTATATTTTTAATTGTAAAATCGAGTTGTAATTTCAATTTCAATTAATTAATTCTTTATGTTATTAGTTTTCAATAATTTTCAATTTATTATTTTAATTAATTCTTACTTATTTTGTGAATAAATTAATTACTTGGGTTTTTTGATTCTTTAATTAATTCAACAAGTGTTAAGAATTTAATTTTATTCAATTAATATTTCTATTTAGTAATTTAATTAATTATTTAAATAATTAATTGGTTAATTAATCTATTGAAGTAACTGTAATTATATTAATTTTTTCTTAAATTAATTTGTTTATAATTTTTATTACACATAAATTAATTCTCTTAAGAAAAGAATACTTAATTTTATTATTTAGGCTTGTCTTATTTATTTAGATTTTAATCATATTCTATTAAATTTAAATGATTAATTTATTAATCCATTTTTAAGTTGTATTAATGTTTTTATTAATTTTTTTTGTAGATTACGGTGGCATGTCTCACCATTCCACACCGGGCCATGCTTCCATCATATACCCCACATCACGGTGAGACCGTGAGCAACAATCACGGTGAGACCGTGAGCATCACTCACGGTGAGACTATGAGAAACACTCATGATGCATCAATCACCCCTTCATCATAGTGCCACTCTCTTTCCTCCACCCAAAATCACCCCACTTCACCTTTTTCCCCATCCCATCCTTCATCTTAGAGTACTAATACACAACACACGTAGAAGAAACCAATGCATCTCAAATAAAAAGCAACAACACGAAGCATCTCATACAAGAATACGCAGAAGATTACAAATTCAAACACATATTTGAGGCGAATTAACAATGAATCCATAAAGGACAAACATAAAACAAACATAGATTCCCAAAATCAAACTAGAGATCTAAATACCCCAAATCCTTACATTGATTCACCACAAGCCCTCTCTGTTGCGCCTCCCTTATTTGTGCCGCCGACGCTGCTCCCAAACCCCACAATACAACCCCAACCAAAACTGATCACATCTCAATCGTTCAACTCCTTACTCCGCTGGAAGCTACGCTTCCAAAAACCTTGCTGGACTGGTCTTCCACCTACCCAGCTCACCGAAGCGAGTCCCACCGCACATCCGGCGGAACCCGCACCTCTCCCCACCCATCCGCCGCACGAACAGAACCCACCCTTTTCTTCACTTTTCTTTTTTATATAATATAATATATATATATATATATTGTTTTATATTTCATATATAATAAAAAATAATAATAGTTATATTAATAAAAGAATATAATTTTATATATACATAATATTAATTTCTTATATATTATAATAATTTGAGTTATTAATTAAATGCAATAGTTATTATATTAATAATAGTATTTGGAATTACAAAATATATATTCCTATAATTATTTTTTATCTAGTATATATATATTAATAAGATTTTTTATGTAGTGATATAATATATGGTATTTTTATATAGTAGTTTCATTTTATGACTCACGTGCATTTTTTGCAGAGCGAGGGTTGTGGCTTGGTGTGCGCCCCATTATTCAGTTAGGAGAAACAACTATAGTTACCAAAATGGGAGACGTGGAACTATGAGAGCTCCATCTAGAGAACAGGGAACACCTTGGGTGAGATTTTAGAGACATTTATTATGGGCTCCTCAATATTCATTACGAGCACTAGATTATTCAATTCACCGGGGAGAAAAAGGTGGGAGGGTGATTCATTAATTCACACCAGGGGAGTGGACGAGTAGGAACATATAGCATCACACCAAGAGAATATTGGAGGAATCAGATCATCAGATCATCATTTCATACCTTGATTCCCAAGGCGAGACATCGAGCACACTTTGTCA
The DNA here is from genome assembly GCA_963277665.1 of Viscum album. Classification (NCBI taxonomy): domain Eukaryota; kingdom Viridiplantae; phylum Streptophyta; class Magnoliopsida; order Santalales; family Viscaceae; genus Viscum; species Viscum album. Next base: position 177,657,022 of record OY728120.1, read on the forward strand.
TTACATCCACCATCGAGCAACAAGGACTAGAGCTTTTAGAAAATCATATAGGGAGACTAACAGCTTTATTTTTCTCGTGATCTATTTTTATAAAAATTATTTGAACCCGAACATCATTGATTTTAATTCTATTTTTGCACTAAATCCAACAATTATGTTCAGATAAATTCCTTTGGGGGGGGATTAAGCAAGATATTTAATATTTGTTTACTCTAATTCAAACACTGCATCATTTTCTGGACCGTCACTCTCACAAATTGCAGGAAATTTTTATTTTTAAAACAACAAGGATGAGTGAAAACGAAACGTGTTTGATTCTAAATGAAAACTATTTCAATACGAGGAATTCAATTAGATGCGAATCATGCTCAAATTAGAGAGACACACTGAACTAAACTGATAGTTTGAGCCCAGTGACATCTAAAATTCATCACAAACTTATGAGACAAAAATGTGGCTAGTTAACTTAAGTCAGACCCATAATTCTTAAACTTCAGATCATGAACAAGGCTACAAAATATCGAATCGGCTAGTGGAATTTTTTTCCCTTACTCACCAATTGGTTATTTTCACCACAAGCTTTCTTACTGTCTCGTCTACCCCCTTGCACTCACTAGTCACCTTCACTTCCTCACACACTGATTTTTACTCATTCCACTTCACCTCCACCAATTGATTTTCATTGTTTTTGTGTGTGTTTTTGTTATGTTTTTTTACATCACCAAGAAAAAAATTAGTCCTCTCTATTGTTTGACCCTGTCTTTTCACTATTCTATTTAGTAAGTAGGTTATAAATTTTAGTTTGTCGCTAATTCCCAACGACGCACATGCATAAAAATTCTAGCACCATTTCCATGGAATCTAGGAGTGATAAAAAAACAAAAAAAAACCACAGAATGAAAACAAATCATAAGAATGAAAAAAAATCGGCAAAAGAAAAATTGAAATTCAAAATTTTTTTTGGACCTACTGCATGAAAACCTGGTCTATGTCTGAATACATAGTACCTAGTAATACTGAAATTTATAATCACCTAAATTAAGTTAAAAAAACATAGACAAGATCAAAAAGGAAGATAATATAAATTAAAACATAAACAATCCACTTCCTAATAATTTCAACAGACCTTAAATGATGAACCCACATGAGAATGAGATAGATAAGAGGAAAAATTTTAGAGAGTTATTTCTACCTTCAGTGTATAGTAAACCTTCATGCATTAGACTCACTCCTAGGTCCGGGAATTACTTAATCAAGAAATCCATGCTTAGTCTACTTCCTACCTTCTATGGAATGCCAAGTGAACACTCTCTTGACTTCATTAGAGGCTTCTACTGTAGTGTCCAACAGCTACCCCTTAGGGGTCTGACTGAGGAAGAGCTTAAACTCAGAGTGTTCCCCTACTGACTCAAGGACACTTCTTGGTCTTGGATTCAATAGTTAGAAGAAGAAATCTATGTAACCTAGGATAAAGTATATAATTAATTTTTAAGTAAATTCTATCATATGTGATTGACATCTGAAATTTGGTACAAAACAACTCGATTCAATGGGATGAAGGAGAACTATTTCATAAAACCTTGGATAGGTTTAGAGGTTTTCATAGACAATTTCCAAACCATCAATGTACACCACAATTCCTCATGGACACCCTGTAAAATAGTATCACCCCATACCACTAAAGCTTGGTGGATCAGTCTTCTGGAAGAGACTTTTGTGATCGGACTACTGAGGAGCTCAAAAAAATCATTAATACCTTAGCTCAAAAACTCTCAGCACAAATTCTCTATGTGGAGAACCATTGTGACAAAGGAAACTTCCCCTGATCCTCAATCTAAAGCCTAAGGTGCTAGTTTTGTTAATGAAAACCCATACTATACCTTTAAGGAACAGTTCCACCACTGTGTCATGTATGGCCATTCTCAATCCTACTGTCGAAACATTGATGTGCCTGTCCAGCCTCAAGAGAGTGCCAACTTTGCTGGCTGTGGACCTCAGATTCATCTTAGAGAAGACCCATTTTACAACACCTATAATCAAGGGTATATGAACCATCAGAACCTGTTAGAGAGAGAGTAGGGAGTCCTCTGACCTACGACCTCTCCTGGATTCTAGCAGCCTCCATGGTAGCAATTCCAACCCCAACCCCAACATAGGGCTGAGTCATCTAACTCCAAAGAAGAGGTGAGACACATGTTCCATCAGTTTATTGGGAGTTTTGATGAACAAAAGGCCAAAAAATTTTATGTTAAAGTTTTAATGGATGTGAGAATGAGTAATTTGGAAATGGAAATGGGGAAGAGGGCTAGGGACGCTAGTAAAAGTGAAAAGGGAAGGCTGCCTAAAAGAATTGATTCCAATCCTATGGAGAATTAAATGGTTGTGACCCCCATAAGTGGTGTCCAAAATCACCAAGGGACTTTTAAAGAACCCCACAATAATGAAAATGGGAAACTAGATGATGCTAGAAACTCAAACATGAATGAACCAAAATATGGATAACTGGACAGCACCAGTAGAATCCATCCAGATCTAGATTTTATAGCCCAAAACAAAATGGCTTAAAAACAAAGACAATAAAGGGAATATTTTTTTAAGAGGAAGTTGTATAGATTCCCCCAATTGTGAGGAATGTTTCCCTAGAAATCCCCTTCCCAAAATAATTATGAAGAAAATTCATGATTCATAACTATTGAAATTTTTGAATGTGGTTAGAAATATGAACATTGATATCCCATTCATTTAATCCTTGATTCAAATCCCATCATATCTAAAATCACTCATGAAATTTTTTTCAAACAAAAAGAAATTGGAAGAATTTTCCACTTATAGCTTAACAGAGGAGTGTAGTTCTGTCTTGCAGAATAGGATACATCCAAAACATCATGACCCATGGAGCTTTTTCATCCTTTGATGATTTGGTGATAGAGGTGGTATGTTCAATTGTTTGGGTGATTTGGGTTCTAGTATTAATATGATTCCCCTGTTATTTTTTTCAACACATGAGATTAAGAGTTCCCCAACCCACCAATGCTGTGTTAGAGCATGTTGATAGGTCCATTACTCTTTCAGTGGGTAGGGTCGATGATCTATTAGATGAAGTAGAAAACCCCTTTTTCCTATTGACTTTATTATTCTTGATATGGAGTGTGACCAGGAGGTTCCTATCATTCTCGGTAGGCCCTTCTTGGCCATAGGGGAGCTGTGATAGATGTTTCTAAGGGGAAACTGATTTTTAATATGGGCGAACATAAATAAGAATACAATTTGTTTAATAATATCCAAGAACCCACCCACCCGATCTTCCCCAAATATGAGATTTTAGTTTTTGAGAGTAATTTTGATAAGGAGGAAGAAGAGTTTCTAAGAATGATATCTGAAATTAGTAGTGAACCAATAATCCCTGTTGTCGCTTGAATAGGGATAAACTCAAGTAAGGGGAGAGAACCTATTGATGATTATGAGGGAGAATTCTTCGAGAACCAAGATGAGTTTTTTTGGAGCACATTATGACCTTGAGAGAGGAATCTAAGTTAGAGGATAATTTTTTGGAAGCTCCAATGATGAGAAAGAAGACTTCTCTACTTCTTTATTCATGTTGCAGAATGAAGTCTTTGGGCCACCTAGCCTCATTTGTCTTCTTTCAAGCAAGTCACCACCCGCCATTGAACTCATGACCCTCCCTAACCATATCAAATTTTCATTTTTGAGACATTTCCACCCTTCCTGTGATTATCTCATCAAACCCAGAGGCGGGTCAAGAGGAAACTATTCTTAGTATTTTGAATATGTACAAGTCTGTAATAGGCTTTTAAATTGTTGATATTAGGGGGATATGTCCATCCTTCAATATACATAACATTCCAATGGAACCTAAGTGTAAGACTAGCGTATAATCCCAAAGAATACTCAACCCAAACATGATGGAGGTTGTGTGAGAAGTGATTAGGTTTGTTGATGCTGGAATAATTTTTCCTATTTCTAATAGCCCATGAGTCAGTCCTGTCTAGGTGGTACCCAAAAAGAGTGGAGTGATAGTGGTAAAAAATGAAAATGATGAGAAAATGCAGACAGCGGATGTAAATAAATTGAGAGTCTATGTAGACTACAAAAAGTTGAATGATTCCACAAGAAAATATCACTTTTTTATGCCATTTTTGGATCACATGTTAGAGATATTGGCTGGAAATGAATTCTTTTACTTTCTTTATGGTTATTATGGTTCCAAAAAGATTTCCATTTCACTTGAGGACCAAGATAAACCCACATTAACCTATTCATTTGGAATATTTTTCTACCGGTAGATGCCCTTGGGCTTGTGTGGTGATCCTACCACTTTTTATAGGTACATGATGGAAATGTTTTCAGACAGTATTGAAAGGACAATTTAAGTGTTTAGGTATTCTTTTTATGTTATGGGAAATAACTTTGAGAACATTCGGGAAAATCTTGAACCAATGTTAGAATGGTTCCAAGAAACAAACTTAGTCTTAAACTAGGGAAATTTACAATTCATGGCCATTGAAGGCATAGTTTTAGGACAAAAAGTTTCTAAGAAGGGGCCAGAAGATGATAATTCTATTTTTGAGGTAATACAAAAGTTTCCCCTACCGGATAATGACAAAGAAATCATATGTTTTTTGGGTTATGATGGCTTCTACAAATGGTTCATTAAGGAATTTTCTAAGATTACTAGACCCATGTGATACATTATGGTCAATGACACACCTTTGTCTTTTATGAGAAATTTCTAGATGATTTTAATCATCTCAAAGAGAGGTTGACTACTTCCCCTATAATCACTGCTCATGATTGGAAGCTTCCCATTGAGGTGATGTGTGATGCTAGTGACCTTACAGTAGGAGATGTGTTATGGTATAATAAGGATATGAAACTACATTTTGTTTAATATATAAGAAAGATGATATATGATTTCTAGAAGAATTATTCTACCACTGAAAAGGAGCTGGCTTCTGTGATGTTTTCTTTGTAAAAGTTCAGGAAGTACTTGATAGGATCAAGGATTAGAATTTTCATAGATCATTTATCCATAAAGTAATTTGTGGATATAAATGACTAAAAACCTAGACTCATGAGGTGGACCTTGCAGTTATAGGAGTTTTATTTAGTGATTAAGGACAAGAAATGGGTTTAGAATGTAGTTACATATCACTTTTTCTGATTTCCCAATACCCCAAGTAAGGAACCACGAGAGATCAACACTTATTTCCCTGATGAAAAATTGTTTCCTACCTATATTTAGTATTCTTCTTGGTTCGCGGAATATGCCATCATTTTTGGTAGTTGGATTCATGCCCAAGGATCTCTCACACAACTAGAGGAAGAGGTTTATATATGAGCTAAAATATTATATTGGTGATGATCCACTTTTTTTAGGAGACGTGCTAATGGGATTTTGAGTAGTTGTGTGGTTGAGGATGAGATTTTTCCCATACTTGTGGGAAACCATTTATCACCTGGGGTGGAAACCATGGGGATAAAGTGTGGCTCAAAAGGTCCTATAGGCTGGTTTCTACTATCCAACAATGTTTAAAGATGGTAGGATTCTGGTTATTTACTGTGAGAAATTTCAAATGATGGGAAGTGATGGAAAATGTTAGAAAAAGGCAGGAAATTCCCTAAAAAGGAATTATGGATGTCGAAATATTTGATCGGTGGGGCTTAGACTTCATGGGACCATTCTCATCATCTTATGGGATTGATTAAATTTTGGTTGATGTGGACTATGAGTCCAAGTGGGTTGAGGTAGTAGCTCTTTCCAACAATTAAACTACTAGTGTTGTTAAATTCATCAATAAAAACAACTTTTTAGGTTCAGTGTGCCTCGATCATTGATCACTGATAATGAGACTCACATTAAGAATTATAAGTTCAAATGTTTGATGGAGATGTATGGGGGCTCACATTGGACAAGAACCACTTACCACCCATAGTCCAGTGGGAAAGTAGAAGTTTAAAATAGAGAGCCCAAATAGATTTTAGAGAAAATAGTTTCTAGATCTCGGAAGGACTGGTCATTTAATTTAGAAGAGGCCCTTTGGGCCTATAGAACTGCTTATAAGACTCTTATTGGGATGTCACCGTATAGGTAAGTCTTTATGAAAACGTGCCATCTACCTGTTGAGTTACAACAGAGTTCATATTGGGCAGTGAAGGCTCTTAACGGTTATTTTAATTCTGCTGGTGAGAGGAGGTTGTTAGAGTTGAGTGAGGTAGAGGAGATTCTAAGAGAGCCCTAAGAGAATTATAAAAATTACAAAGATAGAACAAAGGCTTTTCATGAATCAATAATTCAAAATAGAAATTTGAAGGTTGTTGAAAGGGTCATGATTTTCAATTCAAGATTGTAGCTGTTTCCAGGAATTTTGAAGTCCAAGTGGTTAGGACCCTTTTCCATTGTTATAATTTTGGTTAGTGGAGCTGTTTAGCTAGTTGATGAAGATAATCTTCCTTTCTTAGTCAATGTTCAAAGAATAAAGCACTTATTTGAAGGGAAACCAATGGGCTTGGATGCCATATATCTGTTGGAAGAATGAAAATTTTCAAGTCTAACTAAAGACTATAAACTTATTGTTGCATGGGAACTAACCCCTGATTTCTTAGTTGTTTTACTTTTATGTTTGTTCATTAATAAATTTAACCCATACTCCTTGTTCTCTATTTTAACCTCATGACTACTTGATGATTCCACATGATCTGTTTTTTTAGAGAGAGAGTGGTTGCAACAAGAAGCTTAGAAAATAAAACCCAAGGGATAAATCCACTGTGTCATATGGATAACATTTATTTCTACTCACTCCCTTGTATTACTTTTCATGATATTAAAACTCTTAAATCTTATTTTACTTATTTGAAATTTCAGTTTAATGAAGAGGATTAACCATCTAGTGCTGCTGAAGATGATCTGTCTATGGACTTCACTGTTAAAGCTCCAATAATTAAGGGAAGTGTTATTCTACCTTTTTCCACTATTAATTACCTATGAAAAGTTTAGTATGTTACATGCTTGGGTGTTATCTTGATAATATCTAATTAGTTGAAAAGTATTTTGAGCAGCATTTTGAAATTTGTTACACCCACATATTTTCTTCTCATTGAGATGTTACTGCAAATCATTGTTAATCATGCTACTAATTAAATGTCATTGATAAAATCTTTTGTCTGGTCATAATGATTGATTGCATTAACATTTTAGGAATACAATTGAACATATTATTGGTTATTATTGGTGGGGTTTGGTTTTTCAATTTGTATTTGTTTAATGTTTTTTTCCATTCTGTTTTTGTGTGGCAAAGAAAGTTTATGAACCTCATTGCTACCACTATATATCATGTTTCAGCTAAAATGTCTGTCTTTTTTGAACATAAACTATCTCCCACCATGAGAGTGAAGATTTGGTACAATTTTTGGTTTTATATCTGTGGTTGAGGGGTCAATTTATTTTCATTTCAAATTCCCCCTTCTTAAACCTGATGTTTGTGTTTGGTTTAAAAAAAGATCAAATTTTTTCAAAAAAAGGATTAAAAATCCTTCAAAACAATTTCAAATTCTTTCATCACATGATGGTCATTGGAGGTTTACTAGTACTTAAATTATGTCATGTTAGTGGACAATGCTTATTGGTTGTTTAGAGTGTCATTTATTTAGAACTGGTTAAGCATGAATGATTGCTGAGTAAAATTTATGATTGCCTCTATGAACCTTTCTATTTAAGAACTGAGAATGGGAGTGTGACATGAAAGGATTTCTGGAATGATGATCATGACATAAGGTAACTACAAGTTCTCATTGGAACCTAGAGGACTTAGAACTTAAAAAAAAATATTCCATCACTTTATGAAGTCAGCTCGATTGATTATTAATTAAGTCCTTTGTAACTAGAGTAAAATGGGAAAATGGGATCCCACCGTGAGTATTTGAGACAAGGCGCACTGGGTGCATTTATGTGAATAAATAAATCCAATTTCAATATTAATATGTGCTATAAATAGTAATACATGCATGTAATATGGCTAGGAAAAAAAGGAAATAAAGCGCCCTAGTCAAAAATGAACTCATTAAGGTGAGGGGCGTTTTGAACCTAGATGAAGAAGGGAACAGTTGACTTGGTTAAAACTCATTTGAGTTGAATCAATAAAGTGATAATATTAATGGGCTTTAATTTTTGGAACCTAGGAGAACCTGGGAATGGAAGGTTTCTTTGGTTATGTTTTTTTCCAATTCATCTAACCTTTAAACACTCCTTGAATCAAATTTTGAATTAGAAATTAAAGTATGACATTTAATTAGTAGAGACGGGAGGCATGAAATACTTGACAGTGTATGAATCTGTGAGGATTTTGACTTCTAGTCATTATTTGAAGCTAGGCAGGACATCATTTTTGAACACCCTTGAAAAATATGACCCGTAGTTTGGTCCTGCTCTTTTGGGTATTAAAGCTTAATCATGCACTTTTTGAGATAAAACTCACAAATCATCTATCTATTTTAAAGTAAAAAAGAATTTAATTGTTTGAGGGTAAACAAATATTTAAGTGTGGGGTAGTTTTATTTTTCTCATTTTAAATTATCTTTACCACATCCTTTTTTATATTTTTGTTGACTTTTTTAATATCAAACTATGTATTTTTTTTGTAATATTTATCAATTGTTGTATTTTGTAAATTACATTATAAAAAATGTGTTTACTTGTTAGAAGTGTATTTTTGTGTTTTATTTTTATTGTTTTATCAATGATAAAATTAAGTTGTTTTTTAAATTTAATTTAATTAATTCTTTGTATTATTAGTTTTCAATAATTTTCAATTCATTAATCTAATTAATTATTTATATATTTTTGGAATAAATTAATAACTTTTGTTTTTTGTTTCCTTAATTAATTAAACTAGTGTTAAAAATTTAATTTTATTCAATTAATATTTTTATTTGGTAATTTCATTAATTATTTAATTAATTATTCAATTAATTAATTGGTTAATTATATTAATCAAGTGTCTCTAATTACTTTAAATTATTCTTATATTAATTTTTTTATAATTTTTAATACAAATAAATTCATTCTCTTAATTAAACCATACTTAATTTTATTTTTTAAGCTTTTTTTATTTATTTTGTTTTTAATAATATTCTATTTAATTTAAATGATTAATTTATTAATCCATTTTTTAGATGTATTAATGTTTTAATTAATTGAATTTATGTTTTGAAGATTATGGTTGCACATCTCACCGTTCCACACCTCTCCATGCTGCCACCATATCCCCCACCTCACGGTGAAACCGTGAGCATCACTCACGTTGAGCCTGTGAGAATCACCCACAATTAGACCCTAAGAAACACTCACGATACCTTTATCACCCCTTCATCATGGTGCCACTGTCTTGCCTCCACCCACCGTCACCCCCACTGCATGTTTCCCCCCATCTCATCCTCCATCGCAGATCACCAATACACAACACACGCATCAGAAACCAATGCATCTCAAATCCAAAGAAACAACACGAAGCATATCACAGTTGAATACATAAAACTTTACAAATTCAACCTAATATTTGAGGTGCATCAACAACGAATATGTCAAGAACAAACATAAACCAAATTTATATTCCCAAAATAAAACCATAGATCTAAATACCCCAAATCCTTACCCTAAACTGTCGCAAGCCTGCGTCACCATTAAACCCCTACCTCGCCAGCTGCTGCATGCCCTCTCTATTGCGCCTCCCTGCATCGTCCCGCCAACACCGCTCCAAAACCCCACAAGCCAACCCCAGCCAAATCTGATCACATCTCAATCGTTCAACCCCTTCCTCCAATGGAAGCTGCACTACCCACAACCTCACCGCACTTGTCTTCCACCTGCCCAGATCACCAGAGCGAGTCCCACCGCACTTTCGACTGAACCCGCGTTGCTCCCAACCCCTGTGTTGTACAAACAGAATCACCCATTTTCTTCACTTTTCATTTTTTATCTAACATAACATAACATAACATATAATATAATATAATATATATATATATATATTACGTATTATATTTAATATAAAATATAATAATAATAATGGGTATATTAATAAAATATTATAAGCTTATATATACATAATATTAATTTTTTATATTTCATAATAATTTATGTTATTAATTAAATAGAGTATTTATTATTTTAATAATTGTATTAGGAATTACAAAATATATATTCTTATAAGTATTTTTTATGTAGTGTATATATATATTAATAAAAAATTTTATGTAGTTATATAATATATAGTATTTTTATATAGTACTTTCATTTTATGGCTCACTTGCATTTTATTGCCAAGAGAGGGTTGTGTCTTGGAACACACCACATTATTTAGTAAAGATAAACTGCCCTAGTGACCAACACAGGAGACATGGAACTGTGAAAGATCCATGTGAATACTTGGGAATACCTCGGGCATGAATTCCAAAGAAATCGATTATGAGCTCCTCAACATTAATCACGGACAATAGATCATTCAATTTACCAGGGTGTATGAGGTAGGAGGGTGATTCATCGATTCAGACTGGGGGAGTGGAATAACAGGAACTTACATCATCACATCATGAGTAGGGTGGAGGCATCAAAGCAGCAAATCAGAATTTCATACATTGCTTCCCAGGGCTGGACATCAAGCACACTCTAGTATGCATCCACCATTAAGCAGCAGGGACTAGAGATTTCTAAAAATCATGTAGGGAGACGAAGATATTTATTTTCCTTATACTCTGTTTTTTTGCAACATATTTAAACATAAACATTATTGATTTTAATTCTTTTTTTTCACTTAATCCAACCATTATGTCCAGCTAAATACCTTATAGGGGGGATTAAGCTAGCTGGTTAAGATTTGTTTACTCTGATTCATGCACTATATCATTTTCTAGATCGTCTCTCTCACTGATTGCGGGACAATTTTATTTTCAAAACAACAAGGATGTGTGAAAACCTATGTTTTTTGAATCTAAATGAAAACAATTTCAATCCAAGAAATTCAATGACAAGTGAATCATGCTCAAATGAGAGAGACACGATGATCTCAACCGACATTTTGTGTAAAGACCCGTAAATTTCAAGGGAATTTTTTTCTTAATTTTCTTTGGAATTTTACAAGAACGCAGTTTCTAACGGCACCTGATTCCGAGGGCCGATGTGCCCGGAATCAGTTTCCGAAGTTTGGCTCGGGTAGGTTCAGTGAACCAATGAGAGGGTTTTTCTAACTTTTGAACCGGTGCTCGGAATGAAATTCTGAGGGCACCGATGGAATCGCAGCGCTGATATTTGCTTAGAAATTCCTCTTCTGGAGTTGCGTTTGCTCGGGTGTGGTTTTTAAATTTTTGGGGTTAAGATAAGAAATAAAATAAAGTGTGAGACAACATTATTTTTATTTCACTTAAAGCCACTTAAAATCCACTTAAAGCTGCTTAAGCTGAGTTGAAGCAGATAGGGTGCAATTCAAAATATCCTACCCTCTGGGAAGGATATTTGTGAGGTTGGGCCCGCACGGGCCCCACCGTTTCTTTTCCTCTAAGTAACGCAGCCGTGAAAACCCCTATTAAATGAAAGTCAACTGACGCATTTTCTAAATTATTAACGCCCCTATTAATTAGGTGGTTAGTTTCGTAGAAATTAATTCTATAAATTAATTGTTCATTACTTATGTTTTTTTCATTTGGTGGAATGTAATGAAATAAGACCAACACATGACTTCTTGAGGATTGTTCGTTGAGAGGATTTGACAGAAACCTTAAATTTTTTCGTCCTCCTTCATGAAGAACGTGAAGAATGCGAAGAACGTGAAGAACGCGAAGAATGACAGCCTTCGACGAATGGCGATGAAGAACGCCGAACCCTTGGGGATCGATGACGCGACGCCGTGTACCGCGACGCCGACAATTCTTCTCCCGCGATGTTCTTCTACGACGTTCCTTCTTCCGCGAAAAATCTTCGATCATTCTTTGAGGTAAGAGATTGTGGATCTTTTTAATTTCCTTTTTAGATTTTTATCCTTAACATGGATTTAATTCATGAAATTAAATCCATGTGTTTTCTTTAACCTTCGGAGATCGTCGACGCGACGCCCTTCCGCGACGACGCGACGCCCTTCCACGACGCGGCGATCCTCTTCTTTCGCGATGGTCAATCCCGCGAAGAATGCACGTTCGATGACTACGACGAGGTAGGGGTAGTTATGAAAATGATTTTACATATTTTTGTTTTTCCTCCAAGGTAAGAATGCAGAACAACTAATTAACAAGTTGGTCCGCAGATTATTATTGCAGGACGTGGTTTATCAATTGCTGGGATTTATGGTCTTGTTTCAAACCGCTAACGTGGTGGGTGCAGACCAACAAAAAAGTCCGAACCCACCGCCCTTTTCTTCTTGGTGTGAAAAATGGCTGACGACGACAAAATGGGCCGCAATGACGATTTTGTTGATTCCACAGTGAAGAACGGGACTCGGGTTGAGCTACGGCGCAGAGAGAAATGGAATAGGACCACCGGAGCAACTCCGGTGGCCCGTGGACTCCACCGGCGGCCGGAGGCAGCGGCGCCCCGATGCATCGCGACCGCGCAGGTCCGGCGAGACAAGGGATGCCGCCTTGCTGCGTCCGCTGACCAAGGGCGGCCCCACGCAGGGCCGCAGTGTTCTCACGCGGGGGCAGCACGCCCCCCGCGCCACTCGGTCGTAACCGGCCGAGCCGACCCCGGTGGCCGGGGCACCCCCACGCCGGCCGGGCCGAGCCACGCCTGCCGGGTCGGACCCGGACCCGGGTCGAGTCGACCCGGTTCAGGCCGACCCAGGGGGGGTTGGGCTGGGTCGGTCCGGGCCCAGACCCCCCGTTTTCGGACCTTTTAGGTCTCTTGCTCATAACATGACCTACGGGCCTCCGAACGACGCGCCGTCAGCGGTGATGCGATCCTTGGATCGAGATGGTCGTTTCGGTATATCACACTCAAGGTTTCAGAATACATTGTGTTCAGTCGGGTTGGTTCGTACACGAAACCAAACGGGCCCTCGGAGCGGAAACACTCATATCTTGAGCTTCGAACGTCCGTTTGACGTGCCGTCGACTTTGCTGTTTTCCTCTAAGTGAGACGGATATTTTGGATTACTCCGACCGAGGTTTGGACCCAGGTGGAGTATGGTCGGGTTGGTTTTTCCTTAAAAACCAACCGGGTCCCTGGGATGAAAAAGCCAATAACTCTTAGACCGGGCGTCCGATTGACGCTCCGTCTGCGACGTTGAGTTCCTGTTGACGATACGGAACTATTGGATACATCAACTCTGGACTATGTGTCAGTTGATGTATCAGCCTCTCGGCTCATGGAGTGGACCCTCCCGAACAAGCTTGTTGTGTGCGGGAACCCTAGAGCTGGCTCTGACTGCTACTGTGACAATGACGACTGTACGGAGATCCTCAGTGGATTCGACGGCGATGACTACAGCACTCCGCGATCCATTGTGGGTCAGTGCTACCGATCCTGTGTGTGTCCGATCCTGTGTGGGTTAGCGCTCAGTGGTCCTGTGTGGGCATGCGCCTATAGATCCTGTGTGGGTCTGATCCTGTGTGGGTCTTTGCGGGGGTTAGTTACCTATCGATCCTTTGTGTGTCTGATCCTGTGTGGGTCATTGCGGGGGTTAGTTACCTATCGATCCTTTGTGGGTCAGATCCTTTGTGCGACATTACGGGGGTTAGTTACCTATCGATCGTGTGTGGGTCAGATCCCTTGTGGGTCATTGCGGGGGTTAGTACCTATTGATCCTTTGTGGGTCCGACGACATAGATGAATCAGTGGCAATACCTGATCATCTCTATCGTCATACAAGAAGTATACGTGTGTGAGCTGAATCCTGTTTTACTTTCCTTTGTGGATTGTGTTGCGCTATCATGTGTGGATTTATGTTTTTCTTTCCTGTGTGGAATGGGTTGTACTTGAGCTCGGATTTTGGAGCCAAGCGATATTTGATGACTTAGGTATATGTATGGGCATATACCTAGGCCATGTCGGATGTTACTTTTTGATTGTATCTTTCCTTTGTGGTTTCTACCTTGTGGATTCTAGGAGACCTTCGGGGGTCTCGAGGTCCCTACTGAGAAGCTTATACTCACCCCTGCACGGGCTATGCCCGCACTACGTTGTGTTGGTTGTAGACGACGGACATCACTGATCGTGGTGGAGGCTTGCGGAGCAGGAATGTAGCTGGAGGTGGACCACTGGGTGGGACGTACTCGGAGCGGTCGGCTAGACCCGAGGAGCAGTGGAGGCTATCTGTACCCACCCTTCAGGTGGGACTTCCAGTGGACGGCTCGACATTGCGGCTTTACTTTTCAGTTGCTGCTTTCCCCTTTTGAATTGTACTTTACTTTTAGTTTGGGTTTGTATTCTGGCCCACTTAATTTCCGCACATAATGTTGTACCAGTTTTTACTTAGTGTTTACTTCTTCCTGCTTACTCTGTGGTGTTTGTTGGTTACTTTAGAAAGGCAATTCCTTCCCTTTTTCCAGGATTTACGCCTTGGTGCTAGTCGCCAGCCCCTGGCATATGGAAGGCGGGCTTGGGGTAGTCACAACACGGGCCCCGAGGACGGGTCGTGACAAATTGGTATCAAAGGAGTCCGGTTCTACCACAGACTCTAATATTTCTTCTATGTGAAGCAATAGTGTTAAGCATATTGAGTGTGGTTATCAGTTCAGGGAGCCCAGTGTTGGTTCAGCGGCCGACGTTTCCGTACACTAGGACCCTGACTTCTGATTTCCGACTTAATGCATGAAAACATTTATTGCATGTGTGTTTCATGTTTTCTTTGTGATTACTCTGTATAAGCTCACCAGGTATACTGTTCTGACCGTGGCGCACCTGTTTCCTTTTCAGGATGGGCCCACGACGGCAGCCAGCTAGGGTTCCGAGAGTTGTACATGATGACAGCCTGCCGAGCGACGAGCCCTCGGTACAGGACCCTTTGACAGCAGAGGCACCGGCGGTACCTTTACCCGCCGAGCCACTGATTCTCCCAGCCCCAGCCGCTGACGATGCACGTCGCCTTAGTGCACTGCATGAGTTCCAGCACTAGTGACCGCGCAGGTTATGCAGGGAGACGGACCCCCAGGCAGCCGAGGACTGGCTGGAGGCAGTGGTGTGAGTTTTCCGATTAGTGAGGACACCAGCAGACCTCATGGTGATCCTCACAGGGAGCCTACTACACGCAGCAGCGGGCCGATGGTGGAGCTTGATGCTCCAGGTGCACGATGAGGCATCTCTTCTCTGGACGGACTTTGAGAGCCTCTTCCGCTCAGAGTTCATCCTAGCCACCCTCTGTGTGGTGCGCATCTAGGAGCTTCTTCAGCTGCGGCAGGGTAGCTTGATGGTCACCCAGTACTCGGTGAGATTTCCCGATCTCTCACTCTACTCGAACGACATGGTACGTGACCCATTCTTCCGGGCCCGGACCTTTGAGCAGGGATTGAGACATAAGATCAGGGCATCGCTGATCTCTATCAGCATTCTGACTCAGGCAGGAGTACTGGAGCGAGCCCTTTTGATCGAGAGCTTCCTTGCTGAGCCTTCATCAGCAGCGAGACCTACCACGGGGTGGCACGTAGCAGAGTCTTCTACGGTAGGTAGTCGATGGATGACTCAGGGGTCCAGTCAGACCAGACCCTCATGCAGACGACCTCAGGACACTGGCTCAGTAGTGCGGGAAACGCAGCGTGGAGCCAGTATTTCGAGAGACAGGCAGTGCTACACATGCGGCGGGCAGGGCCACATGGCTCGTGACTGCCCGACCCACCGTGCCGACGATCAGCATACGGTTGAGGGGCCACCCAGGTAGAGGCAAAGGGTCGACCGTGGTAGTCCGCAGGGAGGAGGCGGACGAGGAAGAGGAGCTGGCCGAGCAGCGGGTGGTGGGCGACGCTTTGAGGCTCTACCACCACCACCACCAGGAGGTCCACCCTGACCACAGGGAGCTGGTGGGCAGAGACATGCACAGCTCTATGAAGCGGAGGCCTATGACAACGATGCGCCTGAGATGATTCAAGGTACGATCTGTGTCTATTCCACCCTTGCTACAGTTCTTATAGAAACAGGAGCGAGTCACTTTTTCATAGCCGCTGCCCTTGTTCGGAGCTCAGAGATTCCGACAGAGCTGTTGGCTTGATCCTTACGGCTAGAGACTCCTACGGGAGCAGACTCGATGATTATGCACCGGTGCCGGCAGTGTGAGCTTACTCTAGGTGGTGAGAGCTTCGGCTGGGACCTTCTTATAGCAGTGTCGAGGCCTTATGACGTCATCTTGGGCATGGATTTGTTATCTACAGTCCATGCTCAGATCGACTGTATTAGACGCAAGGTGCGATGTGTACGCACCGACGGGAGCATGTTCACCTTCACCGGCGAGAAGGGAGACTTCGCAGCACAGGATGGACTTCCACATAGAAGAGGACAACCCATCACTCATCAGTTGGCTAGCCTCATCCTAGGAGCAGTTGTCGTGCGGAGTCCTCGTTTTCCTGCAGTGGCGGATCAGTATGCGGACGTCTTTCCCGACGACATTACAGGGCTACCTCCTCGTAGAGAGATAGACTTCTATATTGACCTGTACCCCATGACAACCCCGATGTCGACTCCAATATATCGGATGGCCCCTGCCGAGCTTCGAGAGCTGCGGGTACAGTTGGAGGACTTGCAGGGCAAGGGGTTCATCCGACCCAGGGTTTCACCCTGGGCTTCCCCGATTTTGTTCGCCAAGAAGGCAGACGGGAGCTTGTGACTTTGTGTCGACTATCATCGCCTGAACCAGGTGACAGTGAGGAACAAGTATCCACTACCGAGGATTGATGACCTCTTCGATCAGCTCAAGGGAGCACGGTGGTTCCCAAAGATAGACCTCAGGTCAGGCTATCATCAGCTCAGAGTACGAGACGAGGGCGTGCAGAAGACGGCCTTCAGATGTCGGTATGGCCACTATGAGTTCTTGGTTATACCATTCGGCATAACCAATTCTCCATCAGTGTTCATGGGCCTCATTAATAGGATCTTTAAGCCATACCTCGATCGATTTTTCGTGGTCATCATCGACGACATTTTGATTTACTCGACGACTGTGGAGGAGCGTGCCTACCACTTACGGATTGTACTAGACACACTCCGAGAGCACCAGCTTTATGGAAAGCTCTCGAAGTGCCAGTTCTGTTTATGTGAGGTCCACTTCTTGTGACACGTCATCTCTGAGGCGGGAGTTGCAGTGGATCCTGCAAAGATCGAGGCAGTGCTAGCTTGGGAGCCACCCAAGAGTGTGACAAAGGTGCGGAGTTTCTTGGGACTAGCTGGATACTATCAGAGATTTGTGCCAGACTTCTCCAGAGTTGCGGAACCACTCTCATCTTTTAAGAATAAGGGGAAACCCTTTGTGTGGTCAGACAGATGTCAGCAGAGCTTCCAGGAGCTGAGAAAGAGATTGACCAGTGCACATATCTTGAAGTTGCCTGAGGAGGGAGTAGGGTATGTAGTCTACTGCGATGTATCAGGGACTAGACTCGGATGTGTCCTGATGTAGGAGCGGGTAGTGATCGCCTATGGATCACATCAGTTAACGCCACACGATCAGAACTACTCTACCCATGAACTGGAGTTAGCATCAGTGGTCTTCTCTCTGAAGACCAGGCGGCACTATCTGATGGGAGAGCGCTTTACAGTCTTTTCTGACCATTAGAGTCTCAGGTACATCTTCTCTCAGAAGGACCTGAACCTGAGATAGCGGCGATGGCTCGAGTTCCTCCAGAACTATGACTTTGAGATAGTCTGTACTCCTGGGAAGGGGAATGTATTAGCCGATGCTCTTAGCAGGAGGACAGGCATTCAGTTACTCGAGGAGGCGACAGAGTAGCTAGCCGCTTTGCAGATATCCTTTGTGGATAGAGATTGATCATCCTTCCTTCAGTCTCTCAAAATCACCCCTACACTACTACAGTGGGTCAGAGAGGCACAGTGTGGGGAAGCTGATTGTGAGACACGACGTGCGCAGATATCCTTAGGACATGCAGCTGATGGTTTCTCCTTTGGAGCAGAGGACGACATCTTTTTCGGAGGACATACCTTGGTACTAGTCACTTTACGGGAGGAGGTGATAATAGAGTTTCACACTTCTCCTTTGGCGGTACATCCTGGAGTGGCGAAGATGTACCAGGATCTCAGATGACAGCACTGGTGGCTGGGAATGAAGAGGGCTGTGGCAGAGTTCTTTTCACGATTCCTCACCTTCCAGCAGGTGAAGGTAGAGCATTAGGTACCAGCAGGCTTGGTACAGCCCTTGGAGGTCCTGGAGTGGAAGTGGGATGGGATATCTATGGACATCGGGACTGGACTTCCACGCACTTCCAGAGGTCACGACTCCATCTGGGTGATTGTCGACCGACTCACCAAGTCGGCTCACTTCTTACCCATCAGAGAGCAGGGATCAGTGGAGAGGTTGGGGCGTCTCTACATTCAGGAGATTTTACGGCTTCACGGTGTTCCATCATCTATCGTCTTCGATCGAGATGCTGGCTTTACTTCCCAGCTTTGGAAGGGGTTGCAGGAGGCGTTCGGGACGCAACTACGTCTGAGCACCGCCTTTCACCCTCAGACGGATAGTCAGACGGATAGGACCATTCAGACTCTCAAGGACATGCTCCACTCATGTTTCCTGGACTTTGGTCACAGCTGGGAGGACCACCTACCCTTGGTGGAGTTCGCGTACAACAACAGCTACCACTCCACCATCGGGATGGCACCATACGAGGCGTTGTACGGAAGACCTTGCAGATCTCCTTTGTGCTGGACAGACCCTGGGGAGTCAGTACTTGTGGGACCAGAGATGGTCCGGGCCACAACCGAGAAGGTTCAGGTCATCCAGGAGCGGATGAGGACAGCTCAGAGCCGACAAAAGTCTTACGCTGATTGGAGGCGGAGGCCACTAGAGTTCAAGGATGGCGACCACGTCTTCTTGCGTGTCTCACCTCGACGTGGATTACAAAGATTTGGCTGCGGCGGCAAGTTGTATCCACGCTTCATCGGACCATTCCAGGACCTCATCAGGATCGACGAGGTGGCTTATCGCCTGGCTCTACCACCTTAGTTGCACCGGGTGCACAACATCTTCCGCGTATCTCAGCTGAGGAGATACGTGCACGAACCGACGCATATCATTGACCATGAGGAGCTAGAAATTGATGATGGGGTGACTTTTGCGGATGTACCGGTGGAGATCGAGGATCGACAGGAGCGGGTCCTACGTGGATGATCGATTCCTCTAGTGCGCATCAGATGGCAGCACGGGAACCTCCAGGAGAGGACTTGGGAGCGGGAGGCTCATATGCGTGCTCAGTACCCACTTTTGTTTCCCTAGTTTTTGATGTATCTTTACGGGGACGTAAAGCCCTGAGGTGGGAGTGATGTAAAGACCAGTAAATTTCAAGGAAATTTTTTTCTTAATTTTCTTTGGAATTTTACAAGAACATAGTTTCTTACGGCACCTGATTCTGAGGCCCGGTGTGCCTGGATTCATTTCATGAAGTTTGGCTCGGGTACGTTCAGTGAACGAACGAGCGGGTTTTTCTAAATTTTTAACTGGTGCTCGTAATCAAATTCCGAGGGCACTGATGGAATCACAACGCCGATATTTGATTTGAAACGCCTGTTCTAGAGTTGCATTTTCTCGGGTGTGGTTTTTAAATTTTTGGGGTTAAGTTAAGAAATAAAATAAAGTGTGCGACAACTTTATTTTTATTTCACTTAATGCCACTTAAAAGCCAGTTAATGCTGCTTAAGCTGAGTTGAAGTGGATAGGGTGCAATTGAAAATATCCTACCCTCTTGGTATGATATTTGTGAGGTGGGGCCCGCACGAGCCCCACCGTTTCTTTTCTGCTAAGTAACGCACCCACGAAAACCCTATTAAATGAAAGTCAACTGACACGTTTTCTAAATTCTTAACGCCCCTATTAATTGGGCGGTTAGTTTCATTGCGATTAATTCTATGAATTAACTGTTCGTTACTTATCTTTTTTTCGTTTTTGGCATGTAATGAAATAAGACCAACACATGACTTCTTGAGGATTGTTCGTTGAGAGGATTTGACAGAAACCTTAAAGTCCTTCGTCCTCCTTCGCGAAGAACGTGAAAAATGCGAAGAACACGAATAACGCGAAGAACGTTGGACTTCGACAAAAGGCGACGAAGAACGCCGAACCCTTGGGGATCAACGACATGATGCCGTGTACCGCGACACCGACGATTATTCTCCCGCAACGTTCTTCTGCGACGTTCCTTCTTCCGCGACAAATCTTTGATCGTTCGTTGAAGTAAGAGATTGCGGATCTTTTTAATTTCCTTTGTGGATTTTTATCCTTAACATGGATTTAATTCGTGAAATTAAATCCATGTTTTTTCTTCAACCTTTGGAGATTGTCGACGCGACGCCCTTCTGCGATGACGTGACGCCCTTCCGCGACACGACAATCCTCTTCTTCCGTGACGGTCAATCCCGAAAAGAACGCACGTTCGACGACTACGACGAGGTAGGGGACGTTTTGAAAATGATTTTACCTATGTTTGTTTTTCCTCCAAGGCAAGAACGCGGATCAACCAACTTACAAGTTGGTCCATATATTATTATTGCGGGACGTGGTTTATCAATTGCTGGGATTTATGGTCTTGTTTCAAACTGCTAACGCAGTGGGTGCGGACCAACGAACAAGTCCGAACACACCGCACTTTTGTTCTTGGTGTGCGGAATGGCGGATGATGACAAAACGGGCCGAAGTGATGATTTTTTTTATTCTGCAGTGAAGAACGGGACCCGGGTTGAGCTACGGCGCAGACGGAAATGGAATCGGACCACCGGAGCAACTCTGGTGGCCTGTGGACTCCACCGGCGGCGCGGGTCACCGGCGCGGCGGCGCCCCGACGCGCCGCCGGACAGAGCCGCCGCGGCTGAAGCCGCGATGGCGGCGGTCGACAGACACGCGACCGCGCGGGTCCGGTGAGACACAGGACGCGGCCTTGCCGCGTCCGCTGACCAAGGGCGGCCCCATGTGG
Organism: Viscum album; assembly: GCA_963277665.1. Taxonomy (NCBI): domain Eukaryota; kingdom Viridiplantae; phylum Streptophyta; class Magnoliopsida; order Santalales; family Viscaceae; genus Viscum; species Viscum album. Next base: position 177,678,142 of record OY728120.1, read on the forward strand.
GGCCGCGGTGTTCTCACGCGGGGGTAGCACGCCCCTCGCGCCGCTCGGCTGTAACCAGCCACGCCGACCCCGGCGGCCGGGCCGCGCCTGCTGGGTCGGACCCGGACCCGGTTCGGGCCGACCCAGGGGGTTGGGCCTGGTCGGTCCGTGCCAAGAACCCCCGTTTTCAGACCTTTTCGGTCTTTTTCTCATAACATGAGCTACGAGCCTCCGAATGATGCGCCGTCAGTGGCAATGCGATCGTTGGATCGAGACAGTCGTTTAGGTATATCACAATCAAGGTATCAGAATACTTTGGGTTTGGCTGGGTTGGTTTGTACATGAAACCAACCGGGCCCTCGGAGCGGAAACGCTCATATCTTGAGCTTCGGACGTCTGTTTGACATGCCGTCGACTTTGCTGTTTTCCTCTAAGTGAGACGGATATTTTGGATTACTATGCCCGAGGTTTTGACGCAGGTGGAGTATGGTCGGGTTGGTTTTTCATTAAAAACCAATTAGGCCCCTAGGACGAAAAAGTCAATAACTCTCATACCGGGCGTCTGATTGACGCGCCGTCTGCGACATTGAGTTCCTGTTGACGATACAGAACTTTTGGATACATCAACTCTAGACTATGTGTCAGTTGATGTATCAGCCTCTCAGCTCGTGGAGTGGACCCTCCCGAACGAGCTTGCTGTGTGCGGGAACCCTAGAGCTGGCTGCGACTACTACTGTGACGACGACGACTGTACGGAGATCCTCAGTGGATTCGACGGTGACGACTACAACACTCAGAGATCCTTTGTGGGTCAGTGCTACCGATCCTATGTGGGTCCGATCCTGTGTGGGTCAGCGCTCAGCGGTCCTGTGTGGGCCAGCGCCTACAGATCCTGTATGGGTCTGATCCTGTGTGTGTCTTTGTAGGGGTTAGTTACCTATCAATCCTTTGTGGGTCTGATACTGTGTGGGTCATTACAGGGGTTAGTTACCAATCGATTCTTTGTGGGTCAGATCCTTTTTGGGTCATTGCAAGGGTTAGTTACCTATCGATCCTGTATGGGTCAGATCCCTTGTGGGTCATTGCGGGGGTTAGTACCTATCGATCCTTTGTGGGTCCAACGACTTAGATGAATCAGTGGAAATACCTAATCATCTCTATCGTCATACAAGAAGTATACCTGTGTGATCTGAATCCTGTTTTACTTTCCTTTGTGGATTGTGTTGTGCTATCCTGTGTGGATTTACATTTTTCTTTCCTGTGTGGAATGGGTTGTACTTGAGCTCGGATTTTGGAGCCGAGTGAGATTTGATGACTTAGGTATATGTATGGGCATATACCTAAGCCGTGTCGGATGTTACTTCGTGATTGTATCTTTCCTTTGTGGTTTATCCTTTGTGGATTCTAGGAGACCTTCGGGGGTCTCGGGGTCCCTACTGAGTAGCTTATACTCACCCCTGCATGGGCTATGCCTGCACTACATTGTGTTGGTTGCAGACGACGGACAGCACTGATCGTGGTGGTGGCTTGCGGAGCAGGACGGTACCTGGAGGTGGACCACTGGGTGGGACGTACTCGGAGCAGTCGGCTGGACCCGAGGGGTAGTGGAGGCTATCTGTACCCACCCTTCAGGTGGTACTTCCAGTGGACGGCTCGACGTTGCGGCTTTACTTTTCAGTTGCTGTTTTCCCCTTTCGAGTTGTACTTTACATTCAATTTGGGTTTGTATTCTGGCCCACTTACATTCCGCACTTACTGTTGTACCAGTTTTTACGTAGTGTTTACTTCTGCATGCTTACTCTGTGGTGTTTGTTGGTTACTTTACGAAGGCAATGCCTTCCCTTTTTCTAGGATTTACGCCTTGGTTCTAGTCGCCAGCCCCTGGCATATGGAAGGCGGGCTTGGGGTAGTCACGACACAGGCCCCGAGGACGGGTTGTGACATTTTGAGCCCATTGATATCTTTCTTTCATCAAAAATAGACTATATGACAAATCTGGCTAGTTAACTCAAGTCAGATCCATATTTCTTAAAATTCATTGCATGAACATGGATAATCAATATCGAATCAGATAGTGGACTTCCCCCTTTACTCATATATTGGTTGTTTTCCCCACAAGGTTTTGTGTTATCTCATCTACCACCTAGAACTCACCAGCTCACCTTCACTTCTTCACACACTGATTTTCAATCACTCCACTTCACCACCACCATCTTATTTTGTTTGTTTTTGTGTGTGTGTTTTTTAGTTTATTTTTTAGATCACCGAGCACAACATTAGGATTATATGTTGTTCGACCCTTTCTTTCACTGTTCTAATTACTATATAGGTTATAAATTTTAGTTTATTTCCCATTCCTAATGATGCACGTGTGTGAATATATATTAATATTATTAGTGTTTTTTATAAATAAATTTATTAAACCATAAAACAAACTAAGGTTAAGGTGTGATATGGTGATATTTTCATGGGGTGGTTCAGTGTACAATGGTTGGTATGTGATCTTCATGAGTTTGAACATCTCCCTCAAAGAGTTTCTCTAATGAATTAGATATTAGATATCATATTGGAACTGTTCAAGTGAAATTCAATTGATTTTATCTCCCTTAGATGTATAGATATATGGGATTCATGATGTTTCCTAGTTAGGATTCAAGTATCCCTAAAAGGATGATGGGTGAATCAGTGAGATGTTTTTCTTTTATGTTTCATTACTTTTTAAAGAGACTTCTCCTCCTAATAAATGTTCCATTCCCTCTTGAAACCAATTCAAACACACAACCACAATAACATAAGAATTTACATGGTTCACTACTCAACAAGAGTAGCTATGACCTTGGTATAGTATGGTAATAACCCAATACCACAAAATACATTAGAAAACAATTCTCTTTAGTGGAATACAATGAATTGGATATTCCCTTGAACACATGAAGCACTTTAAAAATAATCCAATGGTGTGTGTGAATCTTCTCGCACAAAATGATATAATTCAATGTTTCAGTTCTTCTTGATCATCTTTTACAAATTTGATCTTTCAAAAAAAAGTAATCTCTTTCCTACATAAAAGCTGGTAGATACTTACATGAGTCATTTAAGAACTATCCTACTTCCTTTGTGAATTTATTGTATACTCCAAGAAATATGTTTCACCATGTAGCACGAGTGATTGGTAGACCACCTCTTATTCTATGGACTACCTCCACTCTATGGATGGAAAATGATCCATCAACCACTGATGCTCCATGGATCACATTTTTCTAGAAGATGGCCTTTACTTCATGGGTTGTCTTTCCTTCTGCATACAAATTCTTCCATCATGGATTGCTTATGTTTCTGTATACTATCTTCTTTTCTATGAATTGTGTATTTTTTCAAGAACTATCTCTTCTTCCAAAAACCTTATATTATTTCATGGAAAACGTTTTCCTACTCAGAATCTATCCTCTGTTAAATGATTACCGTAATAGAATTCTCCCTCACAAGTTCTTTAGGACTTATCAAAATTATTCCTTGGAGAGAAAATGACATCATATGAAAATTATTCTTCTTTAAACAAGATATTAGGGTCTTTTATATAAGAATATAACTATACAAATATCGTTAATACAATTTAACCAATTTTTCAATGTGGTACAGTCTTCACCACATACTGTGCATGTCCTGTAATCCAGTTTCCTTATGCGGACCATATACGGTGTTTATTCCTTCATGAAGTCCTAAATCATGGCCACTATTTATTGAATGAAATATTTCACTATGAAATATTAACCTCCCATGACCTGCAAGCCTCCTATGATCTTTGATTCAAACCTGAACTATTTATTCTCCATAGTGTGCATACCATGCTTCAAAAAATTCTTCCATTTATGATTTTTCTCCACTTCTTTTTATACCACCTATGTGGTCCTTGAATGGTCCTTCATTGTATTTGAAATGTTCTTTATGAACTCCTTTGAAAAAAATATTTCCTTTTCCATAAAATAAATAATTTATTTTGAGGCCCAAATATTTAGAAAACTTTAGGAAATAACTCCACCTAAAATTTATACTTTAGAAAGAACACTCAAGCTGCTTCATTATAATATATAGTATTCAATAAATAACTACTTCAATAATCAACAGCTTGCATCATTAATTTTTCTTAGGAATGTGTTGAAACTTTCCAATATTTTAGAAAACTTTTTCTTTCCAATAAAACCATAATATGATTGACCACATACTTTATTGAAAGTTTCATTATAAATCTATTATCACAAGTTTTAAAATAAAATTATGATATTTTTTTAATACACATCTAGAAATCATAGTCATATTTTACAATATTTTTACAACTTTATTTTATTTATCATTTCGGAAAATAAATAAAACACTCATGAAAAAAATGTTTCTTACATAAAAAATATTCTCTATTAAACTTGGTCCCAAAAATCGCCCCCTTGGATTTTATTTCCACCAAGATTAATATGCCACAAAAATTGGTATCCTCAAGATATGGATTACTTATAAATTATTATATTCTTACTTGAGCTAAATATTTTTAGGAAACTAGAATTATTAATTGAAAAACCATGATGTAAAAATATAGTGACTATGAAGCATATTATGCATTCTTCATCATCCTTCTCAAGAACATCCTCATGTTTCATTGATGCCTTATTATTTATAATTCTTCCTCATCTTTATCCACTTTATTAGCATTCTTATAATACAAAAAAATTCTAATAACCACTCATTTTTTTTCCAACTACCACTCTGAAAACCTATAATAATATTTCATACCCTTACATGTAGGATTCAAAAATTACTGAAACCCCCCCTTATGATTGCATCCATACTTATAAATTTATGGACAAATTATATAACATGAAAACACTCTCCAAATGTAGTATGATAAAGAGTAAAAAAACACATACCTTAACATTGATGAGAATGAGGTTGGATTCCCATGATCAACCTCAATTTATAAAATAGTTCCTTCGGTAATAGTTTGTTAATATGTTAGCAACTTGTTCTGATATAGGAACATAATCCCTCATCAATTCATTCTTATCTACATTCTCTTTGATGAAGTGCTACATTATATTAAAATGTTTTGAAAAATAATGTAGTACAAGATTAATTGTAAGATTGATTTCTCTTTTATTATCATAGCCATAGATTAAGGGAAAAATTACACCAACAAGTACATATTGAAACTGAGTTTATATCCACACAATATGGGTAGAACCTCAGGTGGATGAAACACACATAGCTTCATCTATTTCTAGAGTTACTAAATTCTATTTTATTGTGTGCCAACTATTAAAACAATTCTATAGAAATAAAACTCCACCATATGTGAATTTTCTAGAATCAATATTTCATACCCATTCATCATCTGAATACCCAAAAAGCAATATTTTCTAATACATCATACCAGCTGACAAAATGTATTGTGCCATTGATATATCTGATAATTATTTTTCCAGAAATTAAATGTTATAATTTAGTAAGAATTTGAACTGCGACCATAAGGTAACAACATAAAAATGTTGGGTCTCGACATAGTAAGATATACCAAATTTCTAATCATCTTACAAAATCCTTTCTAATCAACTTTATTTCCTTATCCATCTGAAAACACCTTGTTTCACACTGAAATATATGTGTAAAATAGTTTCTAATTTTCCATTCCAAACTTCTTAAGTAGTTCGTTATCATAATTTTCTTGAGAAATAAAAATTTGTATCATCATTTTTAAAATTGGAATTTCAAGATATTATATCATTTCTCCCATCATGGAAATATCAAAAAAAAATTCATCTGTTTAGAAAATAGTTCACATGATCTTTAATCATTTCAAGAAAAGATAATATCATCATCATAATAAATTAAAATGTGAAAAAAACTATTGACATTCCTTGATGTAATGATTGATATTAACGCTTCCATTCATGAAACTAATCTTCCTTAAGAATAAATCCAATTTGGAATACCATTCATTGAGAGATTTTTTATCCCACACAAGTCTTTATTTTGCTTAAACACACATCTTTAATCATTCATAATAACAAAGTCACAAGTTTGTTTGATGTAAACTTTTTATTAAGATTCCCATTAATAAATGAAGACTATATATCCATTTGAAAAAATAACCACATTATGTAGAAATGGAATGAAATATTCTGATTATTACTAGCCTTTCCATTGGAGAAAAAGTCTCATAAAAATCAAAACATTCAATTTGTGAGTAACCTTTGAAAATTAATCAATTCTGTTTTCATATCACTTCTCCTTCTTCATTCATCTTGTTATGGAAAACCCATTTTGTTCCAATAAAATTTTAGTTATCCATATTAGGTAAAAGTTCCCAAGTATCATTATTTTCTATTTAATCAAGAACTTCATTCACATAATGAACTTATTTTTGATGCTAAAAAACAGAATTCACATCATTCGGATCAACTTTTGAATACAAATAAGTGTGTGTGATAGCTTCTAAAGTTCATCTGGTTTGAACCTTATGATGTTAATCACTAATAATATTCTAAGTATCAACTTTTTTCATCATCCTTGGATGTGCTATTTGTGTTTCATCCTTATCATTTGAAATAGTTGAGGATTAATCTTCTTATTGACTAGGATCACCACTATCGACTGTATTATTTGAATTGTTAACAAAACCTTCGTTATCCAAATCAAATTCTAGACTGTCTTATGAATGCTTTTCTCTCCCAACATTTTCAAAAAAAATCACATAAGTATAATAAAAATTTATATCAGTTTTTTTGAAAAATCTATATCCTCTTCCTTCAAGAGAATATCCTAGAAAATTCCATCTTCACCTATTTGTTCACACATTCCTACAATTCCACATTTCTTTTTTATAATGAATGGAATCCCAGAAACTCTTCGCTATTTAAAACATGGATTTCATCCGTAAAACATTTCATTTGGAGTCATATCTAAACTTGGCATATAAAAACATTAGGATTGAATATACACATCAGTACAAATGGTAATCATCCAATTAAAATGTGAGAGACCATGTTCAAGCAATATTGATCACCCCATTTCCACCAGACATCTAGTCTTTCATTCACTAACCCCCTACTTATGAATTTTGTATGGTGAACTAAAATCATTATGATTTTCTTGCATCACATGATAATTTTAAAATTCCTCATTTTTATATTCACCAAAATTATCACTTCCAATCTTCTTCACTAAATACTCACATTCATTCTCTACTTTCTTACTAAAACTCTTAAAAATTTTCATAGAATTAGAATTATGTTTCATATAAATAAAAAAGTAATGTAAGTAAAGTTGTAAATTAATATGATAAATTACATATCTCTATATGTTGATTTTTTTAGAATTGGCTGAAAAATATCAGAATGAATTAGTTCCAATGGTCCTTTTGAACAAATGTTAACTTTATTATGCACATAATTTTTAATAATACCTTTTTGAAAAATAATAGAACACCAATATATTATTCATGAAATATCAAAACTTTATCGGATACTATCTCACTTTAATAACTTTCTCATGTTTCTTTGGCACATGTATCCCAACCTTTTAGGACAAAATTAATTTTATTCCACCATTCCCATGTAACAAGATTTTTTTATTTTAGAAACATGGAACAAGATTACTTTTGTATGATGTACAATTTTAACTATATTTAAATATTCCTCAACTTCTACAAAAAACCATTAAGTTCGAAGTTAACATTGATAGCCTAATTACAATGTTGTAAACCACTCAACGGGATGTGATTCAGTCCATCAATATATAATATTTCTTGGATTTCATTTTTTCTTTCCCAATGATGGATGATCCTACACCTTTTATTATTAAAAATTAATCATTTTCAAATGTCACTGTTCTTTCTATGACATATTTAATATTCATAAAAAACAGTAATTATCCTATCATATGAGAAGGAAACCCAATATCATGAATCCAAGTTAATTCTCCTCTTATTTCCTTTAACCCGGTTTCAACAACCAGATAATTTTCTCCACCCTATTTTTTATTTACTTTTTTCCTATGAGACTTTTTATGAAACTTTTGTTGTGATGATAACATAATAAAAAATGTAGCAAGATGTCTAGGTTTTTCACTTCTTTCACAAACAGCTTCCAGTGGATGGAATATATTAACAATTTTTACAGCAAACATCTCATATTTCTTCCGAACATCCTTTTCATACTTATTATTTTCTGAGGATTGAATCCCCAAACAAACCATTATTTCCATAACAAATGGAATAGTTTTAATTGTTTTATTAAAAAACCACATATTTTCCATATATTAGAATCCACCACCGTACCAACAGTATCCATAGAATGCGAATTTTCCTATGAAATTTTTTTATTGACCAGTGTTGTGAGTTTGTTTTGCAGAACCCATATTAATAGAACATTATTGAGTACAAAACTTCATATTTTAAAGCATAAATTTCTTCTTCAGCTCAGATTTATTTCCAGGAATATCAGAACTATAATTTTTAGGAATTTATTTAGACTCAATATTTTTTGATACTTATGAATTTTTAACATTGTTAATTGTACCACATATATAAAATTTTTATATTTATTATTCTCAGAACATACTCTATTATTCATCTCAATCTATGAAGGTAATTTTTTTTAATACTTATAAGGTTCATCCTTACTAGAACTCTCAAAAAATTATGATATAGAGTTTTTTATTCTAATATCCCATTGTTCAACTTCATAATTTTTTTAGATATATTCTAACTCCACTTATTATTCCTTCATCATCACATCCAGATGTTCATTTCTGTTATTTTCGTTTTCAAGAGAATTGTTAAAATCATAAATCTATTTTACTATATTTAAATTATCATTAGGGAAACCTTCTTGATATTTTAATGAGTTATTTTCATTTATCATCTTCTTTATTTCATTATCAAGCCTTTTGATATATTTTATACATTATTTCTACTCTACTTTTAGATGGGATTTAAGTTTATTTTATTCTTATTAAAAAATGATGCTCCGAAAATCATCATTATTCACTACTACAATAAAGTTATGATATTTATATTTTTTATAAAATGATTCATGAGATTCAAAATTACTTTATTTTTCTTCAAAATTCATTAGATAAAAATATTCTTCTTTTTGATTTGATTAAGTTGTTATCCTTCCCTATAGAAAAATATTTATCTTTATCACCCTGTTTCTTCCATTATATTCTTATCCTTGTTTCATCTTCACACATTTTATTCTTTTATTAATTGAGGAAAATTTTCCATAATGATACCAATAGCTCCACATTAAAAACATTTCAATGGAATTCTCCCTTTGTATTTACCTATAACTATTCTCAATTTTTCTGTAAATAAGGAAAATGTTTCATTAAAAATTATATATACTTTACTTTTAGATTATAATTCGGAAAAATAATCTTTTTTGAGAGCCTTTAAAGACATTTATTTCTTTGTGTATTTCAAAGACTTTTCTATATGAGATTTTATTTTTATCTTCGTAGTCTTCTTCCTTATGATTTATTAAGTGATGAGAGTGCTATGAAAATCATGCAGATATATTGTGTTGATGTCTATGTATTCAGTTGAAGTTTCTTTAGAATCATACTTGTCGAGAATAATTATTAAGATAGTTTCAACAATTGTAGAATCCTATAACATTCCACCAAGACATCTGATAGTACTTAAAATGTCATTTTCATGGGTAAAGAAGTCCACAATATATTGAATCTCACCCATTTTCAAATCTTCAAACATTAGCTTCGAGATTTGATGTTTTTCCTTCTTAACTTTCATATTTCCTTTATGGATGTTTTTAATCTTATCCCAGAATCCATTATCTCTAGAAACACCTTTAATTATTAAAAACATACTCTTGTAATGTGATGAAAGTAAATAATTTTGTTCTCTTCCATCATTCTAATGATTTTTATTATCAATTGGTGCATAAGGAACTTTATCATCAATACGTGTAAATCCTTCTATTGTAGCTCCATGAACTTCATAACAAATTTACATAAAATAGGCAACATTATATATTTTTAGGTACGATAATTCTTAAATAAAATATTAGAATCCCTTTATTGTTCACGCAATTATGATTGTCCATCACAAAATCTATTTAAAACATCATAAAGGAAAAAATGAAGGGTTTCTTACCTAAAATAAAAATTGATGTTTCTTAGCCAAGATTTATGTGTCACTGAGAAGGGGAGGGGTGAATTGGTGATATCTTTTTTAAGGTTCCTTAATTTTGAAACAACCTTCTCCTCATGTTAAATATTTATTTCCTTATTGAACCCAATTGAAACACACATCAATAGAAACACATTAATTTACAATGTTCACTAATCAATATGAGTAGATAATTCTTTGTTATGATTTGGAAACAGTACAATACCACACAATCCACTATAAAACAATCCATTTTAGCGGAATACAATGAGTAGGATACACCCTTTCCCTCATTTAAAACTTTAAAAATAATCCAACAGAGTGCGTGCTTCTTCTAAAAAAATGATACAATTCAATGTTTCTATCCTTCATGATCATATTTTAAAAAATTTATATTTTAAAACAATTATTCTCTTTCGTACCCATAAGTAGGTAGGAACTTATTTGAGTCCTTCACAAACTATCCTGATTCCTCTGTGAAATACATGTATCCACCAAGAACTGAGTTGCACCATGTTGAGTGAGTTATTTTTCAACCACCTATTCTTATATGGATTATCTCTTATCAATATATGGAAAATGATTTGTGTACCACTGATGCTCTATGGACCAAACATGCTCCGTATACAACCTTTTCTTCACGATCTATCTTCCATTCCATGTACCACTTGTTCCTGCAAAGATTACCTCTATATACATGGAATGTCTCCTCATTTACAAACTGTGTGTTCGTTTCAAAAAATTCTCCTCTTATATTTATTACAGTCTCCATTCAAATACATATTCATCCTACATAGAATCTCTCCTATACTAAATTCTTCCCTTCATATAATTCTCCCCCGTCATTTTATTAGTACTTGTCCAAATTCATTCTCAGAGTTATGATGTTATATTCTGAAAATAATTCTTCATTAATGATGATATTATGTTACATTATATATGATTATAACTAAGAAAATATTGTTAATCAGATTAAACCAATTTTTCAGTGTGGAAGTGTCTTCACCGCGTACTTTGCATGTCTTACGAACCGTTTTCCCTACATGGTCCACATAAAGCCACTCTACTTTCATGGTTGAATAAATCAATACATATATTTTGTGAATGAAAGCCTTCACAATGAACAGTTGACCTCCCACAAACAACAAGTCTCCCACGAACCATGATTCAAACATGAACCGTTTCTCATACTCGATTTGCATACCACACTTCATGGAATTATTCATTTTCTAATTTTCCTTCACTGCTCCGTGTACCTCTAATACAGTTCAAGAAGGGTCCTTCATTATCATTGAACTATGATTTATGAACTCCATTTTGAATATACATTTCGTGTCATTAAAATAAATTCCCAATTTTGAGGAAAAAAATGAGGAAAACACTACGGAATGACACCACCTAAGATACATGTTTTGGAAATAATACCAATGATTCTTTTTTGTTGTTAGGAAGATTAAAAAAACATCCAATTTCATTAAAAACCTTATCTATCATGAAATATTGTTTTTATCGATCAACCATTATCATTATTAGATTTTCCATTGAAAGTGTTGTAACATTCCTCTCTTCTAGTAACGTATTTATTTCTAGTAAAACCTGAATATGATTTTAAATATCTTTCCTCATCATTTTAATCAAAAATATTTCATCACATGTTCTAAAAAATTCATATTATATTTGTGAAATAAATATGAGAAAAGAATGACCATATTTTCAAATTCTTTTATAAAGTGAATTGATTTATCCATTCTCACAAAAAAAGACAACAGTAATGAAATTTCTTTTTTCTTACTTCCAAAAGCTTCTCCATTCAACATAGTCCCAACACATCATAGGGTAAATTGAAAACAATTTAGTCCATAAAATACTTTTCTAGTGTTAATTGGATTTTCTAAAACCCTATATTCATACTAATCTTATGACCAATATTCAAAGGATTTGTTATAAATTATTATGATAAATAATGGACTTTTAAATGTGATAGGATATAATAAAACAAAATAAGTTCATGTGTTTTCTATAACTACAATACATAATAGGGAACATAATTCACCCACAAGGGGGATATTATTTATAATAGTTAAAGTTATTACATCAAGAATTCCCCTCAAATATTAGAGTCTTCCAACTAGTAGGGAGTATTTTTCAGTGTCATAGGAAGTATATACCATTAATAAAGTGACTATAAACAATAATGAACTATGGGAAAATAATCATACATAACACCATAACTTAAAAAATATATTAAAGTGAAAATTTACCCATTTGTAAATCACATCACTTGCAATAAAAAACAATGAGGTCCATTTGTTATCATACAAGTCATACTATAATAAATGGATCATTTGATAGGTTTATCATATATATGGTATAAGCTCAAAATAAAAAATAATGGATATATTACAATTAATGTGTATTTCATATTACATGATCACATATCCTGTTTCATATAAATTAAATAGATCTCAATCATATAAAATCTTTCCCATTACTATTATTATATCATGGATCATGATGTATATACCCCCATTAAGGTGTAAATGTAATTTGTGACTAATACACCAAGAAAGAGTCTGGGATAATAGAATATTACCCAAATATAAATAAAATGATGAATCAGTGGTCTATGGAAATATTATTTTATCTATCCCAGTGAAGATAAATAATAATATCCTTGAATGAAATAAAAAAATTGTAATGATGAATGATAGAGAATGAGTTAAAAATAAAACCTCATATAAGATATTTTTGTATGTCTCACCAACACTTTTTACGAAATTTATATATATTTTTTCTCACAAATTACAATCCTATTGTGATCCTATATCTTTGTTTCAATAATAAATAAAGAATATGGAGCAATAATATGTTCATTAAATTCCTAACATGAAATATAAAAAATCAATGATTAATAATTCTAATCAATCTTCTAAAACCATTATCAAATGCCTTGAATTATTGATGTATTTTCACCACTATTCTTATCTTCTAGACCATAAAAATTATCTATAGAATAAATTTTGGAATGTTTATCCCACCCTATCAAGTATTCCTCATACATCTCAATATGAAAAATCATTTTATTTAATCCCATCCAAAACCCATGATATTTTAATGAAAGGTGTTGTGAATTTTATCTTGAGAAATCCAGATCCAAAAACCATAATTGGATAATTTTAAATTCCCCAAAATTATAGATTCTATTTTTCCTTCCTTGAATATATCTTTTAAAAAATTTGCAACATGTATTATTTGTACCATAACATGGGCTCCTCATCATGACATCGATGAAAAATTAGACACTATAATTTTCTTCTTATGTATGGTGCCTATGTAATTTTATTCAAACCATTATTACGACCAAAATCATCACATTTTTATCATGAAATGGTTACAAATACATAATATATTAGTTTCTCTTAATAGTTGAAGAACAATTACATTATGTAACTTCCTAGCCAGGTTCACCCTATAGTAACTACATTAAATTTTACATGTCAAAATTAGTCAGGATATAATAGATGATAATGAGAAGAAATTGGGGTATAATATGGTACTTTTGGGAGATTATACCCTCATATCTAAGTGGAAAAAGTCAATGAGAAATAAAATATAAAAACTAATAAAAAAATATATATGAATAAATAAATTTAGTGGACCAAGACACAATAATAATAATAAACTCTTGTTTTAAAAAATGAAATATCTAAATGGAACACAGCTTAGTCATACACTAATAAGGTATCCTTGGAGAATACCATATACCACCCAAAAAAGAATAAATAAAAAAATTACATAATGGTTCCCAACTCTACAACATTCCATATTCCGACTCTAACCAATTTATCTCAGCCAATTAATCAATACTAAGGTTATGGAAAAGTTGTACGTATCATCATGAGGTCTTAATGAATACCAATGTGTTAGGGCCACCCAAGTATGGTGTGATTAAAAATCAGAACATAACCATAAATGATGTCTCTAATATAAACATTTATAATAGTGCATATATAGTGTGATATATTAAGAATAAATAAATTGAATAAAAGAATAATAAATAATCAATATTGTTCTTCATGTTCTAAGGTGACACCTGAGGTTGAACATACCTACATTGGTTAGTGATGGATCTCTTTGATCAAATCACATAGTCAGAAAAAGGACCTTATAATTCCCTTCCATAATACTACAATATTTTTCATCACCATGGATAGTTGGAAAAATTGATCACCCCATATATTACCACATATATTCCTCGGGGGAATATTTTCCCAACTCTATTATCACCACATTTAATCATTGGGGGATAAGAACCCATCCTATATATCACCATATATAATAATTAGGTGAATTAGTGTCTTCTACATATAACCAACATCCTTCATAAGTCATCGGGGGGTATATGATCCCACCCAATATATCTCTATATATCAAAATTAATTTGGGGATACATTCTAGGATGAGTATATTTACATATATCATAAGTCATCAAGGGGATACACACCCCACATGGTATATCTGAATATATCCAAATTCATTGTAGGAATATGCGTCCTACTAGATATATCAGCATATATCATAATAAAGTGGAACACCACAAACCCCATCATATCATTGCATATCATATCTAGGTGAATAATAAACACCCCATCATACCATTATACATCATTGTCACAAGGGGATAATTACCAACCCTAGAAACCTATCAAATAATGGTGGAATAACAAAAATACATTGAATCACCTTTCATATATGTGGAAAATAGAACCTGATCCCTAGAAATACATATATCATTATACACCCAATATAACCATTTCATGACCTAGAATATTTCACACACACATAAAAAACATGCACAAATATATATATATATATATATATCATAAATTTATAGGTTATTCACTCACCGAAAATAGATTCAATATTTATAGGTTATCCTCTCAAACACACAATCCATACTCATAAATACAATTATAATGTCCTACAGCCTTGATAGAAATCATTTACTAAGTGACTGTAGAGACATTATAAGACTAAATCTCCCATTGCGGTCCTCTATGACACATCACCCCTCGATCACCCCACGTGGGTTCCATTACTTCATTTCTGAATCAAGGATCAGATCCAATCACTCAGAGGGAATTTAATCCAATAATATGACAATGATCACATCTTTGAATAATCATCCACACATGTGATACAAATCACCAATCACAATAGGGATATAAATTAAATCATATCTCACTTATAGTAATACTTGGTCTTCCATTCACCCCAAACCTCTTCATAATCCTACCTAGTGTATACCTTCATATGTACTCACATACCATGGGGGAAGTAACACTCACCCAACTATTTAATAATTTATTTCAATGATATAAGGTAACCTAGTAATCAATATGACATATTACTATGATATCTGTTTCCACTCCATCACCATCTATTAATTAGAGGGTACTATGGGAACCTATACCAAGTTCAAATGTGTAACAACTAGGGGAAATATATTATGTCTAGAACATTTTTTATCACATAGTATTTTATGAATAATCAAAGTAATAAATTTGTTAATTAAATTATTTATAATAATGGACAATAAATAAATAAAAATAACAAAATCACCATGTATATGCCTCCTAGGTTATATTCTCAATTAGAAATCAATGTTTTAATAAGAATTATACAATGGATAAATAATACAAGAAAATTTGATATATTTAAAATAAAATATTATTTTATGGATTAAATTTATTAGATGCATATATGATCATTATAATAATTTTCCATTATGAATATTGGTCATTATTACCATTGTGAATTATTAAAAGTGTTCATTATGTAATTTGGTATTATGACTATTGATAAAGTTTCCTTTAAAGAGCTTCTATTAGGATTTATTAATATTATGTGTAATGATAATGGTTAATTATCATGTAAGGAATGAAATATGGATTCATCCTATTGGAACATCTCAATAGAATTTTATTTTGAAATATATTTGAAGGAAGTGGTATCATCAGGGTTCACCCATGACCATATCCAATAGGAACAAGAATAAATTTGGTTGGAGAGGAAACATTTAAAAGATATTTTCATGATAGTAGAGATAACAACCAAATCAATGTTGGGTGATCCACCCCATGAGACTAATACCATTTCACACCTCACACATAGAGATTATACTATCGTGAAAAGGTGTTTTGTATCTATAGGTTAATATGTATTGTGGTTTAATTTATTTTTAGAAATAAAATAGTTTTAAATTTAATTCGACATTATCACAAATAAAATTAACATAGAAAAACATGATATTAAACTATATAAATTAAAAACATCATCAAAAAACTATTCCAAAAACTAAATTACATTGTTTCATAATAATGATTCCCCACATCCTCAACCTATTTACAAAAATTTTAATTCAAAATAAAGGAAATAATTATTTTGATAAAAGTTAAAGAAACATAAGGCACTAGTATAATATTTAATATTTGATGATCATAATATGAAACTAATGAAAAATAAATAAGTTAAATTTCTATTATAAAGAAAACTATAATAAATTTAATAGACATTATATAACAAGTATATAAATGATTAAAAGATCTATAATGAAGTGTACATGTAATAGAAATATTATCCTTGAAATTTAAATTTTTTGTAAAAATATTGCCATTGAAAATATAACTATTTAAATAGTAGTTTTAAAATCTTACACCCTCACTTTCATATCCAATGCTAAAACCAATTTTTTGAACACTTGATTTGATACAATGTCAAATGACCGAAGATAAGAATACATACATTTCGCATCATTTTCATAACATAAAAATTAAATATCAAAAAATAATAATAAAAAGAGAATAAGGTATATTTTCTTGAGTAATAGCTATATATTAAATTTATTTTATGATAATAATGAATATACATCTATAATTGATCCACATTAGTCTCTATTATAAACATATAATAAGTTATGATCAAATAAATAACTTGGATAATGGAAACAGATGATTTTTTATATCAAATTATCATTAAAATAATAACATACTAACATGTTATCAAGGGTTGGATCATAGACATACGAAAAAACATTTTAAGGGAAGAAATTTCATATTAATGTAAACGTGGAATAATAATATTTTTCAATAAGTCATGAGGGAGGAACATTTAATATCATATAAATAATCATGTACCACGTAATATGAGTGAGATATAATCATGTAATAATGGAATAGGGTAATTATATTTCAAGTTCATTGAATCATAATTTTGTGTAAATGAGAAGAAACACGACATCATAAGAATAATACAAGGCTCACCATCAAGACAACATAACATAGTATGATTCACCCAATAACCAATTCACTATACATCATATCTAATGAGATGAAAACATTACCCAATAATTTGGAACTCTATTTAGGAACTACCTCAAAATTAAAAACATGTACATGAATATGTGTTCCAAAAAATTAATAGAAACCATATATAAATTATGATCATAAAAAACCAACCATTTGTAAGTGGGCTTCATTATCATGACTCAAAGCATAATTGAAGGCTATACCATAAGGATTCCCATGATAAAATGGAATTAAATTATTTAATATGATCATATTTGAAAAATAAACACTGATATTAAAAATTATAAAATAGAAAACTTTATTTTAATTATGAAAACTATATACTTTGATTTTTCTATATAAAATATGTAGAGGATATTTTAAAGTGGTAATTTTATTATTATTTCCATTTAGACAATAATTGAACAAGGGGGTTTCCCATAAAATAATGAGTCTCTTAAAAAATATTCATGGTTAATAAAAAATAATATATTTATGTGTTACATTGCATAAAATAATAAATTGGGATGTTCTCTTAATTCAGGTTTACTTAAAAGAGGGAATTTAAGTGGGAACATAAAATATGTTTTTTTTCAAAAAAAGGGTATAATAAAATATGTATATATGTAATGAATATATATATATATATATTATTAATGAAAATAATAATTATAAGATAGATTAAAAATGAGGGAATATAAATATAACACATATCCTAAAAGTAAGGTTGGTGTTTTAAAATATTGTTTTTTATATTTTGAAATACCTTTTTTGAAATCCCAAAATTTAAAAAGGGATATAAATATATTATTTTAAAAATTAGAGAAGGTAAATATAATGTTCACATGTGATAAAAAATAAATGAGTTTCCCAATATAGATGAGAGCATTGGTGGGAATATTAAAATATAGACAAGTACATGAAACCAGCATTAAACGAGATGTGAATTAATCTCCAAAATTATTCTATTTTTTAGAAATAAATTCCTCAAAGATAACATTTTAATTTGAAAAATAATCCCCCCTTATTGTAATATGATTAACCAAGAAATAAAATATTAGGGTTTTAGAAACCAATCATAGAACTATGAAATTCAATAATAAGCATAATAACTCAAATAAATGGGGTTTAAGTTAATTTTTTTTGCAGTACTGTAATATTTTGATTTTAATATCCATAGAAGGTAGAAAATGAGAGGTATTTTTAATTACAATTATTTTCAATAATTTTATGAAAACAATAAACCTATATCTAATATTAACATTATAGAATATTAATATTTTTATAAATATCATTTTACCGCATAAATTATATTTTTAAACTCATTTATATTAGGAATTAGTGGTAAAAATAAATAAATCATTTAGCGGAGGTAGAAGTGTTCATGTAATGGAGTACACATTAATTTTTATTTTAATGCGAGTGGTATAAGAAATAAAATAATTACCAAATAAAAATAATAATCGTGATATAGTTGTTGAATTTTTTCATTAAGTAAATATTTTTTACCAACCCTCTAAAGTTGTGAAAAAATTGAACATTTATTTCATATACTTTGTAGACCATACAAATTCTTGATGACATCTCTATTTTAAAATGTTTTTGGAGGGAGGTAGAAAAGTTATATTCCAATAGTAAAATAATATTCTACTTTTTAATAATATTTATGTTATTAAACTATCATGGATTTAAAATTTTTGAGAGGTATAAGAAGAATAGAACTAAGATAACTCAGTTGATAGAACGTACTATACCTTTGGATATTCTCCAATGGGTAACAAATTTTTTAATTTTATATTTGTAACACCCAGATCCATTTCACTATGAACAGCAACATTACTAGTAGTTAAACATGACCTTTGGTGCACCACCATATAATCTAATGGATTCAACTACTAGGGTGTCTAAGATGGTACAATGAATAGATTATTCCCATTATACCAAAGTGATTATAAATAAATAAAATAATCAAACATCATTTATACACATCAATTAGACTACACTGAATAAAAAATAAATCACCATAAATAATAAATTTAATTCTGTATAAAGGCTCAAATAGTCATTTTAGGATAGAAGAAAGATCACCGACATGGACGAATACATATATGAATAAAAAAAATTAAAATTAAAAATACAGAATGATCCTCTGCAACATTGTGTCCTTATAAATCAGGACACAAAAATCCCATATGAGAATATCTTTCTTAATCAAGAAATCTTGAGACTTATCCCATCCTAATCCTCCAACAAAATGATTGTTTTCTCTATTAACTAAGATCAATGGAGTCCTGAGTAGGGTGTGAGTATAAAAATCCATTAGTACCCATGACATAGTCTCATACTTGAATGATTATACCTTGATATGTTAATTTATCATTAATTTAATAACACATAAAATGATAGAAAATGTTTAATCCCAAATAAACCACTATAAATCCTTAGGATTATAACATCGATCAACTGTACCTGTTTTGGCTAATTTCAGAGTGTCTCTGAGAATTTTGTGATGACCATGTCAAGCATTAAATCTAACAAGTAAGAGTTCCACCTTAGTATATGGTGATAACAACCTAAGGGATAAACCATCCCTTGTATACAATACGATGACCAGAGGAATTATTCATCCTTGTATCACAACCGGAGGGATTATGAATCATATTATACAAAAATTCAAATAATCTAAGCCTCAGTAGTGTGGGATACTCAAACACACCTAACAAGGACCCTAGAAGACCTAATAACTCAATCCTAGTGAGATATATCCTCAAATCTAGAACCAATATAATATCATCTCCAAAACTATTTTCAATCCACCATTAACATCATAAACCTACCTAAAGATGATTTTTTTCTTTAACATCATATACCCCATCATGGGATGTTTTATTTCAAATAAAACAAGAACCTCCCCTTCGGAGTTTTATTTTCATATAGAAATCACCCCAATGAGTATACTATATCATGTGTTAAAATAAAAAAACACAGGTGTC
The DNA here is from genome assembly GCA_963277665.1 of Viscum album. Taxonomy (NCBI): domain Eukaryota; kingdom Viridiplantae; phylum Streptophyta; class Magnoliopsida; order Santalales; family Viscaceae; genus Viscum; species Viscum album. The sequence goes on from OY728120.1 coordinate 177,698,640, forward strand.
CATATTCCTATCCCCACCTACAACCAAAGTTAGACTCCAAAAATTATTACCCAACTCACCAAAGACATAATAGGATTAGACATGGGTCTAGGTTCTATGGATCCCCCAACAATTTTCCTAACCAAAAACATTAAACATAATCTCATTAGTGTTACAAAAATTGAAGGAATCTACTGGGGTCCTTGAGCTCCCATCACAGTTGGAACACCTCATAAAATAACATTAACCTAAAATGTATCTCTTGAGAAATTCTTATTACTTAGTGGGTCTAAATTTCCAATCATCATAAATGTATTTGAGTCCCCATTATCATTGTTGTCATATATGACAAGGGTGATAGAATTGATCGCATCCTTATTCCATGATAAACTATTTTGTCTCAAACACTAATCATGTTCATTTATCCTGTTAAAGTCTACCAACCCATGTCACCTTGTTTTAGTGGGGATATAAAACTGCATGATTGTCTCACTTTCCTAATGGGAAAATGGTATATCTAATGTTTCACATGGCCTAAAGCTAGTCCATTCATCCAAAATAATCACTAAACTCTACACAAATGTTTATAAGGGCTCCAAACACTATAGTAATTTCATCGTTTCATTAAATTAAATAAACAGTATCCCCCTCTAGATCATTACATTACATGGTATATCACAATAATCAAGGACTCATCCATCAGTGGATAAGTAAACCCATCATGTTTCCAAGGTATATGGGCCTTGGCATTTTCACATATTAATCAACATAGTTTTAGTGAAAGAAAATAATTATTTATAGATTAATACTATTAATTTATATGAAAATACTATGTTATCATTTATGATAAGTTAAAATCATTGGTTCCATCACCACACATACATGTATCATAACACATTCATAATATCATATAGTGAGTCCTGAGGATTACCTAAATTACTTAAATCAATTTCCATTGAATTAATATTGTTCAAAAGAACCAAACCTGATCATAATGATCATATGTGTCTAATGGCCAAAATCCAAAACCACCTATGGCCTGAACTCATTACAAGAAATATAATTTAATAAATTAAAAACACTTTAATTTTAGTAAAAATTTAAATTCAATAGTACCTAAATTTTTAATAGCCCACTAGTTGACCCATTACATAAAAACTATTTCCATGATAATGCTAGAGTTCATCCAAATACTCATAGAAAAAAACTGACAAAAATTACATGCCAATCAGAAATAGTACCATAAGTAATTTTCTTTAATTTTAATGAAAACTGTTGAAAACATACACGGAGACATACAATAATTAAAATTATGTTTGCAGGCATGTAGAAATTATCTTAGTAAAACCTCTAGATAGGTTTAATTTAAACTTGTTTATATTAAGAGGATTCCACCATCAACATATGGAAGAATCCATAAAACCTAAACCATATAGGGATATAATTAGAGTAGAATTAGGGGGAGATGACTTGGAGTGAACATAGGGTGGAACTCACCTCATGTCACTAAATAACACCAAGGAAAACACCCCAAAATGAGGGGTTTTAAATGAGGAGGAAGGGTTTCAAACCCATAGCTCATTAAACTAAAAATGAGTGTTGACCGGTATTCCCACTTATAAATCCCCATGAATCTAGATTGTAATTTTACACATTATAAAACCCCCACTATCTTATCGTGGGGATACTTTATCCAACAGAGCAATATGTTATCCCATTATATTTCTGGTGTCTATAATAGCTAGTCAACTATTGCCTCAGACACCCTTGGATACCACCACCACTCTACAGAACCTCTTCTTTAATAGTTGGACTTCATTGATAATATAAAACAAATAACATAAGGTGTTAAATGTTTAACAATTCTATTATGAAACATTGTTATCAAAATTCTCCTTGCACCAAATCAGAAATCAATATTACTCTAAACATCATGACTTGTTCATACCCACAAGGCATTAAAAATTCCCCACCATAACACATATCATCTTTTATAAGTATTGGTGTTCATCTAAAAAACACATTTTTATATTCTTAAGTCATCAATGACCCATTATAGGACTATATTCCATCCTTTATTTCTCAATTTCCTTCAAAAAAATATTAATTTAAGAAATTCAAGCCACCATACCCCAGATAATGCTCATAACCAAACACTTAACTCTAGGAGTCTACTTACCCCCACCCACTTGGAGATATGTTGGTGTCTTCGAATTAATCATCCAACTTGTGGTTATCCAAATCATAGTACCTAACCCAAGATAGATTATTTCTTGCCATGATGCTCCCACTATTAGAATTGCATTATAGAAAAATAAAATTATGATGTTTTAATTATTTATTTGGTATGGTTTCCAACTCACCATTCCTGGTGAACCATGAAAAAGTAGTCATAGTCTGGTACAAATATTCCTCGAAACAATGCTCTGACATGAAAACATTTGAATAACACATACCCATCATCCATTCAAGATTCTGAAACACATTTAATTTTATATGAAATTACTAGTTAGTTATCAAAGATCACATATACGTCTCAAATGAAATTCTTAAAATGGATTCCATCCAGGCACATACGGATTTACATAAGATTGATAGTTAGAACTCCTCCGTTCGACTATTATTAGGACCGCATAACTTCTTCCACCAACCTATTACCTGAAATCAACCAATCAAAAAAACCTAAATCCAAAAACAATCATTTTATTTATAAACAATACCCAAAAAATCTTAATTCTAAATCCCATTAAAATTTTATGGTTGGATCCTTAGCTGACTATAAATCATTATCATGTCATACAACAATAATCAATTCACTACCAACCTGATGTATTCTTGGATCACCTCAAGTCCCCCTCAAGCATGATTCCAATGCTAATACTACAACCAACCCCATCCCAAAATTCATTTCAGATATAATGATTGCAATCTATAAAATTATTATTCATATAATAATTTACATAATAATACCAATATGACTATCCCATTATAAGATTCATAAATTAAAGAATATTCAAACATGAAGGCCACATATCCCAAAAATGATATGAGGGTCCCTACCACTAGAGAATCCTATCATCGTTCTACTGGATGAAATTTTTGATAACTGTGTCCTAATCACTTCCCCTTATCGGTTCTAATTGAAGGATGTGGTTGTCCCACTAAAATTCTAGTGCATACATGATGCATCCAACAACCACCCATCCCTAGAACATGAAACTTCATCCAGAGAATCCTTCATAAACTCATTAAAAAGAATAATCATTTCTTAAAAACTCAATGGTGAACTACCTAGCATGTATCTCACCTCATACCAATTCTCAAGGATATATTCAATGAGGTATTACTAACAGATGAATATTTCCAGACACATGCTCACCCACCATGGACTGCTAAGATCATGTTATTAGTGGGTTCATCGTTATAAGAAAAATAATCATCACTATATTTATCAAAATCATTGGGATACTATGGCAACAAGTATATCATAAAATTTATATCAGGATTTTCCAACCCATGATTATCATTAATTCAAAAGTATAGAGTTCCTATACATAAAAAGTTTCCAACAGTTGGTCTAATGAAAACCAAAGGGTCACACATTCTAATACATTAAATTACACAATCTAACTAATTAATCCATAGTCTAGATGTCACCAAAACCATGTTACACATTATCCTTGGAATGTTAATGAAATTTGAACATCCTTCCATTGGTTCTTCTCTTAAGAATCATGAATTTACGGATGTATGTTTATACCAAAAGACCACCCACCAACCCAAGAGTTGTTCATTTAGTATATTCTCTATTACACAGCCTATCATTGGTCTAGTTATAATAAATCCCAAAATATATAGGATCAGTCACTCAATAGTTCATATCCTCAATTCCATCCTTGATGCCATAAAATACCACTCAAGGTGATTTAAATTCAAAGATTTATCAAGGCATCATTGTGCATATAACAAATACCTGGTAGCACCACACATGATCTCCCTTCAACCCAAAGAATATTCCCATCTTTTCATTCAAAAATAATTTCTAATTCAAAGTTAAAAAATGACTCACCTTTCCCTCACTCATCATAGATAACATTAAAATTTCACCTTACTTACATCTTGGGTGGTCTTTTGAACACTTTTCTCTCCAACAAAACCCATATATCATACCTCATATAAGTAATAGTTCATGGGAAACCATATCTAGTATCATCTAAATATCATGCAGAAAATAACATGAAAAAACCTTATATAGGGTGCTCATATATATAAAAACTACCTTCAAATTAAAGAAACATCTTCCTACTAGGGCATAGTACTTAACGTACGAGGGAATTGATTATCATCGAGCATCCTACCCCTGTATAATTGGGTAACATAACATAGGATTACATAAATAATGATAATGTAACCATCTTACCAGGATCTGTGTTGACCGTCCCATAGTATTAGGGTTTAGTTAATTTTAATTCCATAGGAATATATATGGGAAAATACTATATATGTTTTTACTGACACATTAATAAAATGAACCAGAATAGTAACCACCCCCATATAATGTTTCACTATGAAATCACGTTCCTATTTATTTTATTAGAGTCACCATGTATCCCATGCAGAGAGGGGAATGTATCATCCTAATCATCATCAAAATTGACCATTCACTTATAGAATACACATGACCTTCCATTAGAACATAATTCATATTCAAAGTTGTCTAACTAGGTAGAATTAAACCAAGGACATATGTGAAAGAATATTGTAATATCTTCTGTTTAAATAATAATTATATTAACCTATATCCTTAATCATAAAAATCACACTAATAGTCCTATATGTAATGTGAATCCCACCTACCTAATATAATGCTTGATTCAACCCTTGCCACTCTGAGAAAAGTGAAAAAATATAATAAATTAATTCTTTAAAATAACACAATATCAAAAAAAAAAATAACCAATCAAACTGAAACATCATTTTTCTTACATGAGATGAAAATAATAAATAAAAATAATATTTCAATCCATGAACAACAATCCCACAAGACTGTTATTCTAGAATTCCAACAAAAATAATGTTCATGATCCACCAATATGGGCTCCATCACATGACCTAACACATTCTTATATCTCTTTTCTTTTAGACCACTAATAGTAATCTAAATAAAGCACCAAAAATACAAGTTTTAAATTTCATAACTAGGTTCAATATGAATAGTAACAAGACTAGTGGTTCTATATGTCCTCATGTGTTCCTCCTTATATGGTAAAGGAGTTTGGATAATAATAAGGGTCTAAGGTGGTAGGTTGAGGAGGTATACCCCCTATATTATATATAATGAAAATATATAAAATAACATAACATTGTATATACACATTAATCTGAGTATAATGACGAAATAATAAGATACAATCATTAATAAATGAAATTTCACATAAAATCTTAAATGGTAATCCCATAATCAAAGTAAGATTTCCCACTAGGCCAAATATATATAAAAATAAAAATTAAAACTCAAAAGGCCCCACAATAACTTTTAATTATACCTCTTACTGATCACTAAATCCAAATCAATAAGCTTCATATCAATCAAGAAATATCCATCCTTAAAGGAAATCAGACCTGCATCCATGTTAGAGTATACTCATGTGTAAAAGTGTAATGGAATACTGATATGGGTATTTGTAAAACATTTACTATGGAACCACCAATTTGGCCCCATAAATAATTTTTTTAGTGATATGTTCATGTGAAAAACTTTGAATAATAAATACAATGTTGTAAATTAATTAACCAAAAATAAACCACCATCGATCCTCATGTCTGTAACCCCAATCAAACATACCAAATTTGGTTAGTTTCCTAGTTACCTTGAACATATTGTGACAATCATACTAAACATAATAATGACATGGGGGTATTTTAACCCAATATATAGTGATAACATCATGATGGATAAATGCACTGCAGTATTATATATAAGTACCTAACAAATACTCCAACATAATATAAAAATGTGTGGAATGACCTATCCTAGTATACAATGGTTCTTGGACACTCATAACTAGTAGTTTAGAAGACTCTACCACACTTTCTAAAGAACCTAATATCCACAGATTCTCACACATGGTAGGACTTATTCTCTTCATGGAACCAATATAACATTTTCTCTAAATCCCAAATATACATCCTTATAGTGTCACATATTTCCCTTTATGAGGTGTTTTATGTAGTATGGAGTAACTTATTACATGGGGTATATTTTTTTCAAATTAAATAAGAATCGTCCCATATGATTTTTCAATTTCATATAAAAACCACCCTGGGGGAGTATACCATATCAAGTATTGACATGAAGACAGACAACACATGTTTTTATTTTACTAACTCAGCTGGTATCCATTGTTGTAATACTAATAGAATAAACCCACTCACCATATACATAACATTATTAGACATTATCTTATTTTATAAGGTGATAAAAACTTCCATTACTACCTAAACCCTCACTTTCCCAATTAATAGGGTCACATAACTCTTGGGCACCCACTAGGGTTCTGACAGCCTCAATATACGAACCCGTCCTCAACCATTTCACATTCTACTAACATTAAAAAATAATTCAATTTATTTAATTCAAAAATATATTTTATATGTATCGTAATACTGTGTTAGTTCATAACTTTTATGAAACAAACAAATATATTAAAAAATTTAAACTTTTATCAGTATCCATTTTCCCACAATGTAAACCTTTTATGATATAATATGTCTTATTTACATGAAAGATATTCAATAAATTTATCTTTTTCGGATACTTATACTTAATCAATATTAAACCCTTTAAATAATAATTTTATACATGTCATGATCTCATAAATGATCAATAAGGGATGTAAAAGGAGTTGAAGAAACCTCTAGTCTCTGAATACTGTTAAATTTTTTTCTATTTTAACAAAAATATTTGGAAATAAAATAATTATTTAATTAACCATGAAATATCATAATCTAAAAAAAATAGTTCCATTAAAAAATATATAAGAAATTTTAATGAAAAAATAAAACTCAATATAGTTTTATTAAAAAATAAAAAAAAACTCATAATAAAATTCTCACAAAGTTATAATTTTCATTACTATAAAAGTAGCATATGATTTCCTATAAAAATAATATATTTTTCATACCATTAGATATCATAAGAATCCAATAAATCCCATAGTAATCATAATGGAATAAATTAGGTTACTAGATATGTTATTTCAATATCACTTTTACAACCACTACTACAAATAGAATAACCATATGGTTGATTCCCATACCCAACACATTAGAGGGGTATCACAGACTCACCAATCCTTAGAATATCCTAGAACCACTAATCATTACAGAATTAGATAATTAAACATCATAAGATCAACATGTAACCAAATTTCATTATATAAATTCCAAAGAAAAAATAAACTATGAAATATTTCATATTCAATATTAAACTGCTAATTTTTTTAGGAAAATAACCTTTACATTTTAAAATTACTTATTTAAAAATTAAAAAATCAAAATGTAAAACATTATATTTCAAAAGAAACTTATAATAATTTAATTTAAACTTTAAATAATTAAGACATAAATGGAGAGAGAACTTTTTTTCATGTCTTATATGTTAAAAAACATTCCATCAATTTGTTTTGAAAAGTCATAAATAAATTCATTTCAAAGAATTTTGTAAAAATTCAAACATGTGTAAAAATGACTTTAAACAATAATTATAGAGTAATAAAAAACCATTAAAATTTATTTTTTATAAAATATTTTTATTGAAGAAAATATTTAGTTTTATGGGAAACTCTAAAATTTGAATTTCATAAAAAAGTTCATTTCCTTGATTCAGACTCATCTGTACATTATTTATCTTCCTCTACATTGGAAATCACACTTTCCTTAACACATTAATCCCTATAAGGTTTGTATTTTTCCTAATACAAGACCTCTATAATGATCCTAGGTATTCCAGTTAAGAATTTGGGCAGGTCTTGGATGAATCAAATGAATTTTTATTGGTGAAGAATTGAGACGAAGAGGTTCCATTTTATCAGATATAGGAGTGGCACCCCTAGAATGTTTTAAAATATTAAATATATATAAATTAATTTACAATTTAAAAAGGCTCCAAACAGATTTATTTAGAATATATGTTGTGTATGGATCCTAATATCCTCATATAATAAAAGTTTTATTAATTTTATCACATTTTAAATCCGTTTCTATCTTTTTTACCACTTTTTAAACCCTTTCACTCTTATCATGACAATATGGATTTTTATTATTTGAGCATCATTATAGTTATTTAAAACAGAAAAATAGCCAATTATTGCACCATAATTGATATAATAAAACATATAATAATAACTTAGAGGAATATGTGTTTTTAGTGCTTTTATATTCATTTTAAAAAATATTATTTATTATAAATTATAATTAATGCTTACTTTTAGAACTATTCTATACTTTGATTTTAATAACATCATGAAAAGAAGTAAACATAGAACAAAATATTTTAATACACCACAAAAATAAAATTTTCATCTATATAATATATGGATCACATTATTTATCTAAAATTATATTACATTTAATATTTTTAGTATCATTTATTTTATTTTTTTCACATAATTTAAATAATTACTATATATGCATTTTGTAGACTTTTAAGGTAATTATTTATTAACTAAATAATACAAATAAATTACGATCATGAATAAAAAAATTTATATTTCAAATTAATATTTATAACTGAAAATATCCTTTATTTATCTCTATGTTAAAAATATTATATTTATTAAAAATAATATAGTTTCATTTTTGAATTTTCTTTTAATTAAATATTATTATATATGTAATCACATTAAAATGGAAAACAATTCCGTATAATTGAATCTTGGTAGTGTATGGAAGAAATTATGTTATCCAAAAAAATTAAGGCAAGTGTAAGATCTATTTTAATTTTTATATAAATGTATTTTTTTTAAATTCCTAAACTTACCCCTTTCCATTGTAAAAAAATTACTACAGTTATAATTAATATTGAAAAAAATAATGGAATTAACCAATGATTTTAAATATGGAATAAAATTTCCAAAATCCAAAACATATAATTGGATTAATTGAATATAAATTAAATAAGAAAAACTTGATGAGAAATAGTTTTTTCTGAAAATTATCATTATAAAATATAAATTATTTTTATAATAAATTCTCGTATAATATTAAATTAAAGAGAAAAATTTGGATAATTTTTAATATAAATTAACAAATGGTATTTTAAAGCATATGAAAACATGATATTTTCTTTGTAAATACATGAAATTTAAGAATATTTTTCAATGAAAATCAGTATTTTTCACTATTCTATAAAAAATTAATATTTCAGATAATTCTCAAAAACACATCAAAGGATAATTTTGAAATTTTTAATTCAAATATGATATTATTTTTTTGAAATTAAAATTACATATTTTTTAATTTAAAATTTTAAATAAAACCTTCAACAAAAAGTATTTAACTAAACTACTTCCTATTTTATTTTAAAATTACGTAACATTTTAATAATGAATATAATTCAATAATAACTGAATAAGTCATGGAAATGATATATTCTATCTTTAAATAGGTGTTTAAATTCATCCAAATTTTTTAAATTTGTTTACTTATAATTTTATTTACTTTATAAACAATTAAGGATATCACCTCAAAACATTTTATAAATCCCATGATGGTTCATCAACTATATGGTTTTTCAAGAAACCCTTAACCTATAAAATTATATTGTTACTAAATACATTCTCTCTATAGTCAGGAATCAGAATTGACTATTCCCAAAAATAAAGATTATATTGAAATTGAACTATCTAGTGGATACAAAACATGAGATGAATCCATCACTATCATGACCAATCCCATTGGGGATCCTGTTGTGACTCCCCAAGCATGCCCCCAATAGGTCTGGGGCTGGAGACTAGCTGTAAGGACCAAAATTTTTCAATGTAAATTTCATTCTTAATATTATGTAATAAAATCACATGAAAACACATGATAATGAACTAATATGTAATATGTTACATTTAAAAAAATGTTTGAAAATACATGATTTGAATTTTGAAAAATGGTTATCTACAATTGCAATGAGTATGTTATTTGGAGTCTAATAAGAAATACATAATCTTTTTGAATATTAACTTAACCATATTAATATTAACATACCTTTATGAATTGTAATGAATAGTAATGAATTTAAAATTAGCTAGAAAATAGATACTTCACCCATGAATGTATAAATACAGTTTTAATATATTAAAAGTTAAAAACGATCATTTTATAAGTATTGGTATTTTTATATGTTGAAAATATTTTATTTAAAAATTTATGATTAATTTAATAATTTAAAATGGAAATTCATTTTCACAAAATTTAATCACAAATTTTTACTTTTTTTCTTATGGTTTTAAGATAATTTTTTGGGACCTTGATTAATTTTTTCATAGTGTTATAAAAAAAGTCATAGTTTTAATTTCTATTTTATTGAATAAATTATGATTTTATTTAAAAATTAAATTAATCAGATTTTGAAAACTAATTTTTAAAAATGGAATTCAATTTTGGATTCTAAACATTGAAAAAAATTTAATTTTGTATTTTTGGGATTTTTCAAAAATATATGAATTTTTGATGAATAGTAAAATATGATAATTCATAATAATTGCTAAAACCTGATTATCTGCATTTTTCTTGTGTCATGGGTGATGTAAATGGTAATTTTTTCAAACTCACATGCATTTAATTTTATTCATGGTCATGGAATGATTACTATTTATTATCTTGTTATGAAATAATAAATTAATGATTATAATATTATGAAAACCGTCATCTCCTCCACTATAAACACCCCCTCACCCACTCTTCTCTTCAGTCCTCTCAAGTATTTTTTAATTCCAATATTCTTCCAAAATGACTCCCCAAGCTCCTACCCCACGTCCAAAACCCATATTCTCTTTAAAATACAAAAAGCTACTCCCATTAAGAGGTTCTCAAAGGAGATAAACTCATGAGGTCATTAATAACAAGTGAACACCACCAGACTTAAGGTAAGGGATCCTCTCCATTTCATTTAAATTCAAGATTTTCCAATATGTTATTCCCATTTATTTGTAATTCATAGTGATGGGGTATGATTACACACCTCCCCTATACTATCCTCATGTTGTATAATAGATGATAAATCTATTTCTCTCTTATTATTCCCTATTAAGTACACCTAATATCATTCCAATAGTTCATAAAGAATTCTACCAGAATGACCTTTATTCCTTCTGGTTTCTCTATCTTTATTTTTACCCAAATGAAGTTGTCTTTACTTTTTTATATACATCATCTACATGTTGCTTATATGCTACAAAATCATATTTCAAGATCCATCACTCTTTCTATTTTGGGGATATACATGATTTTAAGTGATTCCCTTCTCGATACTTCCTTGTAAGAAAACTAGTATTAAGGGAACATCCCAAATTTTTACCAAATTTCAATTTCACTCTATCCTCTAGTTTTATCCACCATTGTTTTTATAAAATCTATCTTTTTATTATGAAAAACTTCTTGGTTTAATTCTGGTTTTATATTAAATATATTTCTCTCTAATATTTTAAAATCTCTATAGTATTTTTCATAAAACCAAACAAAAATGTTTTGATGCTAATACATTTCCTAAATGTAATCACATAATTTTGACCTCAATTGAAATTATATATTCCTATATTACATTATAAACCTCCATGTATGTTCTAATTCCTTTCTTTCATGGACACTTTCTTGATACCCAAATTGGTTATGCATTATATCTTTACTATGGTACCCAATTTAATGAATTGGTAACACTTATGTTTATGTAATATTGATTGTGTATGATTATTTATATGGAAACAATATTAATGAAATATAAAATGGGTTTTTCTATATTGCGCTCCAATGTATTGGGTGAAGTTAAGTCTCATGAGATGTTATGTGCAATGGTCATGGCGGATAGCCTTGCCTTGTACTACTATGGGAAATGAGATTAGCGGTTAGCTTTGAACCGTACTACTATGGGAAACATGATTGTTGGTTATCCATGACCTGTAATAAAGATATGTCTTATGTTTCTTCTACGTTTCTATGATTCTATGTTTATATGATCCATTGTTTAGTTTTTATGATTCCTTATTTACCATGATTTTGATTTCATTCTATCATGCCTCCAAACTCAATTTCTTAAGATTTATTGTTATGTTCTTTCCATTTCCAGGATTTTTAGCTCATCTCATTGTTTATGTGTTCCCAAGGGAACCCTATGCAGGTGTTAGGGCTCAAAAGAAGTTAGGAGCTTGTTGTGGAGATTAAATAAATAAGTGGTTTTTTATCCCTAGGTTTTATGTTTTATGTACCTAGTCTTCCATGACACAAGACATAACAATCCTTGGCTTGTACTATGTTGTATAATTGTGCTAAAAATCGTGTAATGTTTTTATAAAAGGCTAGGGATCTATATTTGGTATTAGTTGATGTATAGTTATTGTTGTATATTTGGAAAAGATAACATAAGTAAGAACCTTATGGATGAGACAAATTATAGGAAAACATCCCTAAATTTTGGTAAGTATAGAGTTAGTGGTTCATAAAAAAACTACATCCCAATATATATTCAAATATGTAGAGGAAGATCTGGAATAGATGTACCTTTGAATGAAAACACTAACAAGGAGTTTCGAGCATGACCTTGGGTATCTCAGTAAACCATAACGGGCCTTTCTGCACTCTTGGTATTGAAACTCCCATGGGATAAGCTTTAGTAAATTCATGAGCTCAGTAAAAACCATTATTTAGGTGAAAAATACCATATGAATATACGTTATGAAATAGATGAAGGATAACCTATATTTAAACCTAAGGAATCATAAGTTATGATATACTTCTCCTTTACATGTTTATCCTTTTATGTTCAAAGTTTCTTTTTTATGTAAAATAAATATGTATACAAGATCTCTAATTGTACATTCTTTTCATTAGTTAGTGGCATGAATTATAAGAACACTTTCCAACAACAAATGTGAAAGGAAATATAAATATTTCCCTAATTATATACCTAATATGATGATAATGGGTGCTCAAAATGTCATGATAGTACATGCTCAGCCAGCTCAATTTATGAATAATAACCTAAATCTTGTGGAATGAATTCCTATTCCAAATAATGAGAATGTTATCATAGAATAATTGATGAAAAAATGGGCTCTAATGTTTAGCGGTTATTCTAATCCCCTCCGTGCAGAACAATGGATAAACTCAATTGAAAAGATATTCTCCATCCTGCACTACTCGGAAGAAGAGAAAGATTTACTAGTGGACTATCCATTTTATTGGGAAGATGATAAGTGGTGGAAACTAATCAAGAATAAAAATTCCCTAGTGTAAATTGATTCAATGAATTGGGTTCAATTCAAGAGGATTTTTTCAATAAATATTTTCCTCGAACCCTCTGTCTCAAGATGGATTGAGAGTTCCTCAGACTCCTACAGAAGGATGATGATTCAATCGGGGCATATGAATCATACATTACATGGCATGAAAGGAATGCCTATAGAATTTTCATAAACACCTAAAGCATGGCTGATATATTATTTACCAGAATAAATCATAGTCTATGAAAAGTGTCAGAAATTAGAGTCTTCGATAGTTATGAGGAGATTTTTTGTTGTGTCATTAATTCTAAAATAGATATTTAAGACTCTCAGTGGTCTTGTGGGGCCGGTGACATGATGAAAAAAATGTAGAACAACATGGGTGGTTCAACAAACAAATCCCATGATGGAAAAAAGCCTGAATATCCCACGTGTAAATGTTGTGGGAAGATGCATCTTGTGAACTGTCTAAAGGGAATATAGAATTGCTTCAAATGGGGTATGTTTGGACATATGGATAAAAACTACTAAAGGGATACGAAAAATCCTGCTAATATGGAATAAGAATTGAAGGCTTAGATCAACGCTCAACCAGTGGTGTAGTTTTACAACTACAAGAAGCATGGTTATTATGAAAAAAAATTTCCCTAAGCCAAGGGTTATCAGAGGAAATAAACAACAACCACCAGGGAAAAAAAGGATGCTCTTATTTTATCACTACTGCTAAGGTGGTTCTAGAAATCGAGTTGGTGACAGGTCCGCTAGTTATTCATTCAATAATAGAGAATGTACTATTTGATTCTTGTTCTATTAATTCTTTCATATCATTCTTGTTTAGTATAACTATTCAAAAAACACCTTAAAAATATGAGGAAAAGATATCCGTGAGAACAACGAATGGGGAAATTATTGTGTAGATTATTTATAAATCCTCTCTGGATAACATTTATAGAATAAAACGCCCATAAAATCTCATGATACTTCATATAGAGGTGTTCGATGGAATATTGCGCATGGATTGGCTATCTTTATACAAGGCCAATATCAACTGTCAAGAAAGGGAGATCACTCTTCACTTCTCAAATCATCCTTATATTATTCACAAGTGTAAGGAGGATAATGAATCTCATTTAGAATCATCATCCCTAGTGTTTATATTGTTTCCTTATGAGAAATCATATCTTGCTAAAATTATTCAGAACAAGCAGAGAATCATGCTTGAAGACATGCCCATCATGAGGGATTACACTGATATATTCCCTAATGAGTTTCTTGGTCTTCCTTCTAATCGAGAGGTTGAGTTCAAAATTTAACACATCCACTGATCTCTGCCTATATCAAAGAAACCTTACAAATTAGCCATCGTTGATATGGAAGAGCTTAAGAAGCTGTTACAAGAGAATCTAAAGAAGGTTTTTATATGACCTAGTGCTTATCTATGGGTGTTCCAATCAACTTCATCAATAATATGGATGGATCAATGCGCCTATGTATTACTTATTGTGAGATCAATAAAATCACTATAAAGAACACGTATCCCCTTTAATGGATTGAAAAATTGTTTGATCTTCTTCGTGGGGCCTATTATTTCTCAAAGTTAGACCTTCGGTCGGGATATACCTAACTAAAGTCTAGGAAGTAAGATATTCCCAACACAACCTTTTTAATGAGGTACAAACACTATGAGTTCATAGTGATTCCCTTGAGACTCATAAATTCTCTATAAATTTTCATGAATTTAATGAATAGTGTATTTAGAGATTACCTAGACAAATTTTTGTTAGCCTTTATTGATGATATTCTAATATAATACAATATCAAGGAGGAATGTGAGGATAATTTGAATAATGTGTTAAAGACATTGAGAAGGGAAAATTTGTGTTAAATGTACAGTAAATGTCAGTTCTGGATGGAGGAAGTATCATTCTTTGGGCATGTTATCACCGAAAAGTGATATCCATGGACCCTTCCAAGACAAAGGAAATTTGAGAGTTTCCCATAACCACTTCTGTAATGGATATCCACATCATTCTGGGTCTATTTGGGTATTATTGGCAATTTGTGATGAACTATTCACGAATGTAAAACCCAATGACTAAGTTGAAATAGAATGGAGTAATGTTTTTCAAGATATATGAATGTGAATATTGTTTCATGGAGTTGGAAGAGAGGCTTATCAATAGGCCAATACTCACACACCAAAAAATTGGAGAACTCTTTGTAGTGTACAGTGATGCTACAACAAAGGGATTAGGCTATGTGCTGATGAATAATGATAAAGTGATAAAATATTCCTCAAGGAAGTTGAAAATACATGAGCGAAACTATCCCTCACATGATCTGGAATTGGTGGTTGTGATCTTTGCATTTAAGATCTGTTGACATTATCTCTATGGTGAATTGTGTGAGATATATAATGACTACAAGAGTCTAAAATATATAATCACATAAAAAGATCTTAATATGCTCCAAAGAAGATGGATATAACTCAACAAGGATTATGACTTATCAATTCACTAACATCTTGGTAACATAAATAAGGTGGAATATTCTGTATGTATAAAAGATAAAACATCTCTATTAATGAGGAGAATTGAAAAGGATCAGATCTACATAAATTTGAAGAGGATGGACATGGGAATCATTAATGATGTAACCTCATTGGTACTTTCTTAAATTATTTCTCAACCATACCTCATGGAGAAGTAATAGGATTCTCAATGATTAAATGTGGAGCATATGAAAAGGGTTGAAGCTTTCAAAAATTGAAAATCATTTTAGTTCATAATTGATAAGGAATGAGTTGTAAGATTTTGGTCGTGATTATGTGTACCATCTGATCCAGAGATAAAGAAAGAAATTTATAATGATGCACATAGCTCCACCTTCTATATCCACCTAGTGAGCACAAAGATGTATCAATATCTCTGAGAAAACATTTGGCGGGACAATATAAAAATGGATATTTATGAATATACATCAAAATGGCAGGTATGTCAGCAAGTGGATGATGAGAGGCAAAGGTCTAAGGGGACGATGAAACCACTACCCATACCAACATGGAAGTGGGAGAACACTACCATGGGATTTTCATTAGAAATACAAGGAAATATAGAGGAAACAATGTTGTATGGGTCATTGTGGACCATCATATAAAGAAAACTCACTTTATCACAATTTTAAAGGACTTCTCATTGGACTAACTTGCATAGATTTACATCAAAGAAGTTGTAAGGAAAAATGGAGTACCACTATCTATTATACCATATCGTGATCCTAGATTACCCTTAATGATCATGATAAGTCTCCAATATTATCTAAGGAATGAACATAACTTTAGTAAGACCTATCTTCCTCAAACTGAGGGCCAATATGAGCAGACTATTCATACACTCGAAGACATGTTGAGATCATATTCTATGGAATTCAAATGAGGATGGGAAAAATATCTTTCACTGGTTAAATTATCCTAAAATAACAGTTTATACTCAAGCACCCAAATTTCACCATATGAATCCATGCATGGGAAAATGTGTATAACACTGGAGTGTTGGGTTGAAGTTGGTGAGAATAAGCTATTAGGACATGAAATTGTCGAATAAATGTTCGAGAAGTTTAAAACCATTCAGAAGCACATCAATGTTGCCCAAGGTCGATAGAAGTTTTATGCAGATAATCATCAATGAGACCTTGATATCAATGTTTTAGACATGGTATTTTTACATATATCTCCGTGGAAGAAGGTCGGGTTCTTGGAGAAGAATGTATAGCTATTTCCCAGGTATATCGACCCTTTCGAGATTCTAGATAGTATCTGGGTTTTGGCCTATCGACTGTCACATCCACCTATCATGTCAAAAGTTCTTGATGTCTTAAATGTATCCCTCTTAATAAATTACATACTATACACTTCACATGTACTCTCTTCATAGGTGGTACAGTTGGAGGATGATAATTCCTATGAGTAGCAACCAATGAAGATCTCAGATCATAGAGATAATGTTCTACGTGACAAAAATACTCACATGGTCAATGTAATATGGTGGAACCATAAGTATGAAGTGGAAACATGGTAATTGGAGGAGACAATGAAGGAAAAGTACTCCCACATATTTATCAAATAGAATTTAAAACGAAATTTTGAGGGTGAAATTTCTTAAGGGCGGAAGAATGTAACAACCCAATGTTTTCAATAGAAAATTAATTCTTATAATTATGTCATAAAATCACATTAAAAAACAAAATAATGATCTAATAAGTGTTATGTGACATTTAAACATAATTTTTACACTAATGTGATTTTAATTTCAAAAAGTGGCCCTCTATAATTGTGATATGTAAGTTATTTGGTGTCTAATAAGACAAACATAATTTTTGTTTAATAGTAACATACATTTATGAATAGTAACATTACTTTATTAATAATAATTAATTACAATGAATAGATATTAGGCCAAAAAATAGAAACATCACCCATGAATTTATAAATACAATTTAGACATCTTAAAAGTGAAAAACGATCATAGTATAAGTATTGGTATTTTTGTATGTCAAAAATATTTAATTTATAATTTTATGATTAAGTTAATAATTTAAAATGGAATTGTATTTTCATAAAATTTAATCATAAATTGTTACTTTATTTTCATATGGTTATAAGATTGTTTTGTGGGAACTTGATTAATTTTTCAAGGTATTATGAAACAAGTCATAGTTTTAATATTGATTTTGAGGAATACATTATGATTTTATTTAAAAATTAAATTAATCATTATTAGAAAATTATTCTTGAAAAATGGACATCAATTTTGGATTATGAACATTGAAAAATGGTCTGGTTTAACTGTTTTTGGATTTTTATAAAATACATGAATTTTGGACGAATAGTAAAATCTAGTAATTCAAAATAAATGCTAAAACTTGAATTTATGCATCATCATTGAGTCATGGATGATGTAAATGGAAATTGGTTCAAACTCACATGAAATTAATTCTATTATTGGTCATGGAATAATTACTATTTATTATCTTGTGAATAAATAATAAATTAATGACTATATAATTTTGAAAACCTTCCTCTCCTCCACTATAACCCCCTCCCCCTCACTCCCTCTTTGCTCTACTCCTCTCAGGACTTTTTCCACGACAATACTCTTCCCAAATCACTCACAAAGATCCTTACCCACTTATGAAATCCCCTAGTCTCTTAAAAACACCAAAAACATCTTCCATTAAGAGTTCCTCAGTGAAGATAAACTGAAGAGGTCATTAATAATGAGTGGAGAACACCACAAGACTTAAGGTAAGGAATTATCTTCATTTCACTTTTATTCAAGACTTTCATCTATGTTATTCCCTTTTATGTTTAATTAAAATAAATTGGGTATGATTAAACACCTCCCCCTATTTTCCTCATGATGTATAAAAGATGATAATTCCCTTTCTCTCTCATCTTAAGTACACCTGATATCATGCTGATAATTCGTATGAAATTCTACCAAAACCGCCTTTATTCCTTTGAGTTTCTCAATCTTTATTTTTACCCAAATGAAGTTGTATTTTATTTTTTTATGTACAAATTATACATGATGTTTATATTCTCCCAACTCATGTTTAAATATCCATCCCTCATTCTATCTTGAGGATATACATTCTTTTAAGTGATTTCCTCCTCGATACATCTCAGTAAGAAAACATGTTTTAAGGGAAAATGCCAAATTTTTACCCAATTTAGTATGCACTATATCCTATTTTTTAATCAAAATTTTTTATTAAAAAATATGTATTTTTTATTATGAAAACTTTCTTGGTTCAATTATTGTTTTATATAAAAGATAGTTGTTTTTTCTATTTTAAAAGTACTATATTATTTTCCTTAAAATAGAAAAAAAAAATTGATGGTAATTCATTTCATTCATATTTTCACTTATTTTTTACTTTAATTTCCATGATATATGCCTATTTTACCTTATAAACGTCCATGTGTTTTCAAATTCCTTTATCTCATGGACACTTTCATGAAACACCCACTGGTTATCCTTTATGTATTGATTGTGGTATCAAATTATTTCCATGGGTAAACCTTATGCTTATGTAATATTAGTTATGTATGATTAGTTATGTGGAAAAAATATTCATTAAATGTAAGATGGGTGCACCCAAATATGACTCCAATTAATTGGGTGATGTTTAGTCTCATGAGATGTTATGTGCAATGGTCTTGGTGGTTAGCCTCGGCTTATGCAAATACGGGAATCGGGATTGGTAATTTTCATTGACTTGTACCACTCTGGGAAATGAGATTGGCCGTTATCCATGATCCATTATAAAGAAATGTATTATGTTTCTTCCTAATTTCTATGATTCCATGTTTATATGATCCAATTTTTTTGTTATGATTTTATATATACCATGATTTATATATCTTTCTGTCATGAATCCTAACCCATTATTTGATGATTTATTCCTATGTTCATTCCCTTAAGAGGATTTTTAGATTATCCCTTTGTTCATGTGTTCCCCAGGGTACCCTATACTGATTATGGGCTCAAATTAAGTTAGGATCTCTTTATTAAAATTAAATAAAGAAGTTTTTTTAGCCCCTTGTTTTATGTTTTATGTAGTTATAATTCCATGACACTGGGAATAACAATACTTGGCTTGTACATTGATGTATAATTATGCTTAAAATCATGTGATTTTTATATAAAAGGATAATTTCACTATAATATCACAAATAAGGAACACCACTAACGTAGGAGGCCTTAGCCTATGTGTTTGTATACCTGCACACAAATCTACAGACCACTAAATGATGATATGTAAAAAAATAACAACCAATGCATTTATACACATATATCCCACAACCAAAGTATGATAGTATGTAATGAATGTACACTTGGACAAATAAAGGCCCTTAAAAAGTGTCTAAAAAAAGTCCACCCTAAAACAAAAAGGTACTTGTTTTAGAAAACTATAGGAACACACCTTATTCTATCCAGTCTCATTAATCACCACCTAGTCCCATTCCATCTTGGAATATTTCAAAATATCATCATTTTCACAAGAGATGAAACTTGTGGGAAATGATCGTATAGGGGTTATTATAACAATATTTTAAAAAAACACAAAAAACAAAATCATATGAAAAATGAAATACTCTAAGATATATACATGTATATCTGTAACTCAGGTAATAAAATTATATAGATATACTAAAAAAAGAAACACATTCTAGAGGTATGTCACAACCATAGTATACAAGACATAGGATTTGATCTTGATGATTCCACAAAGCACTTATTAGGGAGAACACACTCTGAAGTGTGATAACACTGATGATGTCTATCTAAGAGGTACTTCTTTTCATGCGTTGTCATGATAAAGAACACACTAATTTTCTGAAGAGAATATGATGCAATTATGAGGATAATATCTAAGGCCATAAGGTGTTACTAACAACTCAATCTCTATTGACCTGCTATATAGAGTATTGAAACTCATGTACTATTGGTCATGAAAATACTAAAAACTATACTATGTCTTTAATATGTATAAAATATCTCTCTCTGGACATCTTAGAGGGATTCCAATGACTATTTCCTTGAAGTCTTATATAAGGGATCGTTTTCCTAGGAGTAATAGACAATACCATACAAACCTTGATGGAAAGGATAAGGGAAATGAAACCTAAGGAAAAGTTTGTACAATATGGAGGAAAATAGATCCATTCCGTGCATAAAGGGTTACAAAACATGTAGTAGGGTTTAGATGATATGTCCCTTGACCAAGAGTCATGCATGTGTAAACGACTCGTGTCTTATGCTATGTCTATATAGTATAGGATTGTGAATGGCGTTTTGATGGGTCAAAATCCATGTACCTGTACCCTAGGTCCTAACCATGCACACTATCCATGTTCCAGCACACAATGTCAAACTGTGTATCTGTTCCCATGTTGCATCACATAGTGTAGCCCATGTATATGGTTCATTCCATGCCATTTGGGGATGTACACACCATATAGGGAACCCATGTACTCCACCCCATGTTCGTGTACTTCCCCATGTACACACTGAGTGTCTGTGGAGTGACCATATGTCGTGTAGGGTGGGTCAAACACCGTTAGATGTTTATCTTCCTCCTAAAACACTATTATCTACATAGGGGCCCCCACAAAATAATTAATACTACATTACATGCCATGTTGATTGGGGTATTCCAGAAACCCTACTTCTTACTCCCACATGGTCCCACACTACTACTGCCTCGAAATCCACCTTCAATCACACATATAATGATGGATCTACCTTGATTGATCTATGACATCACTCGAACAACATATTCTAGTATAAAATCCATTAAAAATGGTTCAAATCACTATTCTTCATCATTCAACAAAGAATATGAAATCATGAATCCTCTGTTGTCAGAATTTCTCTGTCTATATCATCACCACCATTTTGTAGTGGTGATCCAAGATATACTATATCAGATCATTTCTATAATAATTTTGTGTTCAGAGATCGATTAATCTGGATTTTTATAGAATAATTCCAAACAAAGAACGCTCATGATGAACAATGAATGGGGTGGGGGGGAATCACAAAAACATATATCTGGAATGATCCTCGATCGATGTTTGTGATGATAACAATTTTTTTGTTAGAGTGAAAAAAATAAATCAATATACATAAGTTATTCTATCGATAAAACCCCCAAATTATACCCATTCAACAATATTATCCAACTATGGATCAATCTATTCATTGAATGGTTTGCATTCATGGTATAAATCAATAATGGGGAAAAATAAAAAAATTCCTTACCATGATTCAGATAAATCACTAATGAAGAATGATGCATCTTCATCATAATTAGTCTAATCTATTTAATTTGATGTGTGTTGATCATCAATACATGATCTCTTAACCATTATCCTGAGATATAATCCTCAATCATCTCTCTAATTATCCTTAATGACTTATTTCCATATGCAACTAACCCTTGGATTATTTAATAGTAGTCCTTTTAAAGCCTATCAATCGTAGTATCAACACAAATTAAATAAGATAATATTATTTAATTATTTATTCATTTCTTCTACCACAATGAGATTTCTATAAACTACCCATCTAGAGTAATGTCATATCATGCCTTGGGTAATCATTACATTACGAACTCAACGAGATCCTCAAATTTTTGATCTAGGATATCTTTGAGTATTTATTCTTATTTTCCATTAATAGTTCTTATTATTCATATTTAACATATTAAAAGTATATCTAAAATTTTTTGGGGCACACCAGGCATCAGAATCGAATGCTTTATGAGTGGCTGGTCTTGAAAGTAATAAATATAAAATCAAAAAAATACCAAAAAAATCCCTGACATTACAAGGACATACATTCATAATATCAAAAAATGAAAAAAATTGTGTAGAATAGATTAAAATAGAGGAATGGACACTCATTATGAAATTGATCTAACGTTCTCTATGATTTAATATAGTCCAGTGAACCATGGACTTTACTTTATTTTTTAAAAATAATAATATATTTTTTCCATGGAGATACCTTAATAAAAAGTGATCAAGAACCTCAATATAATTATATGTCCTATGGTTATGTGCAATTATTTTCTACTCTAATATTTCTTCAAATGTTACTAAATTATTCTCACCATATCAACCATTTCTTTTACCAAATTTGGTCCCGTTAGCTTCATTTATCCTACATCATCCCAAAATGTTGGAGTATGAAAATACAATCCCTATAATTCTATAGAAGGTACCATCTATACAGTAAAATGAAAATTATAATCCAAAAAAAATTTAACAAAGAAATATGATATTTCTAAATTCCCCAGTAATAGATTAAAAAACCATGAATCATGTCATCCAATATAAGGATTTTTTTTCAAACATCCCATCTGATTGAGGATGAAAAGTCATGATGAAATTTAATTTAGTACCAAATTAATTTATAACTCATTTACAAAAATTATAACTAAATATGGGATCATGAATACATACAATTTAGAGAGGAAATCCATATATCCTCAATATACCATTAAGATATAGTAGATAATGTTGATATAAAGATATTTCATATCAAATATAAAGGAAATACATTGATTTAGTTAATGTACCAACAATAACCCAAATCACATTATTACCTCATAATGTCATTGGAAATCACACTATATAATCCATGGACACATGTTACCATTAACACTATGGTACTGGAATAGGATGAAAAATCCACATCGATAATTTTTATTCTTATTTAATCGATTGAGAATTCAGAAATTTCATTGTAAAATAATCAATATCTATTTTCATTGCAAACCACCAGAAATACTCCCAATGTTATGTGTACATATTAGTGCTTTTATAGTGAACATAAAATGATAAACTATAATATTCCCTTAACAATCATATCATTAACAATAAATCATATGGTACAAGAAAAACTCTTTTGAAATATCGAAGAAATATATTTATCAATGATAAATTCTGAAAACATACCATTATTGAAAAATTATACCTTTTTTTATAACTCATGATCTTCCTTATGAGATTTTTTAATTGCAGTTATAATGTTGACTGCACTAATGTCTGAAACAAAATAGTGGAAGTTCATGCATCCAAAAATTCTATACCAAAATACATCAATTAATTAACAAATGGGTTTTGTTATAAACATTACATTTTTAATACAAAAATACATTTCAGAATAAAAGCATGAGCTATTTTTTTATTTTCCAGGATGATAATGTATAGTGAATTCATAATACTTTATCAATTCCAGTCATCTTGTATGCCTCATTTTCATCTCTTTCTGAGTGAATATATACATAAATATTTTTTGATTATTATATTCTTCCCACATGTCTCTATGTAAAAGATATCTCTAACTGTTTTATTATTAAATCTATAGTATCTAATTCATAATATGGGTAGAATAACTTAAATCTTGAGGATTCAATTTTCAGGAATTATATGCAACTACATTATCTTTCTGCATTATAACACAATTGAATCCCTTGAAATAATCATCACAATAGATGAAAAAACAAATTTTATCAATGGAATGGGAAAAAATGAAATTAATCATTGTTATTTTTGTTCCTAAAACCATAAATAAATTATTGTTTCCAAATAAATAATTCCATTTTTAGTTAACATTGTTAGTGTCTTAGATAAATGAGAAATGTCTTCAAAAATCGGCATATAGTAACTCTCAAATCAAAGTAAAATAAAAATATCTATTATATTTTTAGTAATTTTACATTCTTACAAAAATTATTGGGTTTAATAGTTATTCTATATTTAAAAATAGAATTCCCATAGAAAGAAATTTTTCATAATAAAAATCCACACTTACTAAATTTTCTCTAGAGTTTTTTCTATTTTAATGTTTGAGAAACTATCATTACATGTATTTCATGGTCCACATGACTTTTAAAATAATCCAATATTTCATAAATAAATAAAATATAAAATTTATCCATGAACTCATGGAAAACACTATTCATTAGATCCATAAATATAGTTGGGTCATTAGGAAAAACCTAAGTGCATTACTACAAACTCATATTTCCCATATCTAGTCCAAAATATTGTCATCAAAATATAATCAACATTAATATTCAACTAATGGTATTCCAAACTATCATCAATATTTAAAAAGTACTAAAATACTTAGATATTTTCAAAAAAATCATCGATATGAGGAAGAGGACACCTTTTCATAATAGTGATGTAATTCAAAGCTCTATAATCAATTAAAATATTCCTGAAACCATATATATTCTAAAAAAGGATAAACCCAATGTAAAGTACTTAGATGAATGAATTTTTTTAGATAATATACAATAATTTCATTTTCATATCAATAAATTATACATGATCCATTCATTAAGGTGTTCTGATAAATGTTTTTTCATCTTGTACTACTAAAATAATAAAATCCCCTTGATCTAGAATAATTCATGGTAAACTATTAAGAAAAACATCCATATATTCATACACTATAGGGATATCACTAATCTAAATTGTTTATTTATTTTCATAAACATTTTTTTAATGAAAATTTTCTACTATTCCTCATCAATTTCAATAAAACATGGTAGGTTATTAATGGTATGATATCATCACAAAAATTATTCGATCTACAATATGTCTTAGAAGGATAAACTTAGAGACAATTTGTTCCCAAAATAATATCAATATCTAATATGGGTATTTCAATAATATTTTCCTAAAATACCATTTCACTAATTTGAATATTTATATTCTTATATATCTTGGTTAATTTATTACTTACACATTGAGTTTTCTAGAAATGTAATATTATACTTTGATAATGTGATATTCCATATATAATGGAAAATTTCTTTGAAAAGAATGAAAGGGAAGACCCAAAGTCAAAAAGGTATTACAATAATTCTAATAAATAAGTAACACACCTTTCAAAAATTCATTATATGGACTAAAATCAACCGTTAATGTAGAAAAAGATTTTTCTTCACCTTTTTGCATTCAATAATGATGATTTTGAACCTTAGTTACTAAATTTATGGACACTTTTTCATAATTTCCCAGCCTTGTTCAATTTAATAATTTTATCATTGGGTTTTCATTATTTTTCTAATCATTATCCTTTTTTTCATAATTTATGTTCCCAAAAATTCCTTATCAGAATATCTTATCTTTTTTTGTAAGACATTCACCATGTTATTTTTAACACAATTATAACAAGATGTGAACTCTTCGATATCTCATATTCAATCCTGATAGAACCTGATTAATTTTCATATCATGATCACTGATAAAATTTGGAATATACTTTACCAAATGGGTGATGTATTATTCTTACATGACCACGGAGTCCTCTACCTTTTACCCCATTTCAATGAATTTTTTCAATAATAATATAAACAAATATTGGATGTTATTTCTCAAATAAAATATTAATAAATTCATCCCATTCCATGATATCAAAATTATATATACATTGAATTCTTAAACAGTTTAAACATTTGAATGACTTCACCAAACAAATGGTAAAAAGAAAAATATACATTTTGATTCTCTAAAAATCCAATGACATCAAATATATTCCCTAAATCATTAATCCATTGATCAACTATCACATGATCTGAAGATCCATTAAACACGAGAGGGTGTTTCTTTATAAAATGTTCTACCATAGACATGGTAAATAATGGAAGATATGGTTACTCACTATAATAGATACCACATCCATTTAAAACATGTTTCAAATGAGAAATCATAGTATAAACTACTCTATTATATTAATAACCATTTAGGATTACAAATTCATAAGTACATAATCCTCTTAGTACCTTCCTACTCTTGCTCTATTGTTCAGTATGTGAAAAACAATTATGAACATTGTTTTGAGAAAGGAACAAGGAAATTTTTTTAATACTATATCATTTCAACTTAACCATAATGTAAAATATTTTAAGGGCATTATATTAACATTATCCAAGACGAAAAAGTTGTTTAGACCTTTCTCTCATACCAACTATAGAGATTCATCCATAAACATTAAATATTTTATAGAATTTAAACATGAATTAACATTCTAAATTTAATAAAACCCTTTTAGGATTATATATTTTGTATAGTTAATAAATAAATAATACAATATAAATAATAAAACTACAATGTTTAAAAATCTATTCAATACATTTTTTCCATAAAATAATAATTTTGAGATTTAACTTGTTTTATTTTTATGAAACATCATAAAAATAATGGTATTGACCTCATATTTGTGACTACTCATGATTAAACCCTATAGGAATAATTTTATAACATTGGAAAGACCCAATATCTTAATAAGGGAAATAAAAGGGAGGAAATAAAATCATAGTCCATGAATACTTTTAATAATATTCCTTTTTCAAAATAATGTATGTCTCAAATTTCAAATTTTCAAACACATGAAAGAAATAAAAAAAATATTTTCATAAAACATTTAAAAAGAAAATATACTAGAAAATATAAAACTCACAAATGAATCTTTGAAAATAATGAAAAATTAAAATAGTTTCTTTACAAAGTTATACATTTCACCACTTAAAAAGTGTAGCATGATTTACATTAAACATAAGATCATTATCATACATTGAAAAATCATAATATCCCCATAAAAAATTGAACGAAAAGATTAAACATATAGGTTACTGGGAAAATAATTTCCAATTCACTATTATAATCACTCTTAAAATGGAATTATCATATGGTGGAATTATATACCCAAACCATTAGAGGGATTTCAAGGTCATATCCGTCCTTAGTTTATCATGAAACCAACCATCAATATTTAATAACGTAACAACCTATATATGGACTATAACAAAACCACACGTCCTTTTCAAAATTAAAAATAACCAATAAAAAATAAAATATTTTATTTTCATCATAAAATTCAGAATATATTCATAATGAAATTTACCATTCAATTTTAAATTAATTATTTAAAAAATTCAAAATAAAAAAGGAAAATTATTTTCTTTTAAAACAAACTTATAAACATGTAAATATTTCTTGAAAACATTGATGTGACATTATGGTGGTAAATCCCCTTGATATCATATAATTTTATGAATAATCCTTCATTTATTTTGGCTGGAATTTCTAAAAATATTTTATTTGATGAATGATAAATATATTCCTTCCAAACCATTTTATAAACACTAAAACATTGGGAATGATGAATATAAACACTCATAAGAGAATAGTAAATATATTTTTGATTTAATTTTTAAAAATATGGTTATGTAAGATAAAATACCATTTTAAAGTAAACACCATAAGATTATTTTCAAAATAAAGTCCCTTACAATGAGTTGGATTCATCATGAACCTTCCTTATCTTCCTATTCTTTTGGAAGCCTCATTTTATTAACACCTTAAGACCTATAGGTTTTTTATTCTGAAAAAAAAGACATCTAGAATAAAGGGAGGGATTCTAGAAATTAATTTTTTTTGTGTATTAGACAAAAAATATGTTTTGATGTGTGAACGAATGATAAGAAGAGGTTCCCTTTACATCAGAGGGGATGGGAACCCATTGAATTTATCAAAATATTAAATTAATATAAACTAAATTTCAATTCCAAAAGGATCCAAACTAATTTATATAAAATATAGGATGGGGACGAATCATAATTCTCTCATTGAATAAAAATGAGACATGTTTTGATCACATTTTGTACCCTTATTATTTTAACCCCTCCTTAAACCCTTTTACTCTTACCATGACAATACGCATTTTTTACTCTAAGATGGTCAATATTGATACTGTAAATGAATAAATGGATTATAAGTGGATCAAAATTGATATAATAAACTATATAATAATAAAATGTATTAATGTAATTCTTTTATAGATTTCATATCATTTAAATATATATTTATTATTATAAAATGTCATTAATGTCAATTTCATGAACCATTTATTCATTTTATTTTAAGAACATTATAAAAAGAACTAATATTAGAAACAATTATTTTAATAAATCCCTAAAAATTCTTGTTCAATTATAAAACTATAGTATTCCATTATTTCTCTCAAATTATATTACATTGAATATTATAATATCATTTATCTAATTTTTCCATTAATTGAATAATTACCACGTTATTGTTGTGTTAAATTTTAAGATAATTATTTCATCACTAAAAACTAGAAACAAATTAAAATGTTCAACATAAATAATGTATAATTTATATTAATATATAAAATAAAACAAATCCCTTATTTATTTCCATAATAAAAATATTATAGTTAATAAAAAATAAGGGTGACATTTTTGACTTTTTCTTTAAAAGAAATATTTTAAATTCAATAATCACATTAAAATGGAAAAATATTGTTATATAACCGAATCATGGATTATTATAGAAGAAATTATATCATACAACATAATTTATGCAACCTTTATAGTTATTTTAAAATTCTTACTATTAAATTTTTAACATTTACTACTTGATTTACCCTTTAAGGTGGTAAAAAATTACTAAAAATACTATTCATACTAACCGAAAATTAAACGGAACTATTTACCAATTTTTGACCCATTAAATGAAAATATAATATCAATTTTTATAAATTATAAATATAGAAGTGATATAATTTAATTTAAAATTAATAATGAAGAATAATGAAAAATGTTCATTTAGAAAAATTTCATTTAAAAATATAAAATGATTTTAAAATAAATTCATGTATAAAATTCAATTTAAAATGCTATTATTAAATAATTTAAAATAATAAAGAACAAAGTTTCTTTAAACATTTTTAAAAATAGAATTTTAATTAATAAATTCATGAAAATAAAAAAATATTTTTAAATAAAAATCATTTTTTTTCAAAATTAATTGAAAAATTAGTCTTTTTAAATAAATTTAAAAATTAAGCATAAGATAATTTTGAAATAATAAATTAAAAAAATAAATTAATATTTTCAAATTGAACTTATGATATTTAAAAATAAATTTTTTAAATAAAACATTTTATGAAAAGAGTTTGATAAAACTATTTTAATTTTTATATAAAAATTACTAAACTGTTTTATAATGAATATAAATCTTTAATATCAAAACTAATAATTTTTTATAAGATAGAAAAATGATTTTTTCTAGCATTACCTGGGTTGTTACACTCATCATCGCTGGCACACCTCCAAACATTCTTTCACACTTAAACTCATCTCTCGGTCAACTCCTATTACTCAAAGGGAATAATATTTCTAACATAATCAGTGTCATTGAGGCCTCCCTAAACTATAGAGAGTGTTTCACAAGGGTAATGGTTCAAGCCTACACCCTTTCCAAAACACCCTAGGTTATACCAAACAACCAACCTATCCATTTACTCATCTGGGTCTAACTATTGAGATCAACATTGCATAATGGGGAATCAACATCCCACAGTCTTCTCAATTGCCTAGTGGATCAAGGGAAGATATTAATTCTAAAATTTACAACTCCTAGGCCATTTATCAAATCTCATCATTAACATCTACTAGTTTTTTAGAAGGGCTATTACTAGTAGGGATGGTGTGCCACATTCAATAAATAAAATCTGGTGTATGCCCCTCATGGTCTATATGTCCTATGGACTATTATAATAATCAAGGCCTTGACCATCGACAATCAAGGTAAATGGACTAAGTATTATGAAATATGAGACTTGTGACTTTTTAGACCATAATTTAGTGTATTTTAGTTCTATAGGATAATCCCTTCTAGACCAAACCCCATAATTTAAATTAATCAAATCATTCATCATTTCACTTAGGTTCAACAAATCAGTTTTATAACACCACAATCATGCAATATAAAAAAATGCATAGAACCAAAAAGTGATTATCATTGACCACATATGTCACTTTATGAATTTAAAATTAAATCACATGGTTCTAAGGATCTGTCTTGGTTCACCATGCTCATGCAAGTCTAATAACCAATATAAACCTCATCCAATTTCATTGGATTTAAAAGGACATGGAATATTTCTAGTTCTTAAGAAACATCCCCAAAGATGTGAAATATTAGAAATAAATCATAAAGATATTTAATACAAGTGAGGGATGATTTACACATATGAAATAAAAAAAACAAAAAATTACCTAACCAAACAGGCCACTACATGATGCATGATACAATGAAATAAAACTCAAACATTTTATTTTTATCAAAACAAAACTAAAACCTAGTGAAATTTTGATTGACCATAATATCAAAGTACGCCACATAAGAAAAATCAATCAAAACTCAATGATGACCAAAAGATCCAATGTTTAACATACCCCATTCTATAACTCTACCACCAACCCATTTACTATGAAGTAAAACCAACGATGTGTGATACATTACTTTCTACCATGACTTGATAAATGAAATCTAAAAAAGAAAAAAATTTCCAATGTAGGGGTGAGTAATGAAACTCGGTAGATTTTCACAATGACATCCTTATACACACCACTAGGATAAACCATTATAACAAAATTTATAACAAAATAGTTTATATAAAACCATTTCTAAAATAGTTTACATTAAATAATGAAAAATTTCTAATGAAAACATTTTACCAAAATGTCATCGAGTTCCAATTAAATCAACCAAACAATACTTTAAACCATTTCAAAAGATCAATTTTTTCAAAAACATTTCATTTTAATTATCCACAACACTAACCATTCATGAATCATTATGATAGTTCCATACTCCTAGGAGGTTTCTTGTCAATCTAACATGTCATTATAAGGAAATTATATCCCATGTTTCATTACACCTTTTTCACAAAGAACCAAGTCATATTTCAACCAGGCCTTATAAATACAATATGAACTAACACCAATCTATTATTCCAAACCATTCCAAAACCATAATTTCAAAATTTAAATAAAACAGACATTTTATTAAGAAACTTTAGAATGAATTTTTTTAAAATAATTATTTAAATTTTATTATGCCTCGAAACCAAAACATAATTTTAAAATCATCATTTTAAAATCATGTTACCAAAATAACTTTTCAAAAAAACACATAATTTTAATAATTCCACACGATGTCACTAAAGAGATTTCTAAAAAATCATTGAAAATGAATAAAAAATCAATTTCAATCAAAAAAATAAATTTTAAACACTTTTCTTCTATTATAAATATAGTATTTTTGAGTTAAACGACCTTCTTCAAGAAATTGGATAAAACGATAAAACACATGAAAAATATCCATGAAACAGAGTTAAATATCCATGAACCCACCATAGATATCTTCCCTTATAATAAAACAAGAAAAATATAATCATATTTGGAATAAAAAATCATATATATAATAAAAATGGATGTACATATAAGAAACCAAGAGAGATAGAGATGTAGATCTAAGAAAAAGCGCCAAGAACAACCAAGAATGATCACTTATAAAAAAATCTATCTTCAAATCACCTCATAAAGACTTAGATCACATAAATATTGATGGGATAATCTTCCATGGAAATTTATAAGAGAGAATATTGAATTAGGGGCTCATATAAGAAAAAATTATGGAGTTAGATACTTATCTAATTGAGAAAGACAATTTTTGGATATCACTTTTGGCTCGAGCATGCTTAGTCGCATGAGTAAGAAAACAATTTAATAACCATGAAACAGCTTCCAGCTAATGCAGTGGACTTGAAATGTGGTCTTACATGATTTCTAAACCATGTGACACCTACGACAAAGCCTACTGTCTCATGTGGCATGGTTTTTATAGGTTTTCTGCAAGGTTTGGACAAACCATGTGATGCCCATTCGCCAATCCTTTTTCCCCCATCTCATCATGCACTATTACCAGTTAATGTTTCTTGGTTTTCCCAAAATATACACCAAAAATTTACCAAAATAAATTCCCCAAAAACAATACTAAATTTCTACAAAATCTACAAAAATCCACCCAAACACCTTAAATATTTAAAAACCATAAATTACTGGTAACTTACTTGAAACTAATGGTACTATATTCTCCACACCATTAGTTTTTTCATCCCTGGAAATTATAAAACCATAAATGACATTAAAGAGTTCCTACCATTTCTATTTCATTTCATTTTAATTTTCTCATGTCTCTTATTGAATCGTACCATGTTACCACAAAACCTTCTATAGACCTATGATTGTTTTCAATAAAGACTTTCTATTGCATATAAAAAATCAACAATGGGATATATACTAATGAAGAATACATATCTAGTTCAAAATTATCCCATATGATCATAGGGCCAAGATTAGGATGATACTTTTTCAACTGAGATATGTGAAACACATTATGCACCATAATAAACTATGGCGGCATTCCCAATAGATAATACACCTCACTAACCCATTATAGTAACTAAAAAGGGCATATGTATCGAGGAGGTAACATGACCAGATTCCAAATATGATAAAGTCCAAGCCTTGGAGAATTCTTAAAGAATACATGATCACTCACCAAGAATAAAAACAGGTGTCTACAATGATCTGCATAAGATTTTTGATGACTCTGATCTACCTCCATACATTTTCCCATCAACTGAATATCCATTGTTGTTTTTGGGACATGGATCAACCTAAATAGTGAATTCTCCCATGTTTCTAACCAATATGTGGAGAAAAATAATGAAACCTATAAAAACCGTTAAAATGATCCATATATATTTAGGCGTTATAACTATTTTTATACAGAACTCCACCAAATGTATGTGATCTACCCATGAGCCACCAAAATATATTACACAAGAATAAAACATGTATTTAAATGTTTTTATTATCTAATCATTTGGGATTCCCCTTTAAGGATGATAAAACATACACATTTTCACTTTATTCCCATGGTATTTCAATAAGGAACTACAAAAATTAGATATAAGCCTCAGATCTCTATCTGATATGATCAAAACAGGTACACTAGGCCTCTTTACCACTACACAGATATAGATTTTCTATAAGTCCTACACAATATTAAATCCATGAAACTGTATTAAATGATATGGATTTGTGATTATATACAATATCTCTTATATGGAATCGTGATTATAGTCCATTCTTGGGATACCTCTTACAAAATCCATTGATAACTCCTCCCATTACTAAATAGGGATAGATGAAGACTGCGACATAGCATATGGTTGTTTAGGTCCTACCATAACTTTCTCAAAAGTTAATCATGTTTAAATAAACAGAAATTCCGTTATTTTCATTCATATCCACTAAAACTAAAATTTCAATGAATTATGCATCATATTTATTCTAGGATGGAAAACTCATCATGATTAGTGGTAAGAATGAATGATTTGTTATTAAGAATCCATAGTTATAACCATCTAATTTCTCTACCACAACACAATAATATCATCCACCATCCAACCCGCGATGGTCTCTACACCATTGAGTTTTGACCTCATTGCCATACTTTTTGAATCAGATACATATACTTCTTTAACCATCTTTACCAAACCAGAAACCAATCAAATTGAATAAAACCCACCACATCATATTGGTCATAAAATTTAAAATGAATTTTAGTTAGGTCTAAGATCTATTTCCACTCATATGGAAAATCTTTTTCTAGGTATTAATCTGAATTTTTACTTAATATATCAACACCTAAATTTCTATTAACCAGTGTGTACATCATGTCAAAGTTTAAAAATTTTAGTTTTTTCATCCATATTACTTATCTAATTTTCAAATAGCTTTGTGGAAAATAGGTTTCATGACCTTATCATGTATGAAAATAGTAATTTCTCTCCATAGTGGTAGTGACGACATGTATTCAAACCATGTACTGTGATAGCTAACTCCAAATCATGTGTTGGGTAGAACAACTCATGCAATTGTAACTTCCTTGAGCCATAAACATAAAAAATGACTTCATTTCATGAGAACACATACCAACCCCAATGATGAAGCATTATAATAAACCACATACCCTTTTACTAATTTTAGAAATATAATAATACATGATGATGTAAGATAATTATTATACTCATGGAAAGATATCTGTAATTCATTATACCATTGGAATGGAACACTCTTCTTTTAAAAATTAGTCATAGGTGAAGCTATTACTGAAAAGACCCACCAAAATAATCAATAATAACCTTCTAATCCATTAAAACTACATACCTCAAAGGCATTCTATAGTGGTTTAGAAGAGAAAATTGCCTTGATCCTTTTTGGATCCATAGAAACACCTCCTTCATAAATTAAAAGGGAAATAAAAAATACATCATGTATCCAAATATCACACATTGATAATTTTTCATACAAATGAAGATCCCTCTTGATTCCCTAAACTAGGTCCAAGTGTTTATCATTGTCATCACTTTTCCTTGAATAAAAAAATATTTTACCCATAAACACCACAAAAAAAGAATCGAGATACCTCTGAAATATCTATTTCACTAATTTTATAATAACTGTTGGGATATTCATAAGACCTATTATAAGGACCTGAACTTAAACATGACATAATCTACCAATTTCAACTAGATTTTAATTTTTTCAATCCCAATGATCCTTTTTTAGAGTTTTAGATAGTTATGACCAAACTCATACATATCAACCCACATGTATATAATGTGGGAACCATTAAAATAGTATCAATTTATTCCAAAATATAATTTTTTTTAACACAAAACAACAACATGATTTCATTAAAAAAAATATCTGTAACTTTTAACATAACTTTATTCTTTCTCTTAAAAATTAATATAACCCATGAAAAATAAAAAAAATGAGATGAGCATAAAAATATTAGTGAGGGATATAAAATGAGGGAATGATTCCATTATTCCCTGAAAACTTGTAAACATATGAAAACATTTTAATAATGACATACATCTCACCCTTATATAATTACATTTTCAAACTTGAAGTTTCAAAAAATCATTATAGAACATATATAAATCCGTAATGGTGTCTTGGTGAATTACTTACTTCTATTTTGACCCCCATGGCTACCATTTGATTTGTAACCCCCATGGCTACCATACAATATTACCATCATGGTTACTTTATGGTGTAACAATCGCAGTTACACATGGAGTAACCATACGTCTGACTCTAACATACACATACTGAGTAAATTGGAGGGATATATATGTCCTATACATCATCATAAAAATTCCAATTAATAAGATCATCTTCCTAAAACATAGATACGTTAAAAAAACCTTTAGTATAAATTTTGTAAGATAAAATTTTCAAAAAAGATTTTGAATGGAGTGTCCCTTACAAATGTCATATAATTGGTGTGAGAATTAATATAAAAAAATTAATATATGTATAAAATATAAATCCACATAATAAAAAATAATAAAAACAAAATTAATTACACAAATAATCTCAGTACCATATAATCAATGAAATATAAGGTCAACATCAAGAACATGAATTGGGTTATGAATTCCCTTACATTGGGATTGTCTTACATAAAACATGTTTAAACATCATATATAACTGTTAAAAGGGGTTTATAAATAATTTAAAGAATCATAATCAAGTTTATAACACCTTATAAGATAATTCAATAATATCATTCGACCAATTCATTAATAATATTATGCTATTTCCTTTGTTTCAGGTGCATGCTTTATATGATTTCCATTGTCGGTTCAAAACTGATTTGCATGTCGAATGGAAGAAAAACTACATATTTGGAATGAAATGGTATTAATTTGTTTCCATAATATTAAATGATTCTATTAATCATTTTGGTTATATGGTATGCGAACTACTCAATAGATAAATCAATACTGATATTTGTTTGGATCATTTTGGTGGTTCTTTGATACTAAATGATTTTTTTCATCATATTACAATAATATTATGTTTACAATTTAATTAAAGATCATTATATAGGTTATATCATACACTTGAAAATCTTCTTCAATAATTAAAATCGTTTTTCAACCATATTATAAGGATATGATGGAAATTGAATACACATCGTCCATGATGTTGGTAAATTGACCCATCATGGATGATGTTTTTATTTATAGAATAAGATTAATATTATAGGATGAATGATGATTAATTTTACCATAAACATTAAAAAAATAAATAATATATAATACTAGAGCTTATATGCCTCTTAGATATGGGGACGTGAAGTGGTTATAAGAAAAGAAAAGAATTGAAAAGAAAACACAAAAACAATGATAGAGGATTTTTACCTCTTGATCTCTTATCCTTAGGATCAATCGTATAACCATTGCGTACGGACATTGGGTGAGACCAAAAAGTATTATACATGGGGAAGAGCCCTGGGAGGGGGATTTGGTAGAATATAGATAATTATGAAATATTGAGAGGTGTGAGGGGAAGAGAGGGATTGGTTTTATTTATTGTGGAGGAGATGAGGTGTTTTCCATTATTTTAATCATTAGTTTAATATTTTTTGTCAAGAATATGAATAGTATGGATTCATGTGACCCAAAATAATAATTTATGCATGGATGTTTGAAAAAATGATCATTTACATTATTTGTGACTCATGCATGATGCAAAAATTCATTTATTTAGCATATTTTGTAAATTATCGAATTTCACTATACACCATAAATTCATGTATTTCAGAAAAATCAAAGACATTCACCCAACCCATTTACTGATGTATAAAATTCAAAAATAAACTTTGTTTGTTCAAAATAATTTTCTATATATGGGAAAATTTATTTATAAATAAAATCATAATTTATTCCAAAAATAACAATTTTAAAACTGTATCTAATTTTATAACCCTTTGAAAAATTAATCTATTTCGCCTTATCTTATAACCATATGAAAATAATATAATAAAATGATTTACTATTCACATGGGTCATATTAATATTCATATTACTATTCATAAGGGTATGTTACTATTTATAAAAAACATGTTTGTTATATCAGACTCCAAATAACAGAATATTTGAAGATGTAGATGCCCTTTTTTAAATTCAATTCATAGAATTGGAAAAATTGTGTTTAATGACTATTTTATAACAACATCTTTAAAAAATAGTTTCATTATGTAGAGACCTAGTGTTTCATGAATTTAAATTTATTTTTTAAACATAGGGGTGTTATATTTTCCCCACCATCTTGATATTGAATCCTCTGAATTTTACTTACTTATTAAACATGTGAGGTAACCTTTACATCATAGAATTATTAGATTCCCATGTTTCTTATTAAACCATGTGGTTTCTTTAAAAAAACCATTACATGATTGATTACCATATTTCACAATATGTGTTCCCTTTGGTCTAGAATGTGAATAGGATTCTCTTTATAAGAAAGGTTGTCTTCCAGCTAAACTTTTTCTAGGCTCAAAACATGATATTAATTTGGCACAGACATTCTAAACATCAAAACATGAAAAACATTGTGTACTTGAGAGAAACTCAAAGGAATAGATACTCAGTTTTCAATTGGTCTAACTTTCTCTAGGATTTCATATAGTCCAGTGAAATGAGGAATCAACCATCCTTTCCTACCAAACTGCATAAGAATTTTCCATGGTTAGATTGTAAGAAAAACATGATCACCAACCTCAAAACAAATTCATTCCACCTATTATCTACATAACTTTTCTACCTAATATGAGTAGTCCTCATGTGTTGCTAGATAATCGTCACTATCTTAGCTATATCCTCTACTAATTCTAGTCCCATCAACTTCCTTTCCTCAACTTCATCCCAAAATTCTATACTTTGACACCACTACCTATATAAAGCCTCAAAATGTGTCATCTATGTACTAGAATGAAAAATATTATTATATAAAAAATTAAACTAATGAAATATGTTCATCCCAAATTCCATGGTAATATATTGAAAAAGCTCAAAGCATATCCTCCAATATCTGAATCATTCATTCTGACTAACCATCAGATTGAGGATGAAAAGATATACTCAAATTTAATTGTATTCCCAATGACTTTTGATGGTATTTCCAAATTTTAGAAGTGAACCTAGGATCATTTTTTGATACTATAGAAATGGGAACTCCATTTGAGATGACAATAACTTTTAGGTACAATGAAGAATACTGAACTAAATACATGGTGTTTTGAATATTAAGTAAATGAGAATATTTAGTTAGTCGATCAATAATAAACCATATTGCATTGTTACCTCGAGAAGTATTTGGTAGTCCCACAATGAAGTCAATGGATATATTTTACCATTTCTACTCTAGAATATTTTAAGGTTGAAGCATCCACCTTTGTAACTAATTCATTACTTTAACCTATTGACATGTCGAAAATTTGATGGTAAAATTTGAAATATCTATTTTCATTCCATACAACTATTAATACATCTAAATGTGTTTTTACATCATTGTTCTATGAAGAAGAACCGAAAATAGAGAACTATAAGGTTCGCAAAAAAATATTTTTCAGCCGATAATCACAAGGCACACTTATTCTATTTCCAAATCATAGAACACAATCTTTATTAATGTTAAATTCTTGAAACATACCCATTTTAACACATTCTACCATTTTATGTAACTCCACATCATCATTCTATGATTTCTTAATTCTGTCTGTCAATGATGACTACACTGAAAAATAAATCAAAAAAGAAGAATTCTTTGAACCAACGAAATGCATGAAAAATTTATTACATCAATAATCAAATTGTATTGTTCTAGAAATAATATACATAATAATGCATGAAATGTTTTACTCATGGAATCTAGAAAATTCTTTGGTTTTCAAGGAATTTAATTGATCGTGCAATCATAATATTTTATCAATTCAAGATATCTTTTCTACCTCATGTTTTCTTCCATTTGAGTGAATATATACTTCAAACATTTTTCATCAGTTTGTATTTCACATTTTTCTTTGTAAAAATGATTCATCCAAAATTTGTAATGATAAAACCCATAACAACTAATTCAAATATTGGGTGGGATAATTTTACTCAGGATGTTTTAATTGTCTTGAAGCATAATAAATTACACGGTCCTTATGCATGAAATCACAACCACCTCCTACTAATTAAGCATCATGGTAGATGATAAACTCCTTATTTTTGGAAGGTAGGGGCAAAACTGGATTATTCACCAATATCAATTTCAGTTAATGAAAACCATCATCACATTCTTTTTTCCAGATGAATTTAACACCTTTTCTGGTTAACATATTCAGAGGAAAGGATAAACATGAAATGTTTTTACAAAAAACCTCTATTAGTAGCATACAAAAAAACTACAATTATAGATTATATTTGTGGGTATTGTACATTATTCAAAAACATTTGTTTTTTTCAGATCAATATTTATGCCGTCTTTAGAAATAATGTGACCAAGGAAAGAATCTTGTTGCAGTCAAAATTCACACTTTTTGAATTTTCCATTCTATTTTATTACTTTTAAGGATTTAAAAACAACACTTAGATGTTTTCCATGCTACTATTTACTTATAGAATATTCCAGAATGGAATCAATAAAAACAATAAAAAAATTATCCAATAACTCATGAAATTTTATATTCATAAGATCTATGAATACAATAGGTGCATTAGTCAACCCAAACATAATGAAAACAAATTCATAATGACCATATTGATTTCAAATATCTATTTTTGCAATGTCATCCTCCTTCACCAATAGCTAATGGTACTTGAATCTCAAGCCAATTTGAAAAAACACTAGGATCCCTTCAGCGGATCAAACAATCCATCGATGTGAGGAAATGAATAATTATTCTTAACTGTAATTTCATTCAAAGTTATATAATAAATGTAAAGACATATGGAAGAATATTTATTATAAATTTTCTAAACAAGAGCTCGCAATGGTGAAGTTCTAGGAAAAATGAATCCTTTATCAAGCAACTCATGCAATTGATTTTTCAATTCATGAAGTTCTGTTTGAGTAATTCGATGAGGGGGGTTTGAAATTTTATTAGCATAAGGGACTAAGTAAATTACAAATTCAACTTCCCAATAATGTATAACACATGGTATGTCATCAGGAAAAACATAATGGAATTTATTTACCACTGGAACATCATTAATCTGAATAGTTCGCTTTTTTCAACAATATGAACAAGATAACATTCATTTGAATCATTCAACAATTTCTTAATTTCTCGATTTTTTATCATTTGTATGGGTTTTGTCTTATATAGAATCATATATTTATTTCAAAAAAACTTCTTTAACTCTATAATCAATCATAACATCATAAACAGAAAGATAATCCATACCGAGAATGACATCAAACTATACTAAGTGTAAAACAAAAAGGTTTGTAGGTATTTTATTTCCATAGATAACAATTGGAATGAATTTTAAAATCCATTTTTGGTTTTATCATTCACCATAGAGTTTTAAAAATAAGATGTGGTCTCATTTGTTGAGGTGATATTTACAATTTACCAGAAAATTTCTCAGAAATAAAGGAATGTGTAGAACCTGTATCAAGTAAGAGTTATAAAAAATATATGTAAATAAAAAATACTCTATAACATTGTATTGGATGGATTAAATCTACAAACATAGTTGAAAAGGACCAAACTACATATTCCTGCATATTATCTGGCTACTATCCATAACCCAGATCTTTCTTTCAGAAGAAATTTCCATAATTATCTATCACACCACATTTGAAACACTTTAAAGTTTTCTTATCAAAATTGATATTAAGATAATATCCATTAGAATATCAGTCCATATGTCAAAACTTATTACATTGAACAGACATCTTTGTTTTGGTATGTTATTCCCTATGGTGATTTTTACCACACATTTCACAAACTAGAAATTTAAATTTTTTACCATGTTATTTCATTGAATGATTCTTACCTATTTATTTGCATATAAAACTATTTTTATATTTGTTTTAAATGTACATGTTATCATCAGAAAAAATTATTTATACCATCTCATCAGATTGGAGAAGTTTCTCATAACATTTGAATTATCAGAAGGCCAATTCCCTTCAGTATCTCTGCTTAAATCATGAGTAAAAGATATTTAATTTGCTATCAAGACCCCGAAAAAGATTTGGAGAATACCTTTATAATCGGGTAAAGTTTTCTTCATTCATGACTATTAAATATTACTCATTTTTTCTCAATTCATGGAATTTATCCTTAATCATAAGACAAACCACCACAAGAAAATATTTTTCAAGTAAAAAACGTTTAAATTCATCCCACTCTAGGGATTTATTCTCATCTCAATCCCTGATATTCTTGACCACTGAAAACAAGTAATCAACTTCACCATCAAATCGATAAATGGAAATAATAGACTTTTGGTTATAGAAACATCCCATAATATACAATATCTTATCAAGGGATTTAATCAATCATTCTACCTCTATTAGTCCATAGGATCCACTAAATACAATAGGGGGTTGCTTCATAAAATTTTCCACTATCATCATATTCTTTTATGGAATATAAGGTTGTTATCTTTCATGGATGCCACTAAAATTTATTTCATACCTCATATGATCTATTATTGTCACAAAATTCATGGTTCCAATTCCCCCCATTCCCAGTTGCAGATTCAAAAATATATAATCCTCTCAGTTCTTTCCAACATCATCTTTCCTATTTCTTGTATGGAAAACTATTCCAAACATGCTTATCATAGATGAAGAAACATTTATAATCCTTAAATTCAATATCATTTCATCATTCAAATAAATTAGAAATTATTTATTGTATTCTATTAACATCATACTAACTCCTAA
Source organism: Viscum album (assembly GCA_963277665.1). Classification (NCBI taxonomy): domain Eukaryota; kingdom Viridiplantae; phylum Streptophyta; class Magnoliopsida; order Santalales; family Viscaceae; genus Viscum; species Viscum album. The sequence continues at coordinate 177,741,383 of OY728120.1, forward strand.
TGTTATCAAAACCATGATTTGATACCAATTATAAGAACTTGTCATTAATCATTGCAATATATCAACCCACGAGCATATAATGTGGTTAAAATTAAAATAGTGACCATTTCTTCCAAAACATAAATTTTTTAACAAAAAACAACAATGTGAATTCTTTTTCAAATCTTCATAAATTTTTACTTGACATACTTATTTCACATACACATCTTTAAAACCTATGAAAAACAATAAAAACATGGGATGATAATAAAAAATAAAATAAAAAAATAAAAAGAAGGATATAAACCATTAATCCAAGAAAACTTATAAAAATAAGAAATAATTTTCAAAAATACATACTTCCAACCCATATATACTTACATTGTAAAACATCATATTTCCATAAAACATTAGAAAATATATATACAAAAATGGAGTCATGGGGAATTATTTACTTATATTATAACCCTCACAGATATCTTATGATTTGTAAACCTAGAGGATACCTTACAATTTAACTCTCACAGCTGCCTTATAGTTTAACCATCACAATTACACATGAAGTAACCATACATCTAACCCATAATATACACATATCCAATGCGTCGAAGGGATATATAGGTCCGAAAATTTAACATAAAAAATTCCCAAAAACAAGATCATAATCACAAAAAAGAATAATTACATAAAAACAATATCTTTGAACTTTGTAAAATAGAATTTTAAAAGACGAGTTTTAATTGAATATCCGTTAGAAATGCCATATAATTGATGTGAGAATTATTAGAACGAAATTTAGATGTTTATAAACTCTAAATCCAAAAAATAAAACATTATATAAAAAAATTCATTAAAAAAATAATCTTAGTACAATATAATCAATGAAATAGAGGGTTAACCCAAATAACAAAAATTTGGTTATGAATTCCCTTTCCTTGGGTTTTCCTTACCTAAAACATGTTTATGTATGGACCCAACCCTAGTTTCCCAGAGCATGTTCCTTTTTTTATTATATTGTCATACCAACAAGCAATATGAATACCAATGGTCCATGTATTTTAGTAGATTTGGAATAATGATATATATATATATATGTTCATCATTAAAACATGAAATGAAATACAATATATAGGTTTTTTTAGGAACATCCACAACTCTAAGTTTATCCTTGTGGGGGATTCATAATAAAATTCTTCATATCTTGAGAAAATTAAGAATAAAATTTTTTTGATCTAAATTGTTCAGTGTGGTTAATAAATACAGTGGTAATATCATAATCATAATCATTACGTATGATGAATAAATAAAAAAACATTCATTTAAAAATGGACATGAACACATTATGGCAGGAATAAGAGATGAATAAATAATTCCATAATAAATCATAATCATGGTTATTATAATAGTCTAACAACCTCATGAAAATTCAATTACTAGTTCTATAATGAGGGAATGAATAATTCTAGACGCCATAACCATACCATCATGACCTCATGCTATAAAAATAAATAATCATTTTGTCAACTTCTTGTGCCAAGGCCGTAGTTTGTCTCATGAGACATATCGATGAATCGAGGGGATATAGAGGGCCCCACAAATTTTATAATATTTTCAATTCATTATTAATATTAACAGGGATAATCATAAACAAAATACACATTCCTATTGAAAATTACATATGAAATGTCAATATTGTTCCCCAAACATTAAGCATAAACACTAACAATTCAGAGTAAATTGGGGAATGGTTTCAAGATAGAACATCCATAGTAAAACTAATAATATGAAATTCAATAATATAGAGTAGATTTTATCATAATTTTTTTCCTAACAGTACATAATAATAAACAAGAGTGTTGAAACAGATGAAGATACTCTTAAAAAATCATTGAGTAATTCTTAAAATAAATACTATTTTTTAAAAAAAGAATAGTTATTTTGGAAAATTATTTGCAAAAAACCAGATGTGAAAAAATATACTTTTTTAATAATAAAATTATTGTTATTATAATGATAATAGTTTCTAAAATAATATTATAGAATTCCCTTGAAAATAGGTAAGAATTTGAGAAATACCCTTGAATCTGGCTTGTATTTCAGGAATAATTTTTGGAAGATCCATTTAAAACATATAACTCTCTATTAATGAAATATAGATTCTGGTTGGTTAACATATATATAAAATTATCACAGAATATATTATGGGTAAATATGAATAAATAAAAATATAATTTGTGTATGTTTACAATAAGAGTAACCCGAATGAAAATGGGGGTTCTGGTAGAAAACCCATACATTAAGTCTGAAGGTGTTTCTCACAAGATTTTAATGACCTTAATAATAAAATATTGGCTCATAAATTAATTATTCTATATCCTTATCAACATGAAATTTAGTTTTTATTATCAATTTTGGTTCATTCATGACCTTTTAATGTGTAAGAAATTCAATTTCAATATTTGGGAGCATTTTCTTCCTTGGTTTTCATGATTGGATTGCTTATATTCAGGTACGAACAAACATGTAGAATGAGAATGGTCATCCAGAATAGATGTTTTATGTAATTATTGAAAAAATAGAATATTAAATGTTTATTAAATTCATTTTGTTATAGAGAGTGAATATGAATCATTATATAAATTTTTAAGGAAAATTGTTTTGGTTTATTGGCGAATCATGATCACAACGAACTCATTTTTATTTATAATTTAAAATAATTGGTAAAAAAGGATTCCCTAACATTAAATAAGTTATAATTAATATATTATCGTATGGTTCAACCATACAAATGGTTTCATGAACATAATTGAATATGGTAACAGAAATTGAAACCTTTTCTCCCTTGAATGTGATAAATTTACACATCTTGGATAAAGTTTTCATTTCTAGTATAAAATAAGTGGAAATGAGAGAAGCTGATGAATTATTCCACTGTAAAAACAAAATTCTATGTCATATATGTTAATGGAGTCATAAAAACCTTTGGATGAAAGTAGGCGAGGATAAAAAAGAAGATAAAGGTACTTGAAATAAATGAGAAGTTGAGAGATCCATTACAAAAATCCAGCATCCTAATGACATCTCATTAAAATTCATAAAATATTTTGATGATAGAAAATGGGTGTAAAATCATTATTACAAAATGTGGTCAGTAATGGGGATATGGAATGAAATATCCCAAAATAATCTGAAATAAATTAAAATATAAAAACATAGACATACTTCTTGAAAAAGAGAAGGGTGGTAGATTCCCATACCTTATAGAATAACTCGTAAAACATGAAGGTTGTAACCTTGAGGATTTAGGACAGATTAGGAGGAATTATAGGGAGGTAAAACTACCATATAGTTGAAGATGATGAATTGTTAATGAAAAAAATGTGGGAATGCATGGTTATTTATAGTAAATGAGAGAGTGTTTTTAAATAATTTCCAAGGTCACATCATTATTTTATTATTTTTCCAAAGACAACCAATTATAATGATTATTTTGACAAAGAATTGTAATAAGTACATGTGAGTTCTATCCAAGATTTATTATATCATCCATGATGATAGGAATAGTGAATTTAACTAATAATGTATATAGATGGTAAATTTTCGTATTGTACTATTCATCAAAAATTAGAGTATTTCAGAAAAATCCCAAAAATTATCCTTAAGAATTTTTCTAAGATTATATTTCAAAAACGAACTCCAATATTTGAAAATAATTTTCTAAATAGTAATAATTTAATTTTTAACAAAAATCATAATTTATTCAATAAAATTACAATTTAAAAATTATTATTTGATATATATCACCATGAATAATTAATCAAGATCTCATTATCTTATAATCTTAATAAAATACAATTATAATATGATTTACTATTTTTTAAGGATCATATTACAATTCATACCACTATTCATAAGAGTATGTTACTATTCACAAAAAATAATGTTTGTTCTATCAGAGTCTATATATCTTACTGAACGCAATCGTGTATGCTGGTTTTCAAAATTCAAATCACATAGGGGTAAAAATATGTTTACATGATATGTCATAAAAAAGTGGTGTTTTGTAGACACTTAATGTTTCATTCATTAGATATTAATTTTTTTTTCAAAATCTGGATGAGTTCTATTATCCGCTCCATACCAAAATGACATCCTCGAATTTTCCAAAATGTTACCTCATAAAAATATTTGGGTAGTTCTTCGTCATTAGATCCTCAGGCTCCCATGATTCTATTTCGATATCAAGATTTTTCCAAAGAATATTTACTAGTTGAGTCTTCTAATTCCAAAAAACTTGTTCTTTAGTGTCTAAAATCTGGATAGGCTCTTCACAATTATATAGGTCAGGTTCCAATTCTATACCTTCAGAAGTGATGACTTATGATGGGTCTAGCTTGTACATTCTCAACAATGGGACATTGAGAACATTGTGTACTTTAGAAGGTCTTGGTGTCATGTCCAAATGATATGAAACATCCAAAATAATCTCCAAAATTTAAAAAGTGCCTATGTAACTGGGGATTAGTTTCCTTTTCTTCCCAAATATTATAACACCCTTCCATAGACATACGTTCAATAAAACATGATCTCCCACATAAAATTTCAAATCCTTACTTATATTATTAGCACATATTTTTTGTCTAGTTTTATCTAATTTGATATGGCCTTGAATTTTATTTACCTTTGATGTTGATTCCTCCACATGCTCTCGACCCACAAGCTTTCATTCTCCAACTTCATCCCATCAAGTTGGTGTACGAAATCTCTTTCTTTATAATGCTTCATATGGTGCCATTGGAATATTGGAATAGAAACTATTTTTTTAATAAAACTCAAATAAAGGTAAATATTGATCCCACATACTTATAATGTGAAGTGAACATTATCTGAACATGTCCTCAAGGTTTTGGACCATTCTTTCTGATTTCCCATTAGTTTTGAGGGAGATAAGAAATACTCAATCGTAGAATAGTATCTAGTGATTTCAGAATACTTTTCCCAAATTTTGATGTATATCTTGGATCATGGTTAGACCTAATTGGGAGTGTTTCTCCATGAAATCTCAATAAAACATTGATATAGATTCGTGCTAGGAACTTATATAAAAAATCCCCCCATATATTGATGACTTGTGAATATTTCTTAAGTAGATCCACAATTAACCATATTTCATCATTATATAAAGGGGTTTTGAGAAATCCAATGACAAAATACTTGGTTTTTTCATCCCATTTACATTTTGAAATAGGTAGAGGTTTCATGAATCCTCTAGGTTGTTGTCTTACAACCTTCACTTGTTGAAAAAATAAATATCTTGATACCTAAAAAACATTTCCCACTTAATTTTTTCCCACCAGAAATATTCCATAAAATCTATAGGAATCATAGTGATACCAGGATGTATAGAGAAATTTGAACTACGGGTATCATCCAATAACTCACTTTTTTCCTCGATTATAGATAGAATGCAAATCCTTTTCCCAAATTTCATAATTACATCTTAAAAAACAAAGTCAGAAAACATACCATCACTGCCAACATTAATTTCATTTGGAAGGTTATGATTATCAAGTTGAGAGACATTAATCTTTTCTAACAAATATGGTTGGAAAACCAATTGAAAATGTATTGATGTTTCACCTTATTTGATAATTCCCATTTCCATCCATGTTAGATCCATGAATCCATGATCACTTTCAATACTAATTTTTAAAAAAAATCAATGATCCTTCACACTCAATCCACTAGATACCTTATTTTCAATTCCATCTGGGTAGTGTATGGAACAATCATAATCCTTTAGTAGTTCGATGCATCTCATTTCCCTCATGTTGAGATCTTTCTGTGAAAAGATATACATTATACATTTGTGATCCATATATATATCATATATTTTACCATATAGATAGTTTCTCTATATTTTTATAGAAAATATCACAACAACTAACTCAAATTAATGATTAGGATAGTTTTGTTCAGGAAATTTTTACTACCTTGATTTATAGGCAATAAATCTATCATTATTCATAAGGAAACAACCAAGAACCTTCTTTGATATATCACTATAGATCACAAAACCATAATTTCCCATTGGTAGAGTTATGATTTGTGAATTCACTAACCTACTCTTTAATTCTTCAAAAAAGTCATCACCTTTTTTTTCATTCTAACATAACCCCTTTACGTTTAAGAACGGTAATTGGGTTGGCTAAACGAGTGATGTTCTGATTGAAATGCTAATAATAATCTATAAAAGCAATAAAACTACATACCTTAATTATGTTCATTGGGGTAAGCCATTCTTGAACAACCTTTTTGTTCACAATATCAATAGATATTCCATCCTTAGAGACAATGTGGCCAATAAAAGAAACCGATTGAAGCCAAAATTCAAATTTTCTAAACATCCCATATAATTAATTCTTTTTGAGTCTTCATAATAGTCTGAATGTTATTTTCACGATCTTAATAGATTTTGGAGTATAAAAAGTTATCATCAATAAATACCACCACAATTTCATCAAGATATTCCTTGAAAGCATTATTCATTATATCCATGAAAAGATAGAGTGCATTAGTTATTTAAAATGGAATTACTATAAACCCTGTAAATAGTGAATGTGAGTTAGTATATAATTGTTCTTTATTATTATAGAATTGATCTCCCTTTATCTGATGCAGAATCTCATAGACCCATATTTCTTCATAATGAAAAGGATAGGGGATCCCCATAGAGAATAGATAGGGTGAATAAATCCATTATCTCTTGATTTCTCTAGTTGCTTCTTCAATTCTACTAATTCTACTATATAAATTATATAATTTTTATTTGATATGGGCCTTAAATTAGGAATTAAGCCCATGGAAATCTCAATTTCCCACTCTAGAGTATGTCCATGTAAATCTACTAGAAACACATCAGCATATTCATGAACAACAGGTACATCCTCTATATAAACAATGCTTTCCTCACCCATAGTTTTACATTCCCTTCCTCCCCAATAATTAAATTTTGTAAAGATTCTAGGGGAAGATCTATATTAAAATCATATGGTTATCTTTATTCCCGAAAGAAAATGGATTACCCATCATCCTCAAAAATTGTATCCTCCATCTTCTTGAAATAAATTTTCGCATCATGGTTCAAAATCCAATCCATAATGAGGATTATATAAAACATAAACATTGGTATGATAATAAAATTAGTAGATAAATCATGTTTATATGCCATAATGGGGACTTCCTGAAAAAACATTGTTGTTATGATACTTTCCTTACGAGTTTTAACTAACAAATCCCTTATTAAATAAAATTGGTAATATATAATTTTCATGGAAACGTGTGGATATATGAAAGAATGTGATGATACAAAATCAAATAAAGAATTTGATAAGTTCGAGTAAACGATTATAGAACCTACCACTATATTTTTAGAAACTTCAACCTCTATAGTTGTGACCGTATAATCTTGGCCTTGCTCCATTGACCTTGTTTTGGGAAAATTTCCTTGATGCATAGGAAAACAATTTTCATAATGTCTCGTCTCATTGCAATTGTAGAATTGAACATTATTAGATTCCTTCTTCCCCTAACAATCCTGAGATAAATGGTATTTTTCTACACACCTATAACAATAACCCATACCCTTCAAGCATATAGCAGGGTGTCTCATCACACAATTATCATAGGGTGGAAGGTCAACTCTTTCCTTCTTCACTATTTACTTATTTCCTTTTCCAGATTTTTCAGTAGCCGCCTTGTTCTTGGTCTTTCCTTTAAAATCATAAGAATTATATAATCCATTTTTTTTCATGACAACACTAGAGACTATATCTTCATATAATGAGAAACTTTGGGAGACTAGATCCCTTTATAGGAATGGTTTTAAACCATCAAATAATCGTTAGGTATTTCTCATTGGATTATGTATGTAGTCCCAGACATGTCTTTCTAACCATGTGAAGTTAACTCTATAATTTGCAACATTATCATCTTATTTTTCTCCCATATTTAGAAACAAAATTTCCATATATTCCCCCATTCATGACAGAATTATTTTTCTATGAAAAGTTCCTTAAAATCCCTCCACTACATTTATTCTATTTCTTCATCCTCCTTTGTGTTTTTCATTAAATACAACCACTAATCCACATCTCTTGATACTCATGAATCTTCCATGAAAACCTTGTATCTTTTATTACATCCCAAGGTGGGAAATATATTCTACAACATAATTATACACTAATCTATTACAAATGGGTTTGTAGAATCATTAAATAATAGATGATATTGTCGCATAAAGTGGTCTAACATAGCTCACCCACATTGTTTATCTGAATGCTCCATTCGGATAAGGTAAGTTTTTCCTAACCTGAGTATGTTATCACATTATCGTTATAAGTTTCTCACACCTTGGCATAGCTCTATATCCAACATCATTATCTTTCATAGGAGGGAAATCCCTACATGGGATACACACATTCATGCAGTTTCCTTTCCTTTCACTGATATTCATTTCTAATTAAGGGCATACACTAGATTAGGTTATGAATCATAATGTAAAATCTCAACTTAATATACCTGGAATCAATATAAATCCTATGTATGGATAATACCATAATCATAAACATGGTTTCGTTGAGGAAAAAATTACATTTAAAACATTCATAATGGATTGTAAAGAAAATGTGAATTATCCCAAGAATAGCCCCCAGGAGTGTTAATCTAGGTGCATAGTAGGGTCTGTTGTCATATACCAAGATACCCCAGGTCGAGCCCAAAACTCCTTGTGAGATTTATTATTCCAAGGTACATCTATTCGAAAACCAAGTCCACTTGTAGTATCCAGATAGTGATGTATTTTCTATAAAGATCCAAATAATATTTCCTTAAAAAACAGTAATATATGTTCTTTTATGTTTATACTCAATGAATATATTAGTTTCTTGTTCCCAAATCTTCATTTTTGTAATCTAGATTACATATTTTGTACTAAGATTCCTTTTATACCAACTGTAATGACCTGACCACAATTTCCAGGAGTCGATGCATTATTTTATTACATTGGAATATAGAAAAGGAATATGCATCCTGAAGGATAGAGTAGTTTTGTAGGTTTGGGAATAAGATATATACATATTTTCAACATTATTCTTTGAAATTAAATACAATATATAGGTTTTTTTGGGAACATCCAAAATTGTATGTTTATCACTATGGGTCATTCCTAATAAACTTCTTCATGTCCTGAGAAAATGAATCATAATAAAGGGGCGAGCTTAGATTCTTGGTAATGGTAAGAAATATATTGGAAAAAATCATATAAATAAACTATATGCATGGTGAATAACTAAAATCACATGCTTTTAAAAATGAACATGAACACGTTATGGTAGGAATAAGATGTGAATAAATAATTCCATAATATCGTATAATCATGGGTATTATACTAGTCAAAAAAAATCATGAAATTTCAATTACTAGTTTCATAATTATCGAATTAATAATGTTGTACATCATAACCATACCATCAAGGCCTCATTCCAAGACAATAAAGAATAATTTTTAAAGGCCTTGTTCCAAGACCGTAGTGTGTCTCATGAGACCTAGTGATTCATCAATGGTGTATAGAGGGACCCATTCATTTGATAATAATTCCAATGAATTTATCAAATGAATGGGGATAAACATAAACAAAATATATATTCATATTGAAATTAACATATGAAATGTCAATAATGTTCCAAAAAAACTAAGCATAAACACAGACCATTCAGAGTAAATTAGTGAATGGTTTTAAGAATTAACATTCCAATTCAAAATAATAATAAAAAATTCAATAAAATATTGTAGTTGATATCATAAAATATTAATCCCAATAATACATAATAATAAACAAGGGTGGTTGAATAGAAGAAGATACTCTTATACAACCATCGAATAATTATTTAGATAAATACTCTTTTACTTCGCAAAGAAGAGTTCTTTTGGAAAAGTTTTTGGATAAAACCAGAAATAAAGTAAGATAGTATATTTATAATAAAATTATATTTTTTAGCAGTATAATGGTTATTAAAAATTTATTATATAGTACCCTTGAAGATAGGTACGAATTTGAGAAATTCACTTGAATATGGCTTGTATTCAGGATGAATTTTTGAAAGATCATTTTAAAAAATATACTGTCCCATTAATGAAACTAGGATTATTGTTTTTTATCATATATATAACATTATAAAAAAAATATGAGGGGTACATATGAAAAAAATAATAATATAATTTCGGCAATTGAACAATAATAGTAACCTGAATTAAAATGGTGGTTCGGGTATAAAACACTTACCTTATGTCTGAAGGTGTTCCTCACTTGACCTTAATGACATGAATAATATAATTTACATTCATAAATTAAGGATTATTGAACCCCCAAAACATTTAATTTATTTATTTTACCTTATTAGGTTCATTCATTTATTTCTAAGGGGTAATTGATTCAATTTCATTTTTGGGAGCATTTTCTTCATTGGTGTTCATGATTGGATTACATATATTCATGTACAAATAATCATATAGAATTAGAACAGTTTTCCATAAAAGAATTTTTATATTATTAGTGAAAAAATATAATATTTCATTTTTATAAAATTTATTCAGTTATTGGTAGTAAAGATGAATCGTTATATAAAACATTAATGACAATTGTCTGGGATAATTGGTAGTTCCAGATCACAACAAACTCATTTTGATTTATAAATAAATATCATATCTACAAAAGGATTCCATAACCTTAAATAAGTTATAATACAAATATATAGTCTATATCAATCATATAAATGGTTTCATGAGAATAATTGTAGATGGTAACAGAAATTGAAAACTCATCATCCTTGAATGGGTGAAATTAACACATTTCAGATTGTGTTTTCATTTCTAGTATAAAAGAAGGGGAAAAAAGAGAAGCTGAAGAATTATTTATTTATAATAAAAAAATTCTATTCCATATAAGTTACTTGAGTCATCACAACATATCGATTAAAGGAGGTTTGTAAATAAAAAATAATAGAAAGGAACTTGATATAAAAGTAATGACGAGGAATCCCTTATGAAACATCGGTAACTCAATGACATATCTTAAAAATTCATAAAAAAATTTGGTATGAGAAAAGGGTTATCTCATCATTCTTATATAATATGGAATGTAATGGGGATATAGAATGGAATATCCCTACAAAATTAGAAATACATTAATATAGAATAACTTAAAAATAGTTCTTGAAAAGTAGAAGGGTGGTATATTCCCCTACATTGCAGAGTAACACTAAAAACATGAAGGATGAGACCTTTGCGGCTTGAGGACACCTTGGGGGGACTCTTAGAAAGGTAAAACTAACCGATCATCTAGGATGATGAGTTTGGAATGAAACAAATTAAGGAATGAGTGTATATATATAGTGAATGAGGGGATTATTTTATTAATTGCGAAGGACAACTCACTATTTTATTATTTTTCAAAACAAAACCAATAGTATCGATTCTTGTGAAAATGAATAGTAATATGTGTATGTGAGTTTGAACAAAGTGTTCTTACATCCACAATGATGATAAGAATAGTCAGTTTAACTGATAATTTATATGGTAAATTATTCTATTTTACTATTCATAAAAGATTCGAGTATTTTAGAAAAACCCCAAAAATACAACCTAACTATTTTTTTGATGTGTATAATTCAAAAATGAAATCCAATTTTATAAAATACAATTCTAAATATTATTAATTTATTCTGAAATAAAATAATAATTTATTCCATGTAATAACAATTTTAAAACAATAAATCATTTTATATAACCTTGAAAATGAGTCAAGATCTCATTATCTTATAAAAATAAAACAATAATATAATAAAAATATTTACTATTCATACGAGTTGTATTGCTATTCATAAGGGTATGTTACTATTCACCAAAAAATATGTTTGTCTTATAAGACTCTAAATATATTACTGAAAGCAATCATGTATGCCAGTTTTAAGAAATTCAAATCACAAAAGAGGAAAAATTATGTTTACTATCTAGGTTATAACAAAGTGGTGTTTTGTAGAGACTTAGGGTTCCGTGAATTCAATGTTAAATTTCTTTTCAAAACTATGTGGTGTTATAAAGTATGACAATATATAATAGTTAAAATGGTATTATTATTATTATATAGAATCATAATCATGTTTATAACACATAATAAGATTATTTTATGACAACATTCAACTCATTTATTAATAATATTTTGTTTATTTTTAATGTTTCTTTTGTGTGATTTCAATGATTTCCATAGTCAGTTTGTAAATGATCTTATTATTGAATACAAGAGATAGTATAAAAGTGTAATGAATTGGTTTTAATATTTTTATAGAATATTAAATTATACCATAAATCATTTTGGTTACGTGTTTTGAGTATTACTCATTAAATAAATCATTAGTAATATTTGTTTAGATAATTTTGGTTGTTAATCGATAACCATGAACAAGTTTCATCATATAATGTTAATATTATTCATAAAATTTAATTCCAAAACATAAGAGAGGTCTTATCATAGAATTTAGAATCTGTTTCAACCATTATAATGGTTTTAAAACCATATTTTAGGTAAGTACGGTAAATTTAAGACACATCGTCCAGGATGTTGGTATAGTGACGTATCTTGAATGGTGTTTTTATTTTGAGAATAAGAGGAAGTTGAAAAGAAGAATGATGCTGAATTATCTCATAAATATGATAAAAACCCATAATATATATAATAATTTATATTTCATTCATCTTGGTTAAGGGGAGGTGAATAGAATATAAGAGTAGAATATAGATGAAAAAAATCGCAAGAAAATGAAAGATGATTTTTACATTTGGATCTATTATCCTTGAGATCCTCTTTATGGCCTTTAGCATTTCCCTTGTCCAAATACCATGAGTTCATGGACGTTGGTAAGATCCTTGAGATGGGTATTGATCCTAATCTTGAAAATTCTAAAATCTTGAGAGGTGTAATAGGAAGAGGGGGTGAGGGCGATATTTTTGGTGTAGAAGAACATGGGTTTTCCATTATTTTAATAATTAGTTTAATATTTTTGATCAAGAATATGAATATTCTATATTTGTGTGAACTAAAATAGAAATATGTATATGTGAGTTTGAACTAATGGCCATTTACATCACCCATGACTCAAGAATGATGCAAAATTTCATTTATTTAGCATATTTTGTAAATTATAAGATTTCACTATTCACCCAAAATTCATGTATTTCTGAAAATTACAAAAACATCACCCATTTTTTTTTTCAATTAGTTGAATTAAAAAATAAATTCCATTTTTTCAAATTAATTTTCTAAATATGGGGATAGTTAATTTTAAAATAAAATCTTATTTATTCCAAAAATTACTATTTTAAAACTATAACTGATTTTATAATACCATAAAAAATTAGTCAAGGTCACATTACATTATAACCTTAAGATAATAAAATAGTAACATGATTTAAAATTCATAAGGGTCATATTATTATTCCTAAGGATATTTTACTATTCACTAAAAAAGCATGTTGGTGTTATCATAATCAAAATAACTTACTGATCCCAACTATAGAGGTCCATTTTTTGAAATTTAAATAATAAATATGGGAAAATTACATTTAAAAACTAGTTTATAACTAACTCCTTAAAAATGGTTCATTATGTAGATGCTTAGTGATTCATGCATTTAAATTTTTTAAATACATGGGATTTTACACCTAAAGGCATAACTACATACTTATAATGGGCATATCTTCTTCTGAAAGCTATCTTTGGAAAATCCTCTTCCAAACTGACAATTGGTGATACCCTAATTATAAGTCAATTTTGGAGAACTATTGATCTACTCTAAATTGATAAAACATATCCTCAATGTGTGTATGTGATGACATTTTCTTTTTCATAACTTGGATTAGCTTAAAATAATCCACACACATGGTTAGTTTTCCGTCCACAGTCATGAAAAACAAAAAAACATTCCCAGAGACTCGTGCTACGATTAATGAACCCTTTCCTTTCCAACTCTTCTAATATCACATTCAATTACATTAATTTTATTGGGTCCATACTATATTATGGAAGGGAAATATAACTGGTCCATAGAAGGAGGAAAATTGTAAACTCCAGTAACCTTATAGGTTTTAACCTTTAAAAGTTAATTGAAAAACCATCTAGAAACTGATTGACTACTACTGGAATTTTTTTTGTCTCAATCTCCTCCATCAATGACATAGTCAGATATATTAACTTTTATGATATCATTCCAAATACTAGTGCCAAAAATCCAATTGCACTTACCTATACACTAAAGTATCCATGAAATTGATGTGCAACACCATCTTCAGTTTTGAGACTGAACCATCAAGTATAATAGTTGATGCGATCCTTAAATGTTTTTAGCCAAGACATACCCATGATTATATCCTAGAAATCCAAATCTGGCATAGAATCATGCCATTTCTACTCATATCCATCAGAAGTTATAGAACTTTATGGACAGACATGGGCTCCACATTCTCTTTGAATAAGTGGAGTTTGATATTTTATCCCAAATAGCACCATCTCAACTTTTAAGCATTGAATTTCAACATTATGTGAAGAAATAATAGAATGGGAAGTACACATATAAAAAAAATGTATGTGGGTGGAATTTAGAAAAAATATTCATCACATTGTATATGGTCTAGGCCGAGAATCCAAAATAATATATTCTACTCCACATCCTAGCTTCATCGTTGTACTTCAATCCCAATTTCCCTTTTTATATTGCACCGCCTGAGCTATCTTGGTATTTCTAGAATCAGCATGGCTATCCCTATTCCACATATAAGAAATATTATATTTTCCTTGTCCTACATAATATTACTGTTAGTCATAGTGGAATTTCAAGAGGGGGTGAATTGAGTTCCTACTTAAAATTTCTTTTAAAACCTTATGATAAAGATCCTCCAATTTTGAAACATCCCAGTTAATTAAGGCAGCAAAGATGTAAATGTTTAGTTGGTCAACAGGTTTCTCAAGGGGTTATTAGTCCTCTATTGAATCAGTAGAAACAAAAAATATTGAAACATGTTTACTGAAATAAACACATACACACACTAACCAGAACAAACTATCAGAATTAATTTAAAAAATAGATATCTATTTTTGAAATAATGAGAAGTGGAAAATAGAAAAACAGATCATTACAAAAACATAGAACAAAGCAGAGTTAAATAAGAGGTTCAGTCTCAAGATGATAGTTAATCCTCTACACTTGGGGATCACCTACAACCAAGTAGTTTCTATAAGATGAAAACATGATACACATCCTGTATCAGGCATTACAATAGTTTTTAATAACTGTCTAGGGGTCACACCCTCTACTATAGTTCATCGTGGAAAAAAAAACAATACAGACCACAAACGGCCTTTTACAAAGTTATATATGGAAATCAAGGTGTAAGTGAAGATTGATGTGAGTATTTTTAGTATCCTCTAGTTCTAGCACAAGATACAATGTTTGTAACAGACAAACACACACACTTCTTAGAAATGTAAAATAAAACATCACAGTAGAGATAATGTCATAATATTGAATTAAGAAATATCTATTTGTTTGTAGTTCCAATCTTGACTTCTTAGAGTATAGAATTGGTAGTTTGAGTCTATTCTTTGGAAGTTTTCCTCAAAATAGAGTGTTTCAACTCTAGGTTCTTTCTTTCAAGAACTCAGTGTTCTGCTTATTGTGTTGACAACAAGTTGATAAAGAATAGAAGAAAGTCTAGAAATTTGTTCTACCAAATGAACTTCATGATGCTCTTATGTTTAAAATTGTAGTGCTGAATGGTTATTTCTTGCTCTCTTTGATCTAGCGAGTAAGCTCCTTCTCACTCATTCCACTCACACACCCTTTTGGAATGCTTCTCAAAGACCTACTTCTTCCTTGGTCTTTTGTTTTATATTTTATGTCCGACCATAAGAATTAGTAAACCATGTGCAGTCCGCCTCGTACCTTGTAATATCTCCAAATACGGTCTCATGATATGTCTACAATCAGCATTAATTAATGTCAGAAGCATTAAATTTAACAAATATGACCACTAGAATAATATTAAGAATTTGAAAAAATCCGGAGTAAAAGAATGAGCATCTAAATCAGTAGCCTTCAATGACAAAATTATTAATAGTAGCCTTCATTGGTAACCTTTTCAAGGGCAACCGTTCTATAGGTGACCTTCAATCAACGACCTTTCATCAATGACCATTCATCAGTTACCTTTATCGGGGACCTTTCATCAACGACCATCATCAATGACCGTTCATCGGTGACCTTCATCAGTGATCATTAATCGGTGACCTTTCATCGGCGACCTTCATCAGTGTGCTTCATCGGTGACCTTCATACCTAGAGAAAATTTGCACTGTAATATTAAACAAGAGAGAAGCGAGATTAAAAGTAACATAGTTATTAATTGATAGAAACTATGAAAAACAATGAAACATGATTGTCATAGAAAAAACAAGATTATCACATAAATTAAACATGATTTGGGATTATCAAGATAGTTGAGTGCAACAATATCCCACTTTTTTATAATCACATGTTATTTATTGAATATTTAAATTTAAGTATTATTAAATCAGGGATAAGCACATTTGAAAATATCTTCAGAGGTGTCAATGAATAAAATTGAGCCAATCTTCATTGTGGAAAATGTAGATAGTGTATATATGCAAGAACTCCAGTAAAGTGTTAAAACATGTCCCCCTTTGTGATTAACAAAAATAATGGAAAAAAGAGAAAAAAGAGGATTGTAATAATAATGAAGAAAGAATACAAGATAAAAAAATATTACAACGATCTCTATCAACTAAGACACCCCACATTCAATCCACATCAGATACGTCCAAGGGATCTTTTTCTTGGGAAGCTGAGGAGTCAGGTCAAGAAGATGGAGGGATAGACAGAAGTATGGAAGTGAGTAGTGAAGGAGGTGTTGCTATAGAGGCATCAGTAGAGCTATAATGAGTAGAAATCTGAGGAATCATAGGGGTCAAGCTTCTGTAGGACTGTACAAGAGTCATAAAAGGAGCAACACTGGTAGAGCCTGAGGGAGCTGATAAAGAAGGTAATTCTAGAGGAAAAATGATAGGAGTGTTTTCCACATGGAGGAAGGTTAAAAAAAGATTTCTAAAATCCATAACAATGCATCCTCTTCATTCTATACCTGGGATAAAATCATCCTTATTCTTCATTAATTTCTCTAGGGATGGAGTCAACTCTCTGAGCCTACTAACATGATCGTTAAATGCCTGAGTGATAGGTGGGGTCCTCAAGTTATCCAACAGTAGCTTAAATTGACCATCTATCTGATGCTAAGTGTACACCCTTTTGTAGTAGAAATCAACATTCTGTTTGATGGACTTCGGATCTTGAGCAACCTCAATTAAATAATCTCCCAAATTTTAATGAATTTCTCTTATAGTGGATATGAACTGCGTTAGAGACTGAGGGTCTAAGGTACAGGAACCATAGAACTTCTCCACTTCTTATCTGAAAAAAGATCTGAAATCTTCTAGATCAATAGGAGGAGAGGTTGAAGATGAAGCGGATGCACAAAGAGGTTCCATAGTGAAATCCACTATGTCCATAAAACATTTGGTTAGACCACTTATCATACTATTCACATTATCATCCTGAACACTCACATGTTCCTCCATAGACTTCTTGAAGTCCTCAAACATAGAGACCATCTACTGAACAACACATTTGATATACATAAGGTCTCGGTCAACTTGATCCCCTAAAGCTATATAGAGTCTAAACTGAAAATATATTGTTTCATAGGTTCTATTGAATCTGCTAAGGTATTAACATGATTCTTAAATTCCTTCACTTTATGTAGGAAATTTGAGTGAGAGGTAGAAACAACACATTCCAAGGAAGATTCCATAACTTCATGATTAAGAGCTGCTGTTCTCTATATCCCAATAGATCTCTCATCAATGTATCTCTTCAAATATTATTTCATGGATTCTAAATTATCTTTCTTCTCATAGTCCTGAGGAAAATGAACTACTAGATGTACAATGGTGGTTTTTAAATAGAACGAATTAGAGGGATTTTGTTATTATTTTCATCATCAGAGTCTCCATATTCAAAGACCAAGACCACGAATCTAGGGTCTTCTGACCAGTCTTCTATTCAATGAGAAACAACAACTGAAACTATGGCAACAGGTTTCTCCCCCTCACTTAGAGCATTATCCTGATAAGTTACATCAATATCTACTATAACTCTTTGATCAACTACATCAATATGAGAGTCCATTACCACTTCTTCTAAAGAATCTTCATCTACATCCATTGTAACTCCAATTTCAACCGAATCAGCAAACTCTCCATCTACACTTTATACCATTTCAATATATCCCATTAGAGTACTAAGACTTAGGCATTCCTCTTCACTTTCATCACTAGCAGTCTCAAAAACATAAGGACAAGATTCAGTGTCATCTTCCTCCCTTGAGATCTATCTAATGTATTTTAAGAAAATTTTCCCCCTTTTTCTTCACTCATTTCCTCATCGTCACTGTCCCTTAGGGTAGTCTCCATTCTAGGCAATCTTTTTGGTGGGCCCTACTTACCAATTGATACAGTTTTGGCATGATGATTTGAGGGAAGGTTAGGATCACTACAGTCATCTATAGGAGAATCCTCTATTTCATGCATAATAGTAGCATCCTCTTCTTCATCTATGTATAGTAGCTCAACTTCATCAGTATTTAGACCATGGTCTCTCTTATTCTTAGGCCTAGGATAATGAGTAAGAGGGTTGAATTACATATACATATTATCTCATCATTAAACCATTTTCTTTTCCAATTGTTCATGTTTATCTTAATCAACATGCTAATCATCTTGGTAATGTAGAATTTTTCCCTTAAAACAACTGTTTCCTCCTTATTTCCTATAACTCCTTTCACTTTCTACATCAAGGATATCAATCTAGCATGAAAAAAAGAATTAGACTTTGTAGTAGGATTTTTCATATCCTCTAATTGAATCATTAGCAACCTACAAAAATTTATCATCTATCCATGCTTCAAAAAATACAAATAAAATATGTCCTGATACTTCAAGGTAGTAAAGTCCCCTCTCCTGGGACTAAAAAATGGTGAAAAAATTTAAACATCACCTTGTATTATCCTTCCATTTTAGTAGCAGTCACTCTCTTAGGGATTCTATTCCCAATTAGTTCAGCAAATGACTCTTCATAATATAATAACTCACTAGTGGGAGGTACCACTTCTGAGTAGTAATAAAAAATACCTTCATGCGGGAATCTTAATAAATCAGCCCATTCAATTGAAGAGAAGCTCAATAATACTCCATTTATCCTCGATGACATTCTATTTTCATTTTCATACTACTCAAACATTAGAGAATCATAGAACCACTTAACTATATTTGGGTAAGAAGGTCTATTGTTATTTGCAAAGCATTCGATCCAGTCCTGAGATTCAAGTACCTTCAACACTAGAGACCTGCTCGATAACAACCATTCAGAACATAATTCCTTATCAACTACAATTTACCTCTTTGAAAAATTTGGATTGATCAGATTTTACAATACCTGGATTCCACTATTAGACCCTTATTGAGATCTCTAAGGGTTTAGTGAATCTCTTTTATCACTAACCCTCGGTCTCTTCAATCTTTCCATTTTAATCTGGAGCGGTTTGAGGGTTTCAATATGAGGTGTAGTTTTATGATTTGGGTGAAAAAGGTTCAGGATAGGTTAGAAATAGATATAAATGTGGTTTGTAATTAATTTTTATCATTTATGTAATGAAAAGTAAATTATGTAAAAGAAATACGTAATACTAAAAATATTTCAGATTCTGGTAGAAAAACACAATGTCCAAGAGAAGTCAACTATTAGTAAGGTGCTAACAGTGTGGTCTGACGGTGAGGTCTCAACGGTGAGGTCCCAATGGCGAGGTTCCAACGGTGAGACTCAACAGTGAGGTTCCTAACGGTGAGGTCCAATGGTGAGGTTCCTAAGGTTGATGTCCAACGGTGAGGTTCCTAACAGTGAGGTATAATGGGGAGGTTCCTAATAGTGAGGTCCAATGGTGAGGTTCCTAACGGTGAGGTCCAATTGTGAGGTTCCTAATGGTGAGGTCCAATGGTGAGGTTTTTAATTATGAGTTCTAATGGTGAGGTTCCTAATAGTGAGGTCAAATGGTGAAGTTTCTAATAGTGAGGTCCAACAGTGAGGTTCCTAATGGTGTGGTCCAATGGTGAGGTTCCTAATGGAGAGGTCCAACAGTGAGGTCCAATGGTGAGGTTCCTAATGATGATGTCCAATGGTGAGGTTCCTAACGGTGAGGTCCAATAGTGAGATTCTTAATAGTGAGGTCCATTGGTGAGGTTCCTAACAGTGAGGTCCAATGGTGAAGTTTCTAATGGTGAGGTCCAATAGTGAGCTTCCTAATGACGAGGTTCAAACATAACAATTTATCATTCCTAACTCATGTTTTGTGTAATTTAATCTCTCAAAACTCAAAGGCTTTGTGAATATATCATCCAATTTGTGTTATGTACCAGTGAATTCTATAGTGATATCACCTCTTTGACAATGATCTCATAAGAAGAGATGTCTAACATCATTGTGCTTTGTCCTAGCATGAGATACTATATTTTTAGAGATGTTAATAACACTTGTATTATCACAGTTTATTGATACATGTTTGAATTGATATCCATAGTCTAGTAAAGTGTGTTTCATCCATAGAATTTGAGTACACCAACTACCAGCATCAATCTATTCATCTTCAGTAGTAGATAATTCAACAAAATTCTATTTTATACTACACCAAGATACTAGGGAATTTCCCAAAATGTGACATGTTTCATAGGTTCTCATTCTATATAACTTGAAACTGGAAAATTAAGCATCTAAATAACTTATTAAATCAAATGATTCCCCTCTTGGATAAAATAGCCCTCGGTTTGTAGTAGGCTTGAGATATTTAAAAATCCTTTCAACAACAGTTAAATGAGACTCTTTGGGATTGGATTGAAAATGATCACACATGCATATATTGAACAAAATATCAGGTCTACTAGCAGTAAGGTAGAGAAAAATCCCAATCATACCTCTGTAATTGGTTTGATCCCCTGATTTACCAGTTTCATCAGCATCTAACTTATAAGTGGTACTCATAGGTGTATCACTACCTTTATTACTATCCAAAACAAAATGTTTCAAAAGATCCTTAATATATTTAATTTGATTTAAAATAATACCATTTTTATTTCAAAAAATTTGAAATCCAGGGAAAAATTTAAGTTCCCCCATTACACTCATTTCATATTCATCATGCATCATTTTTGAGAAATCAGTACATAAAGAATTTTTAGAGGATCCCAAAATAATGTCATATACATAAATATGTAATATTAAAACATCTTTGTAAATCCTTTTAATAAAAATATTAGTATCATCTATTCCTTTAGAAAAACCTTTGAAATATGAAATGAACTAAGTATATCATACCAAGCTAGTGGAGCTTGTTTTAGACCGCATAGAGCATTAGATAGTTTAAAGACATGATTTGAAAAAATGGTGATATGTATAACTAGGGGATTGTTCAACAAATAAATTCTCAACTATATAACCATTTAGAAATTAAATTTTGAAATCCATTTGATAAAGTTTTAAATTCACATGAGCTGCATAAGCAAGTTGTATACAAGTGTCTTATAGTCTAGATAAAGGTGCAAAGGTTTCTTCATAGTCTATTCCTTATTCTTGGTTGTATACTTGTGCAACTAGTCTAGCCTTGTTTCTAACTATGTAACCATATTCATCAATTTTATTTCTTAACATACATTTAGTGCCTATGGTCAACATTTCTTTAAGTATTTCTATTAATTCCCAAACATTGTTTTTTTTTCAAACTGATTTGATTCTTCTAGCATGTCTATCACCAAAAATTCTTCATTGATTTCATCATTAATATTTTGGAATCGAGCTGTGAAAGAAAAGATTGATGTTCAACCTGGTTTCTTAAGAGAAGTTATAGTTTTTGTTCCTATATTTATATCACCAACTACAACATCTAAAAGATAATTATTGAGAGTTCTAATACCCCAAGAAAGTGTTGAACTAGACTCCTCATTTTTTTTATATAGGTTAAGATTCACCATGCTTAGATTCAGGAAAATTTTTAGAACTGGTTGTTTTAACTAAGGGTTCACTGTCTTTATTATGATGGTCAAGAATTGACATATCTTCCTCATGCTGTTTAACAGAGGTTTTGGGTTCATGTGGATCAGTTTCATAAAAATTGGCATGAACTGATTCTTCCACACATTTGGTTCCCTTATTGAATACTCTATAAGATTTAATAGATAATTTGTAACCTAGAAAAATTCATTCATCACTCTTGGAATAAAATTTGTCACAATTATCCTTAGTGTTAAGAATAAAGAATTTTCAACTAAAAAATCTATTGTAATTAACCTTAGGAATCCAATTATTATAGAGCTCATAAGGGGAGTTCTTAAGAACAGGTCAAATTAAGAATCTATTGATGATGTAATAAGCTGTGTTAACTACTTAATCCCAAAAATAGATAGGTAGAATATAATCATTTATCATAGTCCGGACAATCTCTTGAAGTGTCATATTTATTCTTTATAAAACTTGATTTTGTTGATGTGTTCTAGGAGTATAGAAATTGTGATTATAGCCATTTTGTGATTAAAAGGATTAAAATTATTTATTTTCAAATTCACAACCATGATCACTTCTCAATGTCTTAATTATAAGCCCACTAAGATTTTCTATACAATTAGAATATTTAATGAAGTAAGAACATGCTTTAATTTTGTGAGCTATAATATATACCCAAGGCTATCTAGAAAAATCATATACAATAACATTAACATAGTGATTCCCATTTAACCTTGAAACTCTAGATGGTCCAAACAAATCCATGTGAACCAACTTAAGCAGTTGATAAGTGGATATTTATTTCATTTTTTTGAATGAAACTTTTTGTTGTTTTTCTTCTTAACATGGATTATAATCTTTGTTACATGGGAATTCCAATTTAGGTAAGTCTTTAACCAAACCTTTCCTAGTTAGTTTCCTAAGAGAGTGCACATTTCAGTGTCCTAATATTATATTCCATAACCAGGATTCCTTTTGAAAAGAATTTAATAATGAAACATTTTTCTTAGCTAATGATTTTAAATAAATAGCATATACATTTTCATTTATAAGAGCAGTAAATATTAAATAATTTTTAGAATTAAAAATGCATCATGCATCATTTTAAAATTTAACATTGAAAACATCATCACAAAATAGTGATATACTTAGTAGATTGTATTTTCACCCATCAACAACAATTACTTTTGAAATTAATATAGTATTAGGGTTACCAATTTGGACCAAGCTGACGATTTTCCCTTTGGCATTATCACTGAATGTGACATGTCCACCATCAACTTTAATTAAACTCTTGAAGCATGAATAGTCTCCCATCCTATGTCTTGAACATTCATTGTCCATGTACCATAGAGTTTTACAGAAGCCATTTAGGAAATTTTCCTGTAAAACAGATTAAGTGTAAGGTAACTTTGGTAGTGAGATTTTCTTGGGTCTAGAGAGGTTAGAAAGTAAAGCTTTGGGAACCCATACTTGTCTCATAGTTTTCTTATATTCAATAGAAATGTTTTGAGACATGAAATTTATTTTAGGTCTTTTATAAAACTATTTTTCAAAAGATGGTCCAAAACATGAACTACCAGTGAACTGACCATATTTGGGACAAATTTATTTTTAATAATCCTTCTCTATCCTAGTTGATATCTTATAACAGTTGTGTATTTTAGGGAAATTTGGTTCCCTAGAAAGTATTTCAAGGTATCTCTACCTGAAATATAATTCTAAAGATCCCTTTTTAATTTATCATTTGATAATTTAAGTTTAGTATTTTCTTTTAATAGTTGAGCACATTTTTATTTCTCAATATCCAAATTAGACTTATAATTAACATTTAAAGCATGTTGTATTTTCAAAAATTTATATTTATCCTTGATTTCATCAATGGTATCATAAATAATTCTATATTATTCAAATAGTTCATCCTTAGTCATATTCTCATCATTATTTGATTCAATTTCATTCCTAGAAGAATAAGTATTATGTATAGAAGAATTGGTTATTACCTCAGATGTTTCTATCATGTAACACATGTTTCCATGTTTTTTTCCTTTCAATATAAAAAGTGTTAGATCCACTAGATATATCTTATGAAGAAATCCATGTAGAATTCATAGACTTTTTATATCCCTTTCCCATGCCTTCATATTTCTTTTTAAATTTCATCTTGGGGAAAGAAACCTTCACTTGGACTTTTCGTTTACACTCATGGTAGACTATCTCATTTGTGTTGTCATTCTATTTTCTGTCCTTTCCACTTTCCTTTGCTATCATACCTTCTTTTATAGTTTTATTTTCGAAATAAATTCTTCATATAGTAGAACTATTTTATTCTCCTAGAAAGATGATCCATATCATCATCACTATCAGAGTCTGAGTCTTCACCGGTGGAAGTGTCTATAGGTGCTTGAACTTTTTTTTTTATCTTTTCTCTTTGAGGTAGCAGTCTTGAATGCTATAGATTTATTTCTTGGTTCTTCATCTGCTTCTTGATTTACCTTATGATCTTCCTCTTATATTATATTTTTTCCAATTAGTTCCTTCATTGGTTTCTTGCCTATGTCAAAGGATTCTCAGATATAAATAGAAGTACCTATCCATCTGTCAGGTAGGCATCAAAGAAACATCATAATCTGATCCATGATGTCTAATAGTTTTCCAAGAAGACTCATGGTATTTACTATTAAATTGAAACTATGATACATTTTATATATAAGTTCATCAGGATTTATTTTAAAATTATCATATATAATAGTATAAGTATTTAATCTGATTTCTTTAACATTGGTTTTTCCGTCATGAGAAACAGCCAATGTATCCCAAATTTCATAAGCATTTTTATAGGTAGATATTCTTTTTAATTCTTCGTGACCTAATGAATCGTAAAATACATTCATTACTTTAAAGTTATTGTTATATGTAGCTTTAGCCAAATGAGACCATGTGTTTCTAGAAATAGGAAGCAATTCATGTCGTTCTTCAATTGTGTCCTAGATTTGAGGACACATGTTCCCTAGATACATTTTCATTTTTAATTTCTATTGAGCATAGTTATTACCATTAAAAAATGTCGCATGTTAGTAGAAGCACCCTCAACTATGTTATCCATAGTTAATTAGAATTTTAAAGAACTGAAAATTTAGATATGATAGAAATTTTATGTTTTTTAAGATACAACAAAATTCCGAGTTGAAAAGAATTTTAAAACATTCACAATAGTTCCGATAGTAGAAATAAAAAATATCCTCTGATACCAAATGTTTCTCAGAGTGGAATCTCAAGAGGGGGGTGGATTGGGTTCCTAAATAAAATTTCTGGAAAAAATTTATGATAACAATCCCCCAATTTTGGAACAACCCAATTAATTAAGGCCTTAGAGATATAAATGATTAGTTAGTTACTAAGTATCTCAAAGGGTGATTATTCCTCAGTTGAATTAGGGTAAAAAACTTCTTCAACTTTTGAAACTTGTTTGCTGAATTAAACACATACACACACTAACCATAACTAACTATCAAAGTTAATTTAAAAAACAGCTTTCTATTTTTGAAATAATGACTAGTGGAAAATATAAAAATAGAGTATTAAAAAATCATAGAAAACAACAGGGTTTAAAAAGGTTCATTCTCAATCCGAGACTTAATCCTATCCACTTATTGATCACCTTCCACCAAGAAGTTTGTATACGTAATAAACATGATACACAGCCTGTATTGGGCTTTACAACAGTTTTCACAAATTTCTAGGCATCTCACCATCTACCACAGTTCTTCTTGGGAAAAAAACTACACATACAACACATAGTCTCTTCCATAGTTATATGTTGGAAACAATATGTAAGTAATGTCTGCTGTAAGGATTTTCAGAGTCCTCCAGTTCAATCACATGAGACAATGTGTGTAACAAAAAGACACACACACATCACAGAAATGTAAAATAAAATAACAGAATAGAGATAATGTTATAATATTGAGTAAATAATTCTCTATGTGTTTGCAATTCATCTCTTGACTCCTTAGAGTGAATAATTAGAAGTTTGAGTCTTTATATGGAAGTGGTCCCCAAAACAGAGTGTTGTAACTCCAGGTTCTAGCTTTCAAGAACTGAGTGTTCTGCTTCTTGTGTTGAAAGTGAGTTGAAGAAGCATTGAAGACAGTCTTGAAATTTGTTCTCCCAAATGATCTTTGTGATGATCTTGAGTTCATAGGGTAAGTGCTGAATGGTTTTTCTGTTCTCTTTTATCTAGAGAGTAAGCTCCTTCTCATGAATTCCACTTTCATAGCTCTTGGGAATGCTTCTAATAAACCATATTCTTCCTCAGACTTCTCTTTTATATTTGAGGTCTGAAAATAAGAATAAGTAAACCATGTGCGGTCCTCCTCGTACCTCGTACTGTCTCCAGATACGGTTTCATGATGTCTATAATCAACATTAATTAATTTCCAAAGAATTAAATTTACCAAATATGACAGTTATAATAATCATAAGAATTTGAAAAATGATGGAGTAGAAGAGTGAGAATTAGTAGACTAGTAGCGGTAGCCTTCTAAACAGTAGGATTCAATGGTAGACTACATCAGTAGCCTTCAATGGTAACCTTCTCAATGGAATCCTTAAACATTAACCTTCTCAATGGTATCCTTTCTATCAGTGACCTTTCATTGGTGACCTTTCATCAATGACATTTCTTCAGTGAACTTTCATTGGTGACCTTCATTGGTGACCTTCATTAGTGACCTTTCATCAGTGACATTCATCTGTGACCTTTCAACGGTGACCTTCATCGGTGACCTTCATTAGTGACCTTTCATCGGCGACCTTCATCAGATAACTTTCATCGGTGAACTTCATTGGTGACCTTTCATCGGTGACCTTCACACTTAGAGATATTTTGCACTGTAAGCTTAAACAAGAGAGCAGCGAGATTAAAAATTAATATTTATCACTTGATAGAAACTAGGAATAATAATAAAACATGATTATCATATAATAAAAACATGATAATCACAGAAATGCAACATGATTTGTAATTATCAAAACAGGTGAATCCAACAATATCCCCCCTTTTGATAATCATAAATTATGTTAGTGAAAATTTAGATTTATTTATTCTTGAATTCAGGTTAGGCACATTTTTTAATTTCATCATAGGTGTGAATAAGTAAAATTGAGCCAATGTTCATTGTGGAAAATATAGATAGTGTATATATGCAAGAACTCCAATCATGTGTTAAAATATCTCCCCCTTTGTGATTTACAAAAAAATGGAAGACAAAAAGAGACAAAAGGGGAATGTTTTAATAATGAAGCATGAATACAAGATACAAAAGGATACAAATATCCCTATCAATTAAGACAACACAGATTCAATCCATATCAAATATGTCAAAGGGTGCTTTGTCATTGGAAGTTGAGGAGTCAGGTCCAGAAGATGGAGGGATAGGATGAGGTATGGCAGTCAGTAGTGTAGGAGGAGCTGCTAGTGTGGAATAAGCAGAATTATAGTGTGTAGATCTTTCAGGAATCATATGGTTCATGGTTCTGATGGACTCTGTAAGAGTCATCAAAGGAGAAACATTGGTAGAGCCTGAGGAAGTTGAGGAATAAGGTAATGCATGACGAACAATGATGGGAGTGAAGTCCACATGGAGGAAAGTTAAAAGAAAATTTATGAAATCCATAATAATACTTCCCCCACTTTCTACATATGAGAATAAATCATCATAATTATACAAGAATTTATCTAATATAGGAGTCAACTCTCTGAGCCTTCTAACTTAATCATTAAATTCCTGACTGACAGGTGGGATCCTTTAATTTTACAAGAGTAGCTTAAAGTGACCATCCATTTGATGCTTAGTGTACACCATTTTTTAGTATGAATAGAATTTCTCTTTGATGTCCTTATGATCTTGAGAATCCCCCCTTAAATAATCTATATCATTTTTATGAATTTCTCTAGTAGTTTAAATGACCGAGTCATAGACTGAGGGTCTGAGGTACTGTCACCAAAGCACTTCTCCACTTCTTCTCTGATAGCCAATCTGAAAGCATCTATATCAATAGAAGAAGAGTCTGAAGAGGAAAGAGATGCACACAGAGGTGCCATAGTCAAAGCCTCTATCTTCTTAAACGATTTGGTCAGACCACTGATCAACCACTTTATATAATCTACCTAGCCACTCACATGTGCATCCATAGACTTCTTGAAGTCCTCTAACACAGTGACCATCTGTTGAACAACACTTTTAACATACCTAAGGTCTCTGTCCAATTGAACCCTTGAAGCCATATATGATTATAAACTGACAATACATTGTTTCACATATTCCATAGACTCTTCCAAGGTTTTAACTTTATTCCTACATTCTTTGACTTCATGTAGGAAATTTGAGTGAGAGGTAGAAATAACTCTTTCCAAGGAAGATTCTATATATTCTTGACTACGAGCCACTATTCTCTCTATCCCAATAGATCTCTCATCAATGTATCTCTTCAAATATGATTTCAAGGATTCTAAATATTTTTTCTTCACATAGTCCCGATGTAAAGTCACTAATGGTTGTACAATGGTGGTTTCTGAAATAGATGGAATTGGAGGGCTTCTGGTAGGCTTATCATCATTAGAGTCTCCGTAGTCTAAGCACAATACCATGAATCTCGGATCTTCTGAACAGTCTTCTATTCCATGAATAAAAACAACTAAACCTATGGAAATTGGTTCCTCCCCCTCACATGGAGCATTCTCCTGATCAATTACATCCATCTCTTATACACCTCTTTGATCAAATACATCAACATGAGAGACCATTACCACTTCTTCTACGGAATCTTCAATTACTACCTTTGTAATTCCAACTTCAACTGAATCTGCAACCTTATCATCTAAAATTTCTACCATTTCTGTATATCCTATTTGAGGACTAAGAATTAGGCATTCCTCTTCACTTTAATCACCAGCTATCTAAAAAACATCATGACTAGATTTTGTGTTATCCTCCTCCTCTGAGGTTTATCTAATGTCTTTTAAGACATTTTATTCACCTTCTTCTTCACTTGTTTCTTCATAATCTATGTCCCTTAGGATAGTCTCCCTTCTAGGAAATCTTTTGGCTAGGCTAGGCTCACCATAGGCTACAGTATTGGCATGAGGATTTGAGGGAAGGTTAGGATCACTCCTGTCATCTATAGAAGAATCCTCTATTTCCTGAATAACAATAGCCTCCTCTTCTTCATCTGAGTATATTGGACCCCCTTAATCAGTCTTTAGACCAGGGTCCCTCTTATTCTTAGGCCTAGAAGGATGAGTAACCAGGTTGAATTCATCATACAACATAGCATCATCATTCATCCATTTTCTTTACCAAGGGTTCCAGTTTATCTTCATCAACTTGAAAATAATCTTGGTAATGCAGAAGTTGTACCTTAAAAAAAACATTTTACTCCTGTTTTCCAGCATCTACTTTCACTTTCATCATCAAGGATTTAAATCTATTATGAAACAAAGTATTTTACTTGGAACTAGGCTTTGTCATATCCTCTAATTGAATCATCAGCAACCTAAACAAATTTATCTTGTTTTTATGCTTCAACAGATACAAAAGAAATATGTCATGATACTTCAAGGTAGAAAACTCTCCTCTCCTAGGACTCAAAAAATGATGAAAAAATTTATAAAAAATCTTTTTTTCTCCTTCCACTTTAGTATCAATCACTCTCATAGGGATTCCATTCCCTGACAGTTCAGCCAAGGCTTTATTATAATAGAAAAAAATCACTAGTGGGAGGTACCAATCCAGATAAGTAATCCAAAATCCATTCATGTGGGGCCCTAAAAAAAATCATCCCATTCAATAGAGGAGAACCCCACACTTACTCTATTTATCTTTGATGACATTCTATTTTCATTATCATATTTCTCAAACTTTAGACACTCATAGAACTATTTCAATAGATTTTGGTAATAAGGCCCATTGTTATTTTCAATGACTTCAACCCAGTCCTGAGCTTCAAGTTCCTTCAGCACCAAAGAACTGCTCGAAAACAGCCATTCTGAACCTAATTATTTCTTAACTATGATTTCCCTCTTTGAAAAATTTGGATTGATCTGCTTTTCTACCACCTGGATTCCACTACTAGATCCAACTCGAGATCTATTAGGGTTCGACACATATCCTTCATCACATACTATCGGTCTCTTCAACATTTCCATTTTTATATTGAGCGGTTAGAGGGTTTCAATAGGAGTTGAGATTCTATGATTAAAGAGAAAGAGTTTTGGGAGAGGTTTGATGTGGATAGAAATGTGGTGAAAAATTCACTTTTATCATTTAGGGATTGAAAAATAAAATAAGTAAAATAAATAAGTAATACTAAAAACGTTTCAAATTCCAGGAGAAAAATGGAAATTCCATAAAAAGTTGACTATAGGTAAGGTGCTAACAATGAGGTATGATGGTGAGGTCTGAACGTTGAGGTCCCAATGGTGAGGTCCCAAGGGTGAGGTCCTAGCAGTGAGGTCCCAACGGTGAGGTCCAATAGTGAGGTTCCTAACGGTGAGGTCCAATGGTGAGCTTCCCAATGGTGATGTCCAAGAGTGAGGTTCCTAACGGTGATGCCCAATGGTGAGGTTCTTAATGGTGATGTCCAATGGTTAGGTTACTAACGGTAAGGTCTAATGGTGAGGTTCCTAATGGTGAGGTCCAATAGTGAGGTTCCTAATGGTGACGTTCTTAATGGTGAGGTCCAACGGTGAGGTTCCTAATGGTGTGGTCTAATGGTGAGGTTCCTAACAGTGAGATCCAATGGGGAGAATAATAATTAAGCATGATTTTCATATAATAAAAACATGATTATCACATAAATGAAACATGATTTGGGATTATCAAAATATGAGAGTCCAACACATATGATGATTGTGATACCTCAGAAGTTTCATGACCACCGGAATTTAGTACACTGCCACTATAACACTGATGATGTCCTATCTTGTTAGAATTATGGCATGCTCTTAGTGGTATCCTAAAATCAAACATCTTGTCTTCGAACGAACCCCAATAGTAACATCCTGATTGAATCTTGGGTCATAGAGGAGGGTTCACAGATCTATCAGTCTATTTTTTTCATGCTCTCAAATTATAAATTGGTGTACCACTTCTTCATTCCCCAATCAATAGAGTTCCCACCATTTCCCATGGGTATCAATATGGTTCTTCCTCCCATTTCTCTAGAGATATCCTTTTCAGCCAACATCTCTCTATTGAACATCTATATATACTTTTTAATACAGAACAAAAAAGTCATTGAGTGAATCTACTTCTTCTATCCAAATTAAAATACTCATATAATTAAAGAATCTCTAGTAGAAACATTGAGTGTTTAGTTCACTAAAATCATAAATTTAACTGCACACTTAGCGAGAGAGATAATTTCCTACATCAAGTTGAAGAGGTCCATCATTCTTTGAATTCTGAATGTGTCAGAATATAATTTTTTTTGAATAATTGTTCAATTTCCTAACAAAAAATTCCTTGATCCACTTTAGCTATCTTAGAAAAATCCCACCACTAGCACGAAATATTCTCCAACATATCCATTTCCAGAATATCTTTTAGCTCCATTGGCATGCTGATGAAGTTGATGATATGATTCGTTCTATTTATCCACACCTCTACGATATATGCGACTAAATCACCCCGAATTATGGGTGGATTCAATTTATATTATTAGAAAAAATTAACCACTTTCCATGGATCATCCCTAATTTACCCACTATCCACCGCCTGAAACTATTGGATGATACTCTTAACTAGTTTTTGATTCCTATATGGTTCAACTACAACCATATTTTTACAAGCTCCCTCCATTTCATTTATATGATGCCTACAAGGTTCCATTTTCTGTTACCAAAACAAATGGAATACGTTTTACGAACCAGGCCGGGTCACCATCCGACCTGGTGCCCGACCCGGTCCGCGACATGGCCCGAAGGGCGTTCCCGATCCCCACAGGCTGGCACAAGTGCCCGAGTATCAAAACTAACACATGGGAACGATTTTAACCGAAATAAAAGACAGAAAATCAACTAACCAGATAAATAACTGAAACTAGATATAGACAACCAAACACATCATTAAACTATGAACAGGTCTAAAGTCTACAACTCCAAACAATAACTAAAAAGAAAAGATGACAGCAAAAACTAAAACTCTTACTCAAACCTCAAAGAAACAGGAGAGGTGCGACATACACACGTCACAAATGTTAACCTACACGAGAAGAACACCAAAAACCAACCACCATCACGGAGCACGATGTCACAACCTAGAATAAACAAGAAACAAGGTCTACATACACCCAAAGGTGTATGTAGGGTGTGAGCCAAAAGCCCAGTAGGACGTCACCCAATAAAAAGGTTCCACGTATAAGAATTACATGACAGATACATTTGCAATATTAACTAAAGAAAAGAAAATGAATGCTTGAACAGTTTAAAAGAAAATAGGATTAAAGAAAACAGTTTCAAATGGAACAACTTAAATTAAAACTACCACACTCACTTATTAAAATAACCAGTTTGTCACACTGATGAGCGTAAGGTGACCAATGAGCACTAATACGGGAGGGGCCGCATGGGTGTTAGCTAGCTTGGGTCCCTAGATCTTCGTGTCTCGGTGAAACGTTTCTTAGAAGGCCACGATCCTCAGAAAACGTGGCTTAGAAGGCCACGACCCTCAGAAAACGTTGCATAGAAGGACACAACCCTCAGAAAAGCATATATATATTTAGTGATGAAATCGTCCGTCCTGCCGGTGAAACCGGGTCGAGTCACCTCCGAAACACTGGCTCACTAGTCTATTCCACCCTCCTAGCTACCCAGGCTTCCTGGTTTGTGCTCAAACAAGTTTGAAGTTCATGTAACATGTCACTATAATGCATAAAATCCAAACAGGGTAATTACACATGCAAAACACATTTTTTACACCCAAATCTGCTTTTAAAACCATACACACACCAAAATATTTTCAAAACAATATTTTCATTGGTTACATACACAATTAAATCATCTTCACACTTTATAAGACACTCATTGCTAAAAAAACCACCAATTACACGCGTAGAAACTATTTTGAAATACGGCACACACTAAACCATTTTTCAACATGTTTAGCACCATTTTCATAATTAAGTAAACCATAGAAGAAATTATAAAGTAATATAAAAAAAGGTGTCACATGTCTTTTTACAAACTAAAGTAACCATTTATAAGTTCAAATGCATTCACACGTCGCACACACTCAAATAAAATTTTAAAGTGTGACATGTACCACCTGAGTAGTTTAATGGAAAAACCTTACACTATTAAAAACACAAATTCATAAAACACATAATTTAACAACCCAAAAATAAAAGATTAAATTTTTTTTGAAAGAAATCTCTGGCATTAACCACTAAACCAACACAAACCCCTATTTTATGATGAAATGTGCACGACGTCTTGTGAAGGATACTATTTTCACCACTTTCACAAGTTAATAAGCCAGCCTCATAATAATAAAAAATTACTAACAACTAAATAAAAGTTCACAGTAGAAAACACACACGTACATAAACAGGCTACTAATAATTTTCAATGAAAATCAATCTCTAATGAAAACACACTTCATGATACAACAATTAATTAAATAACATGCTAGACAAATTAAACTTGAAAATTAATTTATCAAATAATGATTAAACATGGAACCACCTACCTCGACGTCAAACCCTAAAAATTGATGTGGAATCTTCAAATTCTAGCTCGAACCCTCAATTGCGTGTCGTTTGCACCGTAAGGGACCTAGTGCGAACTCAAACACATGAATTCGAACCCAAAAACCTCAAATTAAAACCCCAAAACAATCAATTAACCCACAAAACCATACTCATAACTCATTGTAAAACCAAAAAATCAAATATAGAAAAAAAAACTAAAGAGGAGAGGCATAACCGGAGGGGTTGCAACCGCAAGGAGGAGCATCGCGCCAAGGATGTGCTCGGCCAAGGGGAGCAGCGCGCCGAGGAGTGTTCACGCACAGGGAACAGAGGGGCGCCGGCCTTGGATTTCGCTGGACGAGGAAACAAAGGGTCGAGGAGTAGCTGGCCGAGAGGGGTGACGACACGGAGGGCAGGCCGGCTGGCTGGACGTGGGGGTGCATTCAGGGCGGTATGCAGGTGGTTCGTTTGGGCTGCTCTCCAAGAGGATGTGGGCGATACCAGTAGGCCAGTTAGGAGGTGCAGAGAAGGAGATGATCGATGCGATGATATTTAAGGGGGCAGAGCAAATGGGAAATGCTGGCCGAGAGGAAGGCGTGCGGTCCGCTGGTGGTGGGGTCGTGAAACCGAAATGGGAGGTCGACGGAGGGCGAGCGCGACTACTGCTAGGGGGGGGGGGGGGTCGTGCCTCGACCGGTCCGAGAGGGGGAGGCCGCCAGATGGGGGGAGAGGGAGGTGGCGCAAAACCAGGGAGTCTGGAAGAGGAGAGTGAGGAGGTTTCGTCGGGAATAAGGGAGTCCGACGGCCGGGTGGGAGGTAGGATGCAGTGGAGGAGCATGCGAGGCCGGAGTGCGCCGGTAGAAGAGGAAGGCAGACGAGCCATGGGAAGGAGGGAGAGCACGATGGGTAGGAAGAGGGAGATGGCAGCAGCCAGTAGTGCGCAAGGAACCCGCAACAAGGAAAACCCTACCCATAAAAAAATTAAAAAAATAATAATAATTAAAAAAACAAAATCAACTAATAATAATGAAAAAATGGTGATTGCAATAACAATTTTAATAATAACTACTAACTTAATTAAAACCTTAATTATAATAATAATAAGAATTTTAATAATATCACATAATATTAACCATATTATTTATTAATCCCAAACAATATATTTTTCTTCATTAAAACAATTCTTATAGTTTACTAAACTTATTATTTCAATTTTATTACTATTGAATTATTTATTTACATTTCATTATCCCGCTATATTTCAACTCTTTTGAAAGCCGGGCAGACCGTGCAGATCCCAAAACCATGCCCCACCCATGCGTCCGGTGACACAAAAACAAAACACTCGTAATAATTATAACAATAATAATAACAACAACAACAATAATAATAATAAGATAATAACATACCTAATAACCTAAATAATAAACTATAAAAAGATCAACCAAATAAAAAGCTAATAATAAATAAAAAAATACATTCAATTAATTTGTTATCCAGGAAAATAATAATAATATTCCCAAGTGACGTTAATATCATTATTATTAAAACCCTTCTTAATTCGTTTTATTTCATTAGTCAACCATCGGGCATGACATGCGGTGAGCTGGGTGAGGTCGCGCGGTGGCTCAGGCAAGGTCGCGCGGCTTCGACCGTTGTGCGCTAGACGCAACCATGGGAAAAAAATCCATTTTGAAATAAGAACTCAAACAAATTTAATTTGGGACTTGACCTGATACACCTGATTCACAATAAAAACAGTAAAATAAATAATATAAAAAAGATGAGTGTGACAATTCTCCCCACCATAATGCCTTCCGCCCCCGGAAATCCACAACTAGGGTTGGGACCCAAAGAAGAAACTGATACCCCATTAAGGCTCATAGAAGATCCCCATAAACACCAAGCAAAGAGAGAAAAAAGTATCATGCTCAGAGAAAGTGACTCAAAGAAAACATCGAGATATTCATATAAAGACTTTATCATATGTGTCGCCCGCCCCGAAGAGCTAGAACACCTCTAGTTGAGTGATCAAGGAAGGGAACTCTCGCACTCACAGAACCCAACTTCAGAAGCCAAAACATCTCTAGCACTATTTAATGAACACCACCTCATTTTACTAGAGTGAACAAATGAGACCAACCATGATCGAGAAACACCCTTATCATCTATCCCCAACTCATCTTCAGAAACGAACCCAAAGGTCAACATGGGGAAGCCCGAGGGGCTCCCCACCATTAAGAACCTACCAACACCCAAGACGAGATTGGAAAATCGACACAGGGAGGTCTGAGAAGACTCCCCGCCATTAAAGAAATGTCTAACACCGATTCATTCTAGAGACATTCGTGCGAGACACAATGTGGGTCTCCCCACCATTAGAACTAACAGAAGGTATAGATCTTTGAAAATTTTACGATGGTGACAAAACACCCCACCACAAAGGGCGTGGAGGGAGGGGCCCGACTACCGGGGTGTCAAAAGCATGACCCAAGACAAACCAGCATTTCCACATTCCTAGATTAGCATTATTCATGTTTGAGACAAATTTACTCAACAGACTCCCATAAGGACTACTAAAGAGATTTCATCTAGTGGGACGCAACCCCAAAATCATTAAGGTAACGAGACGACTACACCTCCTCATAGCCATGAGAAGCCTCATGCGCCTAGGCGGGTCGTCGAAACGGAACAACCATTGAAGACAATTTAATCCTCCTTCACATTCAGTACCGATGATAGAAAAAAAAATTTGGGGTCTCATACACTCTCGGGGTTCCGGAACACGTGCCAGCTTCACTCCGAGGCCTATGGCTGGAGCCATGATGATTGAATCATCTCCTGCCTCGTAGTCAGGTATTGAGGACTCCCATGGAAGCTTCTCCTTTTTGGTGTCACATGCAAACACACTACAATCGAGGAAACACCTAAAACACAACACATTACTACATCCAACTAATTATACACAGAACATTCACCAACACAAGAGTTGAAATGGTGCATGCGCATCACCCTTTGTCGCATTGAATGAGAACACGACAACACAAAACGTCACCGAGTACGATCATTATTGTCGAGAGAAACATTACGCTGAGAAAGACCTTAAACCGCATCTTCAACAATACGTGATTCCTGCGAACGACCATAGAAGCCTCATACGACTTGGTCTACCAAACTAGTAGCCTAACACGAACCTTTCCTTAAACGAAACAAACCAAAGACCAGAGGTCATTTAGAATGATAGACCGCACCAACAACATAGGGTTTATTCCACATTTTCCCCACTGGGGTCTCCTTTACCACTTCCAAAGGGACCACACGCTACAAGACGTCACCGAACATGACCCTTGCAACCGATGTGAATACTACAAGGCCCTTCAAGAAACTGGTCAACACTGAAAATTCCGAACCACCTTCACCCTTCCCCGCTGGAATTCCTTTTGTCATTTCCAGGGGTAACCTTCAAATGCAACGACGTCAAACTTCATACCCGATGACTCATACAACTCAAATAGACCGAAACTCCCTTCAACTCCCCTCGCATCTGTCATCCCACTGCGAGGGGATCCTCTTAGATGTAAAAATGATAGGTGGGTTCAATTCTAGAATCCAAGAAGAGATTCCTCTAATCAACTGGAGGGTCGGCGAATGGAGAATTGTCTATGGCCAAACTTCAATCACATGACAACGCTTTATGGGGGGCATACACTAGCCAAGAAAGAAAACCTTAGACCCAACCAAACTGGTCCAACGGTCAAGACGTACCACAAGAAAACACCAAACGTGCAGGGGAAACCACTGAAAGGGCTCCCCGATGTACTCTTCAAAATAATTTATTAACCACATTCTTGCATGCCGTCTTACAAATAAGAATTTAAACTCAGGACATAAGTCATTCAGAAAGGATCCTCGGCTCAAAACGCCTCACATTCGGCATTTCCAAAACACAAGGACACGTCACGCAAACACCTATTACTTAAAAACACCAAAATATTCATTTAACAAAACTTTTTGAAAATATACAAAGTTGGTGGGTTGCATAAACACCAATGGTGTACCATGGGCCTCGCACATGCATGTTCTCGTGCCACACCGGAACCCACCTCATATCCATCCGGGCACTCATCCGCTCGTGCCGTTAACCATTTCCCTTTTCATATACACTCATGCATGTGGTTGCCCACAAGAGCGCCAAGGACAAAAAACCAAAGCTTTCCATTTTTTTTCAAAACCAAAACATCCAACCCACACTTTCCAAACCATTCACATAATTTTTTTTAAAGTGTTTTATTTGAAAATATTTTCCAAGGCCAAAACATTTTTACTTAAAAACCAAATTCCCACGAATCCAAAACAAGGAGACGAGAAACACTGCAGGAGGAAACTATGGTCAGCGGATGATTGGAAGATATGGTTGGTGGCCATACGCCAATCACACCACTGGCCACAGAGAGCATTTTAGGACAGTGTCTCTGGAACCACAGGGCTTTCCAGACCGTGCGAGATCATTAAGACCACTGACCTTACTCCCTTTTTGTTTTCCCAAGACAAGATAAACTGCAAGGACCAAATACACAGACAAACCCCAACATACGTTGGTAACTTGAGTCCCACCAAGAGGTGTGCTGGCCAGGCACCTTACTCATAGCCAGGACGTCGAGTCCCGACAACCTTAACTCAAGTCTATAATGACTCTAACCTGAAAGAACACGAACCAAGAGAGAAAACCTGCCCTCCGATACCATTTTGTGACGAACCAGGCCGGGTCGCCATCTGACCCGGTGCCCGACCCGGTCCGCGGCATGGCCCGAAGGGCGTTCCTGATCCCCACAGGCTGGCACAAGTGCCCGGGTATCAAAACTAACACATGGGAACGATTTTACCCGAAATAAAAGACAAAAAAACAACTAACCAGATAATGAACTGAAACTAGAGATAGACAACCAAACACGTCTTTAAACTATGAACAGGTCGAAAGTCTACAACTCCAACCAATAACTAAAAAGAAAAGATGACAGCGGAAACTAAAACTCTTACTCAAACCTCAAACCAACAGGAGTGGTGCGACATCCACACGTCACAAACGTTAACCTGCACGAGAAGACCACCAATGACCAACCACCATTACTGAGCACGATGTCACAACCTGGAATAAACAAGAAACAAGGTCTACATACACCCAAAGGTGTATGTAGGGTGTGAGCCAAGAGCCCAGTAGGACGCCACCCAACAAAAAGGTTCCACGTATAAGTATTACATAACAAATACATTTGCAATATTAACTAAAGAAAAGAAAATGAATGCTTGAACAATTTAAAAGAAAACGAGATTTAAGAAAATAGTTTCAAATGGAACAACTTAAATTAAAACACACACACTCACTTTTTAAAATAACCAGTTTGTCACACTGATGACTGTAAGGTGTCCAATGAGCACTAATACCGGAGGGGCCGCATGGGCGTTAGCTAGCTTGGGTCCCTAGATATTTGTGTCTTAGTGAAACATGGCTTAGAAGGACAAGACCCTCAGAAAACGTGGCTTAGAAGGCCACAACCCTCAAAAAAACGTGGCTTAGAAGGCCACGACCCCCAGAAAAGCATATATTTAGTTAGTGTTGCAATCGTCTGTCCTGCCAGGGAAATCGGGTCGAGTCACCTCTAGAACACTAGCTCACTAGTCTATTCCACCCTCCTAGCTACCTGGGCTTCCCGGTTTGTGCTCAAACAAGTTTCATGTTCATGTAACATGTCACTATAATGCATAAAATCCAAACAGGGTAATTACAAACGCAAAACACAATTTTTACACCGAAATCTACTTTTAAAACAATACGCACACCGTAATATTTTCAAAACAATATTTGCATTGGTTACATACACAATTAAATCATCTGCACACATTAAAAGACAATCATCGCTAAACAAACCACCAATTACACACGTAGACACTGTTTTGAAATAAGACACACACT
Source organism: Viscum album (assembly GCA_963277665.1). NCBI lineage: Eukaryota > Viridiplantae > Streptophyta > Magnoliopsida > Santalales > Viscaceae > Viscum > Viscum album. The sequence continues at coordinate 177,781,370 of OY728120.1, forward strand.
AAACCATTTTTCAAACATTTTTAGCACCATTTTCATAATTTAGTAAACCATAGAAGAAATTAAAAAGTAATAGAAAAAAAGGTGTCACATGTATTTTCACAATCTAAAGTAACCATTTATATGTTCAAACACATTCACACGTCGCACGCACTCAAATAAAATTTTAATGTGTGACATGCGCCACCCGAGTAGTTTAATGGAAAAACCTTACACTATTAAAAACACAAATTCATAAACCACATAATTTAACAAGCCAAAAATAAAAGCTAAATTTTTTTTTGAAAGAAATTTCTTGGCATTAACCACTAAACCAACACAAACCCCTCTTTTACGACGAAACACACACGACATCATGTCAAGGATACTATTTTCACCACCTTCACAAGTTAATAAGCCAACCGCATAATAAAAAAATTACTAACAACTAAACAAATGTTCACAGTAGAAAACACACACGTACATAAACATGATACTAACAATTTTCAATGTAAATCAAACTCTAATGAAAACTCACTTCACGCTAGACCAATTAATTAAATAACATGCTAAAAAAATTAATCATGCAAATTAATTTATCAAATAATGATTAAACATGGAACCACCTACCTCGATGTCAAACCCGAAAAATTGATGTGGAATCTTCAAATTCTAGCTCGAACCCTCAATCGCATGTCGTTTGCACCGTAAGGCACCTAGCGCGAACTCAAACACATGAATTCGAACCCAAAAACTCAAATTAAAACCCCAAAACAATCAATTAACCCACAAAACCAGACTCATAACTCACTGTAAAACAAAAAACTCAAATATAGAAAAAAAACTAAAGAGGAGAGGCATAACCGGAGGGGTTGCAACCGAAAGGAGGAGCATCGCACCAAGGATGCGCGTGACCAAGGGGAGTAGCGCGCCGAGGAGTGTTCACGCATAGGGAATAGAGGCGCGCCGACCTTGGATTTCACTAGACGAGGAAACAAAGGGTCGAGGAGTAGTTGGCCGGGAGGGGCGACGACACGGAGGGCAGGCCGACTGGCTGGACGTGGGGGTGCATTCAGGGCGGTGCACAGGTGGTTCGTCGGGGCTTCTCTCCAAGAGGATGTGGGCGATACCAGCAGGCCAGTCAGAAGGCGCAGCGAAGGAGATGATCGATGCGATGATATTTAAGGGGGCGGCGCAAATGGGAAATGCTAGCCAAGAGGAAGGCGTGAGGTCCGCTGGTGGCGTGGTCGCGAAACCGAAATGGGAGGTCGACGGAGGGCGAGCGCGGCTGCTACTAGGGGGGGTTGCGCCTCGACTGGGCCGAGATGGGGAGGCCACCGGACTCGGGGAGAGGGAGGCAGTGCAAAACCGGGGAGTCTAGAAGAGGAGAGTGGGGAGGTTTCATCGGGAATAAGGGAGTCCGATGGCCGGGTGAGAGGTAGGGCGCGGTGGAGGAGCGTGCAAGGCCGGAGTGCGCCGGTAGAAGAGGAAGGCAGATGAGCCATGGGAAGGAGGGTGAGCACGATGGGTAGGAAGAGGGAGATGGCAGCGGCCAGTAGTGCGCAAGGAACCCGCAACAAGGAAAACCCTATGCCAAAAAAATTAAAACTCACAATAATAATTAAAAAAACAAAATCAACTAATCATAATGATAAAAATGGTAATTGCAATAACAATTTTAATAATAACTACTAACTTAATTAAAACATTAATAATAATAATAATAAGAATTTTAATAATATCACATAATATTAACCATATTATTTATTAATCCAAAACAATATATGTTTTTTCATTAAAATAGTTCTTATAGTTTACTAAACATATTATTTCAATTTTATTACTATTGCATTATTTATTGCCATTTCATTATCTGGCTATATTTCAACTCTGTTGAAATCTGGGTAGACCGTGCCGATCCCAAAATCATGCCTCACCCATGCGTCCAGTGACGCAGAACCAAAACACTCGTAATAATTATAACAGTAATAATAACAACAAAAATAATAATAATAATAATATAATAATAACATACCTAATAACCAAAATAATAAACTATAAAAAGATCAACCAAATAAAAATCTATTAATAAATAAAAAAATACTTTCAATTAAATTTTTATCCAAGAAAATAATAATAATATTATCAAGTGACGTTAATATCATTATTATTAAAACCCTTCTTAATTCGTTTTATTTCATTAGTCAACCATCGGGCATGACGTGCGGCGAGCTGGGTGAGGTCGCGCGGTGGCTCAGGTGAGGTCGCACGGCTTCGACCACTGTACGCTAGACGCAACCAAGGGAAAAACATCCGTTTTGAAATAAGAACTCAAACAAATATAATTCGGGACTCGACCCAAGCCACTTGATCCCCAATAAAAACAATAAAATAAATAATATAAAAAGGATGAGTGTGACAATACGTGTCAATCTCTATCAGTTAGAGGATTACTATTTCAAATTATATCACACAATCTATGACAACGTTGATTTCCAAAATCGACCAATTTTTTGAAATCCTTACTTCCTATTGAAAATCAAACCATTTTCGAAATACCACAACAATTATCTTTTTAAAAATATTCTATTTGAAAACAAGGTCATATTTATCAAAAATTTCATATTTCACCAAATCATAAATCATTAATCAAAATGTGATATGCACTCCTAGAGGAATGTCATTCATCTAATTCATGTAATTCTCATAAAATTAGCTATAACCCATGAAAATGGTATTCCATAACCTATATGTGTATACAAAACACTTATTTACCCAACTCTATAGTAACATTACATTTAGCAAAAATATTTTAGCTATAAATGTTTATGATGTGAATTTTACATTCAGAAAATACTACTCTTTTATATTTTCCCAACAGAAAGAATATACTAGAATGAATATCAACTCTAAGACCTAGAACAAGGATGACCAATTGTTCGATAAGGAATGGAAAAAATGTGACACCACTTGTAATTCCCATCCATTCTCATATGATTGAATGGTTTGTGGGACATTACTTTTCGTTATGTGACATTCCCATGATGCGAAAGGTTGGGAATAAATGCCAAAGGTATTTAATACAATTGGGGGTTGATTTAACATTAATAAATAAACAAAAAACCCAAACATTCCCTAAACAAACAATCCACTACAAGATTCCTGACACAACAAATAATAAATAAAAAATTTCATCTATATGAAAACCCAAAAAAACAAAGTTACATAGCAGAAGTCTATAATATCAATGTACATTGTAGATGAAAAAACTATCAAAAAAATGATGACCAAAAATCCCAAAGCTCCATATGATCCATGCTCCAACTCCTCTAATAGACCATGTTTCAAAAAGTACTACTAACTATTTGTGTTAATTTACCTTTTACCAAGTCATGAAAAACAATTTCTAAAAAAGAACAAAAGTTCCAAATTAGGTGTAAGTAATGAAACAGTTTAGTTTTTCCCTAATGACTTCCCTACTCATGTCACTAGGATAAACAACGTTAGCACCATTAATTTAAAAATAGTTCATTCAAAACAATTTCTAAAACAATTTATATCAACCAATAAATAACTTCTGACGAGATTTTTTTCTCAAAACCTCACTAAGATCCATAAAAAGTAAACAAACAATAGTTAAAACCATTTAATAAGATCCTTTTTATCATAACCATTGAATTCTATATATCCACACCACCGACAATGCATGTGAATCTATGATTGCTCTATACACATAGGAGGTTTCTCATTGATATACCAATTAATCACAAGTTTGTTATATCCCATGTTATAATACACTATTACCATTGAGCACCAAGTCATATTTCAAACCAGCCTCTTAAATGAAATATGAACTCACACTAACTCATTATGAAAAACCGTGCCAAAACCATCATTTCAACATCTCAAAAAAGCCACCCTTTTGATGAAATCCTTTTTAAATAACTTAAAAAAATTAAAAAAATAAATAAATCAGACTTTTACAAACATCAAAACCAAAAAATCATTTTAAAATCATTATTTTTAAATCATGTTACCAATGTTTCATTCTGAAAAACACACAATTTCTCTAAACCCACAAACTGTTACTCAACATGGCTTAAAAAATCTTTTGACGTCGAATAAAAATTAAATTTCAAACCAAAGTATCAATTTGAAAATATTTATTCATATTATAAATAGAGGAGTTGATAGTAAATCCACATACCTCGAGAAATGGGGAAAATGATAAATGGAAAAAAAATGTCCGAAAAACCAGGTTAAATCTATACGAACAGACCTTAGATATCATCCCATTCCAGAACCAAGAAATAATATAAAATTTGGAATCAAATATCATAGAACTGACCACAATAGATATAGATATGACAAATTGAGAGTGATAAGGATGTATATCAAAGAGAAACTGCCAAAAAAACCAAGAACAATAACTTACCGCAAGAATCCAGCATCAAAACACCATGGAAATACATCATATTATATCTTAACAAATTAGTGAACCTTATTTTATCATTTGGGAAGAGAAAGTATTGAGTTAGGGAAACGTAGGAGGAAAAAGGTAGTTTGAGACCAAAATTCATGAGATCCACAATATCATGATCGCACTTCTGACCAGTGGAAGGTTATTCATATGAGTTGGAAACCAATTCACTAACAATTACCAACTTTTTCCATAAGACATTGATTCACATAGTTGGCTCACATAGTTTCCAAATATTGTTCCGATCCAGCCAAATCCCATAATCTCATATGGTGGGGTTTCTCATGGGTTAACACACTATTTAGAAAAACAATTCCCCACCTGTGCACATTTCCTTTTTTCCTTTGCCTTAATGTGCATGATTTGTTATATGTATTGAATAATTTTCCCAAATCACGAACCAACCATGCACATATTAAAAATCCACAAAAAATCCAAATCCTCTTTAAACTATCACAAAATACAACTAAACATATTATATAAAAAAAGAATAAATAAATGGTTAGTAACTTGAAACTAGGGGTACTACAACCAACATCAAAACCAACTATGGCACTAACTCAAAAAAATGAGAATAATTTATTTAATTATAGAAATTTAATTTCAATTAAAATATTAAATTTAATAATACATTAATTTTGGATAACACAACAATTGACCTCGTCACACAAAAACGGTGACAAATAACATATGGGAGGTCATTTACACAATCATAAAAAACGTAAACAAAATCCATAATAACTGAACCAAATACCATAACAAATTTCATGGAATTTGGGAAAATAACCTTGTAAATGTCACATGGTTACATACCTCCCCCAAAAAATTGGTGATGGTGTAAAAAAGATGTATTAGGACATCCATTAGATAGAATGTGTGAAATACCAAGTACATATAGAGGATTCCACCATGATTTGATGAAATCATCCATGAACCCTATAAATAATAATATAAAAATTATTGGATATAAACTCTAGATATGAACGAGATTAAATGAAAAGTGGAACATAACACAAAATTTTCAATAAAAAAAAGTAAAACACCCAAATTATGAGGGGATAAGGGCAGATTAAGGATTTCAAAAAACTTATTCATGTGGCTAAAATGAAGAGGGGAAGGGGATTCACCCATATAAAACCAAAAGTGAGTATAATTTTAATTATTCCTCATTAAAATCCCTCTATATATCTAGTTTCTTTAATTAGTGGTTCCAACCCCTACCAAACATCATTACACTATAGGTCACCTACTACTTCTATCCATGCGGCCGATTATCTATAGTCTGCATCAAGTTTCTTTCTATATCCCATACTATCTCGGGTTTCCTAGTTCACTTTTTAAAATCACCAAAGAATATATTTGAAATAATTCCTCATCTAATATAAATTTTATAGGGTTTCAAATGGTTTAGAATTTCATTCCAAAAAATTATTCTCATACCATCCCATCCAAAAAACTAAAATTAAAAATTACACCAAACATCATGACGCACTCAAAACCATGGGAGATTACAACATGGTATTTATGAAATAAAAAATATTATAAGAAATGGGGATAAGGATTTGTATAGATGAGATATGTTTTTTTCAAGAGTTAAATGTAACACCGAGATATTCAATAAAATATTTTTTTCATTAAATTTATTCATTGATAGCGTCCATTAAATGCATCACTATATTTTAACAAAACATGAGATTAAATTAATGTGTAATTATTTAATATGATAGTTATCACTTATACATTGAAATAGTGGGTATGAAAAGGATTAACTTAATTATGAAAATATTTTTTTACAAGTATGTAAAATGTATTCTTTTGTAACCAATTAATTGTTAATTAATGCAAAAACCATTGAAAAATAAATAAAATCATTTCATGAAAAACTATTTTTGGGCGTAGAAATGTATTTTTCTCAATAAATTAAATAAAATGTTTTTTAGTAAAAATGTTTAATTATATTTTAATATTTTATATTCAATCAAATTTTTATGATTAATATTTTCTGTTTTCTATGCATGAGATAAGAATATACACAATTTTACACATTAAAAATATATATTACCAAACGATGGCTTTTTCAGCAATTGCACAATTATTTTAAAATTAATTTTTCCTATTTAAGACATTTTCATTTAAAATTTTTTATTAATATATTAAATAAAAAATAATATATTATATTTATGTAATTTTCTGATATCTTTTTTAAAAGGTAAAATTTTCATAGATTAGTGAAAAATATAGGTTTTTATTAAAAATTGTCTATTCAATCAATAAATTTACAGGATTAGATTTATTTCAATTTGGTTTTGAATGTAAAATTATTTAATTTATATATATAATAAATAAATTTAGGCCATTTTATTAAATTTCATATTGAATGTTGATATAAAAACATTTTAGTCATTTGAAAATTTTAATTTGTAAAATTATTTTTTAATCGCATCTATGAAATTAATTTTAATAAAACATTATGACTACAGGGAATGAAATTTTGAAAAATTGATTAAATAATTATTTCAAAAAAATTACTTAATATGTTCAAATTAATGTTTTGAAAATGAATACTAAAAAATTTAAAAATTAATTATTGATGTTAATGTTAAAAAAGTTTAACAAAGGGATAAAACTAATCAATTAAGATGTAAAATGGCATAAATGTTTTTCCAAAACTAATTAGATGGACATATTTTATCATAATACATATAAATTTCAATAATGGAACATTTTATCATTTTTTAATGTTAAAAATGAAGGTATACATTATTCAATTTTAAAAAAACCACGTGGACCCTCTCCCAGACATATATAAGGCCACCCCTCTCATACACTATTCACACTTGAAGAAAACATTTAATAAGAAAATACCTAAAAAACATGTTCCTTAGTTCCATTTACACATCGTATTTTCCTTTTTAGGCCATAAATTGAATCTAGGAAGGCATTAGATTAATCCTAAAGAGGTTTTCTTAAGAAGAGGTAATGTTTTTACCTATTTATCTTTGTTTTTCATCTTCTTATAAAAGCATAAAATATATTAAAACTATGATAAAACAATAAAATGATAATATAATATATAATTATATGATATTATGTTAATTTTATAAAATATATAACTATCCAATTCAATGAAAAGGGAATATAATCTTTCGATCGTGTGTACAATAGACTACCACTTCACAAATTGATGTTACTTGATTTCCAATACCTCCCATCCCGATGAGTTATAATGATGGATTTAATGTTTATATATGATATTTATGAGACTATTATATATTTTTAATTGTAATACAACATTTATATTATTACCTCATATCCAATTGGAAAAAAATTACGTCACTCATGTGTGAGAAAGACTACCACCAAGCAAACTGACGTGACATTTTTTCAGCTTTTACTTTATGGGGATGGTAACAAGGATATATTAAAGGAATATATAATATAATTTTAAAAAAATTATACTTATTTAATTATAATATCACATACATGTTATTAATTACTATTCTGTAGTTGATACGACGAAACCATTTTTGTATAAGGCGGACTACCACATCATGAATGGAGTTGACTCATTTTTCACTAATGATTTTAATGGAATGTAATAAGGGGAATGGTTATAAATATATGTGATAAATGTAAAAAGTAAATTATTATATAAAGGTAATATATTATTTACCTTTTATTTTTTTATCTGTTAAGAAAATGGTGATAAATTTCATCTTCTCGTACGAACTACTATCTCTATGAATAATGTAATTGATTTTATATCAATAAAATTAATGGATTAATATAAATAAATATATAATTAATATATATTATATTTATATCATGGTTAATATTACGGAGATTATGGAATCATGATCTAGGTAAAAGGAACAAATATACCAAATTAAAACATATGTATAAAAGGAAGCATTGATTACCCAAAATGTGATTTTAATAGTGAATTATTAATAAATAGGTAATAAAAGGTCATAAGTAAATAATATTTGGAATGATAAATATTAGTATGGATATTAAATATATATATATAATAATATTATATATATAATATAGTTTTTTGAATGTGTTTGAAGGTAGTAGAAACTTAAAATAAGCGATCTTTGTCTCTATTTGTCTTTTTTGGGACATACGTTATTATATGCGCCTGTCTTCTATAATAAGGTGTATATATATCCTCATATAAATTTAATATCATTATTTCATTTATTCCCATGATATTTTATGCTTTTATTTAATTTTATTCTTTCATAGAGTTTATGACTCAAAATTTACCAAGGTGGTATGGTTTTTATGATACACCCACATCGTTTAATGGTATTGTTTACATATAATATTATAGTGACAAAATATTATTATCTAAATATCAATAATATAATTAATTTTATTTTAATAATGTTATTTATTTAGAATACATGTTTTAATTTATTCTCTTATCATTATATATTCAATATTTTAAATAATTGTTTTAATGAAACCATCTTTATTCTTCTCTTCAGTCGAACCCCCTTTTTCTTCCCTGTCAATTTTTTAGAATTTTTTTTAATATTATAAATTTTGTTTATTTAATATAATATTAACCATTTTATTATTTTTTAATAGTGGGTTGAAAGGAATATTCTGTTCATTTTAAAAACAATGCATGTTTTTCATTTAGCAAAAATTTGGAAGTGATATTTGTTTTAACAAGTATGGGATGAACAAAATTTACCTTCATTATTCGCACTCAATATTTTTTATATTAAAGATTTTGAAAATAAATTTTATTTTCAAAAAAAATTATTTTCAAAATGTTTTTTGATCTTTTAGTTTTAATAATGTGATTTTAAAATTAAGTATTTTATTTTCCTCATGAAATGTTTTAATGATCTGTAAAAAATACAATATATTTTTCCAATGTAATTTTTAAAGAATTGGATTTTGAAAATGTTTTATAAATTTTTAGATATAAAATGTTATTTTAAATGTCGAAAGGATATCTTCATCATGAAATTTCTCGACCAATCCTTCCAATTAATTTACCATCTATGGTGACATAGATTGTTGTTACTTGTTCTTTACAAGGGGTATGATATAAGGATACTGTTATTATTATTTCAATTAATGTTTTGTTTTTATGAATAAATAATATTTATTAAACAAACTTCACTTCCAGGGGTTATTATATAATGACATATTTGTGAATCCCATTTCATTTCATGGGTTTATAAATGATAAATGTGTTATGAAGCTTATTTTTATTCATGGGTTCTAATATGAGGAATGTTTTATGATATTGTGGAACAGTTATATATGGTTTTCATTATGTGAAAATAGTTATATTACAACCAAATATGGGTGGTACCCACACATACCTCCAATAAATATGTTATATATTTATATATAATGTGATAAAAAATACAAAAAAAGTGGATGGGCTTGATCCATAGTGGGAAACTGGTTGATGGGATTAATCCATAATTGGAAATAGGTGATGAGGTCTCAACCATTATGTTTTACGGGTTTTGGTAGTAATCCTTGATAAATTAAATGGTTTCTGAATCTATGATCATTCCACACTTGATGACAAGAGATTATGGTCCATGAATTATAAAGATTTCACACTATTATGAGTTAGGTATTTTGGAATGATAATGGTTTATATCATAAATCATGTTTATGATCTATGAAATATTGGGTATGAATTATTTATGTTATGTTCAGGATTTCGTCCTAATTTTTTTTATATTTTTCATTTATATGATGAGAGAATTTTATATCCCACGTTTATCTTTACTATGAATTTTAGCCACCCATTATTATGTTTCCATTACCTAGGTTTTGAAGAATGGTTTTAAGTATGGTGTGTAAATGAATAGTATTAAAAACTATTTTCCTTATAGGAGGAATTAGAGATCACTAATTATAGTATAAGATTATTTATGTCATCCCTAAATACATTAAACCAATAATGGTTAATACTACACATTTGTGAATTGTATTGAATATTCATCATAAAAAATGTTATATTTATGTATTAAAAAATAAGGTCATTATTATTGATATTAGATATAAGTATGTAATCCATCCAAAGGAATAATTACATGTGATCCTTGGATTATACATTGATCTCTACCTGAGAACATCACAAGGAAGTATATTCCAATGGGGATGGTGGTGTCTCCCTCCAAGGTGGTTTAACCGCCCACATATTGGTCTGATAAGTTTCAATTATAGTCTATTGTAAATAATCCAAAATTATTATAATTTGTATCAAAGAAACATTTAGTTAACTATTGGAAACTCATATGTGAAAAGTTTAGTGAATTACCCTTAGGATAATCCAATGTATATTATTATATATTGATATTTTTGTAAGGAAGATATTATGTGGATTATGTTAAAATAAATACTATTATGGATACTACAATTGGACATGGTTATGGTACATATATACCAATGGGTAATAATGATGCAAATGGATATTTTAGATTCAATCAAACATTACCTAGAACATAAAATTAGATATTACTATGTACTTTGTTTGACACTTTTATTGATATTATTCGGGTAATTCACATTTTTTTAAGAATTATCATGAAGGATTTGAAAGGATGATGAATATTAATGATATAGGTTAAAAAAATGTGTCATATATTAAGAAGAAGGTATAATGATTTTGTCATCTGATGAAAAATTATTCATTATTATGTGGTCTCCCATTATGAATTTTTTTTTCTTACACTATTTATTTTAATTTCCATCAATGGAGGGAACTATAAGGAATAAGGTAATCATTGGGTGTGATAGGAATTTTTGGAGGAGAAATCAAATGGGGTGATTACTAGATTGAAGGATATTGAGATTATGATTTATTAGTTATCCTGATATATGGTCAACAAATTTCACCTTATCCAACTATTAGACTCATCAATGAAGAGATGGATAGTTTTAAATGAGGGCTCTCGTGGTGGAGTCTATCCATGAGAGAATATTTAGTTTCCTATAAGTCTGTAATTTGAGAAAAAACAATCTAGGGAATGTCTCAAAAGAACTAGAAGATGATTTATGTATAGATAAGGGAACATTTGAAGAAATTTCTCTAGAAAAATTAAATGTTCATTAATGAAAAAAATTATTATAATGGTCTCCCAATGGTATCAGCAATGGTTGAATATATTAAATTTTTAATGTATTGGAATTCTGGAAATTGATTTTTTGGGGGGAATTATTGTGAAGATAATCAGCATGGTGGTACAAGTAAAAGATTTTCTGATGATGATAAAGATACATAGAATGAAAAATTAATGGAAAAAGGTATTAAGTAATAAGATGATGAATCCTATATAATGGTTTAATAGTGAATTGAGATGATTGATGAGTTTATGTATTCGAAATCAGGAATTAAATTACATTATTAATGAAATATATAAAGATTGTTATGTATATGTTTTCCAATAATGAATTTCAAGAATATGTTTAATTTTATTGATAACATTGAAAATTGATTTAATAGAACGGAGATATTTTATGTAAAAAATATGATTACTGGAATGATAACCCATAATATGTTCTTGATGTATATTTAATTGTGTTGAGATAAAGAGATGATGGATGCGGACAATGTAAATTGGAAATTATTGATTACCTTTGAACTTATTAATTATTTTATGACAATGTGTTTTATATTATCATTGATAAAGTCTATACAATTATTGTATTTATATATTATGTTAAATTATATGATATTTTATTTATAGAATGAGAAAAGATTTAATTTTTTAAAACACAAATGTTGTCCTCAATGTTTAATGGTTATTTGGGATATTACCATTTTTCAGTAGAACATATGATCCATATATTCCAATATTATCTATGTGATGTTAAGTGAAACTTCATATAGTTTTTAGGAATAATGAAAATTTAATTTTAAAATTAGTGACCAACTTTCAAAATTATGGGTTTTCAATTTTGGTTTGTCATGGAGGCTCCTTAAGGTTAACTATTCATAAAATGATATATGAAAAACATTAATTGAGGATTTAGAGATTTATGTATTAAATAACTATATGAAGATCTATTATTACAGGATAATCATTGATAAAAATTTTTATGATGAACACTAGATATTGAAATAATGAATAATCATTATTTTAAGGATCTTGGGATCCATAAATATTTTAGGTATAAAAAAATTATCTTTATTTTACAGGGTAAGAGATGAAATTTAACATTATCAAAGAATAACCAATGTATGAAATTTCAATTATGATATAAAGGAAATATAATCCCTTGGTATATGAGTCAATTTTAGATTATTGATCATATCATGATGGTAGCCTATCGATTGGAACTTCCATCTAACCTCTCTCAATTCCATGATGTGTTTCAATTATCTCTCCTAAGGAAGTACATATATAATACATCACATATACTAAACTCAAGTTCATACCAATGGAGCATGGTATTTCTTATAAGAAAAAATAATCTAATATTACAGATCAAATAGAGAATGTTTGAAAAAATGACCACTCACCTGGTCAATGTTTTGTGTCGAAACCACCATCTTAGTGAATATACATGGGAACCCAAGGATGTAATGAGGATGAAGTTTCCATATTGGTTTTTATTGGAGTAATTAATTTCTAGGGAAAATTCATTTTATCGGTGGTATAATGTAACAAACATAAATTTTATGAAATATATATTTTTTCAATTAAATTTAATTTCTTTGGTAGCTTTTGTTACACGGAACATTGACTTTTAAAGAAACATGATATACTATTAAAATATTATTATATATTATCATAGTTATCACTTAGGTATTACCTCAGTGGGTATGAATATTATTAACTAAGATATTAAAATTTATGATTTAGAAATGTATATAAATGGGATTATTTTATTACCAATTATTTATAGATTAAAATAAATCTATTTTAAAAATAAGGAAAATATTATTCTGAAAAACTATTTTAATGCTCACAAATGTGTTTAATATGAATAAAAAAATTAACAAATTTTTTTAAAATTAATTTAATGAAATTATTATATTATATAGTCAATAAAAATTGTAACATTAATCTAATATATTTTCTAGGTATGAGATAAAAAGAAATCAGATTTTACACTAGAAAACATCATTCTCTTCTAAAAGAAATTTTGTCTCTTTTTATGATGTTTTAACAAAAAAATTTATAAAAAAATTTTAAAATTTATTCTGAAAAGTAACATAATTTTTCAAATCAATATATTAAAATTATGTTACAATGATTATTTTTTGAATATCATAAAAAGATTGTTTTTCCATATAATAAGGGAAATATTTGTTTTTATGAAAAATATCCTTTTCATTCAAACAATTTAGAAAATATATTTTATTTTAATATAGTTTTAAATGAAATATTAGTTAAATTATATACATACTAATTCAATTTAGATCATTTTAATAAATATAATGAGGATATTGTTATAAAAACCTTTTAGTCTTTTGATTGTTTTCCCTCTAGAAAACTATTTTACATCATATTTGGGAAGATAGTTTTAAATTAAAATTTTCCAACTATTTTAATATATTTTTGAAAACTATATTCCAAATTTTTATGAATAATATATTATAATATATAATAAAGAAAACTAATTTTTTTTCAAAAATTAATTATAAAAATATTTACAAATAGTTACCACAATTATCAGAAAAATGGGTTTACGATGGGGTTAAACTAAAAATAAAATGTGTAAAATGAACTAAAAACATGCCCAACACCCCATTTATAGACATTTTTAACCATGTAACTAATATGGTTTGGTAATGACCATTTTTCCTTGTTTTATGTTAAAATATTGGGTACACATTATTCTTTTCAAAAATACAATATATGTCTTCACCCCATATATAAAAGGAAAACCCCTCCCCTCCCCTATTCGAACATACAAAAATAGTGGATTAAACCAATAAATATAAAAAAATGTAATTATTACTTCCCTCAAATCATCACAGAGTTCATTTTTAGATAATTAATCCAATCTAAGATGGCTATATGTTAAACCAAATGTGGTTGTTTGAAGAATATGTAATGTTTCTAACTAAGCATATTTTTTAACTATTCCTTTAACTCCTTAAAATAATTTAAAAATATAATATAAGAATAAATTATTATATAATATGTACTTATATTTTATTATGATAATTTAATAACCAATATCCATTTAAAAATCCATTAAATTGGAAAGGATGCTCTCATTCTGGTGTACAGTGCACTACCGCCGCACGGTCAGATGTTATTTGTTTTCCGTAACCACCTATCATTGATGGATATAATGATGAATGTAATTTTAAAAATAATATTAATAAAATTATTGTCACGACCCGTCCTCGGGGCCCGCGCCGTGACTACCCCAAGCCCGCCTTCCATAGGCCAGGGGCTGGCGACTAGCACCAAGGCGTAAATCCCAACAAAAGGGAAGGCATTGCCTTTGAAAAGTAAACAAGCACCACAGAGTAAGCAAGCGGAAAAGTAAAAACTAAGTAAAACTGTAACAAGATGTGCTTAAAGTAAAAGAGGCCGGAAATACAAGCCCAACAGTAAATTACAACTAAAAGGGAAAAACAACAACTCAAAAGAAAAGTCGCAGCGTCGAGCCGTCCTCTGGAAGTCTCACCTAAAGGGTGGGTACAGATAGCCTCCACAGCTCCTTAGTCCAGCCGTCCGCTCTGAGTGCGTCCCGTCCAGTGGTCCACCTCCAGGTACCGTCCTGCTCCGCACGCCTCCACCACGATCAGTGCTGTCCGTCGTCTGCAACCAACACAATGACGTGCGGGCATAGCCCGTGCAGGGGTGAGTATAAGCTACTCAGTAGGGACCCCGAGACCCCCGAAGGTCTCCCGAAATCCAAAAATGATAAGCCAAAAAGGAAAGATACAATCACGAAGTAACAACCGACACTGCTTAGGTATATGCCCATACATATACCTAAGTTATCAATTCCTGTTCGGCTCCAACGTCCGAGCCCAAGCACAACCCAGTCCACACAGGAAAGAAAAAACGTATACCCACACAGGATAGCACAACACAATCCACAAAGGAGAGTAAATAGTAATCCACATAGGATAGCTCAACACAATCCACAAAGGAGAGTAAATAGTAAATCCACACAGGATAGCTCAACACAATCCAAAAAGAAGAGTAACACAGGATTCACCTCACACAGGTATACTTCTTCGAATGACGATAAAGTTGATCACTGATCCATCTAAGTCGTCGGACCCACAGAGGATCGATAGGTGCTAACCCCCGCAAAGACCCACACAGGATCGGGCCCACATAGGACCTGTAGGTGCTGGCTCACACAGAACCGATGAGCGTTGACCCACACAAGATCAGAACCACATAGGATCGGGCCCACACAGGACCTGTAGCACTGATCCACGTAGGATCGCTGAGTGCAATAGTTGTCACAGTCCACTGAGGATCTCTGCACAGTCGTCGTCGCAGTCCACTGAGGATCTCTGCACGGTCGTCGCCGCAGTCCACTGAGGATCTCTGCACGGTCGTCGCTGTCGAAGTAGCAGTCACAGCCAGCTCTAGGGTTCCCGCACATAGCAAGCTCGTTCGGGAGGGTCCGCTTCACGAGCCGAGAGGCTGATACATCAACTGACACAAAGTCCGAAGTTGGTGTATCCAAAAGTTCCGTATCGTCAACAGGAACTCAACGTCGCAGACGGCACGTCAATCGGACGCCCGGTTTGAGAGTTATTTGCTTTTTTCATCCCAGGGGCCCGGTTGGTTTTTAAGGAAAAACCAACCCGACCGTACTCTACCTATGTCCAAACCTCGGGCGGAGTATGCCAAAAGATCCGTCTCACTTAGAGAAATTCAATGAAGCTGACGGCACGTCAATCTGACGTCCGTAGCTCAAGATATGAGCGTTTCCGCTCCAAGGGCCCGGTTGGTTTCGTTTACGAACCAACCTGGCCAAACTCAAAATATTCTGAAACCTTGAGTGCGATATACCGAAACGACCGTCTCGACCCAAGGATCGTGTTGCTGCTGACGGCGCGTCGTTCGGAGGCCCGTAGCTCAACTTATGGGTATTTGACCGAAACGATCCGAAGACGGGGGGTCCGGGCCCGGGCCGACCCGGCCCGACCCCCCCTAGGTCGGCCGAACCCGGTCTGACCCGGCCGGACCTGGTCCGGCTTGGCCCGGCTCGGCCGAGCGATGCGGGGGGGAGCCACCGCCCCCGCGTGACACCCCCGCGGCACCTGCGGGGTGTCGCCCTGGACGACCCGAGCGAGACGGGGGGAGCCGCCGCCCCCACGTGACAACCCCACGGCACCCACGGGGTGTCACCCTGAATAGCCGGACGCGGCTTTGCCGCATCCCTGTGTGCTGGACCCACGCGGTCGCGGGTCTGCGGGCGTCGCCGGCGGCTTCCGCGAGCCACCAGAGTCGCTCCGGTGGTCCGATTCTGTTCCCGTCTGCGCCGCTGCTCCTCCCGGGACCCGTTCTTCACTGTGGAACCATCAAATTCCCGTTGTGGCACGTTCCGTCGTCGCCCGTCAAATCCGCCCAACAACGAAGAACGACGGAGGGTTGTCGGGCCGTGTTCGTTTAGCCCGCACCCTTCGTGTTAGATAAAAACTACAGAGGATTTAATCAACACATGAATACATATCCGAAAACAATTTTTAATGAAATAAAATTGTTTTATGAATCGGGTTCTTCATTTTGAACGGAAACAACACGGGAAAAATGAATTATTCACAACAACCCCTACCTCGTAGTCATCATCGTACGCACGTTCTTTGCGGAATTGCTCGTCACGGAAGGAGGGGATCGTCGCGTCGTCGCGGAAGGGAGTCGCGTCCTCGCGGAATCCGGCGTTGAGTCGGCGAACTCAACGGACCAAGAAAAAACAGATTTAATTTAATTATATAAAATTAAATCCGTGTTTTGTTAAAAAAAACACAAGGGAGATTTAAGAGAATCTCGAAGTCTCTTTCCTCAAACAGCTGATCGAAGGTTCGTTGCGGAGGAAGAGACGTCGCAGAAGAACATTGCAGGAAGGGAACGTCAGCATCGCGGAACACGGCGTCGCGTCGTCAACTTCCGCGGGTTCGGGGTTCTTCGTTGGAGGCCGGTGTTCTTCGCGTTCTTCGCGAAGGAGGATAAAGACTCAAGAACTCTGACAAAACCTCTCAACCAGTAATCCTCCAAAAAGACTCGTTGGTCTTATTTTATTATTACGCCAACAAACGAAAAAGGTAAGTAACGACCCATAAATTCGTTGAATTAATTCCACGAAAGAAACCGCCCATTTAATTCACGAAATAAACCGCCCAATTAAATGGTGCCTTAAGGATTTAAGAAAACGCGTCAGTTGACTTTCATAATGATGGGTTTTCGCGGGTGCGTTACTTAGCGGAAAGTAACGGAGGGGCTCGTGCGGGCCCCACCTCACAAATATCCTAACAAGAGGGTAGGATATTTCTGGATAGCACCCTATCCGTTTCAACTCAGTTTAAGTGTCTTTCAAGTGGCTTCAAGTGGCGTAAGTGAAATAAAATAATGTGTGCCCAACAAATCATTTTATTTCTAAACATTAAGCCCAAAAATTAAAAACCACACCCGAGTAAACGAAACTCCGGAAGAGGCATTTCTAAGCAAATACTGGCGCTGCGATTTCATCGGTGCCCTCAGAATTTGATTTCGGGCACCGGTTCAAAAGTTAGAAAAACCCGCTCATCCGTTCACTGAACGTACCCGAGCCAAACTTCAGAAACTGATTCCGGGCACACCAGGCCTCGGAATCAGGTGCTGTCAGAAACAACGTTCTTTTAAAACTCCAAAGAAAATTAAGAAAAAAATTTCCTTGAAATTTACGGGTCTTTACATTACTCCCACCTCAGGGCTTTACATCCCCGTAAAGATACATCATAAACCAGGGAAACAAATGTGGGTACTGAGCACGCATCTGAGCCTCCCGATCCCATGTGCTCTCCTGGAGGTTCCCATGCAGCCATCTGATACGCACAAGAGGAATCGGTCGCCCACATAGGACCTACTCCTTTAGATCCTCTATCTCTACCGGGACCTCCGCAAAAGTCGCCCCATCATCCACGTCTAGCTCCCCATAGTCAATGATGTGCGTCGGTTCGTGCACGTATCTCCTCAGCTGTGATATGTGGATGACGTCGTGCACCCGGTGCAACTGAGGTGTTAGAGCCAGGCGATAAGCCACCTCTCCAATCCTGCTGAGGACCTGAAAAGGTACGATGAAGCGTGGAGACAACTTGCCACCTCGGCCAAATCTCCGTAAACCACGTCGAGGTGAGACTCGCAAGAAGACATGGTCGCCATCCTTGAACTCTAGTGGCCTCCGCCTCCTGTCACCATAAGACTTCTGCCGGCTCTGAGCTGTCCTCATCCGCTTCTGGATGACCTGGACCTTCTCTATCATGGCCCGGACCATCTCTGGTCCCACAAGTGCTAACTCCCCAGGGTCAGTCCAGTACGAAGGAGATCTGCAAGGTCTGCTGTACAACGCCTCGTATGGTGCCATCCCGATGGTGGAGTGGTAGCTGTTGTTGTACGTGAACTCTACCAAGGGTAGGTGGTCCTCCTATCTACGACCAAAGTTGAGGACACATGCGCGGAGCTTGTCCTCGAGAGTCTGAATGGTCCTCTCCGTCTGACCATCCGTCTAAGGGTGAAAGGCGGTGCTCAGACGTAGCCGCGTCCCGAATGCCTCTTGTAACCCCTTCCAAAGCCGGGAAGTAAAACGAGCGTCCCAGTCGGAGACGATAGTCGATGGCACACCGTGAAGCCGTAAAATCTCCTGAACGTAGAGATACCCCAAGATCTCCACTGAGCCCTGCTCTCTGATGGGTAGGAAGTGTGCCGACTTGGTGAGTCGGTCAACAATCACCAAAATGGAGTCATGACCTCTAGAAGTGCGTGGAAGCCCAGTCACGAAGTCCATAGATATCCCGTCCCAATTCCACTCCGGGACTTCCAAGGGCTGTACCAAGCCTGCTGGTACCTGGTGCTCTGCCTTCACCTGCTGGCAGGTGAGGTATCGAGAAACGAACTCTGCCACATCTTTCTTCATGCCCGGCCACCAGTGCTGTCATCTGAGATCCTGGTACATCTTCGCCACTCCAGGATGTACCGCCAAAGGAGATGTGTGAAACTCTCTCAGCACCTCCTCTCGTAAAGTGACTGGTACCATGGTACGTCCTTCGAAAAGGACGTCGTGCCCTGCTCCAAGGGAGAAAACATCAGGTGCCTGTCCTGAGGATATCTGTGCATGTCGTTTCTCACAGTCAGCGTCCTCACGCTGTGCCTCTCTGACCTGCTGTAGTAGTGGAGGGGTGACTATGAGAGACTGAAGGAAGGCTGCTCCATCTCTATCCACGAAGGATATCTTCAAAACGGCTAGCTGCTCTGTCGCCTCCTCAAGTAGCTGGATGCCCATCATCCTGCTGAGGGCATCAGCTACCACGTTCCCCTTCCCAGGAGTATAGAATATCGCAAAGTCATAGTCCTGGAGGAACTCGAGCCATCGCCGCTGTCTCAGGTTCAGGTCCTTCTCTGAGAAGATGTTCCTGAGACTCTGGTGGTCTGAAAAGACTGCAAAGCGCTCGCCCATCAGATAGTGCCGCCATGTCTTCAGAGCAAAGACCACTACTGCTAACTCCAGGTCATGGGTAGTGTAGTTCTGCTCATGCGGCCTCAACTGACGTGATCCATAGGAAATCACGGCCTGCTCCTAAATCAGGACACACCCAAGTTCGGTCCCTGATGCATCGCAGTAGACTACGTATCCAACTCCCTCCTCAGGCAACCTCAAGATACGTGCGCTGGTCAATCTTTGTCTCAGCTCCTGAAAGCTCTGCTGACATATGTCTGACCACACAAAGGGTTTCCCCTTCTTCGTCAAAGCTGAGAGTGGCACAACAACTCTGGAGAAGTCCGGCACAAATCTCCGATAGTATCCTGCTAGACCCAAGAAACTCTGTTCCTCCGTCACGCTCCTGGGTGGCCCCCAAGCTAGCACTGCCTCGATCTTCGTGGGATCCACAGCAACTCCCACCTCAGAAATGACGTGCCCCAAGAAGTGGACCTCATGTAACCAGAACTGGAACTTCAAGATCTTTCCATAAAGCTGGTGCTCTCAGAGTGTGTCTAGTACAACCCGCAAGTGGTAGGCGTGCTCCTCCTCGGTGGTCGAGTACACCAAAATGTCGTTGATGAAGACCACGACAAATCGATCGAGGAATGGCTGGAAGATCCTGTTCATGAGGCTCATGAACAATGCCGGAGCGTTGGTTATGCCGAAAGGCATAACCAAGAACTCATAGTGGCCATACCGACACCTGAAGGTCGTCTTCTGCACGTCCTCGTCTCGAACTTTGAGCTAATGATAGCCTGACCTGAGGTCTATCTTTGAGAACCACCGTGCTCCCTTGAGCTGATCGAAGAGGTCATCAATCCTCAGTAGCGGATACTTGTTCCTCACTGTCACCTGGTTCATGCGACTATAGTCGACACACAGTTTCAAGCTCCCGTCCTCCTTCTTGGCGAACAAAATCGGCGAAGCCCAGGGTGAAACACTGGTTCAGATGAACCCCTTGCCCTGCAAGTCCTCCAACTGTACCCGTAGCTCTCGAAGCTCGGTGGGGGCCATACGATACGCTGGAGTGGATATCGGGGCTGTCCCTGGGTACAGATCAATATAAAAGTCTACCTCTCTGTGAGGAGGTTGCCCTGGAACGTCGTCGGGAAAGACGTCCGCGTACTGATCCACCATTGCAGGAAAACTAGGACCCCGCACGTAAACTGCTCCAAGGATTAGGCTAGCATACTAATGAGTGATGGGATGTCCTCTCCTCTGCGTGAGTCCATCTTGTGCTGCTAAGGCTCCCTTCTCGCGGGTGAAGGTGAACCTGCTCCCGTCGGTGCACACACATCGCACCTTGCACCTAAAACAGTCAATCTGAGCGTGGACCGTAGATAACCAATCCATGCCCAAGATAACGTCGTAAGGCCTCGACGCCGCTACAATAAGATCCCAGCCGAAGCTCTCACCTCCTAGAGTAAGCTCACACTGCCGGCACCAGTGCGTAATCGTTGAGTCTGCTCTCGTAGGAGTCTCTAGCAGTAAGGATCGAGCCAACGGCTCTGTCGGAATCTCCGAGCTCCGAACAAGGGCAGCGTCTATGAAAGAGTGACTCGCTCCTGCATCTATAAGAACTTTAGAAAGGGTGGAATAGACACAGATCATACCTCGAATCATCTTTGGCGCGCTGTGGTCGTAGGCCTCCTCTGCCTGGAGCTGTGCCTGTCTCTGCCCGCCAGCTCCCTGTGGTCGGGCGGACCTCCTGGTGGTGGTGGTGGCAGAGCCTCAAAGCGTCGCCCACCACCTACTACTCGGCCAGCTCCTCTGCCTCGTCTGCCTCCTCCCTGCGGACCACCACGGTGGACCCTCTGCCTCTACCTGGGTGGCCCCTCCACCGTCTGCTGCTCCTCGGTACGGCGGGTCGGGCAGTCACGAGCCATGTGGCCCTGCCCGCCGCACGAGAAGCACTGCCTGCCTCTCAGAAGACTGGCTCCACGCTGTGTGCCCTACACTGCTGAGACAGTGTCCTAAGGTCGTTTACGAGAGGGTTTGGTCTGCCTGGATCCCTGAGTCATCCGTCGGCTACCTGCTGCCGAAGACTCTGCTACCTGCCCCCCTGCGGTTTGTCTCGCTGTGGACTCTACCAGAAAGCTCTCGATCAGAAGGGCTCGCTCTAGCACCCCTACCTGGGTCGGGATTCTGAGGGAGATCAGAGATGCCCTGATCTCGTGTCTCAATCCCTGCTCGAAGGTCCGGGCCCGGAAGAAGGGGTCCCGTACCATGTCGGTCGAGTAGCGAGAAAGATCAGTGAACCTCGCCGCGTACTGGGCGACCGTCAAGCTGCCCTGCCGCAGCTGAAGAAGCTCCTGGATGCGCACCGCACGGAGGGTGGCCGGGACGAACTCTGAGCGGAATAGGCTCTCGAAGTCCGTCCAGATGAGAGAGGCCTCATCGTGCACCTGGAGCATCAAGCTCCACCATCATCCCGCTGCTGCGTGCAGTAGGCTCGCCGCAAGGATCACCATGAGGTCTGCTGGTGTCCTCACTAGCCTGAAAACTCGAACGACCGCCTCCAGCCAGTCCTCGGCTGCCTGGGGGTCCGTCTCCCCACGAAACCTGGGTGGTCGCTGGCGCTGAAACTCGTGCAGAGCTCTGAGGCATCGTACTTCGTCAGCGGTCAGCGCTGGAAGCATCGGGGGCTCGGCGGGTAAAGGTACCGTCGGTGCCTCTGCTGTCAACGGGCCCTATTCCGAGGCCTCGTCACTCGGTGGGCTATCGTCGCGCTCTACTCTCGGAACCCTAGCTGGCTTCCGTCGTGGGGCCATCCTGAAAAAGGAAACAAGTGCGCCATGGTCAGAACAGTATACCTCGTGAGATGACACAGGTAATCACAAAGAAAACTTGAAACACACATGAAATCAATGTTTTCGTGCATTAAGTCGGAAATCAAAAGTCAGGGTCCTGGTGTACGGATACGTCGGCCGCCGCACGAACACTGGACTCCCTGGACTGATAACCACACTCAATACACTAAACACTATTGCTTCACATAGAAGAAAGATCAGAGTTTGTGGTAGAACCGACCACCTCTGATACCAATTTGTCACGACCCGTCCTCGGGGCCCGCGCCGTGACTACCCCAAGCCCGCCTTCCATAGGCCAGGGGCTGGCGACTAGCACCAAGGCATAAATCCCAACAAAAGGGAAGGCATTTTCTTTGAAAAGTAAACAAGCACCACAGAGTAAGAAAGCGGAAAATTCAACACTAAGTAAAACTGTATCAAGCTCTGCTGAAAGTAAAAGGGGCCGGAAATACAAGCCCAACTGTAAATTACAACTGAAAGGGAAAAACAGTAACTGAAAAGAAAAGCCGCAGCGTCGAGCCGTCCTCTAGAAGTCCCACCTGAAGGGTCGGTACAGATAGCTTCCACAGCTCCTCAATCCAGCTGTCCGCTCCGAGTGCGTCCCGCCCAGTGGTCCACCTCCAGGTACCGTCCTACTCCGCACGCCTCCACCATGATCAGCACTGTCCGTCGTTTGCAACCAACACAACGAAGTGCGGGCATAGCCCGTGCAGGGGTGAGTATAAGCTACTCAGTAGGGACCCCGAGACCCCCGAAGGTCTCCCGAAATCCACAAAGGATAAGCCACAGAGGAAAGATACAATCACGAAGTAACAACCGACACTGCTTAGTTATATGCCCATACATATACCTAAGTCATCAATTCCCATTCGGCTCCAACGTCCGAGACCAAGAACAACCCAGTCCACACAGGAAAGCAAAAACGTATACCCACACAGGATAGCACAACACAATCCACAAAGGAGAGTAAACAGTAATCCATAGAGGATATCTCAACACAATCCACAAAGGAGATTAAACAGTAAATCCACACAGGATAGCTCAACACAATCTACAAAGGAGAGTAACACAGGATTCAGATCACACAGGTATACTTCTTCGAATGACGATAAAGATGATCACTGATCCATCTAAGTCGTCGGACCCACAAATGATCGATAGGTACTAACCCCCGCAAATACCCACATAGGATCGGGCCCACACAGGACCTGTAGGCACTGGCTCACACAGAACCGCTGAGCGCTGACCCACACAGGATCAGACCCACACAGGATCGGGCCCACACAGGACCTGTAGCACTGATCCACGTAGGATCGCTGAGTGCAGTAGTCGCCGCAGTCCACTGAGGATCTCTTCACAGTCGTCGTAGTCCACTGAGGATCTCTGCACAGTCATCGCTATAGTCCACTGAGGATCTTGGCACGGTCGTCGCTGTCGAAGTAGCAATCGCAGCCAGCTCTAGGGTTCCCGCACAAAGCAAGCTCGTTCGGGAGGGTCCGCTCCATGAGCCGAGAGGCTGATACATCAACTGACACAAAGTCCAAAGTTGGTGTATCCAAAAGTTCTGTATCGTCAACAGGAACTCAACATCACAGACGGCGCATCAATCGGACGCCCGGTCTGAGAGTTATTGGCTTTTTTCGTCCCAGGGTCCTGATTGGTTTTTAAGGCAAAACCAACCCGACCATACTCCACCTGCGTCCAAACCTCTGGTGGAGTATGCCAAAAGATCCTTCTCACTTATAGGAATTCAACGAAGCTGATGCCACGTCAATCGGACGTCCGTAGCTCATGATATGAGTGTTTCCGCTCCGAGGGCATGGTTGGTTTCGTGTACAAACCAACCCGGCTGAACTCAAAGTATTCCGAAACCTTGAATGTGATATACCGAAACGATCGTCCCGATCCAAGGATCGTGTTGCCGCTGACGACGCATCGTTCGGAGGCCCGTAGCTCAAGTTACGGGCATTTGACCAAAACGGTCTGAAGAAGGGGTGTCCGGGCCCGGGCCGACCCGGCCCGACCCCCCTGGGTCGGCCGAACCCGGTCCAACCCGGCCGAACCCGGTCCGGCTCGGCCCGGCTCGGCCGAGCGGCCGCGCGACGTGGGGGGGGGGAGCCGCCGCCCCCGCGTGACACCCCCGCGGCACCTGTGGGGTGTCGCCCTGGACGACCCGAGCGACGCGGGGGGGAGCCGCCGCCCCCGCGGCAACCGTGGGGTGTCGCCCTGGACATCCGGACGCGGCATTTCCGCGGCGGCCTTGTCCGGCGGCGCGTTGGGGCGCCGCCGCTTCCGGTGGTCCGATTCTGTTCCCGTCAGCGCCGCTGCTCCCCCCGGGACCCGTTCTTCACTGCGGAACCATCAAATTCCTGTTGCGGCACGTTCCGTCGTCACCCGTCAAATCCACCCAACAACGAAGAACGACGGAGGGTTGTCGGGCCGGGTTCGTTTGGCCCGCACCCTCCGCGTTAGATAAAAACTAAGGAGGATTTAATCAACACATGAATACATATCCAAAAACAATTTTTAATGAAATAAAATTGTTTTATGAATCGGGTTCTTCATTTTGAACGGAAACAACACGGGAAAAAGGAATTATTCACAACAACCCCTACCTCGTAGTCGTCGTCATACGCACGTTCTTCGTGGAATTGCTCGTCGCGGAAGGAGGGGATCGTCGCGTCGTCGCGGAAGGGTGTCGCGTCGTCACGGAATCCGGCATTGAGTCAGCAAACTCAATGGACCAAGAAACAACAGATTTAATTTAATTATATAAAATTAAATCCGTGTTTTGTTAAAAAAACACAAGGGAGATTTAAGAGAATCCCAAAGTCTCTTACCTCAAATAGCTGATCGAAGGTTCGTTGTGGAGGAAGAGACGTCGCAGAAGAACGTTGCAGGAAGGGAACGTCGGCGTCGCGGAACACGGCGTCGCGTCCTCGACATCCGCGGGTTCGGCGTTCTTCGTCGGAGGCCGGCGTTCTTCGCGTTATTCGCATTCTTCGCGAAGGAGGATGAAGAATCAAGAACTCTGACAAAACCTCTCAACCAGTAATCCTCCAAAAAGACTCGTTGGTCTTATTTTATTATTACGCCAACAAACGAAAAAGGTAAGTAACGACCCATCAATTCGTTGAATTAATTCAACGAACGAAACCGCGCATTTAATTCACGAAATAAACCGCCCAATTAAATGGTGCATTTAGGATTTAAGAAAACGTGTCAGTTGACTTTCATAATTACGGGTTTTCGCGGGTGCGTTACTTAGCAGAAAGTAACGACGGGGCTCATGCGGGCCCCACCTCACAAATATACTACCAAGAGGGTAGTATATTTCTGGATAGCACCCTATCCGTTTCAACTCAGTTTAAGTGTCTTTCAAGTGGCTTCAAGTGGCTTAAGTGAAATAAAATAAAGTTTGTCCAACAAATTATTTTCTTTCTAAACTTTAAGACCAAAAATTAAAAACCACACCCGAGCAAAAGAAACTCCGGAAGAGGCGTTTCTAAGAAAATATCGGCGCTGCGATTTCATCGGTGCCCTCAGAATTCAATTCCGGGCACCGGTTCAAAAGTTAGAAAAACCCGCTCGTCCGTTCACTGAACGTACCCGAGCCAAACTTCGGAAACTGATTCCGGGCACACCAGGCCTCGGAATCAGGTGCTGTCAGAAACTGCGTTCTTTTAAAACTCCAAGGAAATTTAAGAAAAAAAATTTCCTTGAAATTTACGGGTCTTTACATTACTCCCACCTTAGGGCTTTACGTCCCCGTAAAGATACAACATAAACTAGGGAAACAAATGTGGGTACTGAGCACGCATCTGAGCCTCCCGCTCCCATGTGGTCTCCTGGAGGTTCCCATACTGCCATCTGATACACACAAGAGGAATCGATCGCCCACGTAGGACCTGCTCTTGTCGATCCTCTATCTCCACTGGGACCTCCGCAAAAGTCGCCCCATCATCCACGTCTAGCTCCCCATAGTCAATGATGTGCGTCGGGTCGTGCACGTATCTCCTCAGGTGAGATATGTGGAAGACGGTGTGCACCCGGTGCAACTGAGGTGTTAGAGCCAGGCGATAAGCCACCTCTCCAATCCTGCTGAGGACCTGGAAAGGTCCGATGAAGCGTGGAGACAACTTGCCGCCTCGGCCAAATCTCCATAAACCACGTCGAGGTGAGACTCGCAAGAAGACGTGGTCGCCATCCTTGAACTCTAGTGGCCTCCACCTCCTGTCAGCATAAGACTTCTGCCGGCTCTGAGCTGTCCTCATCTGCTCTTGGATGACCTGGACCTTCTCTGTCGTGGCCCAGACCATCTCTGGTCCCACAAGTGCTGACTCCCACGGGTCTGTCCAGCACAAAGGAGATCTGCAAGGTCTTCCGTACAACGCCTCGTATGGTGCCATCCCGATGGTGGAGTGGTAGCTGTTGTTGTATGTGAACTCTAACAAGGGTTGGTGGTCCTCCCAGTTGTGACCAAAGTTTAGGACACATGCGCAGATCTTGTCCTCGAGAGTCTGAATGGTCCTCTCCTTCTGACCATCCGTCTGAGGGTGAAAGGCGGTGCTCAGACGTAGCCGCGTCCCAAACGCCTCTTGTAACCCCTTCCAAAGCCGGTAAGTAAAACGAGCGTCCGAATCGGAGATGATAGTCGATGGCACACCGTGAAGCCGTACAATCTCCTGAATGTAGATATGCCCCAAGCTCTCCACTGAGCCCTGATCTCTGATGGGTAAGAAGTGTTCCGACTTGGTGAGTCGGTCAACAATCACCCAAATGGAGTCGTGACCTCTAGAAGTGCATGGAAGCCCAGTCACGAAGTCCATAGATATCCTGTCCCACTTCCACTCTGGGACCTCCAAGGGCTGTACCAAGCCTGCTGGTACTTGGTGCTCTGCCTTCACCTGCTGGCAGGTGCGGTATCGAGAAACGAACTCTACCACATCCTTCTTCATGCCCGGCCACCAATGCTGTCGTCTGAGATCCTGGTACATCTTCCCCACTCCAGGTTGTACCAACAAAGGAGAAGTGTGAAACTCTCTCAGCACCTCCTCTCGTAAAGCGACTGGAACCAAGGTACGTCCTCTGAAAAGGACGTCGTGCCCTGCTCTAAGGGAGAAACCATCATGTGCCTGTCCCGAGGATATCTGTGCACGCCATGTCTCACAGTCAGCGTCCTCACGCTGTGCCTCTCTGACCTGCTGTAGTAGTGGAGGGGTGACTATGAGAGACTGAAGGAAGGCTGCTCCATCTCTATCCACGAAGGATATCTGCAAAGAGGCTAGCTACTCTGTCGCCTCCTCAAGTAGCTGGATGCCCATCCTCCTGCTGAGGGAATCGGCTACCAATTTCCCCTTCCCAGGAGTATATACTATCTCAAAGTCATAGTCCTAGAGGAACTCGAGCCATCGCCACTGTCTCAGGTTCAGGTCCTTCTGCGAGAAGATGTGCCTGAGACTCTGGTGGTCAGAAAAGACTGTAAACCGCTCGCCCATCATATAGTGCCGCCATGTCTTCAGAGCGAAGACCGCTGCTGCTAACTCCAGGTCAGGGGTAGCGTAGTTCTTCTCATGTGGCCTCAACTGATGTGATCCATAGGAAATCACGGTCTGCTCCTGCATCAGGACACACCCAAGTCCGGTCCCTGATGCATCGCAGTAGACTACGTATCCAACTCCCTCCTCAGGCAACCTCAAGATACGTGCGCTGGTCAATCATTGTCTCATCTCCTGAAATCTCTGCTGACATCTATCTGACCACACAAAGGGTTTCCCATTCTTCGTCAAAGCTGAGAGTGGCGCCGCAACTCTGGAGAAGTCCGGCACCAATCTCCGATAGTATCCGGCTAGACCCAAGAAACTCCGTACCTCCGTCGTGCTCCTGGGTGGCTCCCAATCTAGCACTGCCTCGATCTTCACGGGATCCCCAGCAACTCCCGCCTCAGAAATGACATGCCCCAAGAAGTGGACCTCACGTAACCAGAACTGGAACTTCGAGAGGTTTCCATAAAGATGGTGCTCTCAGAGTGTGTCTAGTACAACCCGCAAGTGGTAGGCGTGCTCCTCCTCGGTGGTCGAGTACACCAAAATGTCGTCGATGAAGACCATGACAAATCGATCGAGGTATGGCCGGAAGATCCTGTTCATGAGGCTCATGAACACTGCTGGAGCTTTGGTTATGCCGAAAGGCATAAACAAGAACTCATAGTGGCCATACCGACACCTGAAGGTCGTCTTCTGCACGTCCTCGTCTCGAACTCTGAGCTAATGATAGCCTGACCTGAGGTCTATCTTTGAGAACCACCGTGCTCCCTTGAGCTGATCGAATAGGTCATCAATCCTTAGTAGCGGATACTTGTTCCTCACTGTCACCTGGTTTAGGCGACGATAGTTGTCACACAGTTGCAAGCTCCCATCCGCCTTCTTGGCAAACAAAATCGGTGAAGCCCAGGGTGAAACACTGGGTCGGATGAACCCCTTGCCCTGCAAGTCCTCCAACTGTACCCGTAGCTCTCGAAGCTCGGCGGGGGCCATCCGATACGCTGGAGTGGATATCAGGGTTGTCCCGGGGTATAGATAAATATAAAAGTCTACCTCTCTGTGAGGAGGTAGCCCTGGAACGTCGTCGGGAAAGACGTCAGTGTACTGATCCACCATTGCAGGAAAACTAGGACTCCGCACAGCAACTGCTCCAAGGATGAGGCTAGCCAACTGATGAGTGATGGGCTGTCCTCTCCACTGTGTGAGTCCATCTTGTGCTGCTAAGGCTCCCTTCTCGTGGGTGAAGGTGAACCTGCTCCCGTCGGTGCACACACATCGCACCTTGCGCCTAAAACAGTCAATCTGAGCATGGACCGTAGATAACCATTCCATGCCCAAGATGACGTCGTAAGGCCTCGACGCCGCTACAAGAAGATCCCAACCAAAGCTCTCACCTCCTAGAGTAAGCTCACACTGCCGGCACCAGTGCGTCATCGTCGAGTCTTCTCCCGTAGGAGTCTCTAGCCATAAGGATCGAGCCAACGGCTCTGTCGGAATCTCCGAGCTCCGAACAAGGGCAGCGTCTATGAAAGAGTGACTCGCTCCTGTGTCTATAATAACTGCAGAAAGGGTGGAATAGACACAAATCATACCTCGAATCATCTTTGGTGCACCGTGGTCGTAGGCCTCCACTGCCTGGACCTGTGCCTGTCTCTGCCCGCCAGCTCCCTGTGGTCGGGGCGGACCTCCTGGTGGTGGTGGTGGCAGAGCCTCAAAGCATTGCCCACCACCTGCTGCTCGGCCAGCTCCTCTGCCTCGTCTGCCTCCTCCCTGCGGACTGCCACGGTGGACCCTCTGCCTCTGCCTGGGTGGCCCCTCCACCATCTGCTGCTCCTCGGTACAGCAGGTCAGGCAGTCACGAGCCATGTGGCCCTGCCCGCTGCACGAGTAGCACTGCCTGCCTCTTGGAAGACTGGCTCCGCGCTGTGTGCCCTGCACTTCTCATCCAGTGTCCTGAGGTCGTCTACGAGAGGGTCTGGTCTTCCTGGAACCCTGAGTCATCCGTCAGCTACCTGCTGCCGAAGACTCCGCTACCTGCCCCCCTGCGGTGGGTCTCGCTGTGGACTCTGCCAGAAATCTCTCGATCAGAAGGGCTCGCTCTAGCACCCCTGCCTGGGTCGGGATGCTGAGGGAGATCAGCAATGCCCTGATCTCGTGTCTCAATCCCTGCTCGAAGGTCCGGGCCCAGAAGAAGGGGTCCCGTACCATGTCGGTCGAGTAGCGAGAAAGATCAGTGAACCTCGCCGCGTACTGGGCGACTGTCAAGCTGCCCTACCGCAGCTGAAGAAGCTCCTGGATGCGCACCGCACGGAGGGTGGCCGGGACGAAATCTGAGCGGAAGAGGCTCTCGAAGTCCGTCCAGATGAGAGAGGCCTCATCGTTCACCTGGAGCATCAAGCTCCACCATCGTCCCACTGCTGCGTGCAGTAAGCTCGCCGCGAGGATCACCATGAGGACTCCTGGTGTCCTCACTAGCATGAAAACTCGAATGACCGCCTCCAGCCAGTCCTCGGCTGCCTGGGGGTCCGTCTCCCCACGAAACCTGGGTGGTCGCTGGCACTGGAACTCGTGCAGAGCTCTGAGGCATCGTGCTTTGTCAGCGGTCAGCGCTGGAAGCATCGGGGGATCGGCGGGTAAAGGTACCGTCGGTGCCTCTGTAGTCAACGGGCCCTGTACCGAGGCCTCGTCGCTCAGCGGGCTGTCGTCGCGATCTACTCTCGGAACCCTAGCTGGCTGCCATCGTGGGGCCATCCTGAAAAAGGAAACAAGTGCGCCACAGTCAGAACAGTATACCTGGTGAGCTGACACAAGTAATCACAAAGAAATTTTGAAACACACATGCAATCAATGTTTTCGTGCATTAAGTCGGAAATCAGAAGTCAGGGTCCTGGTGTACGGATACGTCGGCCGCCACACGAACACTGGACTCCCTGGACTGATAACCACACTCAATACACTAAACAATATTTCTTCACATAGAAGAAAGATCAGAGTTTGTGGTAGAACCGACCACCTCTGATACCAATTTGTCACGACCCGTCCTCGGGGCCTGCGTCGTGACTACCCCAAGCCCGCCTTCCATAGGCCAGGGGCTGGAGACTAGCACCAAGGTGTAAATCCCAACAAAAGGGAAGGAATTGACTTTGAAAAGTAAACAAGCACCACAGAGTAAGCAAGCGAAAAAGTCAACACTAAGTAAAACTGTAACAAGCTCTGCTGAAAGTAAAAGGGGCCGGAAATACAAGACCAACTGTAAATTACCACTGAAAGGGAAAAAAAGCAACTGAAAAGAAAAGCCGCAGCGTCGAGCCGTCCTCTGGAAGTCCCACCTGAAGGGTGGGTACAGATAGCCTCCACAGCTCCTCAGTCCAACCGTCCGCTCCGAGTGCGTCCCGCCCAGTGGTCCACCTCCAGGTACCGTCCTGCTCCACAAGCCTCCACCACGATCAGCGTTGTCCGTCGTCTGCAACCAACACAACGAAGTGCGGGCATAGCCCGTGCAGGGGTGAGTATAAGATACTTAGTAGGGACCCCGAGACCCCCGAAGGTCTCCCGAAATCCACAAAGGATAATCCACAGAGGAAATATACAATCACGAAGTAACAACCGACACTGCTTAGGTATATTCCCATACATATACCTAAGTCATCAATTCCCGTTCGGCTCCAACGTCCGAGCCCAAGGACAACCCAGTCCACACAAGAAAGCAAAAACGTATACCCACACAGGATAGCACAACACAATCCACAAAGGAGAGTAAACAGTAATCCACAGAGGATAGCTCAACACAATCCACAAAGGAGAGTAAACAGTAAATCCACACAGGATAGCTCAACACAATCCACAAAGGAGAGTAACACAGGATTCAGCTCACACAGGTATACTTCTTTGAATGACGATAAAGATGATCACTGATCCATCTAAGTCGTCGGACCCACAAAGGATCGATAGGTACTAACCCCCGCAAAGACCCACATAGGATCGGGCCCACACATGACCTGTAGGCTCTGGCTCACACAGAACCGCTGAGCGCTGAACCACATAGGATCAGACCCACATAGGACCAGGCCCACACAAGACCTGTAGCACTGATCCACGTAGGATCGCTGAGTACAGTAGTGGTCACAGTCCACTGAGGATCTCTACACAGTCGTCGGAGTCCACTGAGGATCTCTGCACGGTCGTCGCTGCAGTCCACTGAGGATCTCGGCACGGTTGTCGCTGTCGAAGTAGCAGTCGTAGCCAGCTCTAGGGTTCCCGCACACATCAAGCTCGTTCGGGAGGGTCCGCTCCACGAGCCGAGAGGCTGATACATCAACTGACACAAAGTCCAAAGTTGGTGTATCCAAAAGTTCCGTATCGTCAACAGGAACTCAACATCGTAGACGGCGCATCAATCGGACGCCCGGTCTGAGAGTTGTTGGCTTTTTTCGTCCCAGGGGCCCGATTGGTTTTTAAGGAAAAACCAACCCGACCATACTCCACCTGCGTCCAAACCACGGGCGGAATATGCCAGAACATCCGTCTCACTTAGAGGAAAACAACGAAGCTGATGGCACATCAATCGGACGTCCGTAGCTCAAGATATGAGCGTTTCCGCTCCGAGGGCCCGGTTGGTTTCGTGTACGAACCAACCCGGCCGAACACAAAGTATTCCGAAACCTTGAATGTGATATACCGAAATGACCATCTCGATCCAAGGATCGTGTTTCCACTAACAACGCGTCGTTCGGAGGCCCGTAGATCATGTTACGGGCATTTGACCGAAACGGTCCGAAGAAGGGGGGTCCGGGCCAGGGCCGACCCGGCCCGACCCCCCTGGGTCGGCCGAACCCGGTCCGACCCGGCCGGACCCGGTCCGGCTCGGCCCGGCTCGGCCCAGCGGCTGAGCGACGCGGGGGGGGGGGGGGGGGAGCCGTTGGCCCCGCGTGACACCCCCGCGACACCTGTGGGGTGTCGCCCTGGACGACCAGAGCGACGCGGGGGGGGGGGGGGTGCCGCCACCCCCGCGTGACAACCCCGCGGCACCCACGGGGTGTCGCCCTGGACATCCGGACGCAGCATTGCCGCATCCGTGTGCACCGGACCCGCACGGTCGCGGGTCCGCGGGCGCCGCCGCCGCGGCCTCAGCCGCGACGGCCTTGTCCGGCGGCGCGTTGGGGCGCCGGCGACCCGCGCTGCCGGCGGCTTCCGCGGGCCACCGGAGTCGCTCCGGTGGTCCGATTCTGTTCCCGTCTGCGCCGCTGCTCCCCCTGGGACCCGTTCTTCAATGCGGAACCATCAAATTCCCATTGCGGCACGTTCCGTCATCGCCCATCAAGTCTGCCCAACAACGAAGAACGATGGAGGGTTTTCGGGCCGTGTTCTTTTGGCCTGCACCCTCCGCGTTAGATAAAAACTACGGAGGATTTAATCAACACATGAATACATATCTGAAAACAATTTTTAATGAAATAAAATTGTTTTATGAATCGGGTTCTTCATTTTGAACGGAAACAACACGGGAAAAATGAATTATTCACAACAACCCCTACCTCGTAGTCGTCATCGTACGTACGTTCTTCGCGGAATTGCTCGTCGCGGAAGGAGGGGATCGTCGCGTCATCGCGGAAGGGCGTCGCGTCGTCGCGGAATCTAGCGTTCAGTCAGTGAACTCAACGGACCAAGAAACAACAGATTTAATTTAATTATATAAAATTAAATCTGTGTTTTGTTAAAAAAAACAATGGAGATTTAAGAGAATCCCGATGTCTCTTACCTCAAACAGCTGATCGAGGGTTCGTTGCGGAGGAAGAGACGTCGCAGAAGAACGTTGCAGGAAGGGAACGTCGGCGTCGCGGAACACGGTATCACATCATCGACTTCCGCGGGTTCGGCGTTCTTCATCGGAGGTCGGCGTTCTTCGCGTTCTTCGCATTCTTCACGAAGGAGGATGAAGACTCAAGAACTCTGACAGAACCTCTCAACCAGTAATCCTCCAAAAAGACTCGTTGGTCTTATTTTATTATTACACCAACAAACGAAAAAGGTAAGTAACGACCCATCAATTCATTGAATTAATTCAACGAAAGAAACCACCCATTTAATTTACGAAATAAACCACCCAATTAAATGGTGCGTTAAGGATTTAATAAAACGTGTCAGTTGACTTTCATAATGATGGGTTTTCGCGGGTGTGTTACTTAGCAGAAAGAAACAGCGGGGCTCGTGCGGGCCCCACCTCACAAATATCCTACCAAGAGGGTAGGATATTTCTTGATAGCACCCTATCCATTTCAACTCAGTTTAAGTGGCTTTCAAGTGGCTTCAAGTGGCTTAAGTGAAATAAAATAAAGTTTGTCGAACAAATTATTTTATTTCTAAACATTAAGCCCAAAAATTAAAAACCACACCCGAGAAAACGCAACTCCGGAATAGGCGTTTCTAAGAAAGTACCGACACTACGATTTCATCAGTGCCCTCATAATTCGATTCCGGGCACCGCTTCAAAAGTTAGAAAAACCCGCTCGTCCGTTCACTGAACGTACCCGAGCCAAACTTTGAAAAATGATTCCGGCCACACCGGGCCTCGGAATCAGGTGCCGTCAGAAACTGCGTTCTTGTAAAACTCCAAAGAAATTTAAGAAAAAAATTTCCTTGAAATTTACGGGTCTTTACAATTATTATATTTTTTAAATTTTAATACCATGTATACCTTTTTATCTATCTATTTGTTGGAAAAAATAATGTTCCTCGAGTTTATGGAAGACTGCCATCTCACAAACCGAAGTGATGTGTTTTCAATTTATTTATTAATTTTAATGTAATAAGGATATATTAAATAAGAATATGTCATATTCATAACATATTTATACTTATGGAATTATTTTTCTCATATTCCTTATTAATTTTATTTTATGGGGGATATGATAACATCACTTTTGTGTACGACGAACAACTAGCTCATGAAGTTATATGATTTAATTTTCACTAATGTTTTAATAGAAGTTAATAATGGTAAATATAATGAATATATGTGGTATATTTGAAAAAAAAAATTATTCTTTAACATTATTATATTATTTTCCATTTTTGTAATCTATTTTTAAAATTGAAACAACGTTTAAGAGAACTTATGAAGTATTATCTCCATGAATGATATAATTAATTTCATATCACTATATTTAATGGATTAATAAAAAAACACATATATTGAATATATATGGTATTTATATCATCGTTATGAATCTTGAGATGACATAACCATGATCCATTAAAACTTTCTGAAAATACCAAACCAGAATATACATAAAAAATTAAGTAGTGATTACCAGAAATGTGATTTTAACAAGGAATTATTAATAAAAAAGTAAAAAATGGTGATAAGTAAATAATATATGGTTTGAGAGATATTATCATTTTTCTGTACTATATTTATAATATACTTATATTTATTGTAAAGGAGGGATGAATTTATGTGAAGGAAGTTAAAACTTATGATAATATATTTGGGTAATTATTTTTATTCGTTGGGATACATGTTATGTAATGCACCCACAATCTCTCATGACATTTATATACATCATAATTAATATCTAATATAAAGAATATATTTATTTTTACGATATTGTTTATTTAATTTTAATATTTTAATGGGATTCCTATTAAATTGTTACTAAAGTGGTAAGAGTTTTATGATTTAACCTCCTCGCTTATTGGAATTATTTATGTTAATCCATATGAGGATGAAATATTATCATCCACCTTTGTATATCTTCATATATTTTCTTATCCTCAAGTTATTTTTAAAAAAATACATGTTTTCCCTTTATTTTTCTCCCTTTAGGTACTCTTTGTTCCCAAAATAATGTTTTAATGAAAACTGAAATTATTTCTCTTTTATTCAAAATACATTATTCATAAATATCCATATTTTCTAATATTATTTCCAATTTTTTAGAATTCTCAAAAAGTTTTATTAATTAAATTCTTTCCCATGTTTGAGTTATTACAATTTGTTTTAAAAGAAAAATTCATGTCATTTTCCAAAATGCTCTCATTTGTATTTTACAAAACATCTGAAAGGTATATTTTTTTAATGCATAAAATATGAATGAAATTTCACATCATAATTACCACTCAATAATTTAATAATTCTTATATATTATTCATTGTTTATTTTCAAATAAAATAATTTTCATGATTTTTTTTCAACATTGAGTTTTAAAATGGTTATTTTCAAATTGAAATGGTTATTTTCCTAAATAAATGTTTTCAATAATCATTACAGATTACATTATATAAACTCAAAGTTATTTCCAAGGAATATAATTTTGAATTTTTTATATATTTTTTGAAATTATTTTTTCAAAGTAGAGTTACTTTTTCTTTAATGAATGTTCTAAGTGATCATTCAAAATTAATTTCTATTTAATATGTCATCAATTAATTTTAATTATTATTTTCTAACAATATTATCCAACGATATCATTATTATTAATAATTATAATGTTTTATATTTATGATGAAATGATGTTATTGAAAACCATTACTTATTCATTTATTATGATAATGAAGCCCATTTCATTTCATGGGTTATGATATGATAAATGTAACAAGAAGACCATTTTTCACGTGTTCTAATACCATGATATTTTTATTATATTGTGGAAAAATTCGGTATGATATTCATTATATGATGGTGGTTACGTTATAAATTTTTTTGACTAACAACAATATATAGCTTCAATGTATTGGGTAAAGATTTATATCTCATGAGATAACAATGAGAAACAAGCTGATAGGCTTGATCCATGGTGGGAAATTGGACGATGTGATTGATTCATAATGGGAAATTTGAGTGTGGTATTGATCGAAAAAGTTATATATGTGTTGAGGATTGATCCATTATGTTTTTTTGGCATTTTTTGTTTACCATGAAAAATAAAATGTTTCATATACCTATGTTGGGGCCACAATTTTATGACATGAGATTATGGTTAGGGAGTGATGATGGTTTCACACTCGTATGAAACATGTCTTTTAGAATGATAATTATTTATTCCATGATTCATGTATATGAACTATAACGGGTTGGGAATGAATATTAAATGTTATTTCAATTATCTCAGACCCATATGCTTATTTTATAATTTAATATGATCAGAAAATGATATATCCCATGATTTACCTTAGTAATAAACTAATACCTTCATTGGTTATATTTTAATTTCCTAGGTTATTAACAATGGTTTTAAGCGGTGTGTGTATATGAAGAGTAATAAATGGGAAGATCATTATTGGTGACATTGGAGATCTCTCATGAAATAAGAAGATAATTTATCTTGACTCTAAAGAAACTAAACCAATATAGTCCACACACATGTATTTATGAAATGCGTTGAATATTATAATAAAAAATATGGTTTTATGTATTAAAAAACTCTTTTCATTATAATATATATTAGTAATTGTTTGTTAATTGTGTTGGAAGTGATCAGCTTTTTATAAAAATAAAATGTAACTTTAGTAAATTCTCATTTATTTTTTAATGATTATGTGACACAATTTCAGGGATCAGAGGATCCAAAATAGAAAATAAATTAGTATGGGATGAGTTGTTGTTGATAATACATCCCCAATTCATTTTTTCATGTTTAAAACTTGTTTTTTAATCACATTCTATTATTTTTTATCATCTACATTTTCTGTTTTATCTTGTTCACTGGTTTTTACCTAAAAAATTAAAATTTAATAAAAAATATAGAGTAACCCATACTAACAAATTATTACTATATAAACCCAAATATAAAATCCAAATAATATAATTTTATTTATTAATAATATAAAATTTGATTTAAAATAAAAATAACTAATACACATAATTTTTTATTGAAAAATATTTTTTTTACAGTTTTATTTTAATAATTTTATTTAGTACCCATTTCAAAATTATTTAGTGGTTTTATATTTTTTATATAGTTTTAAATTTTATACTATATTCCATATTTAGATGAGATTAATTTCCTTTATTTGATATAAATTACAATATTTTAATAAAAATATTTTACCATTATCGATGTAACTATATTTTATATAAGAAATCTTATTTAAATGAACAAAAGTGAAATACAATTTTTTACATAAAATGAGAAATTAAAATTAAAAAATAATTTTATTTTTATTTAATTTTTAATATTATTGAAAAATAATTCTTATATATGTTAATAAAAATAGTTTTTAGATACAAATATTTCATAGGGTTTCAAAATATTAAACATAGGTTTTATAAATTAAAATTTTATTTTTTTTAAATGTATGGTTTTATTTATTAAATAAGTATTTTATGAAATAAAATTCTACATTAACACATAGTACATTATTATAAAATGAAAAAGTCATTAAATGTGTAGTTTTAGTAAACAACTATATTTTCACTATTCACCTGATGTAAAATATTTCATAAAAAATAAAAAGAATTATCCAAATAAAATATTTTAGTCAATATATTAAAATTAATTTAGTTAGGACAAATTGGAAATAAGTTTTTTTAATTAAACATTCACATGAAAATAATTATAATATAATAACAAATGTTATCATAAAAAAATTAAAATATTAAATGTTATTATTATTATTTTTTGTCGATTAATAATTACATTAGCGTCATATTATTCATAAAAATAAAACATATAAGTTATTTATTTTTGTTTTAATAATTTAAAAACATTTATTTTTAGAGAAAATAGATTTTTTACCAATAAAATTATTTCATTAATTTTATCAATTCATTAATAAATAAAAACTCATTTTCATAAAAATTTAAAATAAAATATCCTTAAGATAAATGTATCACGAAAACATACTATATACCTAAAAAATGATTACATCAACCTCATTTCATGTTACATGTCTCTTGAAGATTTCACCTTAAGATTTATTCATATTGTTAACTCATATGACCATTGTGAGTTTTGATTATACTAACAAAGTTATTATAGAAATATCCATAAATTTGAAATTATCTAATATAATATTTAAACCATAACATAATTTTTTGAGTTCATCTTGGAAAAGATCTAGGTAAAACACTACTTAATCTATATCCTTTCAATGCTCGGAAAAGTTAACTTTATAAGGTATACATCTGCTACCCAATGTCATTTAATTCTTTTTTTCTTTATAGATATCATAATATGGTTACTTAATTTTATTACCACTAGTTTTACAAAAATAAAATAATTGTAAAATTTAATAAATTTAAATTAAATTTACACTATTTTTCATTAGTTTATATTTACGTGCAAATCAAAATATTCAACACATTAGGTTTTAAATAAAAAATATTTTAAAATCTTGAGGAATTACATTCCCCCCATAAATAAATTTTATCCACAAAATCTTAGTAAATATTTACCAGTGAAAAAAATCTATGTGTATCAAATAGATATAAATTTTTCATGATATAATATCAATAGTGATATCAACATTATAAATTTAGAACCATATATTTTCCATTAGAATAGGATTAACCCCAATATATATTTTCTCTATCCATTTTCATAATGTGCCTCTCATTATTTGATATCAATACCAACATTATATAATTTTATTTATTATTTATTATTATAATAATCGTTTTAATTATAGACAATAATTGGTAATTATAAAATTGCATATCCTTATTCTAAATAAATTTTCTAATAAGTGGAATGAATCAATCAATTTCCATAATAACAATAAATATAAATAAAGGAGGAATAATATTATTTTTACAAACAAATTTTTTTTTTAATAATAATCATGGGATACAATAATTATTCTACTAAAATGTTTTAATAATAATTTATCATCTAGTCATTGAGGTGATGATTTTATATCATTATCAAACATTATATTCATAAAGAAGTTGTTTGAACATGAATAAAATATAAACCTTCTATATATGGATCAGATGATTGGTGTTCCTATATCAAGATCACTTTTTAGAGACACTTCGTTGGTTTGGGGTTTCATAGGCATTTCCTAATTCCATTGGAATCAAATAATTTAGATTCATATCATCCTTGTTAGACCTTGGATTAGGTCATTTTTTTATTTTATAATATTCAAACATTTAAGATGTTGGAATATTAGTGGAAACAATGGATAAACCCTTTCTTCCTTTAACCATGTCCACTAAATTCACTATTTTTATCCAAAATTTGTTTTTATATTCCCTCCATTTACAGAAATAAATCATCTTTTACCTACATTGATACATTTACCTGGGATTATCTTCCAATATATTTTACATGTAAGAAATTAAGCATTATATCCTTCATCATGTTAATCACCAAAACATCCATGAGACTCTATCCTTCTCTTTTTTTGCGTATTTAGAAACTCATATACGTTCAAATTATTAATCATAATTATTGATAGTTGGTTTGGAATAATAATAATTTGTCTCAATTAACCTCTTATCCCATTATTTTTTTCATTGGTAAAATATCCTCAATTTCAATGGAATCTATTTTTAATGTGGTTTATTTTGGTTTCATCATTTACTAAATAAATTTTTTTAACATAAGATATGAGTATTTACCATCATAAGAGAAATATCATACATTATATTTTAAAATAATAAACCTTGAAATGTAATACCCTTTAAAAATTACAATATCACAATATCAAGTTGATACTCAACTATAATTTTTTAAGGAGATTACCCCTAGGTGTATCTATAGAAATACAACATCGTCATTCTTTTATTAGGACATGGATTAAGTCCATATAAATCCACATAATAAAAAAGGTTAAAAATTTTAATAAGTAATCCTACAGTTTGACTTATCCCTTATACATATCCCTTAGTTACTGAATATTGTTTTACTATACTAATCCTCTAATAGTAACTAAATAAATCCTAAATGAATAACTAAACTCTAATCTATTTCCAAATATAAATCACTAGACCAAAAATCATATGTCTAGTGCTAAAAACACTTTTATTGACCCATGGATTTAATAAAAAGTGAGATGACCCTAGATAAAAATATTTTTGGAGAATAAGGGTGTGTTGGATTTGTTAAAAATATGCAATTGGATTCAATTATTTGAGATTGGATGTGTTTCTTTTTTTAGGTATAATTTGATGTCATGATAGGAGGAATTATAATAGTTCATAAAATAACACAAGTAATGGATTAATTTATAAAATATATATTGATAAATAATTATTTTATATAATTTACAGAGAGAAATATAAGATATTTGATTAAAATTATGGATTCATAGAGAATATATTTGATACTATTGATGTTGGATATTTATGGGTGGATGAATATAAATTCACAACTTCGTGGAATTGAAGATTTTTAAATGAAATGGAATGTTAATTTTGAAGAATGGTGTTTAATGGAATCATAAAATTTTAAATAGTTTATTTATATTCAATAATGGTTTTTGATAGATTTGAACATATAAGGTAATTAAAATCAAAATAATTTGACATTATAATTTTGTTAATGAAATTTTTTCCACAGTTTTACATAAGTTTAGTTATAAGTACTTGAGTAATTATATAAAGAAAAATAAAATATATTTAGTAATGGTAATCATCAACACAGACTGTAATATGGTGTGGGGATTCTTGTAGTGTTTTATTTACATCAAAAAAGGATGTAATGAATATTATATTGGAGATTTGGTTTATATTTTAATTAATTACTTTAATATATGAAATGGTGAAGAGTACCACTTCATGGTGATCATCATTGTCGATATATAGAGAACCTATGTTATTAGGTGAACCCTGACACTATAAATTTGGGAATATTTAAGAATTTTTATGGGAATACTCTACTTGTGATGACATACTACAGTTTAAATAAATTGTTAATTTCAAAGGGAGTTTTAAAATATAGTTATACCAAAGAGTAATGGTGATCCCCAAATAAGTGTAATGGTTCCCAAGTTCGATGTGTTTAGTGTGATAAAATGAAGTATCCTATCGGGTTTCTATAGAAATTATCCAAATGAAAAACATGCCATATATATATATATAGGTGTTTTAATGGGAGTTTCTTTAGGAGATTCATCATACCATGTTTGGTTTCTAATGATTCTGCCATTT
Organism: Viscum album; assembly: GCA_963277665.1. Lineage (NCBI taxonomy): Eukaryota > Viridiplantae > Streptophyta > Magnoliopsida > Santalales > Viscaceae > Viscum > Viscum album. Next base: position 177,823,928 of record OY728120.1, read on the forward strand.
TGATGGTAGTTTTAGGGAGAATATTGAAAATATATATGATTGGAGAATTTGAGTAAGTATTGGCACATTAATAATCATCTGATAGTTATGGTTCATGTTTATATAGTCCAAATAAAATCTAAGGGTGTTGATTGACTTAATTGTGATAATATGGTTGAGATTACAGATATAGAAACATAAGATAGTTATTTTATTCAATTTTAATATGAAATTAAAATCTTTATTTTGGAAAATATTTGGAGTGTTACATTGATTTAAAAATTAAGGAAGGTCTATTGTATGTTACACAGAAAAGGGAAGAGAAACAATTTATCATATTTAGATATATATTAGTAATTTGTTTCTCCTATATTATATAATGATGGTAAAAAACATCATTAATGATATCTACTAGAATATATTAGCGTTTCATATGATTATTATAAGATTGAATATTAGGTTTTAAAATATGTAAATGAATATGATGTGTAAAATATGGGATATTAAATTTTATATAATATTATTGAATAATATGGTTCTCAAAAGAAGGTGGAATTTTTATCTATACAATTGATATATCTAAACTATTATGGTGAATAAGGAAGAATGTATAAAATTATAATTTCAGTTTGAGAATTATCATAAGGAGGTTTTCTTCTCTGATTTGAGAAGTTAAATTGAAGATGATAGAAAAAAATTTACTTATAAATAATATATGGTATCTAGAATATAATTATACCGTAGAAATTTGAAATTTTATAATCATCATAACCCTGATTCTAGGATAATTATTTAATTGTATATTTTAGAGTGACCTTCATGTCATTAAAATGAGAAAGGAACCATCATAGTCTCTAAATGTTCACATCCTTATCTTAATGAAATTTATGGGTTAGTTAATAAGATAGATTATCCCATGTAATGTGAGTGAAAATTTTCCAAACCATGTAATATAATAGTGTGTTATTATTACGATTAATATTACCATTGTTGAAAATTAATACATTGTTGGTGTATAATCTATTGTGTAGCCTTATATTGATGAATCAATTAAAATATCAATTTGGAATTATATTTTTTAATTTATGTGATTTCATGAATGAGAAATCTAAACTACGTGTTAAATTATAATCCTTCAAATTAAGGAAACATTTTAAGAAGATAGGAGAAGAAAATATAAGTTCTTAATTTGTTTTCTCCACCCTAATTCACCCCACCACCTCAGGTTGTCCTAGGTCCCTTTATATTGTGTTTAATCCTAATGATTTAATATTTAAATAAACATAGGTGTGAATGTACATTTTTGAATATATTTTATTTAAATAGTACAAATTCAATTTCTTAAAAGTTTTGAATTATATTCCAAGGTGACAATGGAAAAGAATGAATATTTTCTCACGAATTAGAGCTTAAAAAATATTTATATGTATTATATAATAAAATAAATATGAACTAGAATATTAATGGTCTATTTATAGTTATCTATTAATATTTCAAGAAACATAATGCTAATTTGAATTTTCTTAAAAAAGTTATTGAATATTGTATTGAAAATATTAAATAGTCAAAATCATATGTTGATTGGAATAAACATTTTTCATAATAATCTATAATGATTGAATTATTGGTTTATTCTATTGAATAAGTAGATCAGTGAATATGTATTTCATGGAATAAATGAATGTGTCTAAAAGGAAAACTTTTGAATAACCTGCAAAAGTTTTTTAATGAAAATGTTTTTGATACCATAGTTGTGATGGTTAGTAACATTAATATGATGAATTTTCCAATAAAAAAGATCTATAACTATTTGAATTAAATGGTATTGAGAAATATTTTTAGAAAAATATTTAATCTGTAGAACTACTACTAATGGAAGCTGATAATAGCATTGAAATTATTTCTAAAACAGCATTGAGAAATATGTCCATGAATATATTTACATTATATGATAATGGAAGAGAGGAAAATATTTGAATATACTTGTTCATTCTAAAATCCTAATGAAAAATTGAAATTTTCATAAAGGGAAATAAACTATAGTATTTATATTTTTAATTCATAGATTAATGTAAAGGTAATACTTATTAAAGGACACGAATTTTATTTTTTATCGCTACAAGAACAAAGTTAATAATGGTTAAATCTTATCAAAATTAAGCATGAATAAAATATAAAATAATTTTTAGATGAAATACATGATATCAACATTATGTGATATAGTTTGGGGGTCATGTTTATAAATTTCAATTTCATTATTGAAACAAATAATAAAACACAATATGGTTTTCTTGAGTTATCAAAAATTTAACAACAATCTCATGTGGTTAAGAGATCAACTTTTCTAATAAATTCATGTTTTAACAATGGAAAATCAAAGAAGGAAATTTATAAATTAAGGTAGTGTATGTATCAAACAAGTGGATAAAAAGGGTAAAGTAGGGGAATATGGGTCTCTATTATGGTATGTTTGGTCATATCGTTAGATATTTTGAAGATACATTTTATATATTATCTTATTTTGAAATTAATTCAAAAATATAATTTTCTATTCAATCAGATATAAGTTAAAATTATTATTTTATAATTAGTATCATTCAAATGATGGTGATGGTGATTTCAACCTTCGAAAAAATAGATAAAATGTTATTCCTATACAAATGAAATTGGATTATACCTATAGAGGAAAGTGTTACCATTGTGGAAAACAAGGAAACATGATGAGTAACTAAAACATTACATATAATGGATTGAATCCATTTAATCTATTGATAAAATATAGAAGTGATTATCATAATAGAAGATTTTATTAATGTGGATTCAAAGGGAATGTTGTAAGGTATATGGATAGGATAAATGGTATTTAATGTAAATAAATTATGATGAATAATATATTTGAATGTGATTAAAGAATTCATTCGAATATATCAAATTTAACAAAATATATTAGAAGTATTCGAGAGTCCAGGATGAGAAACCTTCCTAGTTGATAAGTAGATAATTAAAATTAAAAATATGATAAATAAGTTTCTCATAAAAACAAACATATGTCATTTAAAGGAATTGATGATGAAAGAAAATATATATATAATCAAGACCAAAAGCTTGGGTACATATATCCTAAACCATGGAATTAAAATAATCATGCATGGAAAGAAAAAAAATAAAAACATTTCCTATTTTTTCAATTGAAGAAAATAAATAATTATTCTTAAGTGGTTCCACCTATATAACCAAAAATCATGTGTCCAAGACAAGGGGTGTAACACATGTAAGGATAATGAATACTAAAAATATATATAAAGCGCATTAAAAGGAGAACTATAATTGTGAGATCAATCTAGTAATGATTATCAATATAAAGATATGAAAGAAGAAGAATTCATTTTCAAACATCAAGAAAGAATATTGGTTATATTTTATTTCTCAAATAATGACATGTGACAAGACTTTATGAAATGGATTAGTTTACAATAGCAATTTCAGTCTTGAAATTGATGATTTTGGTGCCTAACACCACTCCATTAGGGACATATTTTATTTTTGATGCAACATTAAGGGGGAGAAACAATACATTGTCTATTTTTATTTAGTAAAGGAGGTTGTATAAGAAGAATAATATTCACTATGTGTGAATTACTTGATGATGATTATAAACTTTATATGCATTAAAAACATTGGTTTATGTAAAATGAGAAATCTTTTTCTATATTTTTTATCATATAAAAGTTCTATTATCATTGGTAATAGAGATATAGGTTCATATTATATGTTTTTTGGGAGATTGTAGGAGGATTCATAATCTTGGAATCTCATGCAGTGATGAAAAATTATAGGAATAATCATGTATAATCGATATCAATAATTGATTTTAGATGTGATGGAAATATGATTCCATTTTGAGTTTGTGATGAAACTACTAGAACTAGTGAGAGTATTCTAGAATTTTCATTTTATGTTATATAAGAACCATGATTTGGGGTTTAATAATTTTCAAATACATATATAAATTTTCTAAATAGTATCATGCCTTGTCTAATGATGAAAGTATATGAAAATGTTAATCAACATCCCACTAAAGATGGAGAAAAAAATTCAAAGTTTAATTGTTACTTTTTTTCTAAAAATAAAGTATAATTGGAATGTGTTTTTGGATACCAAAATATATTTAATGGTAAGTATTCCATTATGTATATTAAATCGTCCATTTGTATAAGTAAAAACTAGAATAAATCAAGGATCATTTTTTATGATTATAATTTAGAGTCTTTTAGCCTTATATGAAAGAGTTTCCTTGTGAATAGAGGACAATAATGAACAATAAGTGGTATATATTGATTCATTATATATATTTAATTACAATATATTTCTTAAAAGGTTTTTCTCTAACAATGTTATGTGATATGTTTGAGGACACAGACATATTAATTTTTAAATATTTAAATTCCTCATAGTGAAAGTGTATTATTTGAAATAGTGTTTCATATAGACTAAATTGATGTTGTTATAACCGAATCTTATATCCTATACTACACTGTAGATCATAAGGATTATATAATTTTATTATTATTCATTCCCAAGTGTCTAATTCACTTATAGATAATTATTTTTATGTTTTTATGTGTTAGTAAGAGTTGTTGTAATATGGAAAGTTTTTGGTAGATAGAAGTAAGATATTATTATAGCTATAATAGTCTCCCTATATCCTCAAATCAATAATTTGTGATATGAGGATGATTTATCAGGCACATATTCAAAAATAATTATGTTCACCTAGGGGGACTAAAAGCTAGTGAATATTTCCTTAAGGAATTTCATAAGAGGACACTTTAATTAAAAACACTAGAGAAAGCCAAAGTGGTATAAAAAAATATTGGAATGCCGTTTATATTTTGTTAAAAAGGGAGATAATTTTTGGGGTACAGATAATTTCCTCAAAAATCTAAAGGTAGATATTATAATAATAATATTATTATGTTGGATTTGTTGATATTTTAGAATTAGTTTTCATACTTGGTTTGGAAGAAGCACTGGGTCTCATACTTGTAGAAATTATATTGGATGAAAATATATCAATGAAAGTATAAAAATTTAAAGGATATATTGGTAAATTAGCATTTGGTTTCACACTTTGAGAGCTATGGAAATGATTTGGATGATGATATAGATATTGAGAGATTGTTTTTGATACTATTGATGTTAGATATTTGAAGGTTAATGTGAAGATATTCATACTATTTAGTAATTTAATAAGTTTTCGAGAAGTAACATGTTCATGTTGACAAAAGGTGTTTGACAGAAGGATACATGATATAGTATAATATTAATGTTGAAGAAAATTATATTATGGATTTTCAAATGGAATATACTTATCATTGAAATATTTTAAAATTTTAATGTTGTTAATGGAAATGTTTTTCATATTTTTCCATATTTTGAGCGATGAGAACTTGGGAAATTAATTGAAGATAATTGAAATTGATTTGGTGAAGGAAAAAATCTCCTATGATTTTATTACACTCTAGTGATTCTATTGAAGATTTTTTTCTTTGTAAATAGAGAGAATGAAGTTGTGGAAGGTTATTTGAACAATGATTCAACTAAGGATATAAATGTTAAGAAAAGTAGTAGAGTATAATGTTTTGGTTGTTACTATGTTTGATTAATAGAGAAACTATTTGAAATATAGAAGATAAATAGTGGGAATTTTGGATGGGGAAGGAATTTTGAAGGTAATGGTGAACATATGATATCATTTTGTGGTTTTTAGAAATTTATTGTTTCATTGAGTAATTTTAAATTGGTTTATATTTAGGAGAAATAATGATCCTAAATAGGAGTTATATTTCCCATGGTGGAGGTGTTTTCAGTGAATGATATATGTGACTTTTCAGGTTTCTATAGTGAAGTTCAAAAGATGAATATACCATGTGGTTGAGAAATTTTAAGGGTTACTTACCTTTAGTTTCATCAAACCATGTCATGGTGTCATATATAATGCTATTTTGAATTGTTTGGATGCCCGAATATTTTATAATTTAAATGTTATGAGAATTTCTGTAAGGTTTAAAACATTAATAATTGTCTAGAAGTTATGGTTTGAGATTCATAATTCTAAATAAAATCTAATGGTTATGAATAACATAATAATGATCTGGGGGTTATAGTTCATTCCATAGAAAGTAAAAGTATTTTTTTTATATTTTAATTTAAAATTCAAATCCCCATCCTAGAAAATATAGGTATTTTCTTCAAGATATAAAAATAAAGTAATACATACAATAAATTTTATATAAAAGTGATGGAAAATAATTTTTAATATAATTAGATATAGTAGGAATTGATTGTTCCTAGAAAGGGGAAGGAGGAGGATATAACCAAGTGGATAATTGACGATAAACACAAGAATATTTTATTGAAATTTATAGTTATAATAACATTAAATATATGGTTTGAAAAGATAAATAGGAATGTTGTTTATATATGTAGTAATAAAAAAAAATTAATATTATTGAAGAATATAGTTTTCAAAATAAAGTGGAATTTTTGTGAATTTTCTTTGGTATAATTTTTTTATTTGAGTAATGAAGAAAAAAGGAATTGATCTATAATTACATTTATGGAATTTTCATCATTCAGTTTGTTTGTAACTATAATATGTCAAATAAATTATTAAACAAACAACTCTACATGCAAATATTTTATTACTTATTGAAGGTAATTTTAAGGAACCAATTGGAAATAATCATATAATTAATAACAGGAGTATATGATACTGATTTCATGTGTATATAATGGAGTGAACTTTATGTCTTTAAACTAAGAAGAACAATTGAATGATTGTAAACAATCATATCCATATCATAAATTAGTGTGTGGGTTATGTAATAATTGGGATTCACCAATTGATCATGAATGCTACTTTCAAAAACCATATATTATAATAGTTAACCAAGAACATCAACACATTATTGGAATTTAATTATTAGAGTATCATTCTTTAGGTGAACCATGTAAAATAATTAAGTGATTTTATATTTATATATTAGTGTGATTTCATAAATGAGAAAGTTAAATAATTGGTATAATTGTGTTCCCTATAATGAGGGTAGATGATCTGTTGAAGAAGAGATGAAAAGTTAATATTTTACCTTTTTATCCACTTTGATTCACCCCTCCCCTACTATTAAGGTGTCCCAGTTCTCTTTAATAGATTTATATTTCAAACCAATTTAATAACATAATAATTTCAATACATATTAATCTCACAAGTCATAAAAGAATGGTTTAGTATCTTGGGGTGTAGTTACATATTCAATTTTATTTAAAATACTTGTGAACATTTCCCCATAATTGAGCCACACTAGAATCCATTAAAGACATTTCATAAGATATAATTAGCTTCAGAACCTATGGAATCAAAACATAAAAAGGGAAATTATAAATGCCCAATAAGGTAAAATTTCATCAAAATTTCATCAAGGATTAGACCATAATCATTTGAGAAAACATAGATGGTGTATAATTTTATTTTTATAAACAATAGGTAACAATAATTTATTTACATAAGTCATGATAGTCGAATATATAATCTAAAATTAACAAACATCTACCATAACATATTTTTTTTAGATAATAATGGATATTTTGAATGTAGTAATAATATTATTAGTTCATGGAAACATAAACGTGTATAAAAAATTAAAACATCTTATCATTAGCATAAGTCCAGGATCTCCTCATGAGAAAACAACAATTCATGCTTAGAATAACTGATCATGCACCATACATGGTTTCTCATGGGATGAAAACATTACTAAATAAATTATAGTAAAATCAGGGTGAACATTTTATATTCATAACATTTATAGGTTTATATTTTTTAAAAGAGGAAAATAAACTATCCATAAATCATTATCACAATAATACACGTGATAAGGAAGTGAGTTTCATAATCTAATCTCAAGGAATCACTGAAGTCTATATCAAAAGGATTCCTAACAGAATATGGAATTAAATTATTTTTTATTTTCATATTTAAAAAAGAAACAATAGGCATATCTGTTGGCTTCTAATATAAGAAAATATATAATAATGATAAAAATGATCTACTTGGGTGGTGTTTTATGAAATTATAAAAGGATATTGTAATGGAGAAAATAGATTACAGTTTTATTTTAGAAAAAAATTGATCCAAATATTATTTCAATTAAATAATAAGTTTTTTAAAACATAGTTCATGTTTAGACAAGAACTGTAATGGTGGTGGTGCGTGGAAAAAAAATATGAATTTATGATGTAATATTAAAGAATGCTAACATAAAAGAGGAAATTGTGAAGTGAACATAACACATCTATCATATAAAATGTAAAAATATATATTAAACTAGGTATATATGTAAGTAATATATATAATAATAATAATAATAAATAAATTAGAATAATATAACACAATTAAGGGATAAAAAATTGATAATATGTAACCCAAAAGTCGTGAGTGTGGTCCGATAAATACAAATTTTTTATTTAAAATACCATTGTATAAATCCCATAATGTAATAAGTGATAATAAAACGTTATTTTGAAAAGTATTTTATGACAATATGAAGGTCACATGATATAATAGATAACATTGTTTCCAAATACAAGTATAACATTGGTGGGGAAACAAAAAAATAGATAGGAGGGGAAACTGTCGTTAAAGAGGATGAGAAATACTCTTAATAATGATATATTTTTTGGGGAAGAAATTAATCAATGAAAAAAATTTGAAGTTAAAAGGTAATTTTACCAAAATAAAAAGATATTTTATAATTAAATAAAATCTTTGGTTATTAAAAACCAATAATATAAGTAAGAAGATCATGATAATGAATAATAACTCAAAGAAGGAGGATTTAAGTTAACAAAAATAAATACAAAGTTAGAATCTTTCGAAAAGAAAATCCGAGGAATATAGAAAATTATGTGTATTTTAAAATACCATATATTTTTTGATTTTTTTTGGAAAAAATGAATCCATTTTAAAAACCATAATTATGAAACCAATAATGAATACAAATCATATATATATGAAATAAATTTGAGATCAAAAAATCCTCACTATGGCCACTGATTCATTCTATGTGTGCACCTAACATCCTTAAAAATTAAATTAAGTTTAATAAAAGTTCAGTAATAATTTTTTCACCTTTAAATAATTTTATGCGGTTTATTTTTTATGCTATATTATTAATTTATTTAATATTATTTACTTATGTTGGTTACTTATGGTTGTTCAGTCAATTACTCTCAATATTCCTGGTTACGTTGACCATGGTGAAAAGTGATGAAAATAGAATCATAATCTCCAAAATTTTATATTTTTATGAATCATTTTATTATACTATCATAAAATGTATAGAGTATCATAGGTTCTTTCCCAAATGTAATTAATTTATTAATGGTTCTTCGATATGTTCAATTAAGCCTATTATACTTATGATGACCATTTATTGTTAATATAACTTATATAATGTAATATATTAATTATATAGAATATTAATAGTGTCGTAAATATAAATTTTAAGTATTATTTTGATATTTATATTCATCCTTGTTAATAGGTAGTATGAAAACTAAATATATCATTCTATAGAGGTGGTAGTCTTATGGTACATGTAAAACACCTTAATCTTACATAGCACTAGATGGGGTAGAAAAATAAAAAATAATCATCATTTCATAATCTTAATAATCTTACGGTTATTATATTTTTTCATGAAATTAATATTTTTACAAATTCATATATGGTGTTTTTAATAAATAGACTACTTCATTCAGGTAGACTGCACAAATGCATGATGACGTATGCTTTACTTGAATGGTATTGAAGTGAGGTGGAAAATTTATTTTATGTTTTCTTAAAAATTTTCATAATATTTATAATATTAATTTTATCTTACCTTCATGGATGTAAAACAATTGTAGAGATGAAGAAGAAAGGAACTAATATATTTTAGTTGAGATCATTACCTCTCCCACTAAAATTGCTCCCACCTATAAAACATTAAGGAACCCTATCTTTGAATTTTTGAAAGTTCAAGAAAACTTGGATATTTGGAGAGGGTTTATAAGAGACTATGGTAAAAAAAATTAGTGATAATTCCATGTAATGGGTCGATAAATGTGGTGAAAGTTATCACCTTTTATATGTAAAGTAAATGGATATTTTTTAAATACACATTAGATTTCAATGATTTCATGACACTATTAATGGTCTAATGTCACCAAAAAGGAAAATAATTTATTAGGGAATGAGATAAGTTTGATCATCCATTAACTATTCAATTGGTTCCATGTTTTGATCATGTTTCTTATCTTTTACTATTAACTCTCTAACATTTACCTTTTTTGTTATTACATTAATAACTAGTTTTTATCCAAATAAATTATATTTTGTTAAAAATATTATGTAACCAATATTAAAATTTTTATGATATAATATTTTATAAATTATAAATATAATCTAATTAAAATTTTAATTAATATAAATTAAATATTAAATAAAAACTTTTAGTATATATAATAATTATTATGTAGAGAAATATTTTCTTCGTCATTAAATGTAATGATTATTATTTTTAATTGATTAAAAAATAAATATATGGTAATATATTTATATATATGTTAAATTGTTATATAATAAACATTTTTTATAAGAGATTAATTAATCTAATTATAAGTAAATTATACGATGTCAATAAAACAATTACACTAATATCTTAGTAATTAACTTTAATCATAGTATTTTTATTTTGATTCACAAAAATTAAATTGGACATAAAATAATTTATGAAAATTATCATCTAAATTTTTAAATCCATTTTTTGATTTAATTTATACAAGTGATAAATAATTAAATATTCAAATAAGAGCATAAAAATTGTTTTAGATTGAAATATTACTTATATTTCCAAAATGTTAGAAATGGGTTTTATAAATCCCATATATTATTTTTTAAATTTATGATTTTTATATATTAATTAAATATTAGAAAACATTCATGTTTTTATAAACATCATGGTCTTTCATATATAATATCAATGTCATAAAATTCACATTATTCGTAAAAACTATGTATTTTTTACATTTCACATCCAAAAAATTAATTTCAAAAAACCCGAAATAATTTATCGAAAGATAAGATTCTTATTATCATTCCAAAAAATAATATTATTTTTCAAATAAAAATATAAAATTCTTGTATTAAAATATAAAAATAAAATATAAAATGTGACGATAATTATTTTCATCTAAAAATAAAGTTTTTGATTTCTTCTTTTATAATTCTTATTTAAATGATTATTATTCATATAAATAATATAAATAATATATTTTTATTCTTAAAATAAAATACTATTTTTGAAAAACAAAATACATCTTTAAGAATAATATGATCTCATTGATTTTATCATTGTTTTATTAAGTAAATATAATTTTCATTAAAAGCCCAAAATGTGAAATGTGTAAAATTGATGTTGTAAATAAACAATTAACATAATATTCACATGATTATATCATCATAAATTTTAGTAGCATAGCTCTTAAATGTCTCTGAATAATATTTTAGAAACTGGTAAGCTCTCATGGTAGTTGCTGGTCATGATTCAACAAGCATAGATCACATAGTACATTCATTATGGGCGGCCATATTCCATATATTATTACACTAACAACATATTTATTAGAGTTCAAATCGGGATTTTTTGAGGGAAATACTTTTAAAACTACATTCATCCCATGCATGAACAAATGAGATTCATAAGGGGGAATTCTACTACATGATCCCATTTTATTCATTTTTCTTAATAGGTTAGGTAATATCATTATTTCATTTTATACTAGCCAATTTTACAGATATATAATAATGATAATATTTAAAAAATAAAATTTAATGCTATAATTTTACATTAAATTATCACGGTTCTCATACTTCAGTCTTTCATGGGAAACATATCGTTCAATGAAATAGGTTTCAATAAAATAATAACGTAAAATCATTGGGAATTACATTAATATTACTATTATACATACATGTGTATAATAAATTCTTAAATCCTTTTGAAAACAATGTAAATAATAATTAATAGTAATTTATATTGACCAATAAATAGTAATATATTTATTTTCATAAGTCATAGAAAAAAAATAAAATAAAAAATGTTTTTTTTGAGTTTTTAGTGTGAAAATATTGGTGTATATACAAACCATTAGTTTTACATAATAATTTCATTTATCACGTATAACAAATTATATATATAATAGAACATTAAGTTTTAAATTTCACTTCAATATTATCTATTGGAAACATTTTAATTGTTTCATATATTATTCTGTAAATTGTAACATATGATAATCATTTTAAGTAGGTATTATAACATAATTATGAAGTAGAAATGATGTATTAATTAATATATGAGCATACAGAACTAAAAAAATTGTTTTTTAATAGAATGTCTTTTTTTGGATTTATTAATAATTTCTTAATGTCTAAATAACATTCTATAGTCAAAGTGGAAAATTTATGTTTTAAAAACCAATTTATGGACAACTAATAATCCCATGGATATTCTAATACTAAAAAATGGATGTTTTATAAATGAATAAAACATAAAAAACCATTTCCAAAATTTCAAAAAAAATCCCTAAAAGAAATAGTATCCCAATGGAATTTCAATTTCGAAAATATATATTTCCAAGGCCTATGTTTAGAAATTAATGAAAAAAATCCCCACAATTTCAATAAATTGTCACCCACCCTAACATTAATCATCATTATGAATCCTTTTAGAATTAATAAAATTTTGTTTCCTACCATAATAGTCACTCAATGGAGTTTAAGGGGTTTTAAGTCTAATCATCTTTCTTCCATGGTAATGGTTTCCAAATCCCCCACATTCATTTTTAATTTAAATTGTTTTATTGAAATGAAAATTAGAATTATTTTCTTTATATTTCAATGTTTCATTTTCATTATATTTTCATCCTTTTGATATAATTTTAATTAAATATTATTTAATTCCTCTCATTATAATCTTTTACAAAGACATTATTTGCAGAGACCCAAAGCTTGAAGTACATGAACATTACATTACTTTTGCAGATTACTTAATACATAACAAAAAAAGACACACAAGGATCGTAATAGTTTAGTGTCTTTGGAAACATGGAACGTAATCTTCTAATCGTGGTGAAAGATCTTCAACATCTCCAATAAAGATCTTTCCCCTTTTTTTCTTACCTAAAAACTTTCTTTATATCCTGTGGAAAAGAAAACATAAAAAGGGTGAGCTTAAATGCTCAATAAGGGTATGCAGGGATAAAATAAAACATACCATGTACATTTGAACTTAAAAACATGAACATAATGTTTAAACCTCAAAAGCTTGAGAAATGACATAAAACATGGATGTACGTAAGGCATAGATCATAAAGAAACATTAAGTGTGACAAAATAGAATGGGAATAAAACATGTAATTTTGGCATCCATTAAGCACATGTAATGATTTCCATAGTAGCCAAGGCATTGTTTCCAAGACCATCTTAGTGGACAAAGTCCCTTTATGAATCGAGTTCACTCCTCGTTTCAGTCCTGTTTTACTGAACCAGTTTAACCTGCCATTCCAGCCATGTCTATCTCATGAGATATAAATCATTACCCAATTCATTGGAGGGAGATATAGGTCCCACCCATCTCATAATGAAATCATTCTTACTTGTGCCACAAAATAAACATACATCATTCATAATAACCCAATAAATAAAAAGGGTTTCATAAATATCATCCATTACCACATAATCCATATAAAATAAATGGATATAATTTCATAATAAGAAAAGTGAAACCATGTAAATTATAGAGACATTACACTTGAAACATACACATGTGAAAAAATGTCATCTTAGATGAAAATGGTTTTGATAAATCACTTGAAATGAATTCTTGAGAAAAATATCTTTTTTTCTTCAAAATCATATTCTTTTCACAAAATGTCATGAAATTATAGAATAAATGGTTTTTTTTGAAAATATTCATGAAATATTTTGAAGGATTCTTCATGAAAATAAGGCTTTATAAAACTTTAAAAATCCATTCATGCCATATACGTAAAAAAAACATTCTTATCGTACTTTTGCCGGAAAAGTCAAAAACATACCTCGTAACGTAAACAAAAGAAAGATTCCTTACATACCATGTAGTAAAAGTCAAAAGTGTGTAAAAAGGACTTTAAACATACATGAAACCATTTTTAGGAAACATGGACATGGATGATAACAATAACCCCAGTAAATAATTAGGAATAAGCAATCTCGGATAAAAATGAGATTTGCAAAATTATCCCTTACCTTATGTCCGATATGCTTCGTATGTATCTGAAACACCTGTATAATGATTTAAATAATGTTATTGACTTATTATAGAATCATATTCATTGTTATGATATCATATATGGTTCACTTATGACTTTATATTACCCGTTCTTTTGTAAATTCCATGTTAAAGAGTGTTTTGGGTAAAATCGTTTCATTTGTCGTCCGTGTTTTGACTTGTAATATTCATATGATTACATGGATAAAGATTACATAATTACAGAATATAAAACATTATTTATATATAATACATATTCAGAATATACATATATATAATAGATTGATAAATGGAAAGAAATACACCGTTCATGGAGACGGTAGGTCGTACGTACGCATGAACGCTGTTTTCGTTTCCTTATTGAGTTGAATGGAATTAAGTAGATGAAATAAATATATAAATAAATCCAGTAGATTTGTACTTTCATATTTTTCATTATTATTGCTTATATATAATTTATAATAATTCTTAAATGGTTAATATGGAGAACGAATCGCATCGCGTCGTGGAGACGGTAGTCCGTACGTACGCACGAGCGATGATATCGCTTCCATAATTATTGAATTGAATTGGAGTGGATGATACAATATATCAGAATCAGTATGATGTTATAATAACTATGTATAGTTATTCTTTACACCATTATACCCATCCATGTAAGGTGTTGGTGAAAAAATAGATTACACCACGGCGTGGAGACGGTATTCTGTACGTACGCACGCGCGGTGATTTTGTTTTCCGTAGGATGGATAGAAGGTGAAATGGGGTTGTTTCATATTTATAATAACAAATCAGTTTATTAGTGATACTGATGTTATTAATTTATAATGAAACAACTAAATAAGAATATGTTTAAGAAGAAAGAAGCTTGAAAGAATCGGGAGAAGAAATTACCTCTTCTTCGATACGCCTCTTTGAAACCTCCTCTTAGGGCACTAAGATTGGTCTTTAAATTATACCAGAACCTCTAGGATGTTTCTAGGGAGGTGGAGAAGATATTTTTTCAGGGTTTGGATGATCTCTAAGGCTCAAATTGGTGTGGGGAGAAGAGGTAGGAGGTTCCCTTTTATAAGGGAGGAGAGGGGCACCTTTGGAATTCTTAAAAATATTAATTTATAATAAATCTAAACACACTTAAAAACCTCCAAAAATGACTCATATTCGAAGCTTAGATGAGTTAAGGTTGTAATAGCATCAACCAATCAAATTTAGACATGTTTGGATATTATTGTAAACCTTATCATTTTGATTTATCCATATTTAATCTATTTAAGTTTATTTGTGGTAATAAATTTCTAAATTTTAAATTATAACAAATAATTACTTATTTGTTGTGAATTTTCCATAATTGTTTACTTTATAACATTTTAGACCATATAAATTTAAATTTATAATTTTGAAATATTTTTGTGATTTTTAAACAATTTTATAATATGTTATTTTGATAAAATAACAATAGTGTCAATTTTGACACTATTCATTTATTTGAATTTAAATAAAATATATACAGAAGATATTGTCACGACCCGTCCTCGGGGCCCATGCTGTGACTACCCCAAGCCCGCCTTCCATAGGCCAGGGGCTGGCGACTAGCACCAAAGGCGTAAATCTCGATAACTGGGAAGGCATTGCCTTTATAAAAGTAACAAAACACCACAGAGTACAAGCGGAAGTAAAACACTAAGTACAAAAAGAAGTGCTGAAAAGTAAATGGGCCAGAATACAAACCCAAAAGAAAGTACAACTACAACTGAACAAATTACAACAGAAAAAGACAACAGTTGGAGGGACGGAAGCGGCTCTTGGGTCGTCCTCCTCGGATCTACCTGAAGGGTGGGTACAGATAGCCTCCACAGTGCTCTCGTCCGTCAACCTACTCCGAGTGTCGTCTCGCCGTGAAGTCCACCTCCGGACACTGACTTGTCGTGTAGTCCACCTCCGGGTACCGTCCAGTCCTCGAACACTCGGCCTCCGTCAGCACTGCCTGTCGTCTGCAACCAACACAATGAGGTGCGGGCATAGCCCGTGCAGGGGTGAGTATAACGATACTCAGTAGGGACCCCGAGACCCTCAAGGTCTCACTAAATCCAACAAGTATAACCACAAAGAAAATCTCAACAGATAACCTCTACTTAGGTATATGGCCATACATATACCTATGTTATCAAGTAACCCATCTCAATCATGAGGAAACACAAGGATCATGAGATCAACAGATAACCACTACCCAGGTATATGCCCATACATATACCTAAGTTATCAAGTAACCCATCTCAATCATGAGGAAACACAAAGGTCAAAAGTCTCAGCTCAAACCAGGATTTTCATTATCGAAACCGTAACTACTGAAGAGCTCCGTCTCTAGAGTGTACAGTGGTCCTGTCACGACTCCGAGGTACTGCTCACTAACCTAAGACTGCTGAGGTACTCCTCCTGTCGAGTACCGCGGGCTAGCCACCCAAACACAGTAGTGCATCCCGCCGAGGTATGTCACCCAAACACAGTAGTGCACACCCCCTAGTAGCCTACAGAGGTACTCTCCGGAGGAGTACCGCGGGTCTGCACTATCACACAGGTAGTGCTCCGTCCGCCATGGGTCTGCACCCAAACAAAGTAGTGCTCCGTCCAATGGGCTAGTCGACTCACTCCAAGTCGAGTCGGTCAAGCAGTCGTCAGGTCTCGGTCGGCTACACGGTCTCCGTACTCCACACCCTCGTCTCTGGGAGGGTCCGCTCCACGAGCAGCAAGTCGATACTCCCTGTATCTCAAGGTCCCACGAAGAAGTATCTCAAAGGACCACCTCGTCACAGGGGTCTCAACGCAACAGACGACGCGACGATCGGACACCCGGTCTGTGAGTTATTAGCCTTTTTGTCCCAGGGGCCCGGTTGGTTTCGTGAGCAAACCAAACCCAGCCGTATCTCAACTGTACCCCGATCTCTCATAGGGTATACTCATAGGGAACGTTTCTCAACGTGATCGTCAACGCCGCGGACGGTTCGTCAAACGGACGTCCTGTCTGAAAGTTATCATCTTTTCCGTTCCAGGGGCCCAGTTGGATTTCGGGTGCGATCCAACCCGGCCACTACCAACTGTATCCAAAACTCGGGCAAAGGATGCCAAAAGTTCCGTATCGTCAACAGGAACTCAACGCAACAGACGGCGCGTTAATCGGACGCCCGGTCTGAGAGTTATTGGCTTTTTCGTCCCAGGGCCCGGTTGGTTTTTAAGGCAAAAACAACCCGACCGTACTCCACCTGCGCCCAAATCCCGGGCGGAGTGAGCCAAAAGATCCGTCTCACTAAGAGGAAACTAACAAAGCTTACGGCACACCAATCGGACATCCGTAGCTCAAGATATGAGCGTTTCCGCTCCGAGGGCCCGGTTGGTTTCGTGTACAAACCAACCCGGCCAAACTCAAAGTATTCCGAAACCTTGAGTGCGATAAACCGAAACGACCGTCTTGCTCCAAGGATTGCGTTGCCACTGACGGCGAGTCGTTTGGAGTCCCGTAGCTCAAGTTACGGGCGTTTGAACAAAAGTCGTCCGAAGACGGGGGGTCCGGGCCCGGGCCGACCCGGCCCGACACCCCCCTGGTTGGCCCGAACCGGGTCGGCCTGGCCAAGGCTGGTCCGGCTCGGCTCGGCCGAGCGGCCGTCGCGGGGGAAAGCCGCTGCCCCGCGTGACACCCCCGCGGCACCCGCGGGGTGTCGGCCAGACAGCCGGACGTGCCGCGTGACAACCCCGCGACACCCGCGGGGTGCCGCCCTGGACACCCGCGGGGTGCCGCGTGACAACCCCGCGACACCCGCGGTGTGTCGCGCTGGACACCCGCGGCACCCGCGGGGTGCCGCGTGACAACCCCGCGGCACCCGTGGGGTGTCGCGCTCGACACCCACGGGGTGCCGCCGCCTCCGGCTGCCGGCGCCGCCGCGCCGGCGACCCGCGCCGCCACCGGCTTCCGCGGGCCACCGGAGTCGCTCCGGTGGCCCGTTTTCCTTCTCATCTGCGCCGTTGTTCCTCCCGGGTTCCGCTCTTTACTGCGGGATCATCAAATTGCCCTTGCATCATATTTTGCCATCGCCCGCCAAATCCGAAAAACATGACGAACGGCGGAGGGTTGTCGGGCCGTGTTCGTTTGACCCGCACCCTCCGCGTTAGATAAAAGCAATGGGAGAAATTGTTCAACGCATGAACCGAAAATTTTAATAAAATAAAATTGTTCATTTGAAAACCGGTTCTTTAATTTTTAAAGAACGTTCACGGGAATATAAAGTGGGGTATTCCAAAATTATAAAATCCCTACCTCGGAGACGTCGCGCGTGAGCGTTCTTCGCGGAATTGTTTGTCGCGGAAGAGGGGGGATCGTCGCGTCGTCGCGGGAAGGCGTCGCATCGTCGCGAAACACGGCGTTGAGTCGGCGAACTCAAGCAGCCGATCGAAGACCCGTCGCGGAGGAAGAGACGTCGCAGAAGAACGTTGTCGGCGTCGCGGATCACGGCGTCGCGTTGTCGATTTCCGGGTTCGGCGTTCTTCGCGTTCTTTGCGTTCTTCGCGAAGGAGGAAGAAGATACAAGGATTCTGTCTCAACGAGAAATCCTCCAAAAAAAGATAGGTTGGTCTTATTTTATTATTATGCCAACACACGAAAGGGGGGGGGGGTAAGAAACGATTGAATTAATTCGTTGATTTATTTCAACGAAAGAAACAGGCCATTTAATTCACGAAAGAAACAGCCCATTTAAATGGTCTGTTAAGATTTTAAGAAACGCGTCAGTTGACTTTCATTAAGACGAGTTTTCACGGGTGCATTTCTTAGCGGAAAGAAACGGCGGGGCTCGTGCGGGCCCCACCTCACAAATATCCTACCAAGGGGTAGGATATTTCTGGATAGCATCCTATCCAGTTCAACTCAGTTTAAGCCGCTTTTAAGTGGCTTCAAGTGGCTTCCAAGTGGCGTAAGTGAAATAAAATAAAGTTGTCGTAAAATTATTTTATTTCTTAACTTTAAGCCCGAAAATTAAAAACCACACCCGAGAAAACGCAACTCCAGAAGAGGCGTTTCTAAGCAAATACCGGCGCTGCGATTCCATCGGTGCCCTCTGAATTCGATTCCGAGCACCGGTTCAAAAGTTAGAAAAACCCGCTCGTCCGTTCACTGAACGTACCCGAGCCAAACTTCGGAAATTGATTCCGGGCACACCGGGCCTCGGAATCAGGCGCCGTCAGAAACTGCGATCTTGTAAAATTCCAAAGCAAATTAGGAAAAAAATTTCCTTGAAATTTACGGGTCATTACATTACTCCCACCACAGGGATTTACGTCCCCGTAAATCTCCAACACAAACATAGGGAAACAAAGGCGGTACTGAGCATGCATCTGAGCCTTCCACTCCCAAGTGATCTCCTGGAGGTCCCCGAGCTTCCAAAGAAAGTGCACAAGAGGAATCGACCGTCCTCCTAGGATCCGCTCTTGTCGATCCTCGATCCCCACAGGAAACTCCGTAAAAGTCACCTCATCACCAAAGACCAGCTCCCCATGGTCAATGATTTGTGTCGGGTCGTGCACGTATCTCCTCCGCTGAGATACGTGGAAACGTCGTGCACCTAGTGAAACTGAGGTGGATGGACCATGTGGTAAACCATCCCGCCTACCCAGCTGAGGACCTAGGAAGGTCCGTTGAACCTCGGAGATAACTTGTCGCCTTGGCCACATCTCTGTAACCCTCGTCGAGGTGAGACCCGTATAAGGACGTGATCGTCATCCTCGTACTCCAGAGGTCTCCAATTCTTGCTGGAACTGAAACTCAAAACGACTGCTGCCACGAGAGATTCCAACCAGAACTCTCGCCTCGAGGGTCTGACCACACCGTCGGCGTATGTGTGATTATCAAGTCTCCTCTCAAGGTATCTCCAGACGTGAGGGTCAAGTCCACGGCTTACCGGAAACTCTAGGTCTGGAACAAGATTTATGAAAGTAAAGAATGATTCATATCAACGTCTATTACTACAGCAGCTAGTAGTGGACACAGACTGTCCCTTGAATCATTTCTAGAGCCATTGGGTCACACTTCTTGACCGCATGTAGCCGCATTCTTCCACCGCCCTCCAGCTCCCTGAGCCTGGCGGGAATAACTAAGGCGGGTGGTTGTACCATGTTAGGATGTACACCACCTCATGTTGTTCTCCTAGCTCTGCCTCCACGTCTGCCACTTCACAGACTCATCTCTCTTTAAAGCTTCCTCTTCTTGAAACATATAACACGCCCGAGTCTCTAAGACTGGCACTAGTATCCTGTTTCTTACTGAACTGTGCAGTCTTCATCCGCTCCTGGATGAACTGCACCTCCTTTGCATACGATCTGGAAGAGCTGCTAAAATTTCTCCTATGCCGAAAAGAGAAACCCGGTCTCATCCCCTCTCTAGATGAACCACGCCCATTGCCTAATACAGTCAATCCTGGCATGAAGGATGCATTCATGCCATGGATAGCGTCATAAGGCCTCGATGTAACTAATAAGAGATCCAACTATCACTCTCGCCTCCAAGGGTCGAGTCACACTGTCGGCATCAGTGTGAGGTCACTAGGTCTCCTCCAGTAGGAATTCCGAAAGTGAGGGTCAAGTCAACAGTCTTAACCAGGACCACTTAGTAACATCACAAAAGAGGACAGGAAAGAAAACATCACAAGATACGTGTCTTTATTTTATTGCAGCTCATGGTACAAAGACACAAAAACAACATCAACATGGAACTAGATGTACAAGAGACGTATCCACTAGTTCCGCTCCTGTCCACCTGCTCCAGGAGCTCTACTGCCTTGTCCACTGCTCTACTGTTTCTCAAGCATTCGTCGATGCCTCTGCCTCCGTGGCTCCTCAAAAGCCTCTGGATCAACTGTACGAGGAGTCAGACAGTCATGTGCCAGGTGCCCCTTTCCACCGCACGAGTAACACAGTCTGCTTCTGGCACGCCTGGCTCTGACCCCACCCCGGGTGCCCCGCACCACCGGTCCTAAAACTCGAGATCGCCCAACTGCTGGTCTGGTCCTCCTGGACCTCTGCATCATCTTTCTACTTCCCACAGTTGACTCGGCCTCTGATCGAAAAACACGCGGCAAAGGCAGCAGCTCCTGAACACGCTTGGGGTGTAGAGCTACTGGCACAAACTCCACCATGAAGAAGGTCTTGAAGACTTCCCATGTGAAATCCATCCCATCTCAAAACTGGAACAAGTGGCTCCACCACCTGCCTGCTGCTGCCTGAAGAAGGCCGGCAGCAAAGGTCACCATGAAGTCCGATGGCGTCCCCACTAGCCTGAAGACTCCCACCACAGCCTCCAGCCAATCCTCAGCCGCCTGCGGGTCTGTCTCTCCCCCGAACCTGGGTGGCCTCTGGCGCTGGAACTCATGTAGTGCGCTCAACTAGCGGGCATCGCCTACTACTGGGGCTGGTGGCATCGGTGGCCCAACGTATGGTAGTACCACTGGCGCCTCCGTTGGTGCCTCAACTGCAAGAGGGTCCTATACCGAAGCCTCGTCACTCGACAGGCTGTCAGCACGCACATCCCTCTGGGCTCTAGTTGGTCATCTGAGAAAAGGCATACTGAAAGAAACAACGTAACATGGTCAAACTATTATACCTGGTGAGCTGACCTGGTTTGAGCTGTTTTAAGGGGGGAAACCTTTGAAAACACACATGCAATTGGTGTTTTCGTGCACAAAGTCGGAAATCAGTTTCCAGGGTCCTGGTGTATGGATACGTCGGCCGCCCGCACCAATACTGGACTCCCTGAACTGAAAACCACACTCGGTACCCTTAACACTATTGCTTCATAGAAAGAAAGATCAGAGTCTGCGGTAGAACCGACCACCTCTGATACCAATTTGTCACGACCCGTCCTCGGGGCCCGTGCCGTGACTACCCCAAGCCCGCCTTCCATAGGCCAGGGGCTGGTGACTAGCACCAAAGGCGTAAATCCCGATAACTGGGAAGGCAATGCCTTTATAAAAAAAACAAAACACCACAGAGTACAAGAGGAAGTAAAACACTAAGTACAAAAAGAAGTGCTGAAAAGTAAATGGGCCAGAATACAAACCCAAAAGAAAGTACAACTACAACTGAACAAAGTACAACAGAAAAAGACAACAGTTGGAGGGACGGAAGCGGCTCCTGGGTCGTCCTCCTCGGATCTACCTGAAGGGTGGGTACAGATAGCCTCCACAGTTCTCTCGTCCGTCAACCTCCTCCGAGTGTCGTCTCGCTATGAAGTCCACCTCCGGACACTGACTTGTCGTGTAGTCCACCTCCGGGTACCGTCCAGTCCTCGAACACTCGGCCTCCATTAGCACTGCCTGTCGTCTGCAACCAAAACAACGAGGTGCGGGCATAGCCCGTGCAGGGGTGAGTATAACGATACTCAGTAGGGACCCCGAGACCCTCAAGGTCTCACTAAATCCAACAAGGATAACCACAAAGAAGATCTCAACAAATAACTTCTAATTAGGTATATGCCCATACATATACCTAAGTTATCAAGTAACCCATCTCAATCATGAGAATAAAAAAGGATCATTAGATCAACGGATAACCACTACCCAGGTATATGCACATACATATACCTAAGTTATCAAGTAACCCATCTCAATCATGAGGAAACACAAAGGTCAAAAGTCTCAGCTCAAACCAGGATTTTCATTATCGAAACCGTAACTACTGAAGAGCTCCGTCTCTAGAGTGTACAGTGGTCCTGTCACGACTCCGAGGTAGTGCTCACTAACCTAAGACTGCTGAGGTACTCCTCCTGTCGAGTACCGCGGGCTAGACACCCAAACACAGTAGTGCTTCCCGCCGAGGTATGTCACCCAAATATAGTAGTGGACACCCCCTAGTAGCCTGCAGAGGTACTCTCCGGACGAGTACCGCGGGTCTGCACTATCACACAGGTAGTGCTCCGTCCGCCATGGGTCTCTACCCAAACAAAGTAGTGCTCCGTCCACTGGGCTAGTCGACTCACTCCAAGTCGAGTCGGTCAAGAAGTCGTCAGGTCTCAGTCGGCTACACGGTCTCCGTACTCCGCACGCTCGTCTCTGGGAGGGTCCGCTCCACGAGCTGCAAGTCGATACTCCAAGTATCTCAAGGTCCCACGAAGAAGTATCTCATAGGACCACCTCGTCATTGGGGTCTCAACGCAACAGACAGCGCGTCGATCGGACGCCCGGTCTGTGAGTTATTAGCCTTTTCGTCCCAGGGGCCCGGTTGGTTTCGTGAGCGAACCAAACCCAGCCGTATCTCAACTGTACCCCGATCTCTCATAAGGTATACTCATAGGGACCGTTTCTCAACGTGATCGTCAACGCCGCTGACGGTTCGTCAAATGGACGTCATGTCTGAAAGTTATCATCTTTTCCGTTCCAGGGAACCGGTTGGATTTCGGGTGCGATCCAACCCGGCCACTACCAACTGTATCCAAAACTCGGGCGAAGGATGCCAAAAGTTCCGTATCGTCAACAGGAACTCAACGCAACAGACGGCACGTCAATCGGACGCCCGGTCTGAGAGTTATTGGCCTTTTCGTCCTAGGGGCCCGGTTGGTTTTTAAGGCAAAACAAACCCGACCGTACTCCACCTGTGCCCAAACCCCGGGCGGAGTGAGCCAAAAGATCCGTCTCACTAAGAGGAAACTAACAAAGCTGACGGCACACCAATTGGACGTCTGTAGCTCAAGATATTAGCGTTTCCGCTCCGAGGGCCTGGTTGGTTTCGTGTACGAACCAACCCGGCCGAACCCAAAGTATTCTGAAACCTTGAGTGCGATAAACCGAAACGACCGTCTTGCTCCAAGGATTGCGTTGCCACTGACGGCGAGTCGTTTGGAGGCCCGTAGCTCAAGTTACAGGCGTTTGAACGAAAGTCGTCCGAAGACGGGGCGTCCGGGCCCAGGCCGACCCGGCCCGACCCCCCTGGTTGGCCCGAACCGGGTCGGGTCTGACCCGGTTGGCCCGGCTCGGCTCGGCCGAGCGGCCGAGCGGCCGAGCGACCGTCGCGGGGGAAAGCCGCCACCCCGCGTGACACCCCCGCGGCACCCGCGGGGTGTCGGCCAGACAGCTGGACGTGCCGCGGGACAACCCCGCGACACCCGCGGGGTGCCGCCCTGGACACCCGCGGGGTGCCGCGTGACAACCCCGCGACACCCACGGGGTGCCGCGTGACAACCCCGCGACACCCACGGGGTGCCGCCCTGGACACCCGTGGGGTGCCGCGTGACAACCCCGCGGCACCCGCGGGGTGTCGCGCTGGACACCCGCTGCACCCGCGGGGTGCCGCGTGACAACCCCGTGGCACCCGCGGGGTGTCGCGCTGGACACCCGCGGGGTGGCGCGTGACAACCCCGCGGCACCCGCGGGATGTCGCGCTGGACACCCGCGGGGTGCCGCCGCCTCCGGCCGCCGGAGTCGCTCCGGTGGCCCGTTTTCCTTCTCGTTTGCGCCGTTGTTCCTCCCGGGTTCCACTCCTTTCTGCGGGATCATCAAATTGCCCTTGCATCGTATTTTGCCATCGCCCACCAAATCCGCAAAACATGAAGAACGGCGGAGGGTTGCCGAGCCATGTTGGTTTGACCCGCACCCTCCGCGTTAGATAAAAGCAATGGGAGAAATTGTTGAACGCATGAACCGAAAATTTTAATAAAATAAAATTGTTCATTTGAAACCGGTTATTTAATTTTTAAAGAACCTTCACGGGAATATAAAGAGGGGTATTCCAAAATTATAAAATTCCTACCTCGGAGTCGTCGCGCGCGAGCGTTCTTCGCGGAATTGTTTGTCGCAGAAGAGGGGGGATCGTCGCGTCGTCGCGTCGTCGCGAAACACGGCGTTGAGTCGGCGAACTCAAGCAGCCGATCGAAGACCCGTCACGGAGGAAGAGACGTCGCAGAAGAACATTGTCGGCGTCGCGGATCACGGCGTCGCGTCATCGATTTCCGGGTTCGGCGTTCTTCACGTTCTTCGCGTTCTTCGCGTTCTTCGCGTTCTTCGCGAAGGAGGAAGAAGATACAAGGATTTTGTCTCAGCGAGAAATCCTCCAAAAAAAGATAGGTTGGTTTTATTTTATTATTATGCCAACACACGAAAGGGGGGGTAAGAAACGATTGAATTAATTCGTTGAATTAATTCAACGAAAGAAACGTGCCATTTAATTCACGAACGATACAACCCATTTAAATGGTCTGTTAAGATTTTAAGAAACACGTCAGTTGACTTTAATTAAGACGGGTTTTCACAGGTGCATTTCTTAGCGGAAAGAAACGGCGGGGCTCGTGCGGGCCCCACCTCACAAATATCCTACCAAGGGGTAGGATATTTCTGGATAGAATCCTATCCAGTTCAACACAGTTTAATCCGCTTTTAAGTGGCTTCAAGTGGCTTCCAAGTGGCTTAAGTGAAATAAAATAAAGTTGTCGTAAAATTATTTTATTTCTTAACTTTAAGCCTGAAAATTAAAAACCACACCCGAGCAAACGCAACTCCGGAAGCGGCGTTTCTAAGCAAATACCGGCGCTGCGATTCCATCGGTGCCCTCAGAATTTGATTTCGAGCACCGGTTCAAAAGTTAGAAAAACCTGCTCGTCCGTTCACTGTACGTACCCGAGCCAAACTTTGGAAATTGATTCCGGGCACACCAGGCCTTGGAATCAGGCGCCGTCAGAAACTGCGTTCTTGTAAAATTCCAAAGAAAATTAAGAAAAAAATTTCCTTCAAATTTACGGGTCTTTACAGATATGTTCGAAATAAAAGCTTTAATATATTAATAAAAGGTCATATGTATCTATAAAATTAGTGGATCACATTAAATAGTTCATATAATATTTATTTTATTATTTTTAAAACCATTTATTTGGTTTATCTCTTAATAAAATAATTACTACAACATTTTTGTATAATTATTTAATATACTGATTTGTCGCATAAAAATTTAAAGTAAAATCCTATGATTAAGATAAATCTATTACCTTTCACAATAATACTTTTACTCGAATTTATCATCTTAAAATCAAAATATTTAAATTGTTATATTTATTAAATTATGAAGGTGACAACTTTGGCATCATTTAAAATAAAATAATATAAGTGTCATAATTGCTTTTATAAGACTCCAAATGGTCAAATATTCGACCATTGGATGATTATAGTTTAAATTAAATGACCAATAAGTTTTGGTCAGGGTTTTGTTCCTTTGATGGTCACTATTAGTTTAATAAAAACTATATTCTTGATTTTTCACTAGATAAATAATTTCTGCATCACTGTTGTGTCACAATTAATGATAATTATTTAATCCCAAAAAAATTATAAATAAATTCTCATGATGTAGATAATTTTTTTATCTTTATGTAGACTATTTATGTTCGATGTTTCATGAAGATTATAACTTAATTAAAATTATTATACTTATAGTATTTAAGAGAGTGACATGTTGTCACTTTCTTTGGTTTTAATAATAATGAAATTATTTTCATGGAACAAAGTCCATTAAATGAATCTAATATGACACTTAGGTGATATTGGTCGGCTTTTAGTCACCCAATAGAATTTTCTATGTGTTAGGGTAATTTTATAATCTTATATTTACCCTTAATTACCTGATTTATCTTTAACTATAGTAAATAAAATTTACCATAGTTACTATTCACAATGCCCAAAAATAAAAAGTAGTTATTAACATAATTTGGACCCATTGATTTCAAATATGGTATCCATTTTTCCAAATTCAATACACGAAAGTTGCAGAAATTAAATTAAAATTAATCCCATTGTCGAAAGAAAACATGTTTTTGTTTAAAACATTGCAAAAGATTGAATTGATTTATCCTAGGAATTTATGGTAGAATCAATGCTGATGACATACATTATATTAAATGGTAAAAACATATTATATTTATACTTTAATACCATTAAATATAATAATTTAACCATATAAATTATTGCGATGAAAAAAGTTGTTTTTAATTAAAATATAGCGTGTTTTTACTATTCATCAAAATATGAAAGTTACCAGAATAATATGAAAAATTTATCCAAAGTAAATTTTCATTTCTTGATTCCAAAGAAGAATTTTATTTTGTCAAATTGAACTTATAAACATGTCAAAAACTAGATTTAATGTGGGTGTGCCATCAAAAGGCGGCAAAACTTTATTTTTTGAAAAATACTTATTTTACCTGAAAAATTTATTTTGTTCTTATACCATGTTCTAGAAAATGTGTAAGATGAATAATAATGTTATAAAATTCAAAATTTAGTTAATACTATTCTTAAAGGCTAGTTCATAATAATATTATAATAATATATTGTTGTTTAGTAAAACCCGTTATTGCGTACAACACACGCTATCGAGGAAGGTCACGATTGCATGTAATGCAAGCCAAGTCAGGGTTGCATGTTGTGCAAGAATCCTTCGTTGTTTCGTATAACAGAATCCAACCATATTTAATTTATACATTGAATATATATATATATATATATACTCAATGTTGCGTAGAATAACTATTATCAAAATTGTATGTAACACGATCCAAGAATAGTGTTGCGTATACTGCAAGCTAATACGGTGTTGCGTATAGCACAAGGTAATCTTGGTGTAGCATACAACACAATAAATTAATGAAATTAAAAGAATATTTTTCATAAAATCTTCGGTTGTTACATTCTACCCCCCTTAAAATGAATTTCACCGTCGAAATTTGTCGGGGTTATAAATGGTTTACTACTCAAAAGTTTGTTTAATAGAAACCCACATTGTAAAAAGGAATACCAAAACATGGCTTTAAAAACTAAAGTATGAAATGTAATGGTTACCCAAATTAACTCATCCCTGGGTTTCCACATAGGAGAACATAGGTGAAAATATGGATATGGAAGAAAAATCTAACCATCAAGTTCTGATGGAGAGTGGTAGAGAACATGGCTATGAAAAAGCCAACAATCACAAAGCTTTTGATTTGTGATGATCTAAGGTACCATCTGATTCATCGGATATAAGGGAACTAGGACAACATTTTTGGTTTTCAAGATCATTTACCTAAATTTGATGAATTAAAAGAAATACTTGCCTGATTTTGGTACAATCTCACTCTTGTTCGTGAATTGAACAATTTCCACTTCATCCCTTAAAGAAATGAAGTTGAATTTGTTATTCGTGATGTGTTAGTAGATCTTCTGATATAATGATGGGTCATTCCATATCTTTCAAACAAAAGGTTAGCAAAAGTTATAAGTCCATCTTATGGTTAGATTAATCGTATATGGTTCCAAAAATGAACTTATACTTCATATATCATACCACTTAATAAAGTAAAACTAGTTTCTACTAACCAGGGACTTCCTGTAGGCCAGTGGTAGGTGATAAAGTCTAGTCGCACTTCGGTTGTCGGTTCGATTCCCACAGCCTTGTCCGACGCGATGGGCTGTCGCCCGTCCTTCAGGTTGTCCTTTTTCTAAAACTACATTACTATAACAGTCCATAAATAATATCGAAAAAAAACTTCAATCCTTAAACAACATAATCCATTCCAATATTCAGGCTTGTCCATAATACTGCAGTCCACTCTCATATTATTGTGAAAATTATTACCAGAGATTTCATATAACAAGAATGTTAATTCCATTTCTGATCCCCATATATCATAAAATATGTCTTTTTGGTCACATTCCAAACATTCGAAGGCCTTAATCATGTATTCTCTTGAAAAATTAATACCCATTGAACCATAGTGAAAACATGAATGGCGTTAAAAGTTAACACTTTCCACATACCAAAATCCTCAAAATTATATATACTCAAACCATGATATCACTTAGTCCTTATATCAATCAGGAGCTCATGAATACAATCAAACATCTCATTATCTTTTTATTCCATCATTATGCGCATATCATCTACTTTACAAAAATATCTGAATAACATTCCACGGTTACTGCTACCATTCAATATATACTTTCAAATACTTTTAGGAAAAACAATAGTGTAACAATCCTTGGATGATTCTTTATTCCATAGTACCATTAACTATAAAACATAACTCTCGATAAACAAACAATCATTCCACTACCTTCTAAAACAACCGACTGAGCTTCAACACTTCATTCAGCTCATATATCATTTGTAGTCTCCTCATCATCATCCACAAAAATACTACCCATATGACCATGATGATTCTCTTCATGAGATTTTCCATTAGGGAATTTGTTTGCATAATCCCCGTACATTCCACATTTAAAACATCTAATCATTGTTGATGTCGTAGCAATACCATTATCCTTGTCCATGGTGTTAACTGAACATTTTCCTTTGCACTTACTGGCTTTCTGTCCTTCTTTTCCACACCCAAAGCATCTTCCAGTTCCTTTGAAACAATCTCCCTGATGCCTCTTCCCATATGATTTACATTAGGGAAATTGAACATTCTTTCCTCTATCATCATCATGATACTCCATCTTTCACTTATTATCTGAGTCGGGAAACTTACCAAAGATGAGATTATTGATCATATTATGAGATTGCTGATTAGGCATAATAACGATGTTTGGACTTCCAGATCCCATTTCATTTGGTTTCTCATGATTAAAATCATTCCATTGCCCGTCATATCCTCCATTATCATGAATCTTCCTGTTTCCAGCCATTTTCTAAAACCCAAAAAGAATAGTGTGAGAGGCAAAAATCGTGCTAGGGAAAACAACATAGTAAAGGGGGAGTATCCTCAATATCTAACATCTTAGGTTAAATTCTATGATCGTTACCGTAGTTCTAGGACTGTATCCTATATGTGTACTTATCCTTAGGGACATCCCTAGACATACCTTAGAAATATATTTAGGGATCTCACTAACATTTTCGCATCCTAGTTTCCAAAGGTTGACTAAACCTTTCCTATGATACCAACTGTAGAGACCCAAAGCTTGATGTACATGAACATTACATTACTTTTGCGGATTATCTAATACATAAAAAAAAGACACACAAAGCTTGTAATAGTTTAGTGTCTTTGGAAACATGGAACATAATCTTCTAATCGTGGTGAAAGATCTTCAACATCTCCCATAAAGATCTTTCCCTTTTTTTTCGTACCTAAAACATTTCTTTATATCCTGGAGAAAAGAAAACATAAAAAGGGTGAGCTCAAATGCTCAGTAAGGGTAATCATGGATAAAATAAAACATACCATGTATATTTGAACTTAAAAACATGAACATAATGTTTAAACATCAAAAGCTTGAGAAATGACATAAAACATGGATGTACGTAAGGCATAGATCATAAAGAAACATTAAAAATGACAAAATAGCATGGGAATAAAACATGTAATAGTGGCATCCATTAAGCACATGTAATGATTTCCATAGTAGCCAAGGCATTGCTGCCAAGACCATCTTAGTGGACAAAGTCCGTTTCTGAATCGAGTTCACTCCTCATTTCGGTCCTGTTTTACTGAACCGGTTTAACCCGACGTTCCAGCCATGTCTCTCCCATGAGATACAAATCTTTACCCAATTCATTGGAGGTAGATATAGGTCCCACCCATCTCATAATTAAATCATTCTTACTTGTGACACAAAATAAACATACATCATTCATAATAACCCAATAAATAAAAAGGGTTTCATAAACATCATCCCATTATCACATAATCCATATAAAATAAATGGATATCATTTCCTAATAAGAAAAGTGAAACCATATAAATCATAGAGACATTACACTTGAAACATACACATGTGAAATAATTTCATCTTAGATGAAAATGGTTTTGATAAATCACTTGAAATGGATTCTTGAGGAAAATACCTTTTTTTCTTCAAAATCATTTTCTTCTCACAAAATATCATGAAATTTTAGAATAAAAGGTTTTTTTCTGAAAATATTCATGAAATATTTTGAAGGAAGCTTCATGAAAATAAGGCTTTATAAAACCATAAAAATTCTTTCATGCCGTATATGTAAAAAAACATTCTTATCGTACTTTTGCCGGAAAAGTCAAAAAAGTACCTCGTAACGTAAACAAAAGAAAGATTCCTTACATTCCATGTAGTAAAAGTAAAAAGTGGGTAAAAATGACTTTAAACATACATGAAACCATTTTTAGGAAACAAGGACATAGATGATAACAATAACCCCGTTAAATAATTACGAATAAGTAATCTCGGATAAAAATGAGATTTGAAAAATTATCCCTTACCTTATGTCTGATATGATTCGTATGTATCTGAAACTCCTGTATAATGATTTAAATAATGTCATTGACAAATTACAGAATCATATTCATTGTTATTATATCATATATGGTTCACTTATGACTTTATATTACCCGTTCTTTTGTAAATTCCATGTTAATGAGTGTTTTGGGTAAAATCGTTTCATTTGTCGTCCGTGTTTTGACTTGTAATTATTCATATGATTACTTAGATCACGATTACATAATTCTAGAATATAAAACATGATTTATATATAATATATATTCATAATATACATATATATAATAGATCGATAAATGGAAAGAAATACACCGTTCTTGGAGACGGTAGGCCGTATGTACGCATGAACGCTGTTTTCGTTTCCTTATTGAGTTGAATGGAATTAAGTAGATGACATACATATATACATAAATCCAGTAGCTTTATAATTTCATATATTTCATTATTATTGCTTATATATACTTTATAATAATTCTTAAATGGTTAACATGGAGAATGAATCTCATCGCGTTGTGGAGACGGTAGTCCGTACGTACGCAGAAGCGATGATATCGCTTCCATAATTATTGAATTGAATTGGAGTGGATGATAAAATATATCAGAATCAGTATGATGTTATAATAACTATGTATAGTTATTATTTACACCATTATACCCATCCATGTAAGGTGTTGGTGGAAAAACAGATTACACCATGGCGTGGAGACGGTATTCCGTACGTACGCACGCGCAGTGATTTTGTTTTCCGTAGGATGGATAGAAGGTGAAATGGGGTTGTTTCATATTTATAATAACAAATCAGTATATTAGTTATACCTATGTTATTAATTTATAATGAAACAACTAAATAAGAAGATGTTGAAGAAGAAAGAAGCTTGAAAGAATCGGGAGAAGAAATTACCTCTTGTTCAATACGCCTCTTTGAAACCTCCTCTTAGGGCACTAAGATTGGTCTTTAAAGTAGACCAGAACCTCTCGGATGTTTCTAGGGAAGTGGATAAGATAACTTGTCAGGGGTTGGCCGAGCTTGAAGGCTCAAATTGGTGTGAGGAGGAGAGGGAGGAGGTTCCCTTTCATAAGGGAGGAGAGGGGCACCTTTGGAATTCTTAAAAATATTAATTTATAATAAATCTAACCCCACTTAAAAACCTCCACAAATGACTCATATTGGAATATTAGATGATATAGGGTTGTAATATCATCATCCAATCAAATTTAGGCATGTTTGGATCTTATTTTAAACCTTATCATTTTGATTTATCCTTATTTAATCTATTTAAGTTTATTTGTGGTAATAAAATTGTAAATTTTAAATTATAACAAATAACTACTTATTTGTTGTAAATTTTCCATAATTGTTTAATTTATAACATTATAGACCATATAAATTTAAATTTATAATTTATAATTATTTTTGTGATTTTTAAACAATTTTATAATATGTTATTTTTATAAAATAACAATAGTGTCAATTTTGACACTATTCATTTATTTGAATTTAAATAAAATATATACAGAGGATATGTTTGAACTAAAATCTTTAATATATTCATAATAGGTCATATGTATCTATAAAAGTAGTTGATCACATTAAATAGTTCATATAATATATTTTTTATTACTTTTAAAACCATTTATTTGGTTTATCTCTTAATAAAATAACTACTACAACATTTTTGTATAATTATTTAATATACTGATTTGTTGCATAAAAATTTAAAATAAAATCCTATGATGAAGATAAATCTATTAAATTTCACAATAATACTATTACTAGAATTTATCAACTTAAAATCAAAATATTTAAATTGATATATTTATTAAATTATGAAGGTGACAACATTGGCATCATTTAAAATAAAAAAATATAAGTGTCATAATTGATATTATAAGACTCCAAATGGTCAAATAGACTACCATTTTATGCTTATAGTTTAAATTTACATGACCAATAAGTTTTGGTCAGGGTTTTGTGCCTTTTATGGTCACTATTAGTTTAATAAAAACTATATTCTTGATTTTTCACTAGATAAATAATTTCTGCATCACTATTGTGTCACAATTAATGATAATTATTTAATCCCAAAAAAATTCTAAATAAATTCTCATGATGTAGATATGTTTTTTAGCTTTCTTGAGACTATTCATTTTCGAAGTTTCATGAAGTTTATCACTAACCTAAAATTATTATACTTATAGTATTTAAGAGAGTGACATGTTGTCACTTTCTTTGGTTTTAATAATAATGAAATTATTTTCATGGAAAAAAGTCCATTAAATTAATCTAATACAACCCCTAGGTGATATGGGTCGACTTTTAATCACCCAATAGGATTTTTCCAAGTGTTATGGTAATTTTATAATATTATATTTACCCTTAATTACCCAATTTACCTTTAACTATAGTAAATAAAATTTACCGTAGTTACTATTCACAATGCCCAAAAATAAAAAGTAGCTTATTAACATAATTTGGACCCACTGATTCCAAATAAGGAATCCATTTTTCGAAATTCAATACACGAAAGTTGCAGAAATTAAATTAAAATTAATCTCGTTGTCAAATGAAAATGGGTTTTTGTTTAAAACATTGCGAAAGATTGAATTGATTTATCCTACGAATTCAAGGTAGAATCAATGCTAATGAAATACATTATATTAAATGGTAAAAATATATTATAATTATACTTTAAAACAAATCATTATTATAATTTAACCATATAAATTATTGCGATGAAAAAAGTTGTTTTTAATTAAAATATAGTGTGTTTTTACTATTCATCAAAATATGAAAGTTACCAGAATAATATGAAAAATTTATCGAAAGTAAATTTTAATTTTTTGATTCCAAATAAGAATTTTATTTTGTCAAATTGAACTTATAAACATGTCAAAAACTATATTTAAAGTGGGTGCACCATCAAAAGGCGACAAAACTGCATTTTTTGAAAAAAACTTATTTTACCCGAAATATTTATTTTGTTCTTATAAAATGTTCTAGAAAATGTGTAAGATGAATAATAATGTTAAAAAATTGAAAATTTAGTTAATACTATTCATAAAGGCTAGTTCAAAATAATATTATAATAATATATCATTGTTTAGTAAAACTCGTTGTTGCGTACAACACACGCTATCGAGGAAGGTCGTGATTGCGTGCAATGCAAGCCAAGTCAGGGTTGCGTGTTGTGCAAGAATCCTTCATTGTTTCGTATAACAGAATCCAACCATATTTAATTTATACATTGAATATATATATATACTCAATGTTGCGTAGAATAACTATTATCAAAATTGTGTGTAACACGATCCAAGAATAGTGTTGCGTATACTGAAAGCTAATATGGTGTTGTGTATAGCGCAAGGTAATCTTAGTGTAGCATACAACACAAGAAGTTAATGAAATTAAAAGAATATTTATCATAAAATCTTGGGTTGTTACATTCTACCCCCCTTAAAATAAATTTCACCCTCGAAATTCGTCGGGGTTATAAATGGTTTACTACTCGAAAGTTTTTTTAATAGAAACCCACATTGTAAAAAGGAATACCAAAACATGGCTTTAAAAACTAAAGTATGAAATTTAATGGTTACCCAAATTAACTCATCACTGTGTTTCCACGTAGGAGAACATAGGTGAAAATATGGATATGGAAGAAAAATCTAACCATCATGTTCTGATGGAGAGTGGTAGAGAACATGGCTATAAAAAAGCCAACAATAACAAAGCTATTGATTTGTGATGATATAAAGTACCATATTATTCATTGGATATAAGGGAACTAGGACAACATTTTTGGTTTTCAAGATCATTTCCCTAAAGTTGATGAATTAAAAGAAATACGTGCATGATTTTGGTACAATCTCACTGTTGTTCGTGAATTGAACAATTTCCACTTCATCCCTTAAAGAAATGAAGTTGAATTTGTTATTCGTGATGTTTTAGCAGATCATGTGATAGAATGATGGGTCATTCCATATCTTTCAAACAAAAGGTTAGTAAAAGTTATAAGTCCATCTTATGGTTAGATTAATCGTATATGGTTCCAAAAATGAACTTATACTTCATATATCATACCACTAATAAAGTAAAACAAGTTTCTACTAACCAGGGACTTCCTGTAGGCTAGTGGTAGGCGATAAAGGCTAGTCGCACTTCAGTTGTGGGTTCGATTCCCACAGCTTTGTCTGACGCGATGGGCTGTCTCCCGTCCTGCAGGTTGTCCTTTTTCTAAAACTACATTACTATAACATCCCATAAATAATATCGAAAAAAAACTTCTATCCTAAACCAACATAATCCATTCGAATGTTTAGGGTTATCCATAATACTGCAGTCCACTCTCATATTATAGTGAAAACGATTACCAGATATTTCATATAACAAGCATTTTAATTCCATTGTTGATCCCCATATATCATAAAAGATGTCTTGTTGGTCACATTCGAAACATTCGAAGGCCTTAATCATGTATTCTCTTGAAAAATGAATACCCATTGAACCATAGTGAAAACATGAATGCAGTTAAAAGTTAACACTTTCCACATTCCAAAGTCCTCAAAATTCTATATACTCAAACCATTATATCACTTAGTCCTTATATCAATCATGAGCTCATGAATACAATCTAACATCTCATTATCTTCTTATTCCTTCATTATGTGCATATCATCTACTTTACAAAAGTATCTGAATAACATTCCACGGTTACTGGTACCATTCAACATATTCTTTCAAATACTTTTAAGAAAAACAATAGTGTAACAATCCTTGGATGATTCTTTATTCCATAGTACCATTAACTATACAACATAACTCTCGATAAACATACAATCATTCCACTACCTTCTAAAACAATTGACTGAGCTTCAACACTTCTTTCAGCTCATATATCATTTTTAGTTCCTTATCATCATCAACATAAATACTACCCATATGACCATGATGATTCTCTTCATGAGATTTTACACTGGGGAATTCGTTTGCATAATGCCCGTACATTCCACATCGAAAACATCTAATCATTGTTGATGTCGTAGCAATACCATTATCCTTGTCCATGGTGTTAACTGAACCTTTTCCTTTGCACTTACTGGCTTTGTGTCATTCTTTTCCACACCCAAAGCATCTTCTAGTTCCTTTGAAACAATCTCTCTTATGCCTCTTCCCACATGATTTATATGAGGGAAATTGAACTTTCTTTCCTCTATCATCATCATGAAACTCCATATTTCTATTATTATGTGAGTCGGGAAACTTACCAAAGTTGAGATTATTGATCATATTATGAGATTGCTGATTTGGCATAATAACGATGTTTGGAATTCCAGATCCCATTTCATTTGGTTTCTCATGAAGAAAATCAATCCATTGTCCGTCATATCCTCCATTATCATGAATCTTCCTGTTTCCAGCCATTTTCTAAAACCCAAAAAGAATAGTGTGAGAGGCAAAAATCATGCTAGGGAAAACAACATAGTAAATGGGGAGTATCCTCAAAATCTAACATCTTAGGTTAAATTCTATGATCGTTACTGTAGTTCTAGGACTGTATCCTATATGTATATTTATCCTTAGGGACATCCCAAGACATACCTTAGAAATATATTTAGGGATCTTACTAACATTTTCATATCCTAGTTTCCAAAGGTTGACTAATACTTTCCTCTGATACCAACTGTAGAGACCCAAAGATTGACGTACATGAACATTACATTACCTTTTCGGATTACCAAATACATAAAAAAATACACACAAGGATTGTAATAGTTTAGTGTCTTTGGAAACTTGGAACGTAATCATCTAATCGCGGTGAAAGATTTTCAACATCTCCCATAAAGATCTTTCCCTTTTTTTCTTACCTAAAACCTTTCTTTATATCCTGGGGAAAAGAAAACATAAAAAGGGAGAGCTCAAATGCTTAGTAAGGGTAATCATGGGTAAAATAAAACATACCATGTACATTTGAACTTAAAAAAATGAACATATTGTTTAAACATCAAAAGCTTGAGAAATGACATAAAACATGGAAGTATGTAAGGCATAGATCATAAAGAAACATTAAGAATGACAAAATAGCATCGGAATAAAACATGTTATTGTGGAATCCATTAAGAACATGTAATGATTTCCATAGTATCCAAGGCATTGCTGCCAAGACCATCTTAGTGGACAAAGTCCCTTTCTGAATCGAGTTCACTCCTCATTTCAGTCCTGTTTTACTGAACCGGTTTAACCTGCCGTTCCAGCCATGTCTATCTCATGAGATATAAATCTTTACCCAATGAATTAGAGGGAGATATAGGTCCCACACATCTCATAATGAAATCATTCTTACTTGTGCCACAAAATACACATACATCATTCATAATAACTTAATAAATAAAAAGGGTTTCATAAACATTATCCCATTATAACATAATCCATATAAAATAAATTGATATCATTTCATAATAAGAAAGGTGAAACCATGTAAATCATATATACATTACACTTGAAACATACACATGTCAAATAATGTCATCTTAGATAAAAATGGTTTTGATAAATCACATGAAATGGATTCTTGAGGAAAATATCTTTTTTCTTCAAAATCATTTTATATTCACAAAATATCATGATATTTTAGATGAAAAGGTTTTTTTCTTAAACTATTCATGAAATATTTTGAAGGAAGATTCATGAAAATAAGGCTTTATAAAACCATAAAAATCCTTTCATGCCATATACGTAAACAAACATTTTTATCGTACTTTTGCCGGAAAAGTCAAAAAAGTACCTCGTAAGGTAAACAAAAGAAAGATTCCATACATACCATGTAGTAAAAGTCAAAAGTGGGTAAAAAGTACTTTAAACCTACATGAAACCATTTTTAGGAAACATGGACATGGATGATAACAATAACCCCGGTAAATAATTACGAATAAGCAATCTCGGATAAAAATGAGGTTTGCAAAATTATCCCTTACCTTATGTCCGATATCATTTGTATGTATCCGAACCTCCTGTATAATAATTTAAATATTGTCATTGACTTATTAAAGAATCATATTCATTGTTATGATATCATATATTGTTCAGTTATGACTTTATATTACCCGTTCTTTTGTAAATTCCATGTTAAAGAGTGTTTTGGGTAAAATCGTTTCATTTGTCGTCTGTGTTTTGACTTGTAATTATTCATATGATTACTTAGATCACGATTACATAATTCCATAATATAATACATGATTTATATATAATATATATTCATAATATAAATATATATAATATATCTATAAATGGAAAGAAATACACCGTTCATGGAAACGGTAGGCCGTACGTATGCATGAACTCTGTTTTCGTTTCCTTATTGAGTTGAATGGAATTAAGTAGATGAAATACATATATACGTAAATTCATTAACTTTATAATGTCATATATTTCATTATTATTGCTTATATATACTTTATAATAATTCTTAAATGGTTAACATGGAGAATGAATCTCATCGCGTCATGGAGACGGTAGTCCGTACGTACGCACGAGCGATGCTATCGCTTCCATAATTATTGAATTGAATTGGAGTGGATGATACAATATATCAGAATCATTATGATGTTATAATAACTATGTATATTTATTCTTTACACCATTATACCCATCCATGTAAGGTGTTGGTGAAAAAACAGATTACACCACGGCGTGGAGACGGTATTCCGTACGTACGCACGCGCGGTGATTTTATTTTCCGTAGGATGGATAGAAGGTGAAATGGGGTTGTTTCATATTTATAATAAAAAATAAGTATATTAGTTATAATTATGTTATTACTTTATAATGAAACAACTAAATAAGAAGATGTTGAAGAAGAAAGAAGCTTGAAAGAATCGGGAGAAGAAATTACCTTTTCTTCAATACGCCTCTTTGAAACCTCCTCTTAGGGCACTAAGATTGGTCTTTAAAGTAGACCATAACCTCTAGGATATTTCTAGGGAAGTGGAGAAGATAATTTGTCAGTTTTTGGCCGAGCTTGAAGGCTCAAATTGGTGTGAGGAGGAGAGAGAGGAGGTGCCCTTTCATAAGGGAGGAGAGGGGCACCTTTGGAATTCTTAAAAATATTAATTTATAATAAATCTAACCCTACATAAAAACCTCCAAAAATTACTCATATTAGAATATTAGATGATATAGGGTTGGAATCTCATCAACCAATCATATTTAGACATGTTTGGATCTTATTTTGAACCTTATCATTTTGATTTATCCTTATTTAATCTATTTATGTTTATTTGTGGTAATAAAATTCTTAATTTTAAATTATAACAAATAATTACTTATTTGTTGTAAAATTTCCATAATGTTTTACTTTATAACATTATAGACCTTATAAATTAAAATTTATAATTTTTAAATATTTTTGTGATTTTTAAACAATTTTATAATATGTTATTTTTATAAAATAACAATAGTGTCAATTTTGACACTATTCATTTATTTGAATTTAAATAAAATATACACAGAGGATATGTTCGAAATAAAACCTTTAATATATTCATAAAAGGTCATATGTATCTATAAAAGTAGTTGATCACATTAAATAGTGCATATAATATTTATTATATTATTTTTAAAACCATTTATTTGGTTTATCTCTTAATAAAATAATTACTACAACATTTTTCTATAATTATTTAATATACTTATTTTAGCATAAAAATTTAAATTAAAATCATTTGATGAAGATAAATCTATTACCTTTCAAAATAATACTTTTACTCGAATTTATCATCTTAAAATAAAAATATTTAAATTGTTATATTTATTGAATTATGAAGGTGACAACTTTGGTATCATTTAAAATAAAACAATATAAGTGTCATAATTTCTTTTATAAGACTCCAAATGGTCAAATATTCGACAATTGGATTATTATTGTTTAAAGTTACATGACCAATATGTTTTGGTCAGGGTTTTGTGCCTTTTATGGTCACTATTAGTTTAATAAAAACTATATTCTTGATTTTCACTAGATAAATAATTTCTGCATCACTATTGTGTCACAATTAATGATAATTATTTAATCCCAAAAAAATTCTAAATAAATTCTCATGATGTAGATAATTTTTTTATCTTTCTGGAGACTATTCATTTTCGAATTTTCATGAAGTTTATCACTAACTTAAAATTATTATACTTATATTATTTAAGAGAGTGACATGTTGTCACTTTCTTTGGTTTTAATAATAATGAAATTATTTTCATGGACAAAAGTCCATTAAATGGATCTAATACGACCCTTAGGTGATAGGGGTCAACCTTTAGTCACCCAATAGGATTTTTACAAGTGTTAGGGTAATTTTATAATATTATATTTACCCTTAATTTCCCGATTTACCTTTAACTATAGTAAATAAAATTTACCGTAGTTACTATTCACAAAGCCCAAAAATAAAAAGTAGATTATTAACATAATTTGGACCCACTAATTCCAAATATGGAATCCATTTTTCCAAATTCAATACACGAAAGTTTCAGAAATTAAATTAAAATTAATCTCGTTGTCAAAAGAAAACGAGTTTTTGTTTAAAACATTGCAAAAGATTGAATTGATTTATCCAACGAATTCAAGGTAGAATCAATGCTAATGACATACATTATATTAAATGGTAAAAATATATTCTATTTATACTTTAAAACCATTCAATATTATAATTTATCCATATAAATTATTGCGATGAAAAAAGTTGTTTTTAATTAAAATATAGCGTGTTTTTACTATTCATCAAAATATGAAAGTTACCAAAATAATATGAAAAATTTATCGAAAGTAAATTTTAATTTTTTGATTTCAAAGAAGAATTTTATTTTGTAAAATTGAACTTATAAACATGTCAAAAACTATATTTAAAGTGGGTGCACCATCAAAAGGCGACAAAACTGCATTTTTTGAAAAAAACTTATTTTACCCGAAATATTTATTTTGTTCTTATAACATGTTCTAGAAAATGTGTAAGATGAATAATAATGTTAAAAAATTGAAAATTTAGTTAATAATATTCATAAAGGCTAGTTCAAAATAATATTATAATAATATATCATTGTTTAGTAAAACTCGTTATTGCGTACAACACACGCTATCGAGGAAGGTCGTGATTGCGTGCAATGCAAGCCAAGTCAGGGTTGCGTGTTGTGCAAGAATCCTTCATTGTTTCGTATAACAGAATCCAACCATATTTAATTTATACATTGAATATATATATATACTCAATGTTGCGTAGAATAACTATTATCAAAATTGTGTGTAACACGATCCAAGAATAGTGTTGCGTATACTGCAAGCTAATATGGTGTTGTGTATAGCGCAAGGTAATCTTGGTGTAGGATACAACACAAGAAGTTAATGAAATTAAAAGAATATTTTTCATAAAATCTTGGATTGTTACATTATTATATCAATAAAAGTCTCCCTATCTTCTTCTATATCATCAATTGTTCTATGATTTCTAATTAATTATAATTTTAATGTGAAATTTTATTATGTCTCAATTCTACAAGTTCGATATTTTATTATCAATTATAAATAATAATTTTTTTTTCGTTATACTACGTTTATAAGCCATTATAATTCTCAAATATCCCCATATCTATAAAACCATCCAAAATATGGGTAATGTATTGAGTGCATGGTTTCCAACAAACTACATCCCTATATAGATATTGAAATTGTTTGCGACTATGAAATATATAAACTAATTGGTAATCATAATAAAATACCTTGTCGAGTATCCACTCAATATTCACTCGATGCATGATAAGGGGGCTTAAAACTACACACCTTGATACAAATTCAAAGGGGATATATTTAAAATTTTAATAATCTATTTAACAACCATAATGAAGGATGTGATTAAATTGTTACAGAGATTTATCCATAATTGATTTCATCTTCTACCATTTAAAATAATTTTTTATGCATCCCAAACATATTGATAATCTTAATTTTTATAGAGTGATAGATAACTAAAAATATATATTCATCACTTGATAAGGGTTCTTACTTAATCATTTTAAACACAAATTATTCCATATTTTATTCATGGGACTTCACCTGAAAATTCATTTTTACCCATTCCTTGGGTTAATCATTTGATAATCTATCTTATATAATAGTTTTTTAGAAAATACTTGTATGATATGTATCTTTGAGAAGTTATTCCATGTGTTTATAAGATTTTCATCCTTGAGAATTATACCATGTATAACCTATTATCATATTTGACAGAATGAATTACAA
This sequence comes from Viscum album, assembly GCA_963277665.1. Taxonomy (NCBI): domain Eukaryota; kingdom Viridiplantae; phylum Streptophyta; class Magnoliopsida; order Santalales; family Viscaceae; genus Viscum; species Viscum album. Next base: position 177,866,843 of record OY728120.1, read on the forward strand.
TTTTATGTGATGGAAGGTTAATGGAATAATATATCCCATTAGTGAACTAGGATGTATCATGAGGAAACTAAGATAGGGTAATGGGATTTTCCTTGATGATTATATATTATTTCATAGAACATGGCCTTTTTTACAAGTTTAGGATGTTTAAAATTATTAATTCCTAACATTTACATCAATGAGAGACTAGTTATTGAGAACCATGTGTTTTTTAATTTTCTAATTATTTTGGGTTATATTGTTCACAGTGCCTTTTTGTGTAATTATTCACTTTATTTATCCCTTGAATATTTATTTACATGATGCATATTGTCACGAACCAACCCAGGTCGACCCTGAACAGGACACCCAGGTCACCTGAGCCGGCCCGTGACATGGCCTCAAGCTCGTCTCCCCTTACGCCAGAGGTTGCCGACTAGCGACGAGGGTGTAAGGTAAGTCAGGGGGGGAGACTATACCCTCTTATCAAATTGGAACAAAGGGACCAAAAATACAGCAATGGAGGTAGTGTAAATAATAATAAGAAAATAGTGGAAAACATTTTTCATTTATAAGGTTTGAATAAATTTGGAGAACGGCAGTTTATATAAGAGATGCATGCACGACATGCTAATGATACAATGAAAGCATTAAATCACACGACATACTTACACATCAATGCAGAAGTAAATGAACAAAATTCTCAAGCCCCGAGGGCGATCTCCATGAGCATCCCGAGCCCCAACTCGGTCCATTTCTCCTAACTCCAAGTACAAGAAACAACAACAACAAGGTCCTGCAACCAAATGGAATCTACTCGGGTACCCCACTGCAATGACGGCCCGAGTAAGGTGTGAGATATATATATCTCAGTAGGTCGGAACCACCGGGGTCTAGCCCACTCTATACCATGAAATATAATTAAACAATGTGCTAGTATTTTCGAACAACAACGATACAATACAAACAATAAACGCCCGTCCAGGTTCCAAAAAGGACACCTGACGACAATACCTACTTCGGCCCATAGCCGGGATAAGAACCTGTTCAAAACAACACAAGTAAATTTGGTTCAAGCATAAAAACACTTTTTATCATTTTGCTCACTTACTCTATTTATTCACTTATCATTACAACTCATACTGGAAATCCACTCATTCTTACCTTTCTTTATTTTATCACAATTCACTCAGGCTTTACCCACATCTCTCATTCTTTTCATAAATCATCATTATCATTCGTTCGGTGTAGATCGCCAGGCCTAACACCCCGTATCACATTTGGTGTAGATCGCCATGTCTAACACCTCGATAATCGTTCGGTGTAGATTGCCATGTCTAACACCCCATATCACATTTGGTGTAGATCGCTATGTCTAACACCTAGATAATCGTTCGGTGTAGATCGCCATGTCTAACACCCCGTATCACATTTGGTGTAGATCGCCATGTCTAACACCTAGATAATCGTTCGGTGTAGATCTCCAGGTCTAACACCCCATATCACATTTGGTGTAGATCTCCATGTCTAACACCTAGATAATCGTTCGGTGTAGATCGCCATGTCTAACACCCCGTATCACATTTGGTGTAGATCGCCATGTCTAACACCTAGATAATCATTTGGTGTAGATCGCCATGTCTAACACCCCTTATCACATTTGGTGACTACCATTTATCAATTAATGATTCAGTCAACACAATTCTCATTTCATGATTAATTATTCACATTTAGTTATCCAAATCATATCTCAACTTTTTATAATCAATTCTCATAAGTAATTATCCTTGTTCAACATTCTAGAACTTGCACGAGCAATAGAAGGTAAAAAAAATCATATGGCATCAACATGCCTCTATGTTAGGTGATTAATGACATTAAATGGTACAAGCTAACAAAATTTCTCAAGCAAGACATTCAATTCAAACTATTACATTAAATTTATAACTTAAAGAACAAGGAAAAAGGAACATTTAGGCGGGGCACACTCAAAGGGGTGGCCAAGAGGCAAGGCGAGTACCTAGGGTGGACATTACTATAAACAAAGGCCAAAATGGGCATGAGCGAACCACCCAAGCATTTCAATAATAAATAAAGAGGCATTGCCGGAAGGTTGCGACAAGCGACACAAGACGTGGCATGACATAAGCGCCGAAGTAAAGGGAAGGGGGTAAACACCCTACCCTAAAAGTTATAATTACATGTTATGCCATGAACTTAGGAGGTGTCATGGCTCGTTTATTATTTCTCAAGAAGCAACGTCATTTGAGGTAACCAGTAAGGTACAAGTACAAGAATTTCATTTATCAAGTATAATGTCAAGCATAAAGAGTCATAAGACTTTTAAGAAAGCAATCACAAAAAAGGAAATCTACTACTACACATTTATTTTGAAGGAAGCTCACCTCCATTGGAGGAGTTTTATTAGAAAACATGTCATTACTTCATCAAACAATTCATTTAGAGATATATAGCATTTAATTTAAAACTAATTCAACACTTAACAAAGTTAGGAAGCCAAACAGTAAGGAAGACAATCATGAAATCCTATTGCTACATTTTTGGATTGAAGGCAGCACACCTTGATAGAGGGGTTTTATTATTAAATCGTTAGTTTAGTGACCAAGCAACCACTTTTATCTTATTCCTGCAATTCACACGATTTGCATAGAAGCATTTAATCGGAACTAAACTTGCATAATTAAAATGCTAAGTGCAATTATAAACTCACTATTACTTTACATAAATTTAAAGGGCAAGGAGAGGGACCCTACCTCAAGGTGGATCCATCCGTCCACTCTGGATCTTGGCGCTTTCTAACTAAATCTGTCGGAGCTGCTCCCCCACGAGGCATATGTGATTTCACATACGTATAAGGACACCTAGCCTCTATTCACACGCTCTGCATGGCCATGAGCGTGCGCAAGAGGATCCTTACACATATGCTTATACACATAAGCCTGTCACCGCTCACCTGCACAAGAACTTTTTATATATGTAATGGGGACAACTAGCCTCGTACGTGTGTATATTCGCTGCCATGGACAAATATACGCACACCGGGGGAACCCACGTACATATAAATACGTATCTATGCCTGCGCAGGTGAGTCGCCTAAACTCCGGAAACCTGAAAACATACCGAAACCTCCAACACACTATAAGACAACCACTACAAACCTTAAGACGCAAAGTTAAACCAATTTAGGCTAGGAAAAACCAACCAGAAATAATAAACCCTTACCTCGGGTGTTGGCGACAAACCAAAACGAAGGCGAACCCACACTGTGAGCTCAACGCACTGCCAACATCAAGTCGGGGCTCATAAACATCTAAAGCCCCAAATTTAACAAGTTCAAAACAAAGGAAATATGAAAACCTCACCCCGAAACCATTCTGAAAATCCGAAACCACCCGAACCGCTTCACCTTCGGCAGCGATTGCCGGAACGCGTGCCAAGGAGTCCCAACGTACCTTCCGCGCCGACCTAGAACAAGAGCAAGACGAAACAATGGACCACCTCTAAGCCCTAGGGTTCTGCCGCACCTCACCGGGTTCCGATTAGGTCGAAAAGAAGCCGAAAACATGGAGGAGAAGGGAGAGGAGGACTCACCATGATGATTCAGAGAGTGAAATCGCCAAAAACCGGAAGAAAACGGGGAAGGAGGCAGCGCCATGGAGGGGGGGTCGCGTGCGCGGCTAAGGGGCAAGGAGGGGGTGTGCGAGGGTCCTGGCCGAGAGAAGGGGAGGGAGGTGTTTTGTTTAGTTTTAATTTATTTTATTTTTATTTTATTTGAAAATTAATCAATAACCCAAAACACACCCAAGCGCATGGTTTGACCCGCACCGTCTGAAAAACTGTGTGCAGACCGCGCGCCTGCTACCGGATACCCGGGGTATCCCACACGGCTGGTCTGCATGGTATTAAACCTACCACGCACAGTCCGATATCACCACTTAAAATGGCTCCAGAACTCGGGACCTTGTTCCGAAGCTCGGTTTTAAAACCGACCCGCTGATAAAAGAAAAAGTTCAAAAACCTTCGAATTTTATCTGCTAAAAAAACGGTTCGTTACAAACTACCCACAAAAAAAACTTCTCATCCCCAAGAAGCCTTCGGAAAACAACGAAAACATCACCCGACTCACAAGGGTCGTGAAGTTTCATTCAACTGGTCGTATTGTGTTTCCAACGCCCAAAGCACTTTTAAGAATTTTCTAAGAAGACTGCACTTAGGCCTTGAAAACTTGAGTCGACGCTCATGTTACAAATGAAAAATCAAAGTAGAGCTTACATCTGAGGCCATTAAAGGGACCTCAACCCAATAAAACTATCGAATAACGATCGAACAACTAAAATTGGTCACGCCAGATTTCCTTGAAAGATATCGCCGACCCGAAAAACACACTCGCCCTTAAACCGACGACATGATTTTAAAACTGTTCCGTTATCAACCACGCGCGCACCGAAATCCTCACACGACCTTCGGTGATATTCTCAAGCCAAGCAATCGCAAGACTATTATACAACTATCGTGCCTCAGCACGAAGCGTAACTCCAAGAAACTGTGCATCCCACGCACAACCAGAGAGAGATTACGAAACAAACCAACAAATTTTAACTTTAGCGCGGCGTATAACCGACACTATCTTAGTGTATCCAAGACGATGTCAAGATGGGGTACATGCTCGTCTCATCCCGTAGAGTACACTAAGATTAAACCAAGGTCGCTGAGAAGATCAATCGGACCAAACTCTGATGCCTATACCACTTGAGGCATTCGTATTCATCGAAGCTTAACCCCTGAAACTCTTCCCGCACTAAAGGAGTTTCTAAAGCGTTGCGCACACTACCAACCTTATCAAAGTCGCGCTGCCAAGCAAGCACCGACATGAAAACAAAAACTCATGCGACACTACCCAGCTTAGGAGTGTCCATGTCGTCGTAAGAACTAGCCGCTCACCAGCGCGCTATTTTTGAAACACTTTAACGAACGGGTGACATTCCTCGAACTACGATCACCACATCATAAGCTCACACCAAAAACAAGGCAACTCAAGCTCTAAGGGTACTACCTAGCACGGGCTAGTCCCTTACGAACACACGCGACGACCCAAACTCTTGGTCACACAAAACAAGGATTACTAGGCTCAAAAACCCCTTTCCATTTTATCCATTTCATTAATTCATTTCAACCTTTAATCATTTGAAAGAAGATTTTAACAAACCCACAAGTACTATTTCACAACAAAGTACTCGGTCTTCAAACAACGCCCCACAGGCAAAACAGGAAAGTTGTAACAAACTTCCTCTTCAACATTTAACATTTAAACCTTAGCAGCCATCTTTTAAAAAGTTTGAAAACACGATTTACCCTTTTCCCAATTATAAGGCACCCATACACCTTTAAATGGAAAACTGGCTCCGTCGCAATCGCAACCAACAATTTCAGCCAAAGCAACCAAGTGCTTACCAGCAAGCTAACAAGCCACTACAAACAACTAACACAAAGCAACAAGCCGAAATCACTAAAACATGCTATAACACAGACCATGACACACAAGCAAGATAGAAAACATGACATATTATCACCCAAACACCTTAATTATCACCGAAACATGCTTTCTAAAGAGGCGTGAAAAATAAATCCAGGCATGACATATTTTCAAGGCACACAATCAAAATCAGTAGGCATCCTACTAATGAAACTACATGGCATGGCACATATGCATGACATGTGAATCTCTAAGTGTCTAATATGATGCATGCAATGCAATTTCTTGGCCATATCGGGACAAGGAAAATTTTCAAAACCTCTTCATAAACAAATAAGCAGTGGAAAGTACAACATTCACCCAAGGTGAAATCACATCAACTATAACAGCAAACAACATGAACATCAATTCCCAGCCCTGGCCACTTGGTCATTTACCGTACGTGGGGTGATCAGTCCCAGACACGACTATTACCCAAGCGCCGACACATTCGTAATATCCTGTCTACCAATCCCAAAACAGTAAGACAATGAAAAGAAAGAAACCTCCTCTGATACCATTTTGTCACGAACCAACCCAGGTCGAACCTGAACCGGACACCCAGGTCACCTGAGCCGGCCCGTGACATGGCCTCAAGCGCATCTCCCCTTATGTCAGAGGATGCCGACTAGCGGCGAGGGTGTAAGGTAAGTCATGGGGGAGACTATACCCTCTTATCAAAGTGGAATAAAGGGACCAAAAATACAGCAACGAAGGTAGTGTAAATAAAAATAAGAAAACAGTGGAAAACATTTTTCATTTATAATGTTTGAATAAATTTGGCGAACGAAAGTTTATATAAGAGATGCATGCATGACATGCTAATGATACAATGAAAGAATTAAATCATGCGACATACTTACACATCAATGCAGAAGTAAATGAACAAAAGTCTCAAGCCCCGAGGGCGATCTCCATGAGCATCCCGAGCCCCAACTCGGTCCTTTGCTCCTAACTCCAAGTACAAGAAACAACAACAACAAGGTCCTGAAACCAAATGGAATCTACTCGGGTACCCCTGTGCAATGGCGGCCCGAGTAGGGTGTGAGATATATATATATCTCAGTAGGCCGGAACCACCGGGGTCTAGCCCACTCTAGACCATGAAATATAATTAAACAAAGTGCTGGTATTTTCGAACAACAACGACACAATACAAACAATAAACGCCCGTCCAGGTTCCAAAAAGGACACTTGACGACAATACCTGCTTCGGCCCATAGCCGGGATAAGAACCTGTTTAAAACAACCCAAGTAAATTTGGTTCAAGCATAAAAACAGTTTTTATCATTTTTCTCACTTACTCTATTTATTCACTTATCATTTCAACTCATACTGGAAATCCACTCATTCTTACCTTTCTTTATTTGATCACAATTCACTCGGGTTTTACCCACATCTCTCATTCTTTTCATAAATCATCATTATCATTCGTTCGGTGTAGATCGCCAGGTCTAACACCCCGTATCACATTTGGTGTAGATCGCCATGTCTAACACATCGATAATCGTTCGGTGTAGATCACTATGTCTAACACCCCATATCACATTTGGTGTAGATCGCCATGTCTAACACCTAGATAATCGTTCGGTGTAGATCTCCATGTCTAACACCCCATATCACATTTGGTGTAGATCTCCATGTCTAACACCTAGATAATCGTTCGGTGTAGATCGCGATGTCTAACACCCCGTATCACATTTGGTGTAGATCACCATGTCTAACACCTAGATAATCGTTCGGTGTAGATTGCCATGTCTAACACCCCGTATCACATTTGGTGCAGATCACCATGTCTAACACCTAGATAATCGTTCTGTGTAGATCGCCATGTCTAACACCCCGTATCACATTTGGAGTAGATCGCCATGACTAACACCTAGATAATCGTTCGGTGTAGATCGCCATGTCTAACACCCCGTATCACATTTGGTGACTACCATTTATCAATTAATTATTTAGTCAACACAATTCTCATTTCATGATTAATTTTTCACATTTAGTTATCCAAATCATATCTCAACTTTTTATAATCAATTCTCATAATTAATTATCCTTGTTCAACATTCTGGAACTTGTACGAGCAATAGAAGGTAAACAAAATCATATGGAATCAACATGACTCTATGTTAGGTGATTAATGACATTAAATGGTACAAGCTAACAAAATTTCTCAAGCAAGACATTCAATTCAAACTATTACATTAAATTTATAACTTAAAGAACAAGGAAAAAGGAACATTTAGGCGGGGCACACTCAAAGGGCTGGCCAAGAGGCAAGGCGAGTACCTAGGGTGGACTTTACCATAAACGAAGGCCACAATGGGCATGAGCGAACCACCCAAGCATTTCAATAATAAATAAAGAGGCATTTCCAGAAGGTTGCGACAAGCGACACAAGACGTGGCATGACATAAGCGCCGAAGTAAAGGGAAGGGGGTAAACACCCTACCCTAAAAGTTCTAATTACATGTTATGCCATGAACATAGGAGGTGTCATGGATCATTCATAATTTATCAAGAAGCAACGTCATTTGAGGTAACCGGTAAGGTACAAGTACAAGCATGTCATTTATCAAGTATAATGTCAAGCATAAAGAGTCATAAGACTTTTAAGCAAGCAATCACAAAAAAGGAAATCTACTACTACACGTTTATTTTGAAGGCAACTCACCTCCATTGGAGGAGTTTTATTAGAAAACATGTCATTACTTCATCAAACAATTCATTTAGAGATATTTAGAATTTACTTTAAAACTCATTCAACACTTAACAAAGTTAAGAAGCCAAACATTAAGGAAGGAAATCATGAAATTCTACTGCTAAATTTTTAGATTGAAGGCAGCGCACCTCGAAAGAGGGGTTTTATTATTAAATCGTTAGTTTAGTGACCAAGAAACCACTTTTATCTTATTCCTACCATTCACACGATTTGCACAGAATCATTTAATCGGAACTAAACTTGCAAAATTAAAATGCTAAGTGCAATATTAAACTCACTATTACTTTACTTAAATTTAAAGGGCAAGGAGAGGGACCCTACCTCAAGGTGGATCCATCCGTCCACTCCGGCTCTTGGTGCTTTCTAACTAAAGCTATCACAGCTTCTCCCCCATGAGGCATATGTGATTTCACATACGTATAAGGACACCTATCCTCTATGCACACGCTCCGCATGGCCATGAGCGTGCGCAAGAGGATCCTTACACATATGCTTATACACATAAGCCTCTCACCACTCACCTGCACAGGAACTTTTTATATATGTAATGGGGACAACTAGCCCCGTACGTGTGTTTATTCGCTACCATGGACAAATATACGCATGCCAGGGGAACCCAAGTACATATAAATACGTACCTATGCCTGCGCAGGTGAGTCGCCTAAACTCCGGCAACCCGAAAACATACCGAAACCTCCAACGCACTATAAGAAAACCACTACAAACCTTAAGACGCAAAGATAATCCAATTTAGGCCAGGAAAAACCAACCATAAATAATAAACCCTTACCTTGGGTGTTGGTGACAAACCAAAACGAAGGCGAACCCACACCGCGAGCTCAACGCACTGCCAACATCAAGTCGGGGCTCATAAACATCAAAAGCCCCAAATTTAACATGTGCAAAACAAAGGGAAAGATGAAAACCTCACCCCGAAACCATTCCAACAATCCGAAACCACCCGAACTGCTTCTCCTTCGGCGGCGGTTTCCGGAACGCGCGCCAAGGAGTCCCAACGTACCTTCCACGCCGACCTAGAACAAGAGCAAGACAAAAAACAGGACCACCTATAAGCCCTAGGGTTCGGCCGCACCTCACCGGGCGCTGATTAGGTCGAAAATAAGCCGGAAACAGGGAGGGGAAGGGAGAGGAGGACTCACCATGATGATTCGGAGAGTGAAATCGCCAAAAAACGGAAGAAAACGGGGAAGGAGGCAGCACCGTGGAGGGGGGGGGGGGGGGGGGTCGCGCGCGCGGCTAAGCAGTGAGGAGGGGGTGTGTGGTGGTCCTGGACGAGAGAGGGGGAGGGAGGTGTTTAGTTTAGGTTTAATTTAATTTATTTTTATTTTATTTGAAAATTAATCAAAAACCCAAAACACACCCAAGAACACGGTTTGACACGCACCGTTTGAAAAACCGTGCGCAGCCCACGCGCCTGCTACAGGATACTCGGGGTATCCCGCACGACTGGTCCGCATGGTTAAAGCTACCACGCACAGTTCGATATCACAGCATAAAACGGCTCCAGAACTCGGGACCTCGTTCTGAAGCTCGGTTTTAAAACCGACCCACTGATAAAAGAAAAAGCTCAAAAACCTTCGAATTTTATCTGCTAAAAAAACAGTTCGTTACACATATGATTTTATATCATATATTGTCAACTACCCCTTAACATGAATCTGGGATCACCCCATTGTATTGCTTCCTAATTTTCAAGGAAACCATGAAGATAAATACGTTTGACATGTGTTCTTGCGTAGATGAAGAATAATGTTTTATAGTATATAGATTATGTATTTTAATGTTTCAAACCGTTGTAATGTTAAATTTTGAATATTGTTTCATAGGAATTCTAAAATGTAGGAACATGTGAATTATGATCTATTTATTTTTTCCATTGTAATAAAATATCAACAAATATCAGATTCATTGGAGTTGGTTTATTATAGTTTGTATCCTAGAATGTATACTAGAAACCTTAAGTACTAGATTTAGATGAAAATAGTTAGGTAAGAAAAACAAAGGTGAAACCATTATGATTATAATAACTAAATATATTCCATTTTTATAAATAATATTTAAGGGAAACCATTCCGACAATAATAAACAATATAGAGATTTCAAAATTAATCAAATAACTGATTCCAGTGTCAGAGCTGATAATAATATGAATATATTAGGGAAGTGAACTAAGGTTATGGAAAAAACCATTCTTTTATGGCTGAATAAAAATTAATTTTTATTATTATCAAAACACTTTTAAGGATAGGTGAGAAACCATGGAGTCTAACACCAACCACAAATCAACCAAAACATAAAACAACAAACACAGGACCAGCTCCTCCCCAGTAGTTGCACCATGTCACAACCTTCATCAGAGGATGAACCTTTAGTGGGCAGTCCCATAAGTAATTACACGGGCACATAAATGATGGAGAATCCATAACCTCTCAACGAAAAAAATCCAAAAGTTAGGTTATGGTGAAGAATTTGTCCTCTAATCCCCATATGAAGAAAATCTGCGTGAAGTGGTATTACAAGCGCAATATTTTCAACATAACCGACCAAAGAAAAAACCTAACTTAGGACTATATGCAAAAAATTCCACCAAACCAACCAAAATCAACAAACCAACTTAAATAGAATTATAAAAGTGTAACTTAAGATCACCAGAGCCTGCTTCCCTGAACAATTTCCAAGATAAATCTGAGACCTGAGTGTCAGATACCTTGGTCATCAGCTTTTCAAACTCTGAAGCTAGATGATCCCATGACTGAATGTACTCCTCCATACTGATTAGATCATTATTTATTCCTCCTACCAATATGAGATCTTGCTTGTAAATCTAAGAATATTGCTCCATATTAAGAGACACTCTTAGTGACCCCCCATCATCTTGGATACCTCATATTACATTTCATTCATAACCAACACATGCTCATTATCTTCATCTTTGGAACTTAAAATCAAATCCAAAGATTGATCAACTTGTCCCCCTTTTCACTTATGACTTTGATTTTCACCGACAAACTGATTTCCATTTAAAAGTTTTTCCAATCGGGTCTCCAAAGGTGGAGGTAGAGAGGAGTAATCCTTCCTCCCCTTCCTTTTCCTAACACTACCACTACTCCTCGAGATTAATGCTTCATCTACCGAGAGTTCAGGTTCATTCCCATTGACTTCCTTCATGTATCACTCACCTCCCTTTTAAAGGATATCTAAATCTGATCAGACATCCGCTTCTGGGAGGCCTTCGAACCTGTTGCTCAAATTGATCGGAGTATGGTTCAGAAAACCCAAATCCACAACATATTTTCCTCTGTTGGAAACTATGGTGTCCATTGCTAGGCTCTTCTTCCCCTTACTCCCTACCCCACTGCCCACCCCTAACTCTTCTGCTCCCAAATCAGTCGATAACAGCTACACACCACCATTTGTCTATTCAAGTACTACATACCTCACATTTCTATGAATTTCCACATGGGCATCTTCAAGATGAGACCTTCCCTAGCCTCTCCATACACTACTGTTAGAAGGACCATCAATATCGTTCCTAAGTCTGCTAGAAACTTCAGACACTTGTGGGTTCAGCTGATGGTCCATGGAATTCTTTGCCACCCAGGAACCCGAAACCACCTCAACACTTGCATTCCAGTCGTCTGAATCATTTTTGCTTCCTTCCTTCTCCATCGGTCGCAACAACTATGGTTCCTCTCCAATAGTTTCTCTACCGCTTCAAATAGTTCATCGCTCCCCAAGATCGTGGTATACATCTGAACACCCTAATGACCCATACCCCTATCCACTGGCTTTGTAGTCCCCCATCTACAAACATTTGAGTTATGTCCCAACTACCTAAAAGACGATAAAAAATTGGGCCATCTCTCATAAACCACATGTTGTTTACACCTATACTCCCACCGATTGTTACCCATACATAATTAAAGGTAATTCTAGATACATCTATCTCAACACACACCCATGGATTTACCAGGTGACAAACATCTTCTGTGTGCCTGTCTGAGAATAGATATGTACCTTTAAGGTTGTTGTGAATTTTTAATACAACATAATTTTGGAATGGAACCGGGAGGTTGGGGAAGCTGACTCAAATCACAGAAGAAGGTGGGTCATGCTTCATATGAAATTCAAAATAACATCGAAACTAAATGAACCTGAAACCATTGCTGCACAGGGGGGCCCTCGACCAAGCACTAATAAGGTCCTCCACTAATGAAAATAGGATCATGATGTGATGATTGCCGAGAAATACTTCATGGAGGTCCCATGATTTGTAGAAAAATATATTGAAGGAATCCACCGAAGGCCTTTGATGCTTGAATCACGCAACCAAGGTGATATTTATGAATGATCATATCATCGAAGGAATATATTTGATTTTGGGGGCTTCTATGATTATGGTGTATAATGATATTTTTGTGAAATTTTATTGTATTTTTGTTTGGATAACATAATTGTTTTGTATGTGATTTTTTATTAGGGTAATCATGGAAATTTTCGAAAATGGGTTAATTGATTTTGGAATATGAGATGATCAACACATATAACTTTATATATTGGAAAGATATTTGGTTAAAATGTAATTGAGGATATTTGGGTAAATTAAAAACGGCATTTTTGGATTATATATGATAAAGGAATATATTTAATATTATATAATGATTGAGTATAAATATGGGAGAATACTAATTAATGATTTTTAGGAATTGAATATAGTTGGAAAATCATAGCGAAATTAGGGATTTGTTTTTTCAAGATGTTATGTTATTTATATTATTAGTATTAATATTATTGAAATCTATATTGAACTGAAAGAGTAATTGATTGAACCAGAAGAAGAGAATTTATCTTGGGTAGAAATAATTTTGTAAAAAATAATTTTATGACTGATTTTTTTTCATATAAATATGTTCATAGAATGAAATCATAACCATTTTGGTTTTAGTATTTGGATAAAAATGAGATCATGAAAATTTTGTTATGAAAGGTATGTCTTATATCAAACTACTTTTTTTTGGAATACGGTTGTGACAAATAAAAATATAAAAACATATTCATTAGAATATGAAATGTGATTTTCCTAGTATGACATAGGATAATGATATCTATAATTTGAAATTATATTTTGATTTATTAATATATTAGTAATACCTTCATGAACTTTTTAATGTTGAAAAAGAATCAAAATTAGGAGGATGAAATTTAATAATGGGAGTAGAATGTAACACCCATGGTAATTATAATATGGAAAGAACATATTTTATTATATAATACTTCATTAAAAATCAAAGGTAAATTTTTAAGGCCATTATATATAATAATTTATAACAAATAATCAAAAATAATTCTTGTAAAATGCTTATGTTTCTTGGATCACACTATTTAGTAAGTATCCAATTAATAATAATAATAGTATAATCAAAGATTAAAAAATTCCCTGAGATTGATATACTGAGAAAATTAATTATTATTTATATAAATTAAAAATAACAGTTGGGTATTATTAATGTTGTTAATGTAGCCATTACAAAGTGACTATTAAGATTACTATTTATAAAGAGTAATGTAAAAGGTAAATTATAATAAAAGTATAGAACCATGATTTAAAATATTTTGAACATACCATATGAGGATAATTTATCGATGATTAGTAATAAGGTTGTTTCGCTAGGTTTTACCTAGTCCAATACCAAGAAGAACTTCAACATCATATTTTTGATCATATTCCTTTACATGATATGATCAATCTAGTAGAGATGACTACAACATCAACATCGTCCAAACTGCTCCATGAAGGTACAACCATTTTAAACCACACCTTAGGGATTATGATAGTGTGATATGTTCTTATGTGTCTAGTAGTTTGGAAGTATTAAGGTTTAATTTATATTTGAAAATAAAAAGAGGTAACTTTGGTACCACTTTTTTGTTGAATGTATCACACTACAAATCTACATAGTAAAACCTATCATTTTACTTTCATAAATAAACATATCATTGATAAATAGTTATACAATGTACATTTTAATATATTATCATAATGGTTCAAAAAATAGTAAACTAGTATAAAACTAGAATACTAATTTCACAATAATAGTAAAAAGAAGTGAATCATAACATATTGGGATAAATGGAACCACAAAAATCTTAGACCACAGATGATCATACTCTAAAATGAATCAAAAATCAAAAATATATATTTCTATTATGAAGGAAATAATAATAATTGAAATGGATATAAAATAACATCAATGGGAAGTATATTAAAAAAATTTAATTGTAAAAATGAAGTGTATATATAGAGGAAAATGATCATTGGAATCTCATTGTTTGATAAAATATATTTGTTGGAATCTTACCATTATGATTCTAAATCTAGAAATAATAATATTACGATTATACATACAGGTTAATAATAAAATTAATAAATACATATAATATTAATATAATTAACTTTTAATTGTAATGTATAATGACCAATGAAAAATAATAAAATTTTAGACATATATCATAGGTGAAATATATTATAAATGAAAAATGTTTAAAAATTTATGGTGTGAAACATATGGTTTGTAAGTACACTAAATGTGTTTCTTAATAATTTAAATGCTCATATATTGAGTGTTATTTTTGAAAAAGGATTTAAAATTTTATGTCAACACATTAATGTTCTCCAAAAGTGATTTTTTTTATAATTTTCCAATATATATTATTTTTCCGCAAATATTAAAATATAAAAAGAATATACAATTAATATTACAACATAATATTCATGTTTAACTATTTAACAAATAATATATGTTCCTAAATCTCCAAAAAAAATGTTATTTTATTAATTTAATGTGATTTAATTACTATTTTTTTTTCAAACCTATATGTTATATTTCATAATTTATGTTGGAAATCATGGATTTCAATATTTTTTTTTGAAATAATACTTCTTTTATCATCATAATATTAAAAAATGGAGTTAGGTTCTAAAAAATTAAAATTTAAAAAAACATGTCCATAATATCAAAAACCAATAGCTAAAATAATGTGTATTCTAATGGTTTTACATTATCCTCTATCTATGTTTCAACACTATATGTTTAGAATATTGAAAAAAATCTGCCCCCATTATCTAAAAATACCCACACATTGTCCCATTCCTATTAATCTAAAATCATTTTATCAAAAATATCTTCTCCTTTTCTCTATCAATAGTCTCCCTAAGGATTTCCAAAGTTTTTGAGGATCTTATATCAAAATTTATAAAGATACCTTTTAAGATAGGGATTTCTTGATATTCGTCATTCCATTTCAATTATAATCTTTTTATTTTATCTCTATTTATAATACCTTTTCATACACTAACATGATTTTTTTACCATTCTATTATAATATATTTGAAATATTTCTAAAGAGTGGTTATTTATTATATCTCATTATACTGTTTATCTAATTCATAATTATGTATAATTATGGGTCCCTAAAATCTTTTATTTGATTAAATATTTTATTATTTTCAACTCATTTTCAATACAATATGAAATGTTATTATGATTCAATTTTAAAAATTCTTTCGTATATTTTATATGACATGAATGAATTAACACTCAATATAATACATAATAATCCATTATTATTCTTAAACTTTCTTATACTCATAAAAAAATCATAATTTTTGTTAATGTATGGTATGTGGTTTACTATATTTTACAACACTATCTAGATACTTAAGAGTTGATGCATCCATAGAATATATTCACCGAAGTGTAATATCATTGAATAAGGCCACATGGTTATCAATATGATATTCAATCAGTGTAAGAAGAGTGCAGTCAACATGACACACCTGGTTAGACACTCCAAAACGATATACTTCTGATAATTCATAAGCTCTTTAAGAACTATAATAATGGATTTTATTATATTTTAATCATGATATATCAAAAATTTAATTATTCTCCCACCATTTAAATTCAATTCGATTTTATTTAATAAACTCATTTATAATCCTAATTTTTATAAACTACATGATAACTAAAAAATATATTTTTCACTTGATAGGTGTACTTATTTCATATTTTTGAATCCCAAGTTATTCCCAATATGTGACCAGGGATTTCACCTAGAAATTCTTATTAACTAATTGAATATGGAAATATATTAAAAATTTATATATTGTATAGTTATATATAGGAAAATAATATATGATATGTTTCTTTTATAAATATTTCCATTCATTTCTAAGTAGTTCATCCTTGAGCATTGTAACATGTAAATATTATTCTCTTACAATACATGATGGAATGCATAAACCATTTATTTGATGCATGGTTTCTAAAGTATTATTTCCCATGAAAGAATTAGTAGAAAAAATGATATAATTATGATATTATAGTTAATTTTTCCTAACCCTTTATGGGTAACACATCCTAATTTTTCTGAGATAATGTTTTTATTTTATTTTCATTGATGTCAGGTGTTGTACTCTATACCAAGATAACCATGTGCTATGCATAACACTAGAATATCTTGTGAAAGATGCAAGACCATGCATGATTTTTTTTCACACAAGTTAATGTTCTTTTTATAAATTTCATTTCATGTAATACCTAGTTTAAGTGAATAACTATATATTATTATAACATAATCATTATAATGGTGATTATGAAAAATATTGACTTTCTTCTGAAAAAATTTAAAAGAAAATAAGTGAATCACTCTTGATAGGTTTTATTAAATTAATATATATTTAATATATTCAATATAATATTTAAAATTCATCTTGTATTTTTTCTAGACAAGATATAAGAATATATTCTATTTTTTGGATAAAAGATCTATTTTTAAAAAATTGAATTTCTTACCCCTTTTGATAGCACTCCAATTTTAAATCTAGTTTTTTAAAATTTAATATATTATATTAAAAAAATAATATTTTTATTTGGAAGTGGGATATACAAATTTATTTTTAATGATTTTTTATATTTTTCCCATAAGTTTTAATTTTAGATGAATAGTAAAAACATACTAAATTATAATTGGAAACAAATTTTTACATTGAAATAATTCTTAGAGATAAATTATATTATTGGAATATTTCAACATAAAATAGAATATATTTTTTATCAATTATTATAATTTTGGATATTAGAAATCAATTTTCAAGGAATTTTGATGTAAAAACATTCTAATGTTTTGCAATGTTCAACATTAAAAAACATTTTTCATTCTAACAAAAGGATTGATTTTAATTTAATTACGTCAAATTCTATTTATTTAATTTCTAAACCATTATTCCATTTTTTAATTAGTATGTTGAAATTATGTAAATAAGTCACTTTGATATTTTGGTATTTTGAATAGTAACTTCAATAATTTTTATTAATACTCTAAATAGGTAAATAGTTTAATTAAGGGTATATGTAATATTATAAAATTTTCCTAACACTTATTTTAATATTATTTTATGATTTATTATTGAACTAAACCATCCTTGGGTCTAAATAATAATCTTTGGATGCCACATGGAAACAATTAGAACATTTAATAAATTTTATTCAGAGAAAAGATAAATATGTCTTACTCAAATTTTAATAACAATATCATTTTTAAAATTAGGTTATAAATAAGATAAATTCAATAATAATTGAAAATATTAAATATAATTTTTTTTTCTTTATCATGGTAATTTATTGGTATTTTGTAGGAAATAAATAATTTCCTAAATGTTTAAAATATTAATGATGCAGAAATTATTTAACTCGTGAAAAAACAAGTTTTTATCAAAATTATAATTACTATTAAAATACAAAAACACTTGACCAAATACTATTGGTAGAGTATATCATGACCATAATCACTAATGGTTTGAGTTATTTTCCATATGGATCCTTATAGAAAATATTATTGACACTTATATTATTTTATTTAATGTGATGTTGAACTTGTCACATTCATGATTCAAAAATTATAACATTTTTAATGATGTATTTTCAAGAAGATATTCCACTACAAGTATTAATCTTAATTAAAGTAGATTTATGTTTTTTATGGTATTTTATTTATAATATTTACCCAATTAATAAGTATATTAAATACTTACACAAATGTTATGTAGTAATTATTTTATTAATGGAAATATCAATTAAATTTTATTAAAAATACTAAAATAAAAATAATTTTGGATAATTAATATATCCAACAAATTATATATATTACCTTTAACCCTTTGAGATATAATAAAATATGTTTTGTATGTTAATATTAAAATTTTAACTATTAAAATTTTGTCAAACTAATGTATTATTAAATTATTTAAAAATAATAAAATATTTCCAAAAAATAGAAAATTATTATGTAGTACAATAAAGTGTTTAATATTTTTCATTTATAGTATAATTGACATTAAATAAATAAAAATTACACTATTATAAGAATGAACAAGTTGTTCCTTTAGTTAAAATTTATACAGAATAATTATGGTAAAACGAAATGATAAGGTTTAAAATGAAATTAAAAACATCTCTAAAAAATATTAGTTGATGATATTAAAACTATATATCATTATATAAATTAGTAAATTTTTGAGGTTTTTGTATGGGGTTTGATTTATTATAAATTAATATTTTGTAGATGCAAAAAATACCTCTCACATTAATTATAAAAGGGAATATTTTTCCCTACATCATCACTTCAATTTGAACCTTAAATATCATCCATACCCTTACCATTTCAGTTCTCAACATATATAGTATTATTTTATATCGTTTAGTCTTCTAAAATTACCATCTATTGGGAATTAATAGGAGATCTATAGGGATCACACTGAAGAATAGGCTATCTTTTCTACTGATTGATTCCAATTATTTATTCTACTACTTTACCAACATGAATTGTTTCCATTATAATGTAATAATTGAAGTATAAAATATATGTTAAGAAGTTTTTATAATTATATGAAAACCATATTCCACCTTCTATATATCCTATGAAAAAAAATCACTATGCGTTCGTATGTATGAATTATCATCTCCTAGTCATGGTGTAATGTGTTTTTAACCACCAGCATACGTGGATGGATATAATTATTGAAATAATATCTATATATGATTATTATACAATTATATGGATTCTATAAAAAACAATACATTCCACTTACAAAACATTTAACAATTATCAAATTGATATCGTCGCTCATGCGTATATACGGCTTAGCATCTCCACGATGTGATGCGATTCATTATACAAGATATGAATCAAAGAATGATTATATAAATGTAAAGAATGAATAAATACGGTATATAATATTTTAATATGGTTTAAATTATATAAATATGACATAATATGAATAAAAAACAACTTATTTGATAAAAATCCGTAAGAACATAAAGTAGTTAATACCCAAAAAACAAGTATTGATGAAATGTTACAAACAAATGGATGTTAATTTTATCATATATGAAATTATAAATACCAATTTTATTCTTGAATAAATCAAATACATTATTTAAATTATTATAAAGGAGGTTCAGATACATAAAAATGATATCA
This sequence comes from Viscum album, assembly GCA_963277665.1. Lineage (NCBI taxonomy): Eukaryota > Viridiplantae > Streptophyta > Magnoliopsida > Santalales > Viscaceae > Viscum > Viscum album. The sequence continues at coordinate 177,886,639 of OY728120.1, forward strand.
TACCTATGGTAAGAGATTATTTTGTTTCTCTGTCATGTTTGTAGGACACATGCCCTATACACCACCTATTTTTTTAAGGGGTGTTTGTGATGAAAGTGAATGTTTTTATGTTTCTTATTATGAATGATATAATATGAATATAATTTTCTTTTTCTTACGAGGAATACAATTCGACAGATTATAAATTAGTAAGGAATAATTTTGAAATCTCATTTTTATCCAAGATTATTTATAAGTAAGTATTTATAGTGGAATAATTATTATTCATGTCCTTGTTTTAAATATAATTTTTTTGTAAATAATTATTTTATTCTTCTACTATTGTTAAATTTTATTTTTAAAATTTTTTTGAATATAAAAAATGGTATGAATGTAATATTTTTCTGTTTTTGATATGAGGCAGTTTTTGACATTCTAACAAAAGACTAAGAATAATATTCTCTTATATCTCATATGGCATGAACATATTTTTATAACATAATAACACATTATTTACAAGAGTCTTCCTCTATAATATTTCATTTTTATTTGAAAATAAATTCTTTTATTTTAAAATTTCATGGAATTTTGGAAAACTAAATGTTTTTGAAGACAAAAGGATATTTTCATTAAGAATTAATTTCAATAGTTTTATCAAAATTATTTTCCAACAAAAATAGAATTATTTAAATGGGGTTATATTTATATTCCTAATATAAATATGATTTTATTGTGTTTATTATTGAATTCATTTTATGAAATATTTTTTTATATGGATAATGATGGAATGATGTTCAAGAAACCAGTTTTAATACTTATGTTATCCTATGATGAATGATTTACATATTTTTGTAACATGTAACAATGATATAATTATGTGTTTGGTGTGACCTATATCTCCCACAAATTCATTGGGTAAATATTTATATCTCGTGAGATAGAAATAAATGAAATTAATTGTAAATCTTGTTAAATAATAAAGTGTTATAACCGAATGTGAATCTTGTTTATTAATATATGGCTGGAATGAAGAGTTAACTAAGTTCAGTATAAAACAACCTCCTCTATAATGGTATTAGTAATGTGCCTTAGCTAATATGGAAATTATTTTCTATTCTTATGTGTTTTCCACAATTTCATGTTTTATTCCAATGACATTTTCTCATTATTAATGATTCCTTTTTGTTTTATGCCTTATAAACTTCCATGATTTAATCAACAACTCATGATTTTGATATATGTTATATGTTTTATGGTTTCCAAAAGTTATGCTCATGTATTTACATTATTATCTTCATGTTTTAATAGATATATTCCTTTTTACCCTTATTGAGCATCTGAGCATACCCTTTCTTTGTTTTTATGTCCCCATGAAATATAGAAATGTATTTAGGTTGGAAAACATAAGGGGATGATCTTTATGGGAGATGATGAAGATATTTCCCCATCTTAGTATAATGTATTCAATGTTTACAGTTATAATAAACTAATATTATCATGGTTGGTTTATTTGTGTCATTTTTCAAGTATTCTGGAAAAGTAATGTAACGCCGATGTATGTCAAAATTGGGTCTTTATAGTTGGCAGCAGAGTGATGGTTTAGTTAATATTTGGATTCTATGTTGAGAAAACATCAGTAAGACACCTAGAGATATTTCTATAGATATTTATAGGTATTTCCCTAATTATAATTATATGTATAGGTTATAATCCTATAATTTTATTAATGATAAAGGAAAAAATTCGATTAAACCTAAGATGTTATAGAATCAAAATTCATTCCCTTTATATTATGGTTTTCCCAATAATAATATTTTTAAAATTTTTTTTTTGTTTTAGTTAGTGGATGTAACATAAAGAAATGATGTTTAGGATGGATGTGATGGGGAATTAAAAGATTTTACTCCTAAGAATCCGAATAAAAGGAATAATGGAAAAGAAAATCTCGTTTCCACGAATCATGCTAGGCTTCAAAATGACCAAAAGAGGGAAAATTTTTCTCTTGAATCCTTTATAAGGAAAATTCAACCTTCAATTAGTTAAATCAACGATCCCCTATATGGTGAGAAATGTATATGTATAATTGAAAATACATTTCTCATTATCTATGGTTCATAATGTGAAATATTTATGTTTGGAAATTATTAATTGGAATGTAAAGTGAATCTATGGGAGTTATTTCTCAACAATACAAAGAAACAAGATAAAATTGACTCTATGGATTGGGAAATGTTCAAGAAATTATTTTTCAGTAATTACATTTCCCATATTCTTCTTATAAAAATTGATATTAGATTTACCCATCTCCCTCATGGTCAAGATAACAAAATAACAATAGTGTTCAATAGAAACTATGTGAAACTATAAAGCAATGAATATTACATTTTCTTTATTATCAATACGTGGAAGGCCACATTGAAAAAATTTTCTTAAGGGGGCTGATAAATTTTTTAGATGTGGTAATGAAGGTCATTGGAAATTTTACTACAGAAATAATAGGAATAAATATAATTCTCCAAAGAGTGAACTTCCCAAAGATCAGTTTTCATGTATAAGTAAAATGTGCATTTTTTAAAAATTTCCCAAATTAAAGGGATAATAATGCTGATTGAGGTCATAAATCTCTTACAAAAAAAGGAAAAGTATTTTCACATGTGACCACTTTTGGTTATTTGGAATGTGAAAATGATGTTGTGGAATGATTTGGTGTTAATGTATTAGAATTAAAGAATAATGTTTTCAAAAAATATTTACGGTATTATGGAATAGTTAAACATTTTTATATTGGTCTGTTGTAGTTTTTCCATAAGGTTTTAAGATAATATACTGAATATTACAGATAATCACATTTAGTGATTGAGTTAATAAGTTGATTTTTATGAAAATTAATGATTAATGAAAGGATAACCCCTAATATGTAAATGATGATGATATAATTATATTTTGATAATGGCATTTTGGAAATGATAAATTAAATTGGATGATAATGATTTCCATATAACTGATTAAGGATTGTTGAAATGTGATTTATACAAACATGGAAGAATTTTATAACTTTTGGATATAAACATAAGGAAACATGGATGTTTTAAGTATTGATGTATGGTAAATAGATAACATGATTAATTTATTCACATGTTTGTAATGTGACAACCCACAACAACTTTATGAGATATAGGTGATAAATGTTAATATGATTTAGTCCAAATATTTCTATTGTTTTGTATTTCCATCTTTCCAAAGGATTGTAAGGTTATGAATGAGTTGAATTTTTTTAAAAAAATTAGTATCTCACCATAGGTGGACTTTTTCATATTAAATAATTTGAATTTTTTTTATGATGAATACATATGTAATGTCCTATAATTCTATTTATGGAATGTATGATTTGATAACGCTTTAGGAATGACCAATTCAACTTCATTTCATTGAATAAGAACAGAAGTGGAAATTAATTAAGGAACGAAAAACTATTAGATTATATAAAAAACAAGCAAGTATATAATCTCATGGATATTTTTCAATATTTGGAAAAAGGGACCCTGCTGAAAATGGGTGTTTAATATCATCATTTTTGTTTATATCAAATACCCTTTTTATGCTTCATTAGTTTATGGTTTCTGATTTTTAACTTTCACTAGATCACTAAAAATCTTGTGATCACTGATATTAATAAATCACTATTATTATTTATGCTTTTCCTGTATTCCCAATATTCACATATGTTCTACTACATAGTGACCTAGTTATGATTTACTCTTGGTAACTATTACATTACAAGTATTCCATTTTGAATGAAAGTTTAAGTCTTTGTCTTTATGATGTGGGTTTTTTGAAATAAATATTCATATATTAAATCATTTAACAATCCTGAAATATTTAGAAGGAGATTTTCATTTTAAATGGGTAGAATTTAACACCATGGGATTTTTATGGGAGATATATGTTTTTTTTATTTTTTTTGATGTCTTCTTTCCTACGCTACAACAAGAAAATATTTCCCTATAAGAAACATCAGCTTTCTTGTAGTAAGAGAAACACTATTCGTGGCTTCTGTTATAGATAATTTCATGTTCTTTTGTAAAATTCATTTAACTTAAGACTGAGTTTATGCAAACAACTAAAAATTATTACAAGATAGTCCTTATAACGGAGAGTACAAATAACATTTACTTTCTTCTAAAAACCAATTTAAATGAAAATAAGTGAGTTTATAGAATAATAAAATTAATCTTGATGGATTTTATAAATTATATATATATGTAATATATTCAATATAATGTTTAAAATTCATATTATATATTTTCTATAAATAATATAGTAACTAATTCTATATTTTCAATAAAAGAAATATTTTGAAAAAAATGTAGTCCTCCCACATTTTGATGGCATGGAAATTTTAAATCTGGTTGTTAAAACTGTTATATTTTCCATTTAACTAATTTATATTCATTTTTAGAGGCATGATAATAAATTTTATTTCGGTTCCATTTTTGATATTTTTCTGATAAGATATATGATTGGATAAATAATAAAAATATAGTTAACATTAATTGAATAAAAAATATTGAAAAAAATTTATACGGATAAATTGTTTTTTTAAATGGTTTCAAATTAAATATATAATATATTTTTATCATTTAATATAATTTTGTTCATTGGCATTAATTTACGATGAATTTTAATGTAAAAACATTCTAATATTTTACAATGTATCAACTTTTTAAAAGATCTCTTTTCATTTCAACAAAGGGATTAATTTTAAATTAATTACTAAAAAATAGGTGTTTGAATTATTAAAAATTGATCTCTTAGTTGGAATCTATAGGTACATATTTTTTAAATAGCATTCTTTTATTTTTTCCAATATAAATAGTAAGTCTAACAATTTTTATTAATACGGTAAAGAGGTAAATGTGGTAATTAATGGTAAATATAACATTATAAAATTACAATAATTATTTTCATAATATGATTGGATGAGTGTACTATGACCTAAACCTTCCTTGGGTCGAAATGATACATTTTGGAATCCATTTTGATGAGATTAGTACATTTAATATATTTTATTTAATGAAATGTTAAATATAAATTAATAAAATTATTATAACATCATCATTTTTAAAACAAGGTTATATAGAAGAGAAATTAAATTATACATACTCATTTGAAATCCAATTTTTTTATCATTTTAATTTATTTATAATTTTTTGGAAATAAATAATTATCCTAAAGGTTTATATATTGATGATTGAGAAATTATTTAATTGGTGAAAAATAAATAATCTAATTTTTATTAAAATGATATTAACCATTAAAATATACAAAACTTGAAAAAATACTATTGGTAGAGTATTTATCAACCTTAATCATTAAAGGGTATATTTATTAGAATTCTAGAGCCTTAAAAAAGAGATTATGACAGTTATATTGTTAAATTCAATGTGATGTTAAACTTGTCACATTCATGATTTAATAATTATATAATTTTTAATGATGGGTTTTCATAGTATATATATTCAACTAAAAGTATTAATAAAATTCCAGTATATTTATATTCATCATGTTATTTTATTTTTAGTTATTACCCATCCAATATTTATATTAAATAATTACACAAAACGGATGTAGTAATTATTCTGTTAATGGAAATATAAAATTTATGTTAATAAAAATACAAAATAAATATTATTTTTTATGACTAATATATCTAAATAAAATTGTATATGACCATTAAAATATATAGAGTAAATAAAATATTTTTTTTCTAGTTTAATATCTTATTAGGATATATTTCAAAATCAATTACATGAATAGTTTCAATAATGATAGTATTTATATTGTTTCAAAATTATGTTTTATTAAATTATTTAATAATCATAATTTTTTTTCATAAATATAAAATAATTATGGATTACTCTAAATTTTTTGATATTGTTAATTTATAGTTGATGTTAAATCATAAAAATAAAAAGTACACTTTTTAAAATTGAACAATTTGTTATGTTAGCTAAAATTAAAACTGAATAACTAAACTAAAAAAGAAATGATAAAGTTTAAAAAGAAATAATAACTTGTCTAAAAATTATTTTTTATGAGATTAAAACCTTATATCATATCATATTATAAATATGGCTATTCTTGTGGTTTTCACATGGGGTTTGATTTTATTATAAATTAATATTTTTGAGATCCAAAAAAGTACCCCTCACCTCAATTATAAAAGGGCACCAAATACCTCACCCATTCAGTTCACATTGATAATTCATTCTCATCAATCACCTATCAATTTTTCTTATAATCTATTCTAGTAATATTTTAGAGGTTATTGTTTTATGCAAATACCAACTCTAGGTCTTTAAGATGAGATCTAGGGGGATCATGTTGAAGAAGAGGCAATCCCCTCTTTTGATTATTTCAAATACTTTCTTCTTCTACTTCATCTTCATGAGTTTTTTAAATACAAAAGTAAAAAATATAGTGTTAATTATATAAAAGTTTTTAATTATAATTATCAAATGACCATATTCTACCTTCCACTCCTCATATTAAAAATGAAATCACCACGTGTGGGTATATACAGATTACCAACTCCATGCCGTGGTGTAATATGTTTTACTCCACCACCTTACTTGGATGGATATTAAGATGGAAATAATAATTATATAGGATTATTATAAAATGATATGGATTCTAAAAAACATATATACCATACACTTCCATACCATTTCACAATTATCGGAATGACATCGTCGCTCATGCGTATGTATAACCTACCGTCTCTGCGATGTGATTGATTGATTTTACAAGATATAAATTAAAGAATGATTACATAATTGAAACTAATGAGTAAATATAGTATATATTATGATATTATAATTTTTCAATGAAAAAAATATGAAATAAGAGGGATAAATTGAACTTATTTGACAAAACAATCATTAGAACATAAAGAAGTTATTACTCAAACAATGAGTAACAATGAAATATTTCAAACAAAATGATTATAATATGATCATATATGATAACATAAAAAGGACTATGATTCCATAATAATCAAATGAAATTGTTTAAATAATTATTTAACGTGGTTTGAAACAAATAATGTATATTATACATAGTGTTAGGTATTATTTTGTTTCACTTTTATTTCTTTGGGAGATATTCTGTATTCAAGACTTATTTATTTGGAGTGGTGTTTATACTTACCATGAATGTTTTTATGATTAATATTATGAAGGTTAATATATGCATATAATTTTCTTTATTTTATCAAGAATATGATTTGTTTAATTATAAATTGGCAGGGGATAATTTTACAATCTCATTTTTATCTGAGAATGTTTGTACCTATGTATTTATAGTGGTTCATTTATCATCCATGTGCATTAATTATACATATGTATTATAAAAAATTAATTATATTATTCTACTATTTTTTAATGTCAATTTTACACATTGGATATTTATTATGATTTGGTATGAATGGAATATTTTTTTCTTTTTCAACAAGTGGTACTTTTGACTTTACGGCAAAAGTACAAGGAAAATGTGATTTTTTAACTTATACATAATTTATAAATTTATACATTTTCATAACACCTAATTTATATAAATATTTATCTATGGGATTTCATTTTTATTTTCCAATAAATTATTTATGTTTAAAATTTCATGGAATACTGGGAAAAGAAAACAATTTTCAATAAGAGAGAATATTTTCCTCAAGAATTAATTTCATGTGTTTTATGAAATTTATTTTCCATTTAGTATAATTTTATTTAAACGGTGTTATGTTTCTACCCCAATTATAACTATGATTTAAATTTATTTGGTATAGAATTCTATTTATGAAATCCATTTCTTTTATATGTATTATTATTGAAAGATGATTAATAAAACCATTTTATTTCATGTGTAATGCTAGGATGAATGATTTATGTTTTTTTTGGAAAACATAAGAATTATTATATTATGAGATGGTTGGGACCTATATCTCCCTAAAATACATTGGGTAATGATTTATATCTCATGATATTAAAATTAATAGAATGAAAAGTAAATCTGGTTTAGTAATACAGAGCTGGAACGACATGTTAATCCAGTTCTATAATACAAGGTTTGAATGAAGAGTGACCTCAGTTCATTAAATGAATTTTTCCACTATGATGTTATTTGAATGATGCCTTGCCTAATATATAAATTATTAAATATAATTACATGTTTTCTGAAATTCAATGTTTTCGAAAAATTGAATTTTCTCATGGTTCGTGATTCCTTTTATGATTTATGCCTTATGAACTACCCAAATTTATTTGATAACTCATGATTTTGTTATATGTCATACGCGGTATGGTTTTCAAATGTTATGTTCATGTTTTTACATTCTTATGTTCATATTTTATTTGATGTTTTCCTTCATTAAACTTTTGATAATCTATGATTAACCATTTATGTTTTCTTTCCCTGACGATATAAAGAATGGTTTTCAGGAATCTAAACTAACGGTGATGATATTGATGGGATATGTTAAAGATATTTCACCAGGTTAGGATAATTTGTTCCCTATTTCCAAAGTCATTTAAGTAATACAATCATTGGGCATATGTTTTTTTCTTGTATTAATTATTCCACAAAAGTAATTTAATATCCATATATGTCAAGATATGGGTGGTTAGATTATTTACGATGTCCTATAACATGGCCACGATGATAAGTTTCTAATTTCTTATATTATGTAATCCTAAAATTTCTATCACTATGATATTAATTATTAATAAAAATTTGTTTATGTATATTCATCTTATCAATGGGTATATTATGATAATAGTGCCATTATTATTTCATTATACTATTTATTTATTATTTCTATATTTGTTTATGTCATTCTTATGCAATGATCACTATTGTGGTACGGAAATCCTTACCGAGGATATAATCTCATCCCATTATATTTTTTTCCATTTTATTATGAAACAATGAAGATTACTATGTGTCACATATATAATTTCAGTGAGAAATAATAATGTTTTATTATATGATGTTGAGTTATTTAATGTTTAAATATATTGTAACATTCACATATGTATCTAGTTTCATTATAACACAAACTATTAGATCATTTTCACTATAATCAATTTATTATGAACCATTATCATAAAATAACTACAACATCAAGGTTATTAGATTAAGTGTGTTTTACACTATATTTTACTGTTTTAATTCACATCCCTTTAGGTTTTAGTTGTTTCATGTCACATATATGTTTTTAAGACAATAAACATAATTAGTAAAGGAACAACACTATTATTCAAGGATTAATCACGACCAAAGAAAATCATGTTAATTTCATTGCAGTTTAAGGGAACAACTCATTTTAAAATTTGAATGTAAATTTCACACAAGTTATGATATGGAAAAACATATGAACATAAATAGATACATAAAACACAATGAGTTTTTTAGAGACCACCATCCTCATTTTAACATATTTTTTTAATTGAGGTTGGTTACCATAAAAAGTTTTCATCCAAGATTCGTCCAAGATTGACCAATTACAATGCCTATATCTCAGACAAAATCAACAAAATAAATTATTATGATAATTTATAATTAATTATTTTATTTACATCAACAATTCAAAATGGGAAATACTTTACCAAGTGTAATCCACATACCCAAACCTCAATCAACACAATTCCAACATCTTATATCATGATCCCAGTACCCATATAAAAAGTATTATTATAGGGAATTAAATATAGACACAATTTTAAGAAAAAATGGTTGAGACCCTATAAAATATTCTAAAGTAAGTTAACTCTTGATAATTTTAATCAGTAATTTGTGATCATACTCTTAGGAGTTCCTCCATACACCACATACCAAATTATTAATATATCATCTATGTCATAAAATTATATTATGGAATTAGAATCAAAATCATGGACTAATCACCCAAATGAGAAGGTATGGAAATGAAAAAATAATAATTTAAAAGATATATAATAAATCACCATAAAATTTCATGGAAACACCTCTAAATATCTCTTCACTAATTTGGTAAATGGGTGCAATGATATAGAGAGATCGAAAAAAGGGCCTCTCCTAACACCCTCTTACCTATAAAATGAGATGTTTCCAACATAAAATTTTTATATATTCACCACTATATAAAATTTATTGAAAGGTAATTTCATAAAATTACCATAAGATTATTTTTTGTCTCCCTTTGTCTGGGACTCATCACCGCACGGACAATGGGGTAATAGTATTACACTCCTCCCTCATCCTATATAATGGTCTTTATGGCATACTCCTTCTAAAGTAATCCCTTAGGACCTCAAATATCATAAATTTCTTGAGAATAACCATATATCCGAGCCAATATAATCTATAGTGTGTCTCTATTCTTTCATGGTGTGGAATTCCATCTCCACGACCCTGAGCTCGTCACCCCACACTATGAAACCTCCCCTTAGATCTTCCTTCATGACATGACCCAAGTGTCATTATCCAACTTCTTTCAGCATGAGATACATTTAATTGGAAATACATAACATCATTCAAATAAATTATATTGATTTAATATTATATATGGTCACAATATGACACTCTTCACTATGATGTGACATCCATAAGTGAGACACATGACATTGATAATAAAATTATATACATAAGGGTCATTACATGTGACACCCCAGTCAATAGATTGAACCTCATGCATATTGTTTTCACCTTAGAAAAATTCAACACATGAGAAATTTTAATTATATTAAATGTAAATGTCGAATATTTTGGGATATTTTTCTCAAATAAATATAATTTTAGGAATATCATGGGATTAAGGCAACATAGAGTTTAAAAAAACGATGATATACTTTTAAAATATTATTATTTAATGTGACAATTATCATACAACCATTGGATTAGGGGTACGAATAAAACTAACTAAATTTTTAAAATTTATGGTTTATACAAGTATAATATTAATTAATTGGTTATATATTGATAACAAATGAAATTAAAAATTTTTTGAATGTAAAAGAGATATTTTTATGAAATTTTTTTTATGAATGAAATGTATTAATAAATTTAATTAATCATTCATGGTTATTTATTTAAATGAAATTTATATATTACATGTTCAATAGAATGTTTTAACAATCATCATATATTTTTTCTATTTATTAGATGATAATAAAATTATTTTTACTCTTAAAAATTGATTTTTTTAAAATCGTTCTCATCTCAATTTGAACCCTTATTTTAAAATGAATCCTTAGAACTTTTAGAAATTGAAAATTATATTATATTTTATATATTTTGAATCAATATTATTGAAATTATCTTAATAGGTAAATTTAATTTTGGGTTAATATGAATAGTCTCTTATGGAAAATATTTTCTCCTTAGTAAAGAAAAAATATGTGATATATTTTTAAAAATATGGGGTAAGAATTTTAAATTTAAATAAAAAATTCCTTTAGAGTATTTTATGAGTATAGTATATCCATTTATATCTATTTATAATTTATATGGTTATATGGTTCCATATTACTTTGATTATGGACTTTATATAAATTCAAGATTAGAAAAATTAAAAATGTCAATCTCTTGTATTTAATATCTATAAATTTTTTACATAAGGATAAAAAGAGAATACATTAAGTTCAATTTATTTATTTGAATTATAAATTACATCTTATGATATTAATTTATCTAATTTTTTAATTAACTAAATATTTTACTTAAATTAATATGTAACGCTGACATAATATTTTTTCAATTAATCAAATAACAAGATAAATGATTTTTAGAATATTAAAATTAACACAATATTGGTGAATTATTAGGTTCAAAAAATATTATAGATTAATATAACATATTATATTTGTTTAACTATTTATTATTTGAATTTCAAAATTTTCTTATTTTCTTCAATGTATAATAACATGAGTAATGTCAACAATGAAATTAATAATATTTTTTTGAAAATAATATATTATTAAAATAATTTATATTAATAAAAATATATAAATAATATAGGGTGGATAATATATTGTTTAAAATTTTATCCCTTTTATATTTATGAACCAATTTTCACCTTCTTTATAAAATTATAAGCATTTAATATTTTGAAATTAATTTCTATGGTAAATGATAAAATTTATTAAACATGAAATTAACAAAAAATATGTGGTTCTATATGACATTAATACCTATACTAATTATGGTAGTTCATTATATTTATACTTTATAATATTTTTTATTTGTGACTCTGGTAATTTGGAATCACTTTTCTTGAGAATAAATCAATTATATTTTAATCATTTTTGTAATTCCAAGAGTGACCATCCCAACACATATAAAAGGTAACCTATTCTCCTCTATTACCATCAATTTTTGTACCTTATATGTCATAAAATCTGTAAAATAATACCTTTTTACCATATTCATACATTATTGATCTTTTGTTCTTCCAAAAATTTCATCCCTCCAAGGCATATTGCGTAATCCAAAAGAGGGTTCTCAAAGAAGAGGTATAACTCTTAATAGTGTGTTTTCAATTTTATTTATTTTTTCATACCCTTATAAATCTATAGAATACATTATAAAATAATGAATTTGGAATCATGGATACACATAAATTTAATTATTATCTTTTATAAACAATTATTCACCTACTTTTTATCCTACAAAAAGTGAAAACATCATTCGTGTGTGCGTACGACATACCCTTTTCACATAGTTGTGAAATTTATCTAATATCACAAAATTATATGGATGGTTACAATGATGGATTTAGTATATATATATAATTTATTATATTACTATTATTAAGAAAAGGTAAATTATTATAGACCTTTATTTCATTCCATCCACTAAAAATATGAAAATAATGTTTATGTGTATGTACATCCTATAATCTCTATGAATGGTGTAATTCATTTGTTTATCTCAAAATTTTATGGATGAATATATATATATATATATATATATATGATATTTTTATCATGGTTACCATTTTTCAGATGATTTAATGTGGATCAAATTATCAATACCACGGATTATGAACTGAAACATGTATGAAAAACAAAGTAGTTATCACCCAGAATGGTGATTTTAATAATATTTTGTTAATTTAATGGTGGTAATATGTTAAAATAAATCCATATATGGTATGATATATATTATTATTTTTATGAAATACATTTATAATAACCCTATATTTATTATATTGGAGATTCAAATTCAAATGAGTATATATGAGACATGATTTAAGGATTTATTGTTACAATATCATTGTCCATTGGGATTATTTTTTATTATGTAATGATTATAAAATATATTATTATACCGCTCAAAAATATAATTAATTTTATTTTCCATTATTTATTTATTTTTAATAAATTTTATCCTTTAATTTTCTTAACATTAAGTAATCAACAGACCGAATGAATTATTTAATAAAATATAAATTCATTTCTCTCTACAATCATAAATAATTTCTATTCCATGTCTATATATTCTAAAATTGTTTTTTTGAAAGTTTTTAATATTATAATATGATTCATTAATTCAATTTTTTCAATAATTAATTTTTAAAGAAAATAAATTAATCTTCTTATTATATTTACAAATAAATAACTTTTATATTTTTACCAAACATATCAAACGAATTATTTTTTAACTGACATGAATTTAATGGAATTTCCCACCATCCTGACTGATCAGTAATTTAAATATTTAACTAGATGTTTCTTTTTATTATTTAGAGAAGATTTTATTTTTATTGTGGTTTTTTGAGATTTTAAATTCGTCATTTCATAGTGAAATGTGGTTTTTCCTCATAAAATGTTACATGTGATATTTTAATGAAACTTTTCATCTAAGTATACAACCATTTAGGTTGTATAATATTTATTAGGGGAATGATATAATGATAAAAACATTATTCATTCTATTTATGGTTTATTATTATGATGATAGGATGCTTATGGAACTCATTCCTCTTCTAAGGGTTATGGTAAGACTAATTGATGAAATGTTTATGAATCCCATTTCTTTTCCATGGGTTATAAATTTATTAAATGTCAATTAAACTTATTTATTTTTCATGGGATATAATATGATAATTTTTTTATAATCTTATGTCACAAATATAATTAATTTTAATTATTTAACATGTGGTATTTTAATTATATAAGCCTCGAATGCATTGGGTAAATATAGATATCTCCTAACAGAAACATGAATGTAATGGGGTGTGAACCCCATTTTGTAAGGGACCATGTCCTCTCTTATAGTTTTAAGAGGTAACTATGACTAATATGATGGACCAGAGAGTGAACTAAATCAATTAGGATATTCTTGGTAGTGAGCATTTTTTACAAAACAAATGATTTTCTATAATGATTTTTATACCAACAAGAAATGAAATATTACAATGTTATACTGTCATTAATCATTGTATTTGATTCATTATGATTCAGGTCTTATTAAATTCCAACATTATTCCATGACTCATAATTATGATATATGATAGCTATGTTATAATTTTAAAATGTTAATCAAATGTTTTTATATTCCTATTCTCAAGATATAAATTTTTGATCATTGATGTCTCCCTTTTTTACCCTTATTGAGAAACTAAGATGAGACATTATTAGTTTTCCCTTCCCTAATATAGAAAATATTTTTTTATGTATGATATCCATATGAATGGTGATTGTTTTGATGAATTAAGTGGGAGATTATATAGTTTTTATATACAAAATTTTATTATGTTTAAAAGTTTCCAAAGGCACTTGACCTATGTGATTAAAAAGTGGGTAATTATATAAGTGATGAATATTTCTCAAATAAGAGGTAATATCAATGTATGAAAAGTATGGGTCACTATAATTGGTATCATATAATGATTTAGTAACCATTAGAAGCTATGATTAGAAAAAATTATGGAGAACCCGTTGGATAATCCTATGTACAGGATAACATCCTAAGGTACGGTAATGAAAAGAGCATGGTTTTCCATGAAAAATAATATTTTTATGACCACTAAATGTGTGCGTAATTTAGAATTGAATCATGTAGTGGTAAAACCCCTAAAAAGAGTTGGTTGAGTATATTTCGTATATCATTATACTTTATAGTGTGTGTGCCCATATAATGCACTTGGTCTAACCCTCCTCGGAGATATGCATGTATTAATTCACATTATATTTATTAACTATTATGATGTATTTGAATATATTATGATCATATATGACCTATGTTAAACCAAAGGTATCATAGGATGGAAAGCAGTGTTCATGATTTCAACATGTTATAATTGAATTCTTATGATTAAGTGGTATTCCACTATGTTTTTCTTATAATATACATTTTGGGTTTAGTCAATGTCTAGATTCTAAATAAACCTTGTTAGTACTGTATGTGTAGGAAAATTCAATAAATTTCCTCCATAGAAACCAAATATTATGGGATGTAGAATTCATATTATTATAGATATTCACGTGAAAAAGTATTGATATCTGAATCATGATGATCATTCAAATGAGAAAAGGAGGGAAAATATTATTTTGATTACATTATGAGGAAGAATATACCTTCATTTTTTAGGTATTTTAATAAAATAGATGATGAGAAATGTATTAATTTCACTGAAAATATATTTTTAATTCTATAGTCTTTAAAACATGAAAAAGATATTTTATTATTTTTACCATTTGTAAGGACAATAATACCAATGATGCACTGTTATCAAGAAAATGAGTGAATGGTACATAAATGACTCCCTGTAGTGGGATGAGTTTAAGAAGATAATTTAAAATAATTAATTTTTTTATTCTTCAGTTGAAAATGGATAGGTAATTCCATGAGATAAAAAACATGGATTATGAATTCATTAGTACCTATGCTAGTGATTTTACATGACATACAAGTTATGATTCTGGTACTATCATCCAAACTTAATGAATGGAAGATCAATTTATTAGTGGATATAAAAAAGTCTCTATAAGGAGTTATACATAAGGGAACTTAGTTGATTTGAAGAAATCATTTGATGTGCTATAAAGGTGGAAATGGATATTAGAGTTACCCATAAATCTCATGGTATTTATATGAAAATAATTTTAACATTCAATGGAAATTATAAAAAAAACATAGAGGGAAAAACATGATCATTACATTATGATCCATGTGCGGATAGAATCATGGAAAAAATTATCTTATTGGGACCTATAAATTTTTTATTTGTGTAATGTATGTTCACCAGGAAATAAATTAAAAATTTATGTGAAAAAACTAGTCAATGAAATGAATCATGAAAAATATAATTAGAAATCATCACTCACACTCCATTATATCAAATGAAAAGGGAAATAAAATAATGGTAACTAGTTCAAAAATATAATGGTTAATAATGATTATCAGTGTCAAAAAAAACAATTAATCCTATAGATAATGGGAAATATAATGGGATCAGAATTTTTGGTGGTAGGGTATGATAACAATGATGTGAAATTTAGGCTTATCAATTACTCTATAACTTCTAATGTGTCATTTAGTTATCGTTATACCCACTCTTTTATATCTAAAAATCATCTAATAATATCATAGTACCAGCTCATTTATTATATGTTGAATTATAAATATATTCCCCTAATGGTATTATTTTTAAATATCAAGTGTATGATTCTACTAGGATTGAAATTTAAAGGAATAATCTTCATAAAAATTTATTTGTTCTCCCTATAGTAAAATTTGATGTTGTTTTTTGAAATTATTACCTACATTTACCTAAATAAAACATCAATTACTATTTTAGGGAACTCATATATGATATTCCAAACAATTCTATGATAGAATATTTGTGAGATGATAAATATGAACATCCAATAGAAATATCATCCATTTTTTTGGTTTTTAATTCCAATTAAAGGGGTTTTTTCTTAGATGATTTTGTAAAAGAGTAACATCAAATATATTCATAGTATGTATGAGTTTTTTTATTTATTCTGGAATATTTTCATTGTATTCCACCATATCATGAATTAGAGTTTTCAATAGATATCAGACATGGAGGCACACCTATTTAAATGGATCCCTATTTAATTTCATCAATTGAGTTGTTGAAATTAAAGAAGCAGCTCAAAGAGAATATTTAAAAGGGATTAACTTGGTAATGCATGTAACTATAGGGAATAACTATGATTTTTATTAGAAGAATGATTGATTCCTGTGACTCTAAATTGATTATTGGGAACTAAAATAATTAATATTCAATAATAAGTATCATCCACCCCCATTTTGATTATTTATTCAACCAATTAAAAATAGGTTAACATTATTTGATGGTTGATTCTTAATAATAAAACCATCCATTGAAGTAAAAAAATAAAATACATACTGAAGATATCACTCTGTATGATGTATGAACACTATAAATTTATAGTGATGTCATTCTGTCTTACTAATTTAACTTATTTCTTCATGAATTTAATAAATATAGTCTTTAGATATTACCTTGATCAGTTTTTAGTGGTCTTTATAGATTAAATTAGTATATATTCGAAGAGTATGGAAGTGCATAATGATCACTTGAATATTGTTTTGAAAACCAAAAGGAATGAAAGTCTGTATTAGAAAATTACAATGTGTGCATTTTGGTCATAATTTTTTTTTGTTCATATAATCTCAAGTTAGGGTATGTATGTGGATCCCTCAATGATGGGTGTTAATGAATATCAACCCAAACTAATCACTATGACTAATATATGTTGTTCTCTAGGTTTAACCAGATATTATTGATTATTTATGGATAATTTCTCACAGTTTTCTAATCGACTCAACATGTTAACTTCTAATTGATCCATGTTCATTTGGATTGTTGAATGTGAGGAAAATATCAAGGAACTAAAGATTAGTCCATTCATTACATTTATTCTTACAATATCCCCAAGTAGAGAAGTGTTTGTAATATATAGTGATGCATCAAATTAGTTGGTGAGATTCATCCTCATGCAGAATGATATGGTTATAACTTATGTCTAATGATAATTGATGTTTCATGAGAAACAATTCCCAACCCATGAAAAGGAGTTGGCTGAGATTATTTTATACAATAAATATATGGTAGAATTAACATTATGGAGAAATGTGTGACATATATATTAATGATAAATGTTTAAAGTATATATTAAATCAGAAAGAGTTTAATATGATCTAAAGAAGACTGTTGGAGTTGATTAATGATTATGACTATTCAATAAATGACCACCTATAGAAATTGAACTGGTTCATAGATGCATTGATTCAAGGGGAACCTAACAGCTTACTATGATGAGAATTACAAAAAATAAATTAATTGTTTATTTTATAATCATATATATGGATATGATGAGGGAAGTGGACAAACCTTATTTATCTCAAATGAGTGGAAATCCATATATCCAATTGAAAATATAATTAGTTTCAACAGAAGAAGTAGAGATATAGAAGAAGATGATAAATTTTCCATACCTTAATCTTGATTATGATAGAATTTTATGTTTTAGGATCCAGTTATGTGTTCTATCCACACCATATTTAATGAAGGAGTTGTTAGATGTGTTTCATAGTTCATCATCATTTATTAATCCTAAAATTACCAAGATCTATAATAATGTAAAAGAGTATTTTTATTGGGATATAATAAAGAGAGACAATACGGAGTATGTATCTTTATGACTTTTATATCATCATGTTAATGTTGAGAGAGATAATTATATTTTCTTGTTACAACCATTATGCATACTAAAATGGAAAATGGAAAATAACACCTTTGATTTTTTCATTGGAGTCCCCAAAACATCTAAAGTTTATAATTATATTTCGGTTGTATCTAATCACCTTATGAAGTTATCACAAATTACTTCTATTATATAATATTTTTCTCTTGATCATATTAATATAACATAAATTAGGGAAGTGATAAAATTGGTTGGAGTACCGCATTCTGTTATATCTGATTGGGATATGGTGTTTACATAGAAGTTATTGTGAAGTATTCAACATGATCTAGATATAGGGTTGAGTTTCAGTACTACATATCATCATCTGTTAGATTGTTAGTACTATAAAACATTCATAACCTAGAAAATATATTGATATAATGTTCTATATATTTCAATGGTGGTTTGGATCAACACATTTATCAAGTCACGTTTCCCTACAACAATATCTTTTAATTGATAATTCAGATTGCTCTTTATGAATTCCTCCATGGAATTAATTGTTTAACACCAACTTGTTAGGATACATATGTTAAAATAATGATATTGGGGGAAAAAATAGCTGAGTAAATTTAGTTGAAATTTAGGGTCATTCTCTAACACATCATGCCATCTAAGAGTCGACATTAAATTTATGATGACAATCATTAGTGAAATATGGAATTTGAAGTTAGTGAGAAGGTATTCAGATAGATTTATCTACGGAACAAGATTATGAGACTCTTAATGAAAGGAAATATAACCCTTAGGGATATATTATTTTTGAATATTCAAGACCGAGTATGGTTAATATTCTATCGCTTTTCACTTTGACGAATTCTGTCTTATGTTCCTGATGTGTTCAATATATCTCTCATGAGAAAGTACATTAAATATCACCCATATTTATTTAACACATACTTTCTACATCCTAAGAATTATATTTCTGATTAATAAAAAATCTTATATATTTTTTATCATAGAGATTAATTTCAATGGAAAAGGACTACTCACATGGTTAAATTCCCCTTTAAGGAATCATAAATTTGAAAAGCAACTTAGTTACCTAAGGATGTTATGTGAAAAATATATCCTCATTTTTCTGTATCATATTGATGGAATCTCAAGAGAAGAATTAATTTTAATGGGTGAATATGGAACATCATTTGATAATATGTTTTTTTATCTGAAATAAAATTAATTTCTTTAATTTATTGCAATATATGATAAACTAAGATTAAAACAACCACACTGTATTCGAGAATTTTTATTATATAATTTGATATTTACCACCTATATTTTGGATTGTAATGTTCAAATTATATTGTATAATTTTTTGAAAAATAATGTCTTATAAATTTAAAAAATAATTCCATTGTTATCAACTGATTAGAAATAAAAAGAAAAACAATTGAATGTAAAAGTGATGTTTTTGGGGAAAATTAATTTATTTGTGCAATGAGTTGATAAATTAAATTAATCAATCTTGGGAAAATATTTTAATAATATATAGATATATATATATATATATATTTAGTCAAATGTTTTAAAATTCATCTGATGCATTTTATCGGAATATGATAAGAATAACTCCTGTTTGAAATATAAAAATTATTTTTTTGTAAAAAAATGGTTTTCATCACTGTAAAAAAACAAATATTTTAAGATATGTATCATTTAATAAATAATTTCATCAATGTCATTTGTTTTATGAAACACCAATATTAAATGAACAATGATATACAATCAATTTTTTTTAAAATGATCGTTATAACCTAGTTGTTAAATTAGCGGTAATGATTATTAATATTGGAATTTATGTATTATATAATTAATCAATTATTTATAAATTCATACAAATGATTTTATAGAGATAATAATTAATCCAATATTAAGGAATAAATGTCTATATTTTTTAAATGTGGGATTACTATATGATAATGGGTATGTAATTTAAAACTAAATTTTGATGCATTTACAAATTATTATTAACAAAATAAACTTCATTTTAAAATGATAATGACAAAATTTTCTCATGGTAAAATTGTGGTAGTTTTTTTTATATATGTATTTTATAATGAATACTAAAAAAATCCATATTTCTATGAAATTATCAATTTCATTATATTAACATTATACTAACTATTTTAATAGTCTGGAAACATATGAAATTATAAATAAAATTTAGGTACCTTATAATTGAAAATATTTTATAATCACATCATTTAATAAGTAAATAAATTCCTTAAAAATAATAAATTATTTATCCTTATTTTAGTGAAACATAAATTTTTATTTATAATTTATTAATTAAAATAATGATTTAAAAAATAATTTATTTACATTAAATATACTCATGAATGATTTTTTTTGTCTTATGATTATAATATCAACTTATGATACCTAAATTATTTTTTCAATGTTTCATAAAAAGAGTTATAATATTAATATATAATTCCAGATTAAATTATTATTTTAATTAAAAATTGAATTTCAACTATTTAAGAAATTATATTCTTCAAAAGGATTTAATTTTTGAATTCTAAATTCTAAAAAACTATAATTCTGAATTTCTAGAATTTCTAATAAATACTTTAATTTTAGTCAAAAGTAGAATACAGAAATTTATGGTATAAATATATCATAAGATAGATAAACTACTCCGTGAGTCGTTGATATTGTAATCCCCATAATCTATAACTCCCATTCATTATTTTAATATATTTTTGATAATTCTAAAACTATTTATATTCTTGATCCAAAATAATAAAAAAACTCTATAAAATATTCAAAAAACCCCCTCTCATCCAATATAAATACCACCACTCACAATCCTTTCTCCTCACACTTATTAAACATTAAATATTTTACAATCCCTATGAAATATTATTCCCATTTCCCTTACCCACTTATAAGAACCATTTTTATTAGTATAATTTAGAATTTAATTACCTTAATGAGGTTTTGATGGAGATGAATTCTTGTGGTGAAGTCCTTAATCCTTCATTATTTCATTTTATTTTTATTTTCTTTTATCATCCTTACCTCACCACATATTTCAAAACATGAATGATGACCCCATTATCTTATATATCTAATAATTTTATTATGGTAATGTAAAATCCACCATTATGTTTCTTTTCCTTTTTTTTATTTTAAAAAAGAAAAACATTGTGTGTGAAGTGCCGATTTACTACCTTAGTGGATGATGAGTTTTTTGATTTTGAATTTCACATTAAAAACAGGTTATATAACCATTTTTATTATAAAACCAGATTATAATATATGTATAAAATCTTATTTTATTTCTTAAAACTATTATATACATATATATAAATAATTACTTAATAAAACAGAACAATTTCAGGATAATTGAATAAAAAACAAAAATATTCTAAATAAATATCACGTACATATTATCTAATGATTCATCATCATACAATATAAACTAATGAAATATATCCAAATTTAATATTATATAAATTTATTAATAACATATAATTTTAATTCTATAAAACTATTCCAATTTTACATGATTTACCGTACATGTATACAAGTATACTGATCATGGAAACCAAGGAAACGAACACTATTGAATGATGGAATTGAATCTTATAACTCATCAACAAGACCATACATAAATTTAATAAAATTAAACTAATTTAATATATTTTTAATAAGTTACAAATACACTAATTAATTAATCTAATTTTATTATTCAGGAGGTAGTGTTCATGTGATTAAGTCTTTTAGATATAAGGTAAGGGCTCTCTTATATCATTTTATTTCAGGGTGATATGTTTTATTCACATATATTTCATTTATTTTGTTTTTGTATTCCTAAATATGATTTAAAATATAAATAATTAATTTTTATTCATGGTATTTAATTTTTCATCAAATTATTTTTGATTTTATAGGGTATAAGGTTTTACTATTTAAAAAAGGGGTAAGGGTTTCTTCCCGAACAACCATTTTTCATTCAAGTTAAGCTATATTACTCTTTAACCCAATTTAAATATCATTTATTTTTATATAATTCTACTAAATTCAATTAATATGTTATATAATCATATATCAATATCATTTCATCTTTCTTTGATGGAATAATACATGTCTTATAAGGTTCCCCTATCAATTCCTCCCAATAAGAAAGCCCAATTTAAAGGAACTTCCCATTTTGTTACACATCTTAATGTGCACTCCATAATATATTTTAAGACAATATTATTTTTATAAAATCAAAAAAAATCATTAAAAGATATCTTATATAATTTCTAGGGTTATGCAAACAATTAATACTTGTCTGTATTAAAGACTCATTTATATTTTCTCTTATATCACACTGATGTGGCTGCTTTATAATGTTTCTTGAAAACAATTCTTACATGTTTTCACTTAAGTTAGAAATAATTTATTCATAAAAATTTATTTCATTATCCTTTCATTTTAATTTCTCGGATATACATGTTTACAATCATGTTTTATAACCAATACAAATGATTTCCCCAAAGAACTCTACTTTCCATTATATGAGGTTATTTCTCTCAATAAATATTCAATGATTTTTTTGTATATTCAATTAAATGATTATGATTAAAATATTTTAATGTGGTATGGTACACTTTGATTTATATATTCCATTAAAAATATATTATTACATATAAGAGATTTTTTTGAACTTAGTAAGTGATGAGACGGGGACTCTTTAGTCCATCGATGCATCAATAGGTCTTATGAGAAAAAATAGATCGGGTTTTGGTTGAATCCTTAACAATATATGTAGTCTTCATGGTCGATGATTTGATGATATATTTATGATGTATAACATTATATGTTCCCTCATTATGATATTATTAATTCATAATCCATGTGAATATTCTACTAGTAGAATATCCATGGTTATGATTCCCTCTAATGTGATTATTTATAGAAATATTTAATCACCTTTTATCCCTTCCAAATAATGGTAAATTTTATGTTTTAATTCAATGTGTTTTTTAATTATCCAACATGCCTTATATTTTATGTTTATAACATCATTTATATTTCAATCCCTTATAGAGCATTTGAGATCACCCATTTGTTATGTTAAATTTTACACCAGGTTTCTAAGATGTTTTTTATTCTTAACATAAAGGGTTAATATAATTGAATGTGAGTGTTTTAGATAGAGTTACTATGTTTTATTTCATTTAATGTTTTAATTTAATACATATATTAGTATCTAGTTTTCTAAATATGATAATCTATTTGGTTAGTCGAGATTTTAATTACTTGTTTATTATTCCAATTCAATAAATTAAGTCACCTGCATTGTGCTACATGTGTCGAGGTCTTTACTATAGGAATTAGAGTAATTTTAGTATAAAATATCAAATATGTATTTAAAAATAATTTATGGGGGAACAAAACCCAATGATAAGTTTTAAGGATTAGTATAAAAAACATCCTAGTATTTTGGTAAGGTAGATATTATCTGGGTCTTCCTTGCAATAAATCCCTTATGGAGATTATAAGTGGACATGGTTCTACTACATGTTAACCTAGGGTTAACTCTAACAAGGTGAATCGAGCCCGACTCGGTGTAACATAAAACATTACAATGTGCCTTAATACACACCTAGTTTGGCACTTCCAAGAGATATGATTATGTTAATTGAACATTTCATTAAAATCATAAATAAGGATTTAAAATTAAATGTGTCCCAAAAAGAAATCATTGTTAGGATTACGATATTGTCTATGCATTAATTTTCAAAATATGATTATTTTTTTTCTTATTTGGGATTATGAATTATGGTTCATAACGAAACCTAGTGTATTCCATTGTTATGAAATAGAGCATGAAAGAAATAATGTTAACCTCACCAATTCATGGGATCTGAAGAGTTAGAATGAAAAACAATTTTATATGTTTGTGTAATCTTTTTAAAGGGAAGTAGTCTTTAAAATATCCTCATTATATAACAAAATAATACCATGTTCTAATAATACAGAGAAATTAGTATCCATGTCTTATGTATTTAAAGTGAAGTAATAGAAGAGGTGGGTATGTGGGAAAAATATAATTAATGGGTTTAATAGAATGATGTATTTTCTCACATGTGATTATTATAGAATTGAAAATCATAGAAAATTCTTAAGAAGAAATGTAGTTTTCTTATAGTGTTGATAAAAATGAAACCATGCTCATAATTGCATGATCAGGAATAAATTTTTCAGTATTAAATTATCCAATTACAAGGAGATGAGCCATTACGAAAGTCAATGTATCATGTGCCAAAGAAATAAACACAAAAAAGGATAATGGATCATGGACAAGATTATGCTAATACCATAGAATAAGAGGAATGATTAAAAATTCAACGCTTAGATTCAATAATTATGTTATTTTAATATTTCTTTCAATAATAATAATCTTTCAATAATCAGGTGATATATAAGGATTGTTCTACTATATTTCTTATTTAAGGAATTGGAATCATGTAATGAATATGACCAGTAATCAAGAAAAAGGATTATATTATATGATTATGTTATTGAAAACACATTACATGGGATATATAATTTTAAATATCTGGTTTATGTTGAGATAATATTTAATATAAATTTATGGGATTGAATTGGTGACCATGAAGGAGGTTAGTAATCTAATGGTATATATTATTCTATAATTATTAGATGTTTGTATTTAAGGACAATGTGAGAATATACTTTTGGAAAAATTCATGTTTCCAAATGGTTTAAAGTAAATTATGGTATTCATATATTTGTTATGTGAAAAATAATGACACATTATTTTGGGATGATTATGTTAATTTTATTTTTGTTAATTTAGTTACCATCCTTTAAATTTTTTAGACATTTAATGTGGATGTAAATGTTTTAGTCTAATCATAAAACTATCTACCTGTGGAATAGGTAATGATAATCATTGGGAATTGTTTTTCATTAATAATATATTCTAACATTATTAGTTTCATTAAACATTTAATGGTCGAAGGAATGACATAAGGAACATATGATTCATTAATCGAACCTCGGGAATGAAAAATTCATCATCAAAATTCATTTATAGTTTTATGTGATGGAGTGAAAATAAATCAAAGAACAAAAAGGTGATTTTATGATATTGACATGGAAAGTAATCAAGTAACATCACTTTATCTGGTGATTATAAGAATATAAAAACAATCCATCAACTCTATGAAAATTTATTCGAAAAAATCATTATATGTTTACTTTTTGTTCTATGAAATCAATGTTCTCTTAACATATCACAAATTTATGGCTTTTTTATGTTTAGCATTCAAATTCTGATGATCATTGTCAGTCTAAATCATAACATAGTGATTAGATTTTTCATAAATGTCCATATTTTTACTCCACGATAATGTTATCTGATCCTAATACATAGTTTGTAGGTAACCTATAAATTTCCCCTTCTATATTATTAAGAGTATATTATATTAACCATATTTCATATTTGGGTTTCCAATAAAGTAATTTTTATGTATCAACATTTTATATTTCAACATACAATTTTAAATTGCGAGTAAAAACTTTATTGAAGGGGGTAAATGTAAAAACTCAGGATTTTAATGTGTTTACATTATGAATTTAATTTCTTCAACAAACTAGGTTTCACACAAAACCAAGCCTAAACAAACAATGATATACAATTAAAAATCATTATTTTAAAATAGTCATTATAATACAATCGTTGAATTGGATGGAACGACTGGTATTAATAAAATATATGTATTATATATTTAATCAAATGATTATTCATTCTTTAAAATGATTTTATAGGCATAAGAATTGTATGAATCTAATTTTATGTATTAAAATGATATATTTTTATAATGATTGTTCTACTTCCTTTTAATGGTCGACACATCTGAAAATTATTTTATCAAAAAAAATTAATTTTAAAATAGGAATCTTACAATTATCTTAGAGTGAAATTTTTGAACTTTTTTGAAACTATTTATTTTACAATTAATATTCTAAAATCCATATTTCTATAAAACATTTATATTCGTTATATTAATAATATTTTTATAATTTGAATATTATCCTAACCAGTTGAAGTATAAATAAATTTTTTTTATCCTATAAGTTAAAATCTTTTATAATTAAATCATGGAATATGTAAATTAATATCTTAAAAATGATAAATTAAGTGTTGGTATTTTTATGAAAAATAATTGTCTTTACTATTTTATAAATAATATTATGAATTAATAGAAGAATTATTTTCATAAAATATATTCACGTGTTGATGTATTTTTTCTATTGATTATAAAATAAATTAATGAGACCATAATTTATTTTTCAAACTGTCATAAAAAATATATAATAATATTAAAATCAGTATTTTTTTTGGGTAATTTATGATATAATTTAAAATTTTAATTTCTCATATTTTAAAAAAAAATCAATAAAATGCAGTTCATTTTTGAATTAAAAACATAAAAAATTTTGTTAGGTTGAATCTTTGGGATTTTTCTAAAATACATGAATGTTTGGTGGATATTAAAATATGGTAATTTACCATATAAATAAATTGTATGTTAAATTAAATATTCCTTGATTAATTTATAATGTTACAAATAAAAAATATAATTGCCCTTCATTTTTAATAAATTTAGTGAAATTATCAATCTATATATAGGCTTGATCCAAAGAAATATTTAAAATATTTAAAAATCATCCCTCTCAACCACTATAAATACCGACCCTCACCACCTATTCTACTCATAGATCTTAAGGATTTATTCTTATCTAATTCCTACTCAATATTATTCCCATGTCTCCCCAATTTCTAGGATCCTCTAGTCTTAATTGAAACCCAAACATCAGTCAATTAAGGAGGTGATCAAGGATACTAATTAATGATGTAAAACCCTTAATCCTTCCCTTTTATTTTCATGGATTTTTCTTTTTCTTTTATTATCCTACCCTCACCTTATCTATCAAATCATTCATAGAAATTATAGTATATTATATATTTTATAATGTTATTATATCATTGTAAAATAAATCATATTTCTTCTTATCCTCATCATTTTATTTTAAAAATATTTAACATCATCAGTGAGGTGCCCATTTACAGCCTTCATGGATGACCTGTTTTCATTTTTCAATTCAGCCTTAAAGAGAAGACATTTAAAAATTAGTAGGGTTAAAAATATTATAATAAATGTATATAAACTTATTTAATTTCTATAAATCAATATATTTATATATAATTTTTTTAATAAATCAAATCTAGTTTTTGATGATCTAAAACAAAATTCCAAAATAATTTAAATTGTTATCACTAACATATTATATAATGAACCATTGTTATAACATATAATCGAATGATATATAACAAAAATTAGGTTTTTTTTAATATAATTATAATATATAATGAAAATTATGGTAAAATAGTATCATTTTTACATTATTTCCATACATGCATATATGTAATCCAATCATGGAAACCATGGAAATTTACTATCTCGAATGACCATATTGAATCTTATAACTCATAAAAAAGTACATAAATGGACGTAACAAAATTTTAATAAATCCAAAAATATTGAAGATGTTATGAAATAATTAATTAATATAAATTCATTATCAATGATTTTAAGTATAGTTGTATAATTATTTTAGATATATGGTATCTATTTCATTAACTCACTTTTATTTCGATGACATATGCCTTATTCAACACAATTTCTTGTATTTTTTTCATGTATACTACCCTTTGGTGTATCATATCATGAATCTCATTAAATTAATTATATTAAACATTTCTTCTAATGACTTTTGATTTTATGGGGCATATGTTTTGATTATTTTCAAAGGAGTTAGGGTTTCTTCCCAAACCTATGATTTTATTTGGGTTACGCTATATGTCTCTTTACCCAAATGTAATTAATACTTTTCATTATATAAATTTTATAAACTATATTTATATGTTCATAAATGATATATCTAGATGTATTAATCTTTTTGTATGAGATAATATATGTTTTTAATGGTCTCTTTTCAGTTCTTACAAATAATAAAGTTCGATTTTGGGGAAATTCCTAGTTTCACATCTATTTTCATCTACACACCATAATATGTTATAAGGGAATTTTTTTTTTAAATTAATATTTTTATCATGAAGAACTATGTTATTTATTTTCCTATTTTATGTAAAAAAATTAATACATTTCTTATTTAAAGATTCCTTTATGTTTTGCCTCCAATGAAACTGATGTATCCAATTTCTAATTATTCATAAAAAAATTTATTATAAGTTTTCACTTAAGATAGGAATCATTTATACATCAAACATAATTTCATTTCCCTTACCTTTTACGTTATTGGATATTAATTTTTATAATATAATTTTATAACAAGTAAAAATTATAATCCAAAACCTATCTTCTTTTAAATGTAAGGGGATATTTCTATCAAGATTTTATCAATGATTTTATTAGAGTATTTTAATCTATGACTATGGTTGAAATAATTCAAGGTGGTATGGGAAAACGTGATTTAATAACATATTTTTAAATTGATTATTTTTCTTAAGAGGAATGAATAAACCTTTGTATGTGATCAATTGTGCCTTCTATATCCCTGAAATGCATCAGGAGTTCCCATGAGACAAACTAGGAAAGGTTTTGGCTGAATCCTAACACATTTATATACACTTATTGGTTATGAAATTGGTGGTATGTTTGTGATATACAACATTATTTATTCACTCATTATGATATTATTAATTGATAATACATTTGATTATTTGACTAGTAGAATATCTATGGTTAACTTTATTATCATTTTATTATTTATGACATTATTTAATTACATTTTATTAATTTTATAAAATGATCATGTTTACGTCTTAATGGAATTTGTATATTTATTGTTCATTATTCCTTATTTCTTAGGTTTAAAACTGATTCTATATTTCTTACTCTTACTATGAATATAAGCTCACACCTTTATAATATATTATTTCCCCTAGGTTTCCAAGATATATTATATTATTCACTTGTAGGGATAAGAAACTAGAATATGAGTGTATTAAATGGAGTTACGATATTTTTTTCCCTTCCAGTTGAAATGTAAAACATAGGTTTCTATATAGTTTTCTAAATCTATAAATTTATTTATTCCTTTGGGATGTGACTAGTTTGTTTGTTATGACAATTTAATAAAGACATTGGGTCTGAGCTACTATGGTCAGGGTCTTTACAATTTTGTTTTTTGCAGGAATTTTAAAATTAAATTTCTACCACTTATTGAAATTGAATCATGAAAAATTTATTCCATATTTTTTTATGGATACTAATTTTTTAAATATTTTCATTTTATTTTCTATTCATTATTAATAGTAAATTTTTTAAATTTCTCTCACTATGGTAATGGTAAAACTGTTAAAATAGGATTAAATAATTGGGATATGACATTAAAAAATCTCTAAAACATGACATTAACCTTTTTGTTGAGTGGAGTTATACCATTTCCATATAATTATATAATATATGGTCACATGGATCTGTATCTATTTTATTATTGCATTTATATTAATTTATAATACTAGGAAATATAAAATTTCACTCTCTTGAATTTGATATGAATGAAATTATTACATTGGTATTTTATAAGGATAATATCAATTATAAATTTCTATTTTAAATAAAAATTATTATTTTTAATGGTAATTTATTTCTAAAATTTCGTAATTTAATAATTTCATTAAATTCTTATGTAATGATAACACATTATTTATTCATGTAATATAAAAATAAAATATGTTATTTGAAAAGGATTAAATGTAACGTAGTTTTTTTAATAATAGATTTCCAAGATTTTTGTATATTAATATAACACATTATAGTAGTGTGAATGTTTTAGATATTAATACCATTGTTTTCTTATTTTATTTAATGTCAAATTAAACGAATAGTGTGAAAAATTCCATTGTAAATATTTTATAAAAATAATATTTTATTAAATTATTTAAAAATAATAAATTTTTTTAAAAATAATACTTAGTATATATTTGGAGTAAAATTTAATCAATTTTTCATTTATTAATCCATTTTAACCATGTATGTAAAATTATAACCCTTTAATTTTAAACATGTATTTACCACGGTTAAGGGTAAAATTTCTTAACAAAGTTATTGATAAAGAATATAAGGAATAAAATGATACAAAAACCAATATAAATTTCATTTTTTGAAGATATTTTGACATTATCCTATTATTATTCAAATATATATATATTTCATATAATTTTTCCAGAGAGTTACTCAATTATATTTTAATCATTTTTTATAATTCTAAGAGTTCCCCACATCTAACATTTAAAACGCAACCTCTTTTCTTCTATTATAAACACCTTTTTAGAATTCATTATTAGACAATACCTACTATAAAACATTTATAGATTCATTAACCATATCTTTGATATTTTTTTGTTTCCAATGTCTAACCATTCAAGGGTTTATATGTAATCCAAAATAGGGTTCTAAATGAAGAGGTATAACTCATACAAGAACATTTTCAAATTTATTTGTTCTTAAACACCTTCAAAATACATGGAATAAAATATAGAATAATGAAATAAATATATTAAATATAATAAATTGTTTTAATGATTATATAATAATCATTATCCACCATCTTTCCAATATATGGAAAGTTACAACATTACTCATGTATACATACATATTACCATCTCTTCATTGTACAATGATTCATTTTTCTTCATTTCTTTACATGGATGGATATAATTTTAGATCTAATATAAATATTTTTGTAACATGCTTATGTTGAGAGTGTTTGGATAGTTTTTATTTTAATAAGAATATAATCATGATTCCTTTAGTAATAAAGACATGCATGTTGTATGATATAATATTATATATCAAGACTGATTTTATGAAAATTTATATTCGTATTGAGTTGATCCACTATTATCTAAGATCTACTATTGAGGCAAGTTACCACTATGAAGGGTTCACTACTAAGGATAAACAACATCCATTGGAGTCACTGACAGACTAGTCACCACCAGAGTTGTTATCGTTGGATGAGTTAACGTCCGGGTTGTCAAAACCAAGGAGCTACATCCATGGCCTTCCACCGTTAGACTCTGAGTAACTATTGGATTCCACGTCATTGATAGACTAAGGTACCACTAGTCTATGAGACCCCCAAATTATAACTCACTTCTAACTTTATTCTAAAATTTATATCTTAGGACTTTGACATGAATGGATTACGAACCATTGTTATTCAATGATAAATTTACAAAGAATTAATGACATAGTAAAATCCTATCTATGATTATGGATATAATTATACCTTTTTTTCTATATCCGTGTGATGGACCATCTCTATTTCTTATGATGTACGATGTTAATTGTTTTTAATTTCTACTAAATATTATGTGATTGAATTTTTGAATATTTACATGATTACCAATTCATCCGTTGTGATGAACATTGACACTGAAGCACATCATCCATTATAGATATTGACTAAGATATAAATAGAGATCAACAGGAACACTTGTAAATACCTATAACCCTATATTGTTTTACATCTTTCAATAAAATATCTCTAACTTCTCAACAAAGAAGATCTGAAGACATAGAACATTCTGAGTATACTAGAATGATCATAAATAATTTCATTATATTCTTTTTACTTATACTTATTTCGTTTAATATATGTGTTGTAACTTTGTTTTTCAAACAAAAACTATATAATGTACCTATACTGAAGAATAATTTTTATTTTATATTTCACATTATAAGTGTATACCCATGGATTTGGTGGATGAAGTACCTATATGGAATGAACTATTTTACTTCCCACATATAAATCCGGAAGAGGCAATTTAGGATGTAAATCTTATTTATGTGGTTTTTACCTAGTCTAGGTTGTGCATCTATTTGATTATTATTATAACCCTTATAGAAGAATAAGACTACCACGTAGAGTGGAATATGTATCATGTTGTGATTTAACATCTTATTTATTCTGTTATGTCATTTCATTTTGTTTTATTACCAATTTCTAGAAAATTTTTAATCTATAAACCAAACTATTGCATTGATAGTAAATATTAACTACTTTTTATATTTTTTTTGATGTTAATTGATGTTAAAATCTAAGATAATTATAACCATATATTAATAGAGACAAAATCACCCTTTGATAAATATTTTAAATGGTTATATATTATATCAATATTTTTTTTGATTAATTGGATGGTTTATTTTATTAATGGGGTATTACTTTATATAAAAAAATATTTAGAACTAAGTTACCCCGTATGATTAACACACTCCGAACAACATATGGTATCAATGGTTTTGAATTTTCTTTTCAACTGTGATTTTAGTTCTATATTAAAGATCCAAAATCTGTATCAATTATAAATTGTACTTTTTATAGTTAATATAAAATAATGATATA
This sequence comes from Viscum album, assembly GCA_963277665.1. Classification (NCBI taxonomy): domain Eukaryota; kingdom Viridiplantae; phylum Streptophyta; class Magnoliopsida; order Santalales; family Viscaceae; genus Viscum; species Viscum album. The sequence goes on from OY728120.1 coordinate 177,919,866, forward strand.
ATTACCACAAACCACCTTTTTTAATCATAAAAACTACGATAAATGTAAAATAAAAAGGAAATTTAATTTAGAGTGTATGGGTTTTGACATTTAGACTATAATAAATGATCATTATGAAGTACAATAATTTTCTCAAATTTATTTGAGTGATTATACATAAACTGCATACAATTATAATAGTAATGATTTGAATGCTTCTTTTTCAGCCTTGGGTAATGATGAAATTTATTCAAATTCTAATTAAAAATATTATTTTGATATGTGGAATCATTATCTGTCTCTTATGAAGGGATATAAAGTAACAAATAAATGAGACTAAATACATATAAAATTTTTTATGGTAATTTTAAAATGAAATATGATGAACATATTTTTGATATGTATCTCATGTTCAATGAATCCAGGGATACCATGAACTCAAATTGAAGAAAAGTGAAAGATATGGATCAAGTGATGCGACTTCATAGATACTCACTAGATAGATGGAGAAGAACATCTATATCAATTAATGAGTCATGTGATATAAGTAAAATAAATATTATTTAATTGATAAGAAAACTAATGATGTATGAGGAAGAGCCTAAAGTCAACAAGTAAATCGATGAAGATGAAAAAAAATATAATAAGTGTCCTTCAAGACTACTATTTCCAATTAAAGTGAAATGTAACAAGTTTAATGTACTATTGGATAAGAATATCCTCATGATATTCATAATGTGATGATCCACATGACCAGAATAATTTTGAAATTATAAAAAAATGAAGTTCTGTATGGAATAAAATTTCTAAAGAAGTCATGAAAAAATGGAAAATAGAAAAAGGATTGCCAAAATATTGATATTCAAAATGATATCATATTCTATGAATACAAAAGAAAATGTATTGTTAAATATTACTCTTCAAAATTAAAATATCAAAATAAATATTTAGATAAGGGTAGAAGAGTCAAGAATGTAAAGAAAGAAACATGGAGTGCCTCTAAAGATTGCTTCCTTGATTTAGACACAAATCATAGAGATAAGTCAAAGAGGGAAAAAATTTCTTTTTATTCTACACATTAGAGGTGAAATATTTTATTCCATACACCAATCAAAATATTCGAAAATATTCTGAAAATGAAAATTTTGAAGAATGCATGATCGATGAAGAACTGTATGAATACCATAACATGATGGAAGATACTATTCATGAACTGAAAGATAAATATAATTCACATAAAAGAAATTCATTTCCAGAAAATATTTGATCCAACCATTATATTATAAATGATAAAAATTTTCATCGTTTAAAAGAAAATAATGAACTAACACATTCCAATGAATAGTTATAAAAAATATTTATAAATTTTTACCATTGGTAAGAAATGTTTAAATAATAGTCTTGTAAAGCCTATTGCATCTAAGTATATTACTGGAATAAGTTTTGAAGCATGGATGATAAAAGAATTAAATGTTAGATTTATTTCTTGAACTTCTTTAGAAAATTCAAATTCTACTAGTTTCACTCAACTATACCTAATAATGTTTTTATATATATAATATTACAATATTTTTATATAAACCCATTAAATTTTTTGGTCCTATAATGTCTTCTCACTAACATAACTTGACCCAAGAAGAGTTGTGTACCAAAATCATTTTTCATATAAATTTTATTTTATAGGAAACCTATTTCAAAACGTCCAACAAAATCTTATATTATTTGAAAGGTGGATATTCTAGATATATGTATGATTAGTATTGACACATTAAGAATTTGATCAAAGTTGATGGTGGACATGTCACTTTTGTTGATAATGATAAATAGAAAATCATTGTCCTGAAAAAAATTTGTTATTCTAATTCGGTATTAATTTTTAAATTTCTATTTATAGATGGTTTAAATAATTTTATTTTTATCATTTCTCAATTAGGTGAAGATGGGTTTTACGTAAATATTGAAAATATTTCATGTTATTTTTTTATGATAAGAATGTTTTATTCATTAATGCTTTAATAAATGAGAATATTTATTATATTGATTTAAATTGATTATCTTCATAAAATATTTCATTCTGATGCACCTTTCACAAAAAATCATGGATTTGTCATAGAATACTAGGCCATTGTAATATTCATTTTCTTTGAAAGAAAACTAAGAAATTATTAGTTAAATATTTGTCAATGATTGAATTCCCAAATTATAAAGTTTGTGATACCTATCAAAGAGGTAAACTTCAAAACATTTCCTTCAACAATAATAAATATGTTTCAACCTATCAGACTGTAGTTTTAGTTCATATAGACCTCTTTGGACCATCAAGGATTTCCAGTATAGAATGAAATAAATATATCTATATTCTTGTTGTTTATTGAAAATTCCTAGGTATTATTCTTAGATCACAATAGTGATGTTTTTAATTATTTTATTATCAATTACATGTTTGTATAAAATCATTTTGGACCTAGTATTAAGACATTAAGAAGTGATCATGTTTGATAATTTGAAAATAAATACTTTGAATGAATTTTTTGTCCAAATGATTATAATCACAACATTTCTTCTCCTATGACACCAAAAAAACCTTGTTATAGAAATATGAAATATGACTCTTCCTAAGACATCATATACTACGCTAAATGAATATGACTTTCCTATCTCCTTTTGGGAAGAGGATGTTAATAAAACCTATTATACAATAAATAGAGATCTAATTAGACCACTCTTAAGGAGAAAACCATATGAGTTATGGAATAATAGAATAAAAAGGTTACTTAAATTATAGAATTTGGATGAAATTTCCTTATTATAAATATAATGGATAATCTTGACAAATATTTTTCCAACTGTGATGACGGAATATTTCTTGTTTATTCAATTTGTAGAAAATATTATAGTGTTTTTAATAAAATATATAAAATAATGGAAGAATATTCTCACATTAAATTTCATGAAATAGATCCATATGTACCTTATAATATCCTTAAATAATATTGAGGTCTAAATATTAATTCTAATCCTTATGAATGTTCAATTAAATAGGAATAATGTTCATCTAGTGAAGCGCCAGAACCTGAAACAGAAGAAGATCTAGAGAAAACCCACCACTCTATTCAATGTGATATTAGGACTCATAGATATCATCCCTTAGGTTCTGTTGTAGGAGACCTATAGATAGGTTCAAAAACTAGAGCATCCCTTAGGAATCAAATTGGACACTAAGATTTCTTACCATATATTGAGAAAAATAATATAATTTATTCTATCAATGATGAATTCTGGGTAATGGTAATGCAAGAGAAAATTTATAAATTTGATGGAAACAATGTTTGGGAACATTTTTATAGGCCTAAATACACCATAAATACTTATCCTAATTTGATTTTTACAAAAAACTATTATGAGCTACGAACTATAGTAAGAAACAAGGCTATATTAGTGTCATAAGGTTACAGTCAGGAATAATGTATTGATTATGATGAAACATCTTCAACTGTAATGAAATTTAAATATATTTGGAAATTTCATTCTTATGCAACACATTTGGATTTAAAAAAAAATATATTGTATGTTTAAAGTGAATTATTAAATGGGTTTATAATAATGTATTTTTTTGTTTAAAAAATGCCTCGATATCCAAATCCAAATTTTCCAAATCATTTTTTCAAACTAAAAAAAGAATTATATGCTTTAAAAAAAGAATCCCATAGCTTTGTACGATTGGGTTACCACTTTCAAAAATTTCAAAAGTTATTCTAATGGTATAGTTGATCCATTCCATTTTTGAAATCAATTTAAAAATATGTTTTAATAGTAATAATATATATATTTATATGATATTATTTTTGGATCTACATAATATTCTCTATGTAATTATTTTTCTAAACTAATGAAAAATGAAATTTTATTTTTTTAATAGGTTAACTAAAAATAATTTTTAGATTTTAGATTTTCCAAAATAAATATGGAATCATTATGAATCCAAGAATAAAAAAAGGCATTTTAAAATGTTTGGTATTAGAAAACACTAAATTCAGTGACAATCCCATGAGTACCACCTCTAAAATAGATATTGATGAATCTGGGATTTTAGTAGATCAAACAAGTTACAGTGGTATGGTAGGGAGTCTATTGTATTTGTCTTCTAGTTGGCTTGATATTTTTTTAGTGTGTGTATGTGTGCCCTCTTTTAAGAAAATCCGAATTATTCACACTTATAAAATGTTAAAATAATTTTTATATACCTTTAATATACAACTCATATAGGATTTCTCCATGTTATAGGAAAAGATATTTATCTAGTAACATATTTAGATTCATATTTTGGTGGGTGTATGTTAGATAAAAAGTAACATCCGAAACATTTCATGATTTAGTAAAACCTATATTATCAAGGTTTAGTATGAAAAACAATATATTATACTTCATACTATTGAACCTGAATACATAGCTATAGGATGTTGTTATGAAAATATTAAATGGATTAAACTTACATTAAAAGATCCTCGATATGAATTTAGTCATGTTCCAATTAATTGTTATAAAAAAAGTGAAATAATCACCTTTAAAAATACAATATCATCCTATATATCAGAACACATTTATGTGAGGCAACACTTATTGAGACTAGATTATGAAAAAAGTGATATATGGTTATAATTTATTAGAATAAAACATTATCATGTTGATATCTTCAAAAAGATATTGAATTATGAATGATTAAACTATATTATACATGGATTGGGAATGATATGTCTTAGATGACAAGTCACTATTGATGATTCCACATTGATGAGTCATCACTGATGAGTCACCGTGGATGAGTCACCATTGATGAGTGACTGTTGAACGGTCACAGTTGATGATCCACTATTGAAAAGTCACTATGGAATGAGCCATAGTTTCTTTTGATACATTTTTTTGTTACCGTAACTATTTATTTTTAGATTAAAATTATATTTCTTTATTCATTATTATTTAGAATCCCTAAAAAATATGATTTATGACATAGATCAAATCGATTTACTTAACCCTGAATTCCTTGAACTACTAAATCCTACCATTCCTCTTAGACTAATCATCATTACTTATTCTCTCATCCCACATAAACCATCACCCATTCAGTATGGACCATTTCAAGCATCCAATAGAATAGAATCTTGAAGAGGTGAGAAAATCCAATACATGCAATAGATCTGTAAGTAGTCTTTTTTCATGAAACCCGCATTTGGTGAAACAGGTTGTCAAACAAGGAAATGAGATAAATTCATAATGAATTCCATCAATGAATATACTAATATTTAATTTAATAGAATATCATAATTGGATGAAATTGTTTACAACAATCCACTGTGTATATTATTCCATGATGGTATATCGTTTCTATATAAATATGATGTTTTTATTCAAATATAAACACAAAGAAATAAATGTTTCTATTGAAGGATATTTTTTTTTATAATTTAGGGAATGGGAAAAGTTCCTAAGAGTTCCTCATAGAGGAGTATATGGGCATTTTCAAGGAATCATTCCCAATGAAAATTGTATTTTTAATTATCAATAATCTCTCCTACCTTTAATAGGAGATGGTAGAATGTAAATACCTACAGATATTGATCTCAATTGTGACTGTATACTATTGTTCAAATTTGTAAAAAAAGTATTATTTCCTAGAAAAAGATAATTGAATACTATGATATATCAATATTTTTTTACTTTCTATTTGTGATCATCCAAGGTCAATGGATCAAACATTGTATATTTTTGATGATTCAAATGTATTAGATACGAATGAAATGTTCGTGGTTAAACACATTGATATAACACCAGATAGTACCATCCATTTTTGATGCTATGATATTATAAAAATAATAAGAGGAATCTAATTATATGTATGGTTGGTTTTTATGACAGAGAATATTTTCAAAATAGGTAATGTGGGGTGGAATCCTTGGAAGAAGTTATGGGTTACAAATAATGATAATCTATATGATGAATTTAACCCTATAGATCACTCATCTAGACCAAAGAAAATTGTGGATCCTTGTACTGTGCTTGATAATTTTGTTGAATAATATGGTGGCGATAGTTCTAGTGATAATGTTGATAATGACATGGAATAAGAATAATAAATGTTGCTTGAATTGGGGAGTGATCCGAAGATTCTTAAATATCTTCCAAAAGTTTCTTATGGATCTATCTATCCAACAGGTTCACGACCTACCCAAGAGTCTCTTTTAGATGAAAGTGGGGATGAGGTAACCAGAGTATCAGGAGAGGAACAATTTAAGACACCTTCCTCTAAATAATTATGACACTATATTACCATTACTAATAATGGGGATGGAAGTGATGTTAAGGCTTTTAAGGAAATAATTGGTGATATGGATCATGAAAAATTAGATGGAAATGAGTGTAAAGGTGAAGATAATTATGATTGTGTAGATAATGGGGATCATGATGGTGATGATAATTATGATCATAGTGATGATCATTGAGATGTTCATATAGATGGATTTGATAAGAATAGAGATGATCAATATGATAATGATCATGAAATGGTTCAGTCACATCCTTAATCCCATGTGGTATCACATTCTATTAGGACTAAAGATAAATCCATATATAATGGAATGAATATTGTGAAACATATTATTATATATAATAAGAAATCCAATAGTGAGGGGCACAGGTCTCCCAAACCTAATGATCACACCGAACAAGTCTTGACTGTAACAAAAATTGGTGAATCTACTCCAGTTAATAAATAACCACCTATTAATAATTACAATAGATATTACATAGATAATTTTAATGAGTATGTGAAAATTTCTAGTTATGTTATACTTTGACATGATTATAGTGATTCAGTTGTTGAATAATTTAAAATTCCTATATTAGCAGAAGGATTCGTTGGGGGGGGGTTTGATTGATCATGATGGAGAGTTATAACCATTTACTAACATGGAAAAAGATAGTCGGGTTGGGGTTGTTTTGTCACCTAAAAATAGTGATCATCCACCTATTACAATGGTAATTCCTCATTATTTTGTGAGAAAATATGATTTAGAATAGTTTTCAAATAGGTTTTAATTGTTATTTAGAATCATATGGATCATATTTGGTTTCATATTTTAAAAATGACTTGAGATATAATTCCATCTCCAGTTTCTAGGCGTATAAAAGAATGAACATGATATTTGGTTGAAATTATTATATCCAATTTACAACCAAAAATTATGTTTCACATAAAAAAACTAGAAGTGGAAAATAGATGATTACCGAAATTATAGGAAGGTATGAAATACTTATAAGAGGGAATAAAATCTTCTTTCTCGTAGAGTTTGAATTGTATCTTTAGGAAATTAGAAAGAATGTTTATTTTTTCCTCCCAATCTAATGTACCTCCTCCATTATTAATCCATTTTGATGGACGAATACTCAAAAAGATTATAATGGAAGAACTAAATACGATTTTGGGTGATTTTTCAACATGAGAAGACCATTTAAGTAAAACAATCCATCATTGGGAGTACATCTAAGAGATGAGAAGAGATTATTCAATTGGACTAAGGGAAGATAAATATAACCGAAGAATGATAATTTTTTTTCAAGAATTTATAAGAATAATGATCTAAATGTAAACATCAAATTATTGGAAGGGAACATGACAATGACACATGTTATAAAGGATATTAAAGAACAAGTGAGTGAACTGATGGTTCTCACACATTGTTTCAGTGATTCATGGAAGAAATAATGGATTTATTTGTATCTATGGAGAGGGGTGGTGTATTATTATGGATTTTATCATCTTTATGACACCCTATATTCATATTCATAGTACGAATGTAATTGAAAAGAGTCCATCCAAGTGAAAATTGTTCCTTCCTACACATTTATAGTGCCAGTTTGATACAGACTTGTAGTTATTACTTAGTTAGATGGTCTTATACCTCCTCCATACCAACCTCTAGGTTTATAAATAGTTATAGATATTCATTGACCCAGAAAAGTTCTTTTTCAAGAGATGATTCCATTTTCAATAGTCATACCTTCCATCACAACCAATGATCTAACTTTTACTACAACTCCTTTAGCACCTCATAAAGAAATGAAAAAAATATCACAACTAGTCTTTAGTTTTCCCCTATCATGAAATCAGATTAGATTAGGAATTTATTATAGTTGATGATTTCATACTCCTTTTCATTTTATTATTTACTCCACAATTTTTTGATAATATTCAATGCAATATCTTAACATTCTTATAATTTTAGTAACCATCCCATTTTGTTATTATTCCCTTTTTGTTAAACTCAAAGGGGGAGGTAAAACAAAATTTATATCATATAAGGGGATAAAATATAAAATCTAAATATTATATGACTTATTAATTTTATAGTTGTGATATTTATTTCTATTTTAGTTTATATATCATAAAATTAATTTATTTACTAAGGTTACTCTTCTATAAGATATTATATTTCATTGATATTCTAGTTATTTATATTAGTCAAAGATCTTCTGAAATGATCTTATAAAATGATTAGAAGATTTTTTAAGATAAATACATCTTCGATTATCTGTGTTTAATTATTTATTACATGGAATATAAATATACATGGTTTTTTATCATAAAAAATAGGGAGAATGTTAACACTTCCTTATGAGTATAGTGTTTTAAGATCATTTTTTTAAAATAAAAAATCCAGAATCATTTAGTACTAATGATTTATATGTTCTATGACAGGATTTCATATTTTATTAGTCATGTTTTTATAATAATACTTCTATGTATTGAGGTTATTCATCACCATCTCGGGACTACCGTTGAGGTTAGTTACCAACAGCCAAGAGTCGCCACTGAGTATGTGCTACCTCCAGTGAAGTCACCACCAGACTAGTCACCTCCAGTGTTGTTACTAATAGTGGAGTTATCACCAAGATTTTCACTTCCACAGAGCTACCATCAAGTCCTAACACCATTTTAACTTGATTCACCATTGGAATATGAGTCACAGATAGCCTGAGGTACAACCAATCAAAGATTCCACAATATATTGAGTCACCACCAAATTCAAGACACTTTTGTTGTCTTAGGACATTGATGATAATAGATCAGTGATACTTATATTCATGGATAAATTTACGATGTGATAATGACATAGTAAAATCTAATTGGAGGATTTTGGATCTCCTTTAACAATTGCTACTATATCTATGTGAAGGCCCATCTCTCTCTCTTAAGATGTTTGATGATAACTGTTTGAAATGTCTAATGAAAATTGGGTGATTAAATCTATCAATATATAAAAGTTTATTATTCATCTGGTATGATAATCGTTGACATAGAATGACAACACCCATTATATATATTGATTGAGATATCGACATAGATCAACTAGAACATCTATAAATTCCAACGATCCTCAGTTTTACTGCATCTTTCAATAATGAATCTTGAACTTTGCACCAAAGAAGATATGAGGAATTCAATGATTCTGAGCATACCAGACTGATCACCACTATTTATTTTACATTCATTGGATTTTTCTTTCTATATTTAGAACAATGTGTTTTTATTTTTTTCAAACACACTTTGTCTCTTGCAACTAAATTAGAGAATACATTTTATTCTATCTTTCACTTTATAACTATTTACCCACAATATTTGTGGATGTGGTCCTTGTATGGAAATTCATATTTCACATCCCACTTATAACTATGGAAGAGACTTTTAACTTGGTCATCACGTTGCTATTATTTCTCTAACAAATCCATATTGTGGATCTATTTGGGTTTTATTATAATATTCATAGAAGCTAGTGATTCCCATGTAGAGGGGATTGAGTCTCATATTGATACTGAACCTTTTGTTTATTTGGATGTGTTATTTTTTCTCTTATTACTAAGCCCTATGATTTTAATCTATAAACAAATATATTACTTTGATTTTTATTCTTAACCAGTGCTTATATTTTTTTGTCTATGTAATGTGATTTAAAAAGCTAAGATAGTTTTAATATTATTTTAGATGAGACATAATAACTCTTTGAGAAATATTATAACCAAACAGATATTATATTGATTAGATTTTTTGATTAATTGTATTGTTTATTTAATTAAGGGGACTTAATTTTTATAGAAATTTTTATTTTGAACTCAATTCACCACATATTGAGTTACTCACTCTAACCAATATATAAATATATATGTGTGTGTGTTTGTGTGTTTGTGTGTGTTATTTCTGAAATTTTTAATATTTTATAAAGATAAATTATTAATTTCCTTTATTTTACTCCATCCATTGAAAAATGGAAACAATGTTCATGAGTACTTATGACCGACCATCTCCATGAACAGTTCATTTATTTTCATATCACTACATTTTATAAAAGAATATATATATAATTAATATATATGATATTAATATCGTGGTTTGAATTTGGGAGATAATGGAAACATGATAAATGTATAATGATCAAGACTTCCAAATCAAAAAATGCATGAAAAACGATGCAGTTCTCCCCTAGAATACTAATTTTAATAAATTATTATTAAACAGAATTTGATAAAATGTTATAAGAAAACAATATATCAGATTATATATATGATTATGGTACTATAATACATTAAAATTATATCTATACTTACTATATTGTTGTTTTTAATGAATATAAAAAACATTACACATTAGGTAAGTGTTTTCTTTTATAATATTTTTGTTTACTGATAATGTTTATGATTTGGTTATAATAATGAAATGTTATGGTATACCTCAAAATAATGTCATGAATTTTTTATCCTCTAGTAATTTATTTATAAAAGCTTTTTAAATTTTATTTTCCTCACCTTATGTACTCAAAATAATTACAGGATAAATTTAAGGATAAAATTACAATATCTCAATCTTCAATCACAAACCATTTCTAATATAATTTAATGTTTTTTATAATGTTTTAAAGAATGTATTAAATATTATACTATGATTTTTTAATTTCATTTTTTACATTGATTTCATTTTAAAAAATTTACAAGTAATCTTATTAATATTTTTAAAAATGGGGAACTTTTTTCTTTTTTCTCAATATGTTAAAGGAATCTTCCTTTTAAAATAAACAACATAAATGGAATTTTCTACCATCATGAGGAATAAATTATTTAAATCTTCAATAAGAAGTTTATATGATTAATTTTAAATAGAACTTTATTTTTATTATTCGATACATTTTTTACTTTGAATATGTAATTACATTATGAAAAGGGTATTTTCCTCAAGAAATATTCCATTTGATATTTTAAAGGAATTTGTAAACTAAGATAACATCCTTTTATGTTATGTATTATTTACAAGGTATTTGATCCAATGATACCATCTATATTCTTACTCTATATATTTTGTGATTATAACTGAATGATTTCAATCAAACCCAATCCTTTTCAATTGGGTTATCTATAATGAATTAAAAAAAATTATGAAACACATTTTGTTCAGAGCTATTTCATGATGAAATATTTATGAAACTCATTTTTTATGACATGGTAAATGTTTTATGAACCTCTGTGACACATTTTTATGAATTTCATTATGATATGGATGTTCTCTAATTTATATATCCCTCTAATCCATTTGGATTCTATGGATATGTCATTAGATAAAAATTAATGGAATGAAGAGGGAACCCATTTTATTATGGGACTCTATCCACTATGATTGTCTTTAGAGAGAAACGTCATTAATATGATCTTTAGTAGAGTGAACCCAATAAAATACGGTAGTATTGGGGGTATTTATTAACTATAATGGAAATGATTTTATATGATTATGTGTATCCTAAATATCTATGACTTATTCCAATTTTATATTCACATGATTCTTGTTATTTGACATATTTATGATTCATTTCCTATGAAATATAATTATTTATTTCATAAATCAAAATTATGTTCTATGATATGTTGGGTATGGTTTTAAAATTATAATATAATGTCCTCAAACCCTAATTCTCAGGTTATTATTATCAAATCATTAGTGTCTCCCATGTATACCCTTACTGATCATATGATCTCACCCTTCATATATTCCATCCCTATGTAAAATAAAGATGTTTTTCTTTATGTTATGTATTTGAGGGCTCCATGTTATATCAAATTATGCAGGTAGTGACGTAGATCTTATATAAAAATGTTGTTTATATATCCATATTTCTAACGTCACTAAAACTATTGAAAGAAATTATTTAGTATAGGTTTGGACAATGATTCAAGTCTACCTTGGATCTATTGGCATCCAAAAACTCTTAACGATGTTGTCTCTGGACTCGGAACCCCCCCCCCCTCAAAATTGATCTGCACACACATGATGGAGACATTGGCCTTTATTCCAGTGTAATCATTGAAATAAATATGGAGGTACCTCCCCCATTTTAGGTCTCCTAGATCGATGATGATAATCAAATAGAGATCAGATATGAGTTTGATAACCTTCTTCAGTTCGGTGATCAATGAAAAGTTATGGGGCATTCCATCAATAAATGATGAGTTGTCAAAAAAATAGTTATCCTAGCTACCAAAATTTCTTCTCGGAGGGAATTCTATAAATCCATAAAACCAAATAATGTTATGTACATGAAAAAAGACACTTCTAGCTCTCTAAAAGATATAAAAATTTCTAAAGGAATACCTACTCACTCTGTATGGGATTACCTTTTGGAATGGGAGGAGAAGAGTGTTTTAAAGACCATGTTTCGTGTTACCAATGATGAAGAATGAGGGCCAGGGGACTCCAAAAATGATTCATTTTCTCTTGACCTCGCATTGGTCATTATGATCAGATCATTTTCTGTGCAGTCTTATGAATTTTCATTAGACCTCATTTATTCCGACATTGAAGTGGCCGCCAATCTTGATGACCTTATGGTTCAACTAAAATTCATGTTTCTAGGGACCCAAGAGGATGAGGTCAGACATTATTTCTATAAGTAAACTCTATTATCCAAAGAAGATCCTACAGTACATGATCCTATATCAGAATATAAATGTTGCTTTGAGAATTCTTATAATTCAATAGAGAACTAGGTATGACCAAATGGTATCCCTGTATATCAATGATGACCAAGCTGGGGAATTTCCAACTCATATCCCCATGAAGGTTATGAGCAGGGGCACCACCTAGAATGTTAGTAACTCTATGTATCTTATTCCATCGTCAACTGGCAAAGCTGAGGCATCTATGAAATTCCAAATACAGATGAATAAAAATAATGGGGTTCTTACCCCCGATCCATTACCAAAATAAAAACCTTTTTTTGGAATTGTCAGGGAATATCCAACCCTAAATCAGAAAGGATCCTCAAAAAAATTTCTAGTTGGTACCAACCTGGTCTTACTGGCATCTCTGAGCCAAAATGTAAGTCATCAAATCCTTTTATTATCCTCAGTAATAGGGGATATCACAAGATGAATACACCCAAACACTCCTCTAGTCTTGATTTAATTTGGTTACTGGCTCATAGAGGAGTTGAGAATCCAAAAATTATTTATGAATACAACCAAGTTATCACATGTAGCTATGACACATGAGGTCAAAAAATGTTTTGTTCATTTTTCCATGACTCCAATAGCTATCTGGATAGGAGATCCCTGTAGTTGGCAATCAAGGACCTCTCTACGGTTATCTCAGAGTCATGGTCAATAATTTGTGATTTCAAATCTATTCTTTAGGCGGATGAGAAACATGGACTAGTGTTCATATTAATCTCTACCAAGGAATTTAGAAGATGTGTTGATGAGGAAAGCCTTACCGAAATCAACCTCATTGGGTCCAAAGTCAACTGATACAATAAACATCTTAATGGAACGAGGGAAAGAATTATTGAAAGGGAATGTGTTAATTATGCCTCTCTAGGAAAATGGAATTCAATACCATGCATGACATTAACCAGGAAACATTGTGATCATCACACCATCCTAGTTAGTTTTTTCTGAAAATGAATGGAAAAAACCTCTTCCATTCCGATTCAATAATGCATGTGTATATCTCCCTGACTATTCTAAAATTGTTCGTGACTCTTGGTGATTTAATTTATATCATGCTAACTTGTTATCTTCCATCCCCAATCTCGAGGTGCTTAAATCTAAACTCAATGTGTGCCAAAAAACAAATAACAGCTCTATTGATATAAAAATCAATGCCACCGAATGCGCTCTACATGAAATTCAGAAATCAATCACTCAAAGAAACATCACTAGCAATCCAGACCAAGAGGTTTAGATTTCATCAAAGCTAAAAAAGCTAGCCATGGAAAGATATAGCATTAAAAAAGATATCATTAAAGTTAAATGACTTACAGATAGAGATCGAAACACAAAATTATTTAATTTCATTCAAAGGGTTCAAAGAGTTAATAGAGCCATTTCCATCATAAAGGATGGGGACTAAATCAGTGATGAAACATTAGAGCTTGAAAATCACAATGTTTCCTTCTACATGGACCTCTTCAATGGTAACCCAAGGAATGGGCTCCTTAAAGAGGGAATAATTACAAATCTGGTCACTATTGATGAAAAACATTCTCTAACATCCTCTAAACTTGATTCAAGAAATCAATGAATATATTTTTGGCCTCACGAAAGATATCTCACCTGGACCATTTGGTTTTACAAACTCATTCAATAAACACTTTTAGAAATTAGTTCAGCATGATGTCTACAATCTTATCAAACACTTCTTCAAGGGTGGGACCTTTCCTCAAGGATTAAATGCCCAATTTGTAGCCTTAATCCCCAAAGTGTATAATAGAAATAATATCACTCAATTTATGCTTATGAATATTGTCAATACCATGCATAAAATTAATACAAAAATTATTTCCAACAAATACTCACATATTGCAGAAAAATATTATTTCATGGAACCAATTTTGATTTGTGAAAGGGAGAAAAATTCAAGACTACTTACTCACAACCTTAGAGTGTGTCATCCTCCTTTGAATTCCCACCCTAGGTGGAAACATAACACATAAACCTCACATCAAAAAAATCCTTTGACACCATTGGTTGGACCTTCATCAATAATGTTCTTCTAAAATTTGGTTTCTGCACTCAATGTACAAGATAGATTATAGTTTTTCTTGAATATTCCCTCATTTACATTCTCATCAATGGATCTTTAGAAGGGTACTTCCAATGTAGAGGGGGTCAGACTTGGGTACCCACTCTTATCAATTCTCTTTACTATAGTTAAAGACTATATAAGGATTTTCCTTCACATGGTGGAGACCAGAAAAATGACAACCATCAGAGCAGATCGAGGTTGGTCTTCCCCCTATCATCTCTTTTTTTGCTGATGATATTATCATTTTTCACCCAGGGGATAAAATGAATATCACCGACATCATAAATTCTATTTCCTACTATAAAAGAGTCTATGGGAAGGATATTTGGAGGAGAAACTCATATATTTAATTGGGAAACACATACTAGATGCATGAAAAGATCTATTATAAATAAACTCAACATAAAATAATGATCTATCCATTTTACCTACCTTGGGGTTCTTATGTTTTGGGGAAAACCACGAACCTCATACTTCTCCAACATAGTACGTGCAATTTGTAAAACATTCTCATCATGGAAGGGAACGTCTATCTCAATGGTAGAATGTATATTCCAGGTCAAACATGTTTTGGTTTCAACGATGGTTTACTATTTCATTGTGTATATGTGGCATGCTTCGGTCATAAAATCTATTAACTCCATGGTGTGAAATTTTGTTTAGAGTGGATATGTGATGGAATGAATGATTTTAATAGCCCCTTGGAAGCAATGTTTTTTCCCCTTAATCTTAGTGGCCTTAGAATCAAAAGCCTATATCTTCTTAATCAATCCCTCTAGGATCATTTAATATGAAGGTTATTAAATAAGAATATTCTCACATTGGAATTTCTCAAATCCAGATTTTTTTCACAATCTATATGTAGGAAAATTTCACTACAAGGGATCTTCCATCTGGCTGGGACTAAAACAGATCTTCTAGAAAATCTATAGTCAATTCCATTGGATAGTTATTGCTATTTCCTCCCTAAATTTTTTGAATTAAAATTGGATGGGATAACATTTGACAATCATGGTCAACCCCTTGATCATGGATCTAAAACAGAACATTGAAATCAAATATTATCTTGAATGAGTTGATTTACTTCCTAATGAGGTTGGTGAAATTGTTTCTTCCTATGATTTAATCAATCAAGATGACATTGTTATTTGGGACTACTCACCAAATGGCCAGCTTGACTCCAAAACATTATACAAGTACATGATAAAGGGAGAACATAAATGGATTATAAGCATTAACAATATCATGCTCCCCCTTCAAGACTTCTAGTAATTTGGATAATTTTGCAGAATAAAGTACCAGTTGAGGTGAACCTTCATTGAGATTTCATTTCACTTTTTTCTTGGTGTTATTAATTCCAAAATCAATGGGAAGACGTCGAAAACTTGTTCTTGAGATGTAAAATAGTCTCATTTCTCTGGTAGGCATTTTTTAACCTCTTCGAGCTGCATCCGTGCCAAATGGACTAATTGACCACTTTAATGCAGGTGACTCTGGAATACAGACTCTCAAAGAGATTCATTATCTTCTCATAGTAGCATGCGCTATATGGTTGTATGTGATCTGGAAGGTCTAAAACTCTACAACACATAACAATGACCACTTCAACCCTAAGATGAAAATAGAAAATATCATCACAATTGTTCAGCAGGTTTATTTTCCTATTACTACCTGCTGCCACAACTTAGACAAAGACTTCAAAATATTAAGGTGGCTAAATGTTCATGGTAAATAACAAAAACCTATTTTCACCCATGAAGCTTTATGGTTCCCTCCCTTCACCAGATGGCTTAAGTGGAACACTGACGGTGACTCAAGGGGGAACCCAAGACCATCTAGTTTTGGTGATTTTTTAATGAACATAATAGTGACATGATTTAACGCATTTATTATCCATGTTGTAATGGATGTTCTTTGGAAGCTGAAATGTAGGGATTTATTGGATCTCTCTCTCTTTCATATCAGTGAGGTTGACACAACTTAGGGTTCAAATTTGACCCAATAACAATAGTTCAAGACACCATGATGGGGATTATCCATCTCTCATGAAAGCTAATTACAATATGGGAGATCATCCTGAAAAAACTCTCTATAATGAACTTCATCATTACCCACATATTCTGGGAGGCCAACCAACATGCAGTTGGTCTTGAAAACAATGGTGTCTCTAAGGTGGGTAACATATGCTCTTCTACCTTTAATTTTGATCTCTTTCCAACCCTAGTTAGGGACAAATGTAAAATTCCTTCTTTTCGAGTATTGTATCTCTTCTCTATTTTCAATAAAGATCCCTCGTGCTCACTTTTCTGAAAAACATACAATATCATGTGATAAAAATAACAATATATTTACATAAACTCTAATAAAATATTAAAATATTACTATTTAATATGAAAATTATTTTATAGATATTGGATTGGAATATATGAATTAGACTAAGTAAATTATAAAAATGGATGTTTTATACACATATAAAATGATTTCAATTTGTATTAAATTAATTAGAAATTAAAATATCAATCATTTGAATGTAAAAGATATATTTTTCATAAAAACTAGTTTTATGCCAAAAATGTGTTAATAAGATAAATTAATCACTATCGGTGAATGATTTAATATATATATATATATATATATATCAAATATTCAATAAAATGTTTTATTATTCATATAATTCTTTCTATAGGAATTGTATATGAATAAGTAAACTTTTTTTCTTAAAATCTATTTTATTTAACAAATGATTTCATCAGGTATTCCACACTAATTTTATAATTATGTTTTTCAACTTATAGAAATTGAATCATGAAAAATGAATTAAATATTTATAACTATGATGATAAAAAAATTAAAATAGCTCCATTTTATTTTTGTCAATATAAAGAGTAACTATTGTAAATCTTTGTTACCCTAATAAGTGTAAAATAGTTTTAATAAGGTTAAATATTCGGGATAAGGATTTAATGATTCTCTTACAGTTGAATTTATCCTATTTAATTAGTGGAAATTATGTATTTACATAAAAATATAAAATATATGGTCACATTGTACCATATTTCTTTGATTGTTGAACTTATATTAATTTAAGATAAGAATAAATAGAAAATGTCACACTCGTGACATTTATATCTATACAACTAATAAATAAGGATAAAAAGAGATTGATTTTTTTTCTAAGTGGTTTTTTAGAATATAAATATTTTTTATCAATGTAATTTATTAATAATTATTAGTTATTTAGTAATTACATATAATTATTATTCATGGCCAGTAATTTATTTATTATATTTTAAAAAAATATTAATGATTTGAAAAATATAAGATGTAATTAAATTTGGGTGAATTTTTGCGTTTCATGATTTTTTGAGATAAATATAAAATATTAGGGAATTTTTAATGTTTTATATTTGAATTTATTTTTTATTCGAGTCATTTCAAATATAAAATTAAATTAACTGTATAAAAAATTACATTAATGATATTATTTGAAAATAATATTTTATTAAATTATATAATGATCATAAAAATCATTAGACAGTAATAGGTGGATATTATATGGTCCATAATGTCATATATAGTCCATTAATGAGCAAAATTTCACATTTAACTAAAATTATCACCATTTAATATTAGAAATGTTATTTCCACGGTTAATGTTAGAATCTGTTGACAACAAGGATAGTAAAAAATATATGGTTTAGGATGACATGAAAAAAAAATCAAAATTCCATTTTATGAGGATATTTTGACATTAGACTATTTTTATTCTGATATACTTCCATTTTGAATCATTTTTCTTGAAAAATAATCTATATATTTTAATCTATTTTTTGAAATTTCAATAGTTCCCCCTAACTTATAAAATGTAACCTCTTGTCCTCTATTTCCCACACCTTTTCACACTGATGTGTTAGAAAAGAACTCCTATAATAAATTGCAAGATTTTATAAAAACAGCTTACAACATTTTTTATTTAAACATATCATCCCTTAAGGGATTAAGTTTTAATCCAATATAGGGTTCACAAAGAAGCAGTATAACTCTTAACCAAGAAATATCAATTTTATTTCTTATTAATCTCGTTAAAACTACCTAGTATACGTACCCAAATAGTTACTTCTGTGTCTTAAATATAATTAATTATTATTATTATCATCTAATAACTATTATACAACATATTTTCATCCTATAGAAATAAAAGACAATGCCCCTATGAATGTATGACATATTATCTCTACATAGTGATATTCTTCGACTTCCATTTCCACTTTACATGGATAGTTATATTGATGGATTTAATATTTATATCTATTTTTATATCATTTTTTATATATTATGTTAATATAATTTTATAAATGGTATATATTATTTTTGTTTCCTTTATTACTTCCATTAAAAATTAGAAAATGTGTTACAACATATGTCTGACCTACCATGACCATGAATTACATAATTCATTTTTCACTATATAAATTTTAGGGATGAATCTATATATATATATATAATTAATAAATATGATATTAATAACATGGTTAAAATTTTAGAAATTAGGGAACCATGATCAATGTACAATGACCAAGGCTTATTAACCAAAACATTCAAGAAAAATGAAGCATCTATCACCTAGAACATTGATTTTAATAAATAATTTGTATTAAATGATTGATTGGATGTTTTAATAAAAGAATATAAGGAATGATATATATTATTTTTGTTTGATAATATGTGTATAAAAAATCAGAAATGTATTATAAATTAGTTTTGAATGCATGTGAACAATAATGTGAATTGAGGTATGGAATTTATGATACAATCTCACTATTTATCCAGAATGATTATGATTATTATTGGATGCTAAAATCTCAGTCTCATCCCTTTAATAATCTAATGAATTATATTCCCCAATGTAAATTTCTTGAGAACAAATTTTTCCATTCAAATTCCTTATATTATGTTATTAAGAGATCAAAATAACATTTCTGAGGAAAAAATTACTTTATTTCAGTATTTGGTATTAAATATATTCTCTTTAATGTAAATGTTTTTAAAAAATTGTTTTAAGGAATTTTGTAATATTACCCTTTTATTCTTCAAATTAATTTATACCTTTGATATAATAATAAAATTGAAACAAATCTTATTGTTTTTTATCAAAACGTGGTACTTTTGACTTTTAACCAAAACAATGAAAGGAATATTTGTTTCAATGTACATTATATGAATAAAATTTCCCACATTCATGCCCCTAAATATTATTAAGGATTCCATTAAAATCTTGTATAGTTATTTTAAATGAAAATTTTACCAATAATATATAGAATTTTTTTTTGTTTTAAATTCTTGATCTCAAATTGAATTGGGTATTTTCTTTATGAAACGATCCAGGTGATCTTTTAAATGAATTGTTCATCCAAGATGACATCCATTGATGTTAACTAACATTTATAGGTTATATGATTCAATGGTACCATATTTATTATTTATATCAAATTTTTAGTAGTATAATGATAATTTGTTTGAAAAAATGTTCCTTTTCCATAGGTTATTCTATGATTAATTGATAACATTTTTATGAAACCCATTTCATTTCGATGGGTTATTCCCATTTGAAATATTTGTGAGAATTGTTTTTTACAGGTCATCATATGAGTAATGATTTACAATATTATGCCAAAAATCTATATCATTTTATTTATGTGATTGGTGGTCCCAGAATAATATAGCCCTAAAATGTGTTGTGAAAATATGGATACCTCATGACCTAAAGATGAC
Organism: Viscum album; assembly: GCA_963277665.1. Classification (NCBI taxonomy): domain Eukaryota; kingdom Viridiplantae; phylum Streptophyta; class Magnoliopsida; order Santalales; family Viscaceae; genus Viscum; species Viscum album. The sequence goes on from OY728120.1 coordinate 177,940,735, forward strand.
TATAACTGGGAGTGAACCCAATTAACCAATGGACCCTATACACTATGATGTTCATGGGATTTAACCTTTACTAATACAATAGCTTAGGGAGTGAACTTGATCCAAAAGGATAGTCTTTCTAATAATCCGTGGATACTGAGGAACTGATTTCTATGCTTTTTGTGTTTTCCTAAAATATTTTTCTTAGGTCCATGTTATTCTCTCATATCCTATACTCTTTCTTTACTTTATTATTCATGTCTTATTAACTTCCAATCATTTTTCAATGAACCTTGATTATGATACATTATATGTTGGGTATGGTATTTAAATGTTAATCTTATGTTATCAGAACCATATGATCCTAATATTCTAATGTTATCAATTATTTCTCCATTTTTTACCCTTACATAGCATCTGACCTCATCCATTTGGACGTTTCCCATCACCATGATAATAAGGATGATTTTATGTATGGTTTGTATATAAAGCCTGAATATTTTATTGATTAATTTAATGATTATATATATCATATATGAAAATGAATTTTATGTATACATGTTTCAAAATAAACTAGAAAAAAATTATTTGATAATTGATCCTTATGTTATTTAAATAATATTTTCCAAAATATTTTTAATATCTATATTTGAAAATTATGGGTCATTATAGTCTTTTTTTCAGATAATTTCTTTGTTACATTTGGAAATTAGGAAGAAAAAACTTTCTTAAGAACCCTTTGGATAATCCTATATATATATGATATTTCCCCATGATTGGTAATGGATGTAGTATTTATTCCTAGAAAAAATTATAATTTTAACATAAAATATGGTGGGGTTTCATTATATATTCATCTAGGAGTAATAACTCTAAAAATAGTTCACTGATTATATCTCATCCATCATTCTGGTTCATAGTGATTTCTTCCATACTGCAGACCTAGTTTGACACTCCATGGTGTTATGCATGGTTAAATTATTATTATTTATTATAAAATTATCAATGATTTAGATAGATGATAACCATTAATGACATTGGTAAAAACTATTGTTTCTAATGATGACAATAAGGTATCCTAATTTAGATATCTTATAACTGAAATTTCATCATTAAGTTGTTTTTGAGAGTGATTTTTATTTCCCAGAATATGAATTGTGGATTTAGTGAAAGGAAAGAACCAAAATTAAATGTGTTAATGATAAATGTGATGAAAAATGTAATTATTATCTAATCGAGAAACCAAATGTCACATGAGATGGAAAGAAATAATATTTTTTATATGATTACACAACATATTTGATCAATGAATCATATTGATCTTCCAAACAAGCAACGAATAAAAAAATGTTCTATTGAGACTATCATATGGTAACATCCAACTTATTTGAGTGGGTATTATGATCAACTAGTTTCTATGAAATTAATTGGTACCACTGAATTTTTTCTCCAATTTTCTTTAAATGAAACATTATTTTGGATTTTTATCATCAAGAAGGTGAAGATAATCAATGATTGACTCTTATCAAGAACATACAACAATGAAATAAAAAAGAATTCATATATATGGATGAGTTTAAGGGATTCTTTTTCAAAAATTACATTCCTATATTTCTTCATATGAAAATTGACAAGGAATTATTTTGGTTAAATAAGAAGGATAAATAATCAATTAGTGTCTATGAGGAATATTTTACTAGACTTGTGATGTTTTATTTTGGTAACAACATTCAACATGAATGTAAGGTTGATTGATTCCACAGTTTTATAAAACCATGTAGCTGAAGGACATTAACTATAAGGGACTTGAGTTTCTATGAAGATGTTATTATATCGGTTATCATGTTGGAAATGGATATTGAGGTTATCCATCAATATCATTATTTTGATAATATATGAGTGATGAAAAAAAATGAAATTTTGAAAACCATGGAGAAAAGAATATAATTTTCACTTTATGGTCCAATTATGAACGGAATCATAGAGGAAATTATAATATTTGGACTGGTAAATGTTTAATTATTTGGGAAGGAAGGATATCAGGTAATCAAATGATGAAGTGATATGAAGATAAATGCCAATGAAATGAAAATTGAACAACCCCAATAGAATTAACCACTCACATTCTAGTGTTTCAAATAAATGTATTATATGATTTATTATTACTTTTAATTAAATTTCAATTATAAAAAATTGATCAATTTTAGATACCTCGTAAGACAATATAAAAAATGTAATCTCCTAGAATCATTGTTAAATATATGATGTATGATAATGAACAAGTGAAATGTACAATTACCCACCACTGTATAACTTTTAATGTCTATGTTGATTCTGAATCTACCAAATATTTTTAATATGAATAATTTTACAAGTGTTTAATGGTATTATCTCAACTATTAGATATTGAATTATAAGTGAAAAAACATAATTATATTGTGATCACATATTAAGTCGAAGATTATAATATAATTGATGTTTTTTGGAATGTTATTCATCTAATGTTGAATGAAATTTTATTTTGGGAATGATTTACCCGAATCTGGAAGCATAAATCATCACAAAAATTAATAAGAAGAATCTAAAAACATCATTTTGAACGAGGTTCATATAAAATACATAACTAAATAAACAAGTTCAAACAAAATACCAGAGTTAAAAATACACAATTAAATATAAAAAACAACCCCAATATCTCTAAATTATAAGGGTTCATCACCCACAAGCCGTCTCCACAACATCAAACCATGGAAGGGGACTATCAACCCGTACCTCCATCACCCAAAGCAATTCCTTTACCAGTGTCAAACATGACCAAGTATAATAACATCCAAGGGGTTTACGTATTGTAAGAGCACAATCCAAATAAGATACCACCCAAATATTCTAAAGATTTTGCAATAAAAGGTGAAAAAGCACACAGTTTTAATACGTAAGGAAAAGTGGTGATAAATTACAAGAAATGAAATATTCAATTCTTAAAAGTTTTCAAAATAAAAAATTCATAATTTTAATTAATTTGAATAATAAATGTTAGATAATATAATTTACAGAAAAACACACCCTAATACAAGGGTCTATACCACAAATCCATTGATCACCAAAACTGGGAACACCCCTAGGAAAAAGATAGTCTCGAGCCCTTTGTACCTCATACCTCGGTGTAATGTAACCCTAGAAAAATCGATTCTCATGTATGAGCTGGTATTAAGGAACACTCGCATACCCTCGTGGTACCCAATAATATTAAATATTTATTTTTATTGTTTTCTTTATCATTTTGTCTCAGTGAAACAATTACAAAACCCATCCAGATCACTAGCGTACTAGTACATATCCACAAACCTAGGTACTTGGGCTTCCCCCATTATACTCAAACCATTATCTCAAGATAAAAAAATACATTATCACATAAACAAATTAGTTATGTGTATAATAAACTAAAAACAATAGATACACATGTTTTTCACCACATACACCACTCAACAGAACCTTTAGGATTTCAATAAAATAACTTCACAAATCATAACAATAGTTTGCTCTCAAAATCCCTTAAAAACCCAACATTGAACACCATGTGAATTCCCATATTCATAAAAACTGAATTTTTAGAACCAGAACCTTTTCTATAAACCCATTACATGATTTATAAAATAACCCCATTAGCATGACATAAAATTGACTTGTGAAACCCCAACATTAACACAAAATATGTACCCAATTTACCAAAATCCCATTATAATACCACTTTGAATGCCATGGGCATACCCACATTCACCAAAAAATTAATGGAATCCCAATAAAATTCAATGAATCCAAAAAATAAGTGATAAGGAATCCCCATATGAACTAGGAAGTGATATCTTTATAAAACATCAATTTTCACACTAACATGGCTCTTAAAGTTCATATGCATCACAAACATCATTAATTTTTTCTCAGAAACAAACTAATGAAATAAACACTAAAAAATCATTTTAATCCCTAATAAATTTCAATAAAATCAATAATTTAGTCATAAGGTATCCCTAAATGAACCAAAAAAATATTTCTATCAAAAACACCCAATTCCTCATAAAAATGGCACTTAAACATAATTTCATTTAAAAATACCACGAAAACCAATTTTCACCAATAGTTTAATGAGATAGACATGAAAATATCAAAAAGATAGAAAACTATGTCACAAGGATTTCGTACACATTGAATCACCTACCAAAATTGTTAAAACCCATGAATCTTGATGCGAAACTTCAATCACATCACCACTGCACCACAAGGAGGATAAATCGAGCCTAAAATGAAAAGAATAGACCATGAAAACCAGGATCAAATGATAGGTTCGATAACCTACCTGGTGGAAAAAAGGAACACCAATAAAGAATAAAGAAAACCTAAAAAATGGAGAGAAATCATATATTGAAGCACTTACATGAAGACCACTTGATTCTCCCCATAAAAGCCATTCGAAAATGAGTTCCAAGGGAGGTTTGGGGAGCTTGGAGAACTCCCATGGATGAAAGGGTTGAATGGGGGAATAAAGGGTTGATTATGGATAAATACCGGGAGGGATAACGTGAAATTGGAAAACATTTCTAATGATATGAACAAGGATGCACAATTTTCATGCATAGTTTAGTAAACTATGTGCCCAAACCGTGCGCCCCCTTATGTCCAATAAAAAATTGTCAAAAATCATTCAAATTTAGGGGGGTACAAGGGGAAAACCTAGGGGGAAGGATATGACATGTATAGGGTCAAATAATACCCAAAATAAAACCACATTTCCACCCTATGTCTCGTCCAACACAAGGGTAAAAACCACACAAACAACTTACACCACAAGGGGTGCCACTCGGAGTGTCAAAACTCCAACTCCAAATCACCTCAGCCTCATACCAACCCTTTGACAAAACTGGAGGAAAAGTACCATACCCGACCCCAAGACTAATTTCATAGATCAAAAACACAATAGACTCCAACACAATTGGAACACCCAGAAACTAGGAGAATTCGATGAACTGAAAGAGGATTTTAGACAAAGCAAAGAATTAAAATTACATGTATAAAAATTCTCCCCATCATAAATATTTCTATCCCTATAAAGCCACAACCACACTAGCTATAATAATAAATCCAAAATGATATACCAAGAAAGACTCTCTTTCCACATTTTCACCCTCCATCGAAATGCTAAACACCTCAGGTTGATCAAACAACAAAAGAGAATACTCATACAAACCAAAACATACCCAACATACCTAAAATGATAAAATATATTAAAACTAAATTCCATAACAAAACACATCAAACAATATTATATGATGCTCAAGAAATCCACCTAAAACAAACACCAAACCCGAATAATGCTACCACAACCTTACTTAAAAAAACCATTTGGTGTGATCCAATCCCACATTTACCCAAGTATGAAATTGGTGGATAGATAGACTCAAACAATACTAAATCCGACCAAGAAAACACCAAGGAGAAAACAAAGTCACTTATATGGGGTGTCCCAAACAGACTTCCAACCACAAAGGACAAATTTATTTCTGAGATAGAATTAAGACACCAATTGGGAGAGGTACGAACGGTCTCCCCATTATAAGGGATAAGAGACATTATAATTTTTTCAATAGAACTTATGTGACACTCATTATGGGCCTCCCCACCATAATAAACAACCATCTTAACTTACCACCATGAGCTGGCATGAAAAGAACCCAAAATTTAAAGGTTTGGCATGACCGTACGGTTAGTCCGCATGATTTAGGAAACCATACTCTAATGGTGAATAACATTATGTCCAAAGGGGATGCTTCTGATGGTTACATGGGAAAAGAAAAATATTCATATAGAGACCATATGGTAGCTTCTATCTCTTATCACATGGTTTCCTAGGTTTAATCATAGTTACAACTAAACATACACAAATAGTACAAATTAGTCTACCTAGTTCAAATTTCAACATTTTCTTTAAAAATTCAATAGAAACCCATGGAAACAATATGAACTCAGGCTATAATATTAGAAATGATATCCTCCCACCTCTACCATCGAACATGAAAAACTATAACAAGCTAACCACACCAGAGGATTAAACTATTCCAATCTTTTATAATGAGGATAAAACACTGACCAATGGTTTGAATGACTCTAGGATTTCCCCTGACTATGCTTTAGCTTCACTCTGGGGCCTATGGAAGGAGCTCAGATGATTGAAGAATGTCCTGCCTCGTAGTCAGGCTTTGGAAACCCCCTGAATAGAACATCTTCTTCCAGTTCCACAAAAAAATTAAACAGTGATCTCGTATGGTCTTAGTGAGACATAACACACTTCAAACCCACTTTACCCCAACCCATAATTTTACCAAAACAATATCTTATAGGATGGACACATGTCACCCCTTGTTTATTAATATTGGAAACAACAGAATGAAAGGACACATAGAAAGACCCTACTCTAGAACATAGGATTTCAGAATTCCCTGAAGGGAGGTAAACATTCAACAAAATAGAGACTCTCTTAATATTGAACAACCTTCACCCTTATAATAAAACAAACACATGACCTCACAAGGTGTCACCGAACATGACCATTACCACTAATTAAAAATCACTTGGTGTGGTACCATATGCCATGTACCTAAAAACACAATATTTCAGAAAGTGGCCATAACATCCACTCTTGGCCAGATTTTCCACTTTGGTGTCTAACATGAACGTTTGTTTCAATGAGACTGACGAAGGACCCACATTCCCTTTAAGACATCATTCTAAACTAACAACCCTAAACTGAATTCACCTTCAAAGACTTAGGTAGCATAAGAAATTATGGTCTATTTCAACCTTCCAAAACCATTCTCCCTCTATAAGGGGATCCAGATAACTTAAAATGAATAGGGGTAAACTCAATCTCAAAATTTCAAGAATAAAGTCCTTATTTTCATCAACTAGAGGATAATCCAATGGAGAATCACAATGGTCCATGCATGAATCTTTTATTAACTCATTATAGGGGAGTACCCTTTCCAACAAGAAAACCCAAGGACCCAACCAATGTGGTCATTTGGTCACAACATACCCAAATCCTAAACTGAACACATGATGGAAGCCACCACATTGGCCCCCCAATCTTTTCCTCAAAAGGGACCATTAACCAACAATTCATTCCAACATATCAATGAAACACCAACACAAAACATTGTTTAAAAAAGAGGGGTTCATGATCTTGAAACATACCACAATAATAATCCCTAAAACCCATAATCCAAACCTCCCAAAAACACATTATCAAAACACCACACTTTCCTTCAAAAGTATTTGTAAAAAAAGTGTTGGTGGGTTGTGCATTTACCAATGGTATCTTATTAGCCACACACATGCATGTCTAGATTCCACAATGAGTGCCCACCTCATATCCATCCATATTACCATATAAAATCATGCTTGTGCTCACCCTTGATAACACCAAAGACCAAAACCAAACATTTCCCGTTTTTAAAATCAAAACATTTTCACCACATTTTCACTTTCTCAAAACCCCTAACCATAAAATCAAAAACAAATTTAAGTCTTAGAAAATAATTTATAAAATCACCCATAATTCAATATAAACTCACTTTCATTCCTTTCACAACCATTTACAAAAAATTTTATTCTTTTCAAAATACTTCTAATTTCATGAAAACACCATTTTATAAATCTCCATTAAATTAAGAGCTGAACTCTTCCCATTTCAAAAAAACGTTATAAAATTTCATAAAACTATTAAAAATCTTAGTAGATACAAAATCAAAATCCATCTTTAACCCCACACAAATATTCTAGAGCACTTTATTCAATTCAAAACAATTTCCTATGGTTTATATAATTCTACTTGAAAAATATTTTCAAAACCCCCTTTATTATAACTCATGCTTTCAAAAGAGGTGTAAACACACAATTTAACACTTTTAAAAAAATTCTAAAATTTCATTTCTATACATTCTAAAATTGGACCATTTTACCTTACTATGAAATCACTTCCTAAAAATGTACACGCCTTAAAGCCAAATATTTTTTTCTTAAAAAACCAAGTTTCTAATATTCCAAAACAAGGAGACACAAGATAATGTGAGAGGAAAATAGTTTTGGTGGGTGACTTGGAAATATTTCTGGCAGACATATGCCAATAACAACACCATCATAGAGAGTGTTCAATGGAAATATCCTCAGCTCATTATGGATTCTTTGGCACTGTGAGATCACGGAGACCATTATCCCAACTCTCCTTTCATTTCCTCTAATCATCATCAATCCCGAAAAACCAAAGGGAATAGATAAATCCTAACATCCCCTGGAATCTTGAATCTTGTCGTGACGTGTAATGGATATGCACACTACCCATAACTGAAATGTCAATCCTTGATAATCCTAACTCTGGTCTATCCCAGCTATTCCTCAAATAACATGACCCAAAGTGCGAACCTCCTTTGATACCATTTTTTCAAAAACCAATTTTGGTTACCATTAAAACTGACACCAAACCCTGAATGTGACAAGGCCTGAAGGGTTTTCTTTATCCCAATGGGCTTGAATAAATGACATGGTATCATGTATTTTGTTTTGGGAACTATTTACCAAAACATGGAAGCATAAAACCTAAAAACCCATTAATAAACCAAATCTGAAATATTCATACCGAACAAGGTTCATAAAATATCTATAACTGAATAAATAAGAAAAAATAAAATAAAATAGGTCCTAATATAAAATTAAATAGTAGAAAAATATCCCCATTTCTCCACATGATAATGGGTTATCACCCACAATCCTTCTCCACAACGTTGCACCATGGAAGGGGACTAACAACCCAAATCGCCATCACCCAAAGAATTTCGTTTACCCATTCCAATCATCGCCAAGTCTACTTACACCCAAGTGGGTTAAGTAGGGTGTGATCCTAACCCAAATATGATAACACCATATTATTCCAAATAGTATTCAATACAATGTGAAAAATCTCGAAATTTTAAAATGTATGGAAAATCAGTGATAAATGCCAAGAAATGAAACTTTCAATTGCAAATAGTTTTGAAAATAAAAATTTCATAATGTTAACACATTTGAATAAGACATTCTAGCTAATTTAATTTATTTCCAAAAACAAACTTATAAAAGGGTAAATACCACAAATCCAATTAGCACCAATACCAGGAACACCACGACACTAGATAGTCTCGGGCCCTATGTACCTCATAACAGAGTGTAATGTAATGATAGAAAAATCTTTCCTCGTGAATGATCCACTATTAGGGAACATACCCATACCCTATTGCTAACCAATCATAAAAAATATAGTATTTTTAGTGTTTCTGTTATCCATTTTTCTCAGTAAAACAGGACAAAACCCATTTGGATCACTAGCGTACTTATACATATCCTCCAACCTAAGTACTCGGGCTTCCCAATTTGTGATCAAACCATTATATCATGATACAAAAAGAAATTATAACATAACCAAATCAGTTCTGGTCATAATTAACTCAAAAAAGTATCTACTCATGATTTTCACCACTTACACCACTCAATATAACCTTTAGTATTTCATTAAAATAACTTCACAAAACATAACAATGTTTTTCACTCAAGATCCCATAAAACCCCAAATTTGGTACTATGTACATTCCAATATTCATAAAAAAATAATTTTCGGTACCCAAAGAATTTATAAAAACCCATTACATGATTAATAAAACAAACCCATTAGTATGGCATAAAATAGACTTGTAAAACACTCAATTTAAAACTAGATTGGTACCCAATTTACCAAAATCCCTTTAAAATCCAACTTGTAATACCATGGGAATACCCATATTAAAAAAAATAAATTCAATAATATTAATGTTCAATGAAACCAAAAAATTAGTTATAGGGAATCCTCATAATAACCGAGAAGTGATATCTTTATAAAACCAACATTTTGACAAAAACATGGCCCTTAAAGTTCATAAGCTTCAAAAACTCCATTAAAACAAGTTTTTGAAGAAACAAACTAAGGATATAATTATTAAAAACATTATTTTCATCCCTAATACATTTCAATAAAATCAACTAAGTAGTCAAAGGGTAGCCCCAAATGAACCAATTAAATATTTTAAATGAAAAACACCAAATTTGACAAAAAAAGACACTTAAACATAATTTGCTTTACAAATAACACTAAAACCAATTTTTCACCCATAAATGATTGATATAAACATTAAAACCTAATAAAAACATAAATATATGTTATAAGGATTTCATACCCATGGAATCACCTACCAAAAATGATAAAACCCTTGAATCATGGTGCAAAACTTCAACTGCACCACCGCCGCACCACAGAGTGGATATATCGAGCATAAAACCAAAATAACAGACCAATAAAAACATGTTAACAACCTAGGATCTATAACCTACCTACTAGACACAAGGAACATCAAGAAATATGAATGAAACCCTAAATAATGGAGAGAAATCAATGATAGAAGCACATACTTAAAGAGAATGTGAAGTTTCCTAATAAAAACCCCATTAAAAAATGAGTTACAAGGGAGGATTGGGGAGCATAGAGACATCACATGGTTTAAAGGGATGAATGGGGTAAGAATAGGGTGCGTTTGGAAAAATTTGGCGAGGGAAAACATGGAAATTAAAAACATTTTTAATGACCAGGACTAGGCCACATGGTTTGCTTGCACGGTTTAGCAAACATTGCACCCAATCTGTGTGACCCTTTATATCCAATCCAAATGTATCCAAACTCCTTTAAATTCATTTTTTCCAATTGTAAATCCTAGGGGGAATGAAATTCCAAGGATAATGGGGAATAATACCCAAAGTAAAACCACTTTTCCACCCTATGTCTCATCCAACTCAAGGGTATAAACCACCCCAACATCATAAACCACAAGGGGTGACACTAAAAGTGTCACAAATCCAACTACAAAACACCTCAACCTCATAATGTAATTTTCAAAAAATATAAATCCATGTACCATAATGGACCCCCAAGACTAATTTCAGAGATCAGAAAACACAAGAAACACCAAAAAAATTAAACTCGGAACACCCAAAAACCGAGATAAATCTATGAAGAAAAAGAGGATTTGAATCAAATAATGTAATTAAAATTCTGGGTGTGACATGATTCAATCAATTTGGATGTTCTGATGATGATCCAAGACAATTTGGGGATAATAATGAGCCATAAATGTTTCAATCCTTAGGTTGATATTTTTGGAAATTATATTCATTTTAATTGGTAGATATGATTTTAATATAAGAACATAGATATATGCTTCTCAATACTACTATTTTTATGCCTATGTTGAATAATTACAGACACAGAAAAAAAATCACATTATGATCCCAAAATCATAATGAGACATAGAAAACAAGAAATCTTACCAATGAAATTTATGACTCATTTTCATGTCACCCAGGTTCTTAATATAATTCATGATTTGAATAAGTTGATATTTATCAACATTATGTATCCATTTTTTATATCAAAATCTATAGGTAATGAATGATGTTAATCAAACTGAACTATCTTGATATTTGATATTCTTATCTTGAGGTCCTTTGTAGCATGAAATGTGACTAATTTTTTACATCATTGGTGGTTTCATGTTTTTTTACAATTGATCATGATGAAGGGTTGAGATCCCAGAATAGTGTTATATTAATAGTTTCATATCATGATTACTACGAAATATTTGTTTTGATTTTGAGTAAAATTATCATTCTAAATTTACATTTTTGTTACATAAATGTAATTAGATCAATATTAATAGGGTTATATTGAAGGATTTATTTCAATTTAAAAAATTTATTTTTATCAGTTTATCGATACAGGTGGGAAGAAAAAACCACTATCCATATATAATTACATCACAAGAAATAATGGTATGTTTTGTTGATAATATAGTCCATGATGGTTTTAGAATTTTTTTCCATGTTAAACTGAGAGACATGTATGAAATGGATAATGAATATGGAGTAATATTTTATTGTAAACCTAATTATGAAAAATAGACTAATTTGTGCAAACCTTATGATATTAAAAATTTCAATCCTATGAGAGAGAGTGAAGATGAAGAAAAAAACTAATAGAAGAGAACAAATAATGTTAACAATGGAACCTGATGAAAACATGACAAACCGCTAATAGAATATGAATGTTTCTTTATATTACAAAATTCATTAAATTATATTTATATTGATATTAATAAATTCAAATATTTTTCTTTTAATAATGATAAATTCAAGGAATATTTTTTATAAGTGTGCCTCATGGGAAGAGATTTCATAAATTTTGAGTCTTTTTTTAAATTGAGTATGCATTTCTTTTTTGTAAATATTCTAGGCAAAATAACCATAAATATTACATTAGTATATCACCTAAAAATAGGTCTTCATTTCATGGAATAATCTAAATTTTAATCTTTTTCCAATTATTTAAATTCTAAAGTATGATTCAATATTGTGATTGAAACATGTTGAACAAGATCTAGGGGTTCCAAGTAAAATTTATCTAGGGAACCATGTTTTTATTAGATGTTTGTTTACTTTTTATACCATTATATGATATTTCATCAATATCAAAATTATCATTTAGTATTATTTTAGGATGCTATGAATATGAAATTTTTTGAAAAAATGATTTATAGGTTCCAAATCATCTAATGATATGACGTTTATACATTCAATCATATATTTAAAAAAATTGTAATGAATTTGATTTTTATGAAATGGATTGTTTTTAGTGTTATGATAATGGAAGGAATATTATTCAATAAAAATTTAATTTAATTATTTATATTCAAATGATAGTTTTAGTTTATAAATGGTATGTTTTTAATAGAGTATATTTATTAAACTAATTTTCATTATGTCTATAATTGTTGGTTGATAAGTTTACCATAACATACCTTTTATGTGGAAATATTGACTTAGTGTTTTTGGATATTCTAGATCTAATCCTAATGGTTTATTTTAGAAATAATAAATTATGGGTGTTTACAAAATCAATATATTTTGCAATAATAATATAATGTTTTTTATGCCATACCATTTAATGTATATTATAACTCGACTGAGGATAACCTATTTTATGATAATTCTAGGCATATGAATGGCTACAGATAATTAATTTAATTATTTTATTATTAATTAATACAATTTAATTGAATTATATATCATTTGAATTTTATTTAATTTCTTTTTTTCATTAATGATGTGTGGTTAACTACTTCAAACAAAGAAACCCAAGGCGTGACAGGGGGAATGAGATCATGGTGTGTAGCATGACTGATCAATAGGTGGTGAAGGTAATACATAATAATAGAGTATCCAAGTCTCATGTTTTTCTTTTCATTATGGGAAAAATTAGTTTTTATAAAATATGTTGTAATTTATGATTTATTTTATGTAATATAATTCACATTGATTAATTAATATTATTGTTTTTAATATATTTTAATAATTAAATATTTTTCTATATATTCATTTCATATTAGTTTTTTTTGCATGAATTAGTAATATCAATATTTTTTGAATATCATATAACTAGAAGCAGTTTTAATTACAAAAAATTGTTTAGATGTGGTTTTAACCACTGTGAATAAAATAATGGCATTTGAACATCGTAAAATAAGGTATAACTCCAAATTTATCAGTGCTATAAACCACCAAATAATAGCTATGTGAAAAAAAAGTTGATAATTTATAAAACTGCCACCAAATTTATCAGTGCTTTAAACCACCAAAAAATAGCTATGTGAAACAAAAGTTGATAATTTATAAAACTGCCACCAAATTTATCAACAATAAGAACCTCCAATGGTATAAACAAATACACTGTTAGAAACTTATCTTGTCATCAAAATTGGAAACATTAATTAAGATGAAAAATGAGAATTTAAAAATTAATTACTGTAAATATGGATAAATCTTAATAAATTACTTGAAAAACTAATTATAGGATGTTAAAACATTCACAAAATCAAAAAAACATTCACCAGAGCTAGATATTCTAATAGAATACAATAGAAATTTCATCCATTTAATGGGTGTTGATTCCTATTAAAAGTGGTGTTTTTCTCAAATGTATGAGGAGAAACACAACATAAAAGATATTTATATGGTTCACTTGTTTTTTGATGTATTTCTAGAAGACTTTCATAGTCTTATATTGAACCGTGATGTTGAGTTCTCAATTGAAATCATACCTTGAGTTGCACATTTTTCAAAGACTTGCTATAAAATATCCCCAATTGAGTTGTGAAAATAGATGAATAAAATACATTAGAATATTAATAATGGATTTTTTTGGCCAAGCTCATTACCTGGTGGTGCACTTGTTCTTTTTGTTAAGAATAAATATGGATAGATGGGACTATTTATTGATAGTTGGGAAATAAAAAAGATCAAAATCAAGAATATAAATACAGATCCCATATTAATGAATTATTATATAAACTTTTAGGAACATAATATTATTAGAATATTGATCTTCAATCATTGTACTATCGGTTTAGGTTCAAAAAGAGAAGATATACCCAAGACATCCATCCATACGAGGTAATGCGACTATAAAATTATAGTGATTCCATTTGGTTCTAATAATGAAATAAAATTCTTCATGAATTTAGTAAATAATGTCATTATTGATTACCTTTACCATTTTTTGGTGGTCATCATAGTTGAAGTTATTATATATTAAAAGAGTAAGGAAATGAATAAAAATCACTTGAGGAATGTGCTGAAGACCCTAAGAAAGAGAAAACTTTATACAAAATTTACCAATTTAAAATTTTGGAAAATAAAGAACCATTTCGGGTCATATAATATCACGAAAGGTCTTATCGGGGGATACATCTTAAATATAAGTTATTGAACATTATCATAGACTAATGACTGTGACTAGGATCCTTAATTTTCTTGGTTTGTCTGGATATTATTGATTCATTGTGGATAATTTCTTACTACTCTCAAATCCTCTAACCAAGTGAAATCAGTAAGAACCCGGGTTTTGAGCCTGTCAGACTTTGATTTCATTTTGATTTTATTCCATAGAAGGGAGTTTAGATGACATGTGATTCCGAGCCCCGGTGTGGTCAGAGTTAAAATTTTAGTGTGTTCACACTAGAGACGCCAAATAAACAGAATAACTACTAAATGGTTCCTCGGATGGGAAAACTGAGGGAACCGTTGAGTTCAGAGCATTCTGTTTACCCTTGGAGGGGTGTAAAATTCATGTGTGCGACCCTTCTATGGAAAAAGCCACCAGGGGTGTTTTTGCAAATTTGTGGCCCCAGGCATGACCATTATAACTTCTGATCGGAGTCTCAGATTAAAATTAAGAGACCATCGTTTCCCTCAGAACATGGATTTTACCCTAGGAATGGCTTAACCTCGACCCCAACGGGAGTTCGGCTATGGGCCCACTAGTGGGTGTTTAAAATTAATTAATTTTTAATTAATTTTTCCTACTTAAACAAATCCACCCCTCCAGCTCCTTCCATTTGTATTCTTTGGATGAAGCTCCCAATAAGAACTCCCCTCCCCTTTCTTCAAGCTCCACCTCCACCACTACAAGGGGTTTTTTGTTTCGGAGAAGGAAGATCGATCGTGGTGCATTGGGCTACACCCTCTGAGGTAGGTATCGTTGCATTTCCATTTTAATTTTCTGCATATTCTTTATACTCAATTTTTAGTGTCGAAATGCTGTTTAATTATCGAGTGATGACCACAATTGAGTAGGGCTCTATCCGATCTCTCAAACGATTCTTTCATATCAAGATTTAAAGTCCTGGGGGGGTTTGGGGTGACCCCGGGATGTTTTCTAGCCACAACCCCCATTTTTTGTCGGTTCTATTGTGGTCCTGAAGCACCGCGCGATGGTCCGGCGGGCGACAGCGGCAGCGTTGGCTCCCCAGGTGGTGGCACGGCTCCCCAGCGGTGGCGAGGGCTCCCCTGGGCGGTGGCGTCACTCCTCAAAAGTCGGCACGGGTGAGTGGGACGGCGGGCCGACTGTTCGGGCCGTGGGAGGCCACACTGGCCGGCTTCGCTGGTCGGCGTGCGGGGCAAGACCGGTGTCATCGTGACCCTGGGAGCAGACCGAGACCTGCAAAATGCAGGTCCTGTGGAAAAGTACTTGTCCAGCTTAAGATGGTCCATGTGAAGTGGTGTGGCCCGCATGGTGAACCGCAGGCTGTAGTGGACCGGGCGGTCCGGGCGGCCGAGCAGCGGACCGCCGGTCTGAATGGGTGGACCGACCAAACCCGTCCGGCCCACCTCGTCTCCATCTGTTGGCGTTAACACGCCTCTAACTATCAAGCCAAGAATCTGATTTGCATGTTATCTGCGGAAACATGAGCCTCGGATCTAGGAAGAGGTTTTGGGATGGTCTCAGGAATTTTTAATTCCCGACATAGGGGCTCGGTGGTGTGACACGTCCGTCAAGTGTTATTAAGCGCCACACCGAGAATCTTGTTTTGGATGGCACGAGAATATCTAGATTCTGTTTTAGGTCTTGTCAGTGGAGTTGTGACCCTGGAATCGAGAAGAGGTCTTCCATGGGGGTTTTAGGCATTGAAGTCGGAATTGAGTCCTGGGCCCCACAGGCCATCTTTCAAGCTGCGTGCAGCGTTTGCGACTTTTTCATTAGATGTCCGTTCAGGGTGAATGAAAAACCGATTTGGAATGTTTTTTCGAGAGCATTGTGATGGAGTAGTTCGCCCGACCATTTTTGGGACTGAGGTATTGGCCCCACGAGAAACGGTTTGGGGATAAAGTAGTGTTGAATAACTTTTTCATCAAGAGTCCATTTCAAATGAGTAAATATTCTATCTCGCGTGTTTTTCCATGAGGATTGAAAAAGTGTAATCTGTTTTTTCATGCGGAGCCTCATTTGAGACCTCATTACATGTGGAAACATGAAAGGGCATTGGTCGTAGGTTCCTTAGACACACTCCAAACCAACGCACGGTATTGATGTTAGTTACACTTAGTGATGACTTGGGCAGTGCGGAGTTATCAAACTAGTTCCGAGTTTACCCTCTAGCGGGGCTGGGAAATGGGTTACCCACTGACATATCAGGGTCTACCCTACAGTGGGGCTAGGCAGTGGGTTACCCGTTGACCTAGGGTGTAACCTCTAGCAGGGATGGGCAATGGGTTACCTGTTGACCATAGGGTTTACCCACCAACTCGGCTAGGTAGTGGGTTACCCAACGACCTCTTAGGGTTTACCCTCAAGCTGGGCTATGTAGTGGGTTACCCGACGACTTCTTTCACACTCAGATTCTTCTATGAGGCTAGTTGATGACTTCTCCGTGATTACAGGAGTGGGACCCTTGGTTGTACGATTCAACGATGAGATTTCTTTGAAGTACATGACATTTGGTCATCAATGATGGATATACTTAAAAATGTTGGAGACTTATTCTAGGCTGATCTTGGAGATTAAGATCCCATTACACACTCGTTCGGGTTTTTTTTTGAGAATATATACACATATCCCCTACTTTTGTTCCCACTCCGTGGGTTCTGTTACTGTAACACCCCAAGATTTTATGAAAAATATTCTTTTTAATTTTATTGATGTCTTGTGTTATACGCTACACCAAAAGGAGCTTGCACTACACGCTTCCATGAATTGGCTTGCATTACATGCAATCGCGACCTTCCATGATAGCGTGTGTAGTAAGCAATACCGAGTTTCACTAAACGAGATATTATTATAATATTATTATGAACTAGCCGCTATGAATAGTAATACCCACTTTTTAAAATTTTAGAAATTTTATCTCTCAAAATGGACTTCATTTTTGGATTCAGAGTATCGAATTTAGCCTAAGGTGAAATTTTGGTACTTTTCAGGTAACTTTCATATTCTGATGAATAGTGAAAATTACTAAATTTTAATTAAAAACAACTTTTTTAATCGAAATAATTAATAGTGATAAATTATTAATTTGAGTGGTATTAATGTATATTTAGAATATATTTTTACAATTTAATACAATGTTGGTCATTGGATGTAATTTCACATTTAAACCAGACATAAACAAGTGTCAATCTTTCAATAGTTATTATCTCTTAAGAACACGCTATTTGTTTTCACGACGTGAATTATTTTTTTAAACTAATTATTGCAAATGATATATTTTGAATTTGGAAAAATAGACATCATTTTTGAGTTCATAATATCAAATATACCTTAGGCCTAATTTTTGGTATTTTTTTAGAAACTTTCATTTTTTTGATGAATAGTGAAATCACTAAGTTGTAGTTAAAAAAATGAATTTTTCATAAAACTTAATTTTACCGCTTCTGTGAGTGGAATTTCAAAAATCCAAGAGACAAGGTTGATGTCAGTAAGTAAAATGTGGTTCAATGAGATAAAAATAATTTTTGGTGAATAGTAACTTTTTACTTTTTTTTACCACGGTTAAAAGTATATAGGGTAATTAAGGGTAAAAATGATATTATTATTACCCTGACACATGTCCTAATTCTATTGGATAAGTGTAATTCTACCAAAAACAACCTTAGGAATAAAATATGACCATTTAGGCCCACTTGGATTATATTAGGACATTTATTACTATTTAATTCAAAGAAGAGTTAAAAGAGTTAAAATAAAAGTTTATTTTCTAAAACATTTTTAATATAGGGTTATACATATGATAAATTCGATTTTAAATATTCATTAGAAGGATAATAATATTTTATACATAATTATATTTTATTTATAATTTTTAGACATTATATAATTTAATTTATTTATGACACAATGATGATTGAGTAATTACCATAATAGTGAAAAATTAGAATAATTGATATTATAAATACCCAAATAAATATAATTTGAGACTTTTTATGAATTACACTAATTTTCAAGGTTACTATGGAATGTTAGGATTGATTTAATTAACTTTTGTCGAAGTAATAATTCTGTTATGACTTTCTCAAAAATCAACTATTGAATATTGTCATAATTGACATAAAATAGTTTTTAAAAGAAATATTATATTATTGATTGTTATTTTATTCCAAAAAATATAAGGTACGTCCTAGATACTTATATCAAGATAGTTTTATCATTAATGGACCACTTGGGGGTAGCTTGGATGTAAATTGTAAGTTTATTAACTATATAATATAAATATACAAAGTGACATGGTAAATGTCAATCTAATTAACTAAGAGTTAAAACTAAAAGATAAGGTTAGTATATTGACCTAAACTTGTATAAATTATATTGGATGAGATTATTTCGACCCATCACCACCTTAGCTTCAAAATAAATCAATTTTGAGCTATTTAAAACTGAATATGAATTTATAATAAAATAATATATTTAGTTTTCCAAAGGAGATCTTCTCCTCCCTTATAAAAGGGAACCTCCTCCCTCTCTTCCTCACACCACATGGAGCCTTCAAGATCGGCCAACCCCTGCCAAATTATCTTCTCCACTTTCCTAGAAACATCCTAGTGGTTCTAGTATTCCTCACAGACCAATTTTAGTGCCCTAAAAGGAGATCTCAAAGAGGTACTTCAAAGATAAGGTAATGTCTGTTACCGATTCTTTCAACATTATTTCTTCTTCCACTTATTCTTCTTAGGTTGTTTAATTATGAAGTAATAACATTAGTATCACTCATATACTGATATGTTATTATAAGTATGAAACAACCCTATTTCACCATCTATCTATCCTACAGAAAATGAAATCACCGCGCGTGCGTACGTACGGAATACCGTCTCCACGCCGTGGTGTAATCTATTTTCCACCACCACCTTACTTGGATGGGTATAATGGTGTACATAATAACTATATATGATTATTGTAAAGTGATATTAATTCTGAAATAGTATAAATACACTCCAATACAATTCCACGATCATGAGAATGATATCATCGCTCGTGCATACGTACGGACTACCGTCTCCACGACGCGATGAGATTCATTCTCCACGTTAACCATTCATGAATGATTATAAAGTATATATAATAAGTAATCATGAAATATATGACATAATAATGATACTGGATTTATGTGTATATATATGTATTGTAACACCTGAGACTTTTATGAGAAAAATTCTGTTTTTATGTTATATAAATCATTAAAGGAATCTTTCACTACACACAACACTAGCTTGCCTTGCTTTACACGCAGCGGCGGCCTTCCTCGATAGCTTGCATCGTACGCAATACTGGGTTTCACTAAACAACGATATGCTATTAAAATATTATTAAAACTAGCCGTTATGAATAGTAATGACCAATTTTTGAAATTTTGTAAATATTATTTTTCAAAACAGACTTCATTTTTGGATTCGGAATATTGAAATTAGCCTAGGGTGAAATTTTGGTATTTTTCTGAAAACATTCAATTTTTGATGAATAGTGAAACCACTAAGTGATAGTTAAAAAAACTGAATTTTTCATAAAACATGATTTTACCGCTTCTGTGAGTGAAATTTCGAAAATCCGAGAGACACAGTTGATGTTAGAAAGAAAAATGTGGTTAAATGAGATAAAAATAATTTTTTTGGTGAATAGTAACTTTTTACTTTTATTTACCACGGTTAAAAGTAAATGGGGTAATTAAGGGTAAAAATGATATTATTATTACCATAACACATGTCCTAATTCTATTGGATAAGTGTAATTCGACCAAAAACAATCTTAGGAATAAAATATGACCATTTAAGCCCACTTTGATTAGATTAGGACATTTATAATCAATTTACTTAAAGAAGGATTAAAATAGTTAAAATCAACGTTTAATAAGTAAATCATTTTTAATATGGGGTTATAAATAAGATAAATTAGACTATAAATATTCATTATAAACCTAAAAATATTTCCAACATAATGGTATTTTATTTATAATTTTTATACATTAAATAATTTAATTTATTTACGACACAACGATGATGCAATAATTATCTTATTAATGAAATATTGACATAATTGATATTATAAATACCCAAATAAATGTAATTTTAGACTTTTTATTAATTACAATAATTTTATAGGTTAATATAACTTGTTTTTATTGATTTAATTAACTTTTTTAGAACTAATCATTCTGTTATGAGTTTCTCAAAAATCAATTACTAAATAGTGTCAAAATTGACATAAAATATTTTTTTAAAACAAATATTATTTTATTAATTGTTATTTTATTCCTAAATATCTAAGGTTCAAAAAAATGACTTATCTAAGGTTATATATATTAATAATAAACAACTTGGGGTTCATTTGTCTTGTTATAGTTAGTTTATTAACCTTATAGTATAAGAACACAAGAAGACATGGTAAAAGTAAAATTATTTAACTTAATGTTAAATCTAAATGATAAGGTTAAAATAGGAACCTAAACTTGTATAAATTCTATTGGATGACAGTATTTAGACCCATCACCACCTTATATTTTAAATAAATCAATTTGGAGCTATTTAAAACCGAACTTGACTTTATAATAAAATAATATTTTTTGTTATTCCAAAGGTGCCCCTCTCCTCTCTTATAAAAGGGCACCTCCTCCCTATCCTCGTCACACCAATTTGAGCCTTCAAGCTCGGCCAAACCCTGCCACTTTCTCCTCTACACTTCCCTATAGACATCTTAGAGGTCTTGGTATTCCTCAAAGACCAATTTTAGTGCCCTAAAAGGAGGTCTCAAAGAAGTGCCTCAAAGAAGAGGGAATGCCCGTTACCGATTCTTTGATCTTTATTTCTTATTCCACATCTTCTTAATTAGTTGTTTAATTATGAATAACATCAGTATCACTCATATACTGATATGTTATTATAAATATGAATCAACCCTATGTCACCTCTTATCCATCCTATGGAAAACAAAATCACCGCGCGTGCGTATGTACGGAATACCGTCTCCACGTCGTGGTGTAATCTATTTGCCCCCACCACCTTACTTGGATGGGTATAAGGGTGAAAGTAATGAACATATATGATTATTTTAAATTGGTATTGATTATGAAATAGTATACATACACTCCAATACAATTCCACGATCATGGGAACGACATCATCGCTCGTGTGTACGTATGGAATACCGTCTCCACGATATGATGTGATTCGTTCTACATGATCTTCATTGCATAATGATTATATACATGAATTGAATGAATGAATATGATATATATTACACTAATACCATTCTGGAAATGAGGTATCTATAACCTAAAGAGAAGAATAAGAATTTATTCGACAAAACACGCATAAGAACAAAAAGTAATAGACACCTGAATAACAAGTAGTAATGAAATATTACTAATAAGAAGCTAATAATATAACCATATATGATATAATAAAAATATTTATGATTATAGAATAAGTAAATAACATTATTTAAATCATTATACAAGAGATTCAGACACTTACGAAGCAAATCGGACCTAAGGTAAGGGAAATATCACAATCTCATTTTTATCCAAGATTGTTTATACTTTGAAATTTACTGGGGTGTATTTTATCATCCACATACATGTTTCCTCAATATGTAATATTATTTCCATCCAACTACAATTTTTTTAATCCAATTTTACCCTTCGGTGAGTTTTTAGTAAAAGATATGAACGTAATCTTTTGTCAATTTTCGTACGAGGTACTTTTTGACTTTTTTCGACAAAAATACGAGAAGAATGTTTTTTTAACTTATACGGCATGAATGAATTTTTAGAACATTATTTCCAAGAATCTTCCTTTACAAGTTTTCAAGTTTATTTTTATTCAACTTCTTTTAGTTTAAAATTGTATGACATGTTAAAGAAAGGGAAATGTTTCTGAAGTAGAAAGGATATTTTCCTCATGAATGGAGTTCAAGTGTTTTATCAAAATTATTTTCCATCTAAGATAATAAAGGGTTCTGTTTCTATCCCTATTATTACATTGATTTGATTATGTTGTGATGGAATTATATTTATGAATTCCTTTATCTTATATGAATTGTTTTATGATGTCACGATGTTTAAGATTCCCATTTTTTATTACATGGGTTATGCAATGATGCATGATTTATGATTTTGTGGCACACATAAGAATGGTATAATTATGAGATTAGTGGGACCTATATCTCCCTCCAATGCATTGGGTAAAGATTTTATATCTCATGAGATAGACATGGCTGGAACGGCACGTTATACTGGTTCCCTGAAACAGGACTAAAATGAGGAGTGAACTCGGTTCAGAAATGGACTTTGTCCACTAAGATAGTCTTGGAAATGAGTCTTGACTAATAAGAAATGATTCTCAATGATTATGTGTGTATGCCAAAAAGTTTCATTTTTTAAGTTTTGATTATTGGGATTACATTTCACTACTATGATTTATCCCATGTTATGAAATTTTGATCTCTTTTGCAGGATAAGATTTCCAAAAGTTACGTTCTTATGTATATGATGTGATTGATATTTCTTTTGTTTACCCTTAATGAGTATTTGAGCTCACCCTTTTGTATGTTTTATTTCCCCAGGTTAGGAAGAAGGTTATTAAGTAGGATATGCCAAAAAGGGACTCTAGATATGATGAAATAAATGGGAGGAAAAGTAGATGCTTTATGAACCAGTTGTTTATGCTTTCCAGTTTCTAAAGACACTATACCTATACGGTCCTTTCATTGTTTTTTCATATGTTGTAATAAGTGTTCTTCAATTTTGAAGTGATAACAATGTATGTAAATTATGGGTCGTTATAGTTGGTATCAGAGGCAATGGAGGTAGGAATGTATCCGATCCTTGGGAACTCTCACATGTGAGTGTTGGACGAAGCATGGCTCTCCACCCAAGGGCTTCATGAGGAAATGGCTGCCACTGGGGATGGTGGTGTGTCCCACCCAGGGGGTTTAGCCGCCCATGGAGTGCCCTGATAGGTATCAATTATAGTCCAGTGGAAGTAATTCCAGACCGTTAATGTTGGTATCAGAGGAAAGGTATAGTCAACCTTTGGAAACTAGGATGTGAAAGCCTTAGTAAGAACCCTAAGGATAATTCTAAGAATAGAACAAAATCATAGTGTTTTAAAAATGACCATGAATAACCTAGGATAAGACCTTATGTGTGAAATTTTATTCTTGATTATGTGGTTTTCCTAATATAATTAGTGTTTCTCACACTATTATTCTTGGTTTTAGTCAATGGATGGAACCTGAAGGAACCGTGTTAATGTGGAATGCGACGGGCAATGCAATGATTGTCCCCCTGAGCAACCAAGCGTTATGGGAGCTGGAATGAAAAATCTTGAAGCCATGCTCACACAGCTTTCTCAAGCTATGAATCATGCTGTACTTCCAAACAAGCAAAGGAAGGAGAAACATTTTGTTGAATCCTTCATGAGGCAGCATCCACCTTCATTCAGCGGTTCTACTGATCCATTAGTTGCTGAACAATGGATCAGTACTACTGAAAAGATATTTTCAGTTCTTCAATGTTCTGAACATGATAAAGTCATCCTAGAAGTGTATCGTTTGGAAGGATATGCTGATCAATGGTGGAATCTTATTAAGAATACGAGGCAAAGAGATGAAATTGAGTCCATGGAATGGGATGAGTTCAAGAACTTATTTTTCAATAAGTACTTCCCTCATATTCTCTGAAAAAAGATGGAGAAAGAGTTTCTTGAATTGAAGAAAAAGGATGATGTATCTGTTGGTACCTATGAATCAAATTTTACAAGACTTGCAAGGTACGCTTCTGGTATTGTTATCCAACCTGAGAGTAAGATCGATCGATCCTTTAGTGGCTTAAAACCAAGTCTTTGAAGGGCCTTAGCCATAAGGGACTTCAATAGCTACGAGGAAATCGTTCGATGTGCTCTCAATGTTGAGATGGAGATTGGAGTAACCCATCAGTCATATGGGTTTGATAAGAAGAGGAAAATGGAATTCAAAGGAAAATATAAAGAGCACACTGAAAAGAAGATGAGCTTTCCCTTATGCTCAAAGTTTGGAAAGAAACATGGAGGGAGTTGCCTTAAAGGAACAAGTAAATGTTTCAAATGTGGAAAGGAAGGTCATCGGTCATTTGAATGCCGCAATGATGGGTAGAAGATGTCTAATGATGCAAACAAAGGAAGGGACACACAGAATGAACCTACTACACTTCAATGATTCAAGTGAAAGGAGATGGGGCATTATGCCAATAAATGCCCTAATCCAAGGATTGTTGATGATGATCGACATCAACAAAATCTTAAGGCTAAAGACAAAGGAAAGTCACATGAAATTTCTATCAGTGATGTGGAGTACGATAACGATGTGGTGAAAGGTACACTTACCATCCACTCTAAAGTAGAAAATGTTTTATTTGATTCTGGATCCACCCACTCTTTTATTTCTGAAGATTTTTCTAAGGGTATCATCGTTTTACCTCAACAATTAGATGTTGAGTTAGCTGTGACAACACCTAATGGCACAACAGTCGCATCAAAAGTTTATAATTCTTCCCCGATTGAAGTTTTTGGAAAAGTGCTTCATGCAAATGTTGTGATCCTTCCTATAGTGGAATTTTATGTGATTCTTGGAACGGATTGGCTTTCTTTTTATGGAGCTCATATCAATTTCCAAATAAGGGAATTCACATTTCGTATTCTAGATCAATCTATGATCGTCTATTGATGAAAGGATGAACATAACATTCTAGTGGAAATTTCTTCCATCTTACGGGTCTTTATTCCACTTATTAAAGGTTATTTATCTCAAATGGTAGGTGAGAAACTCACAATTAAGAATATGCCCATTGTACGGGAGTTTGATGATGTCTTTCCGGAGGAATTTCTGGGTCTTCCACCAAATTGTGAAGTAGAGTTTTCAATAGAACTCGTACTGGGTGCTTTGCCTATTTCAAAGACACCTTATAGAATGGGCCCAATTGAATTGCAAGAATTGAAGAAGCAACTCCAAGAGAATCTTTATAAGGGATTCATATTCCCTAGTGCATCACCTTGGGGAGCACCTGTTCTGTTTGTTAAGAAGAAAGATGGATAAATGAGACTCTGCATTGATTATCGAGAACTTAACAAGATCAGCATCAAGAACAAATATCCTCTCCCACGCATTGATGACCTATTTGACCAACTACGCGGAGCTCAATACTTTTACAAGATTGATCATCGTTCAGGGTATCATCAATTAAGGGTAAAAAGGGAGGATATACCAAAGACGGCTTTATGTACAAGGTATGGACACTATGAATTTGTAGTGATTCCATTTGGTCTTACTAATTCCCCTGCTATCTTCATGGATCTGATGAATAGAGTCTTTAGAGACTATCTTGATCAATTTGTGGTAGTCTTTATAGATGATATTCTTGTCTAATCAAAGAGAATGGAAGAACATGAAGATCACTTAAGAATTATATTAAAGACCCTGAGAAAGGAGAAACTTTATGCCAAATTTACCAGGTGTGAATTTTGGCTTCAGAAAGTTGTATTTTTGTGTCACATAATCTCAAAAGAGGGGATATCATTGGATCCAGCAAAAATAGAGGTTATCGAAAGATGGTCAAGACCAACAACAGTAACTGAGATCCAAAGTTTTCTCGGTTTGGATGGATATTATCGACGTTTTGTGAAATATTTTTCATGATTTTCTAATCCACTCACCAGGTTGACTCGAAAAGGAGTTATGTTCGTGTGGACGAACGAATGTGAAGAGAATTTCAAGGATTTGAAAAGAAGGTTATCCAGTGCACCTGTACTCACACTTCCTTGTAGTGGAGAAAGGTTTGTGATCTACAGTGATGCATCCAAGAAGGGACTGGGATGTGTTCTCATGCAAAATGATATGGTGATAGCTTATGCCTCACGACAGTTGAAAATCCATGAGAAAAATTACCCAACTCAGGATTTGAAGTTAGCTGTGGTAATATTTGCATTAAAGACTTGGAGGCATTACCTTTATGGTGAAAGGTGTGATATTTATACTGATCATAAAAGTTTAAAGTATATTTTCACACAAAAGGAGCTGAATATGTGTCAAAGAAGATTGTTGGAGCTGATTGAGGATTATGACTGCTCAATTCATTACCACCCTAGGAAAGGAAACAAGGTGGAAGATGCATTAAGTCGACAAGACCATGCCAGTTTATCCATGACGAGGATCACAAAAAATCCAATATTTATGGATTTACACAGGATGGATCATGGAAATATAATTGAAGGGGGAAAATCGTATCTTTCTCAAATGAATGTTCAACCATCTATACATGTGAAGATTAAAGAGGCATGGAAAGAAGATATAGAGTTACAAAAGAAGTTGAGAAATGTTCCTGAATTCAACCTTGATTGTGATGGGATAATAAGGTTTAGTAATCGGGTTTGTGTTCCTCCCATCCCCGAATTAAAGAAGGAGCTGCTGGATGAGGCTCATAGTTCTTCATTCTCTATTCATCCTGGAAGCAAGAAGATGTATAGGGACCTGAAAGAGTACTTCGGGTGGGATGGCATGAAAAGAGATGTTTCTGAATATGTCTCTCAATGCTTGGTTTGTCAGCAAGGTAAAGCTGAGATACATAAGTCTAAGGGGATGTTACAACCATTACCCATACCCGAATGGAAATGGGAAAACATCACAATGGAATTTGTCACAGGACATCCTAAAACATCCAAAGGCAATAATGCTACTAGGTCATAGTTTATTGTCTTACAATGTCTGCACACTTCACTGCTATTAGAGAGGATTTCTCTCTGGATCAGCTTGCCAGCATATATGTAAAGGAAGTGGTAAGATTGCATGGAGTACCACTTTCTATTATATCTGATCGGGATCCGAGGTTTACCTCAAAGTTCTGGAGAAGTCTTCAGCATACTCTGGATACAGAGTTGAGTTTCAGCACTGCTTATCATCCTCAGACAGACGGTCAGTCTGAGAGAACAATTCAAACTCTAGAAGATATGTTGAGATCTTTCTCTATGGATTTAAAAGGTGGTTGGGATCAACACCTACCTTTGGTGGAAGTTTCTTATAATAATAGCTTTCACTCCAGTATTCAGATGGCTCCTTATGAAGCTCTATATGGAAAGAAATGCAGGACTCCAACTTGCTGGGATGAAGTTGGGGAATGAAAGCTATTAGGACCTGATCTCGTTGATGAAATTGCAGAAAAGGTCAGATCTATTCAACAACACATAAGATCAGCTCAGAGTCAAAAGAATAGTTATGAAGACAACTGAATAAAATACCTAGAGTTTGAAGTGGGTGATAATGTGTTCTTACGAATATCTCCCTGGAAGAGGGTCATGAGATTTGGAACGAAGGGAATGTTGAGCCCTAGATATATCGGTCCTTTTGAAATTCTAGATCATGTTGGAAAGGTAGCTTACTGATTGGCGCTTCCACCGAATCTCTCTCAAGTACATGAAGTGTTCCATGTATCTCTCCTGAGAAAGTACATACCTGATCCTTCACATCAGCTCAGAAGTTGTACCGCTGGAGATAGATCTTTCTTATGAAGAACATCCGATAGAGATTCTAGATCATAGCGAAAAAGTCCTACGAAACAAGACCACTCGCTTGGTGAATGTTTTATGGAGGAACCACCAACTAGAAGAAGATACATGGGAGCTTGAGGATATGATGAGGGAGGGGTATCCTCATCTGTTTTTTACAAAGTGATGAATTTCGAGGGCGAAATTCATTTTAAGGGGGGTAGAATGTAACACCCGAGACTTTTATGAGAAAAATTTTGTTTTTATGTTATATAAATCATCAAAAGAATCTTTCACCACACACAACACTATCTTGGCTTTCTTTACATGCAACTGCGACCTTCCTCAATATCTTGGATCGTACGCAATATCGAGTTTCAGTAAACAACGATATACTATTAAAATATTATTAAAACTAGTCGTTATGAATAGTAATAACTACTTTTTGAAATTTTTGAAATTTTATTTTTCAAAACAGCCTTCATTTTTGGATTCGAAATATCGAAATTAGCCTAGGGTGAAATTTTGGTATTTTTCTGAAAACATTCAATTTTTGATGAATAGTGAAACAACTAAGTGGTAGTTAAAAAAACTGAATTTTTCATAAAACATAATTTTACCTCTTCTGTGAGTGTAATTTCAAAAATCCAAGAGACACGGTTGATGTCAGTTTGTAAAATTTGGTTCAATGAGATGAAAATAATTTTTTGCTGAAAAGTAACTTTTTACTTTTATTTACCACAATTAAAAGTATATAGGGTAATTAAGGGTAAAAATGATATTATTATTACCCTAACACATGTCCTAATTCTATTTGATAAGTGTAATTCGACCAAAAACAATAATATGAATAAAATATGACCATTTATGCCCACTTGGATTAGATTAGGACATTTATTATCAATTTACTTAAAGAAAGGTTAAAATAGTTAAAATCAATGTTTAATAAGTAAATAATTTTTAATACGGGGTTATACATAAGATAAATTCGTCTATAAATATTCATTAGAAAGATAAGAAGGTTTCCAATAGAATGGTATTTTATTTATAATTTTTAGACATTAAATAATTAAATTTATTTATGACACAACGATGATGCAGTAATTATCTTATTAATGAAATATTGACATAATTGATGTTATAAATACCCAAATAAATGTAATTTAAGACTTTTTATGAATTACAACAATTTTATAGGTTAATATGACATGTTGGTATTGATTTAATTAACTGTTTTCTAACTAATAATTCTGTTATGATTTTCACAAAAATTAATTACTATATAGTGTCAAAATTGACATAAAATAGTTTTTTAAAAGAATATTATATTATTAATTGTTATTTTATTCCTAAAAATCTATGGTTCGGAAAAATGACATAGATAAGGTTATATATATTAATAATAAACAACTTGGGGTTCGTTTGTCTTGTTATAGTATGTTTATTAACCTTATAGTATAAGAACACAAAAAGACACGGTAAAAGTAAAATTATTTAACTTGATGTTAAATCTAAATGATAGGGTTAAAATAGGAACCTAAACCTGTCTAAATTATATTGGATGAGAGTATTTCTACCCATCCACACCTTAGCTTTTAAATAAATCAATTTGGAGCTATTTAAAACCGAACTTGACTTCATAATAAAATAATATTTTTAGTTATTCCAAAGGTGCCTCTCTCCTCCCTTATAAAAGGGCACCTCCTCCCTCTCCTCCTCACAACAATTTGAGCCTTGAAGCTCGGCCAACTCCTGCCAATTTCTCCTATCCACTTCCCTAGAGACATCCTAGAGGTCCTGGTCTTTCTCAAAGACCAATGTTAATGCCCTAAAAGGAGGTCTCAAAGAAGCTACTCAAAGAAGAGGTAATGCCCGTTACCGATTCTTTCATCTTTATTTCTTCTTCCACTTATTCTTCATTAGTTGTTTCATTATGAATAATATCAGTATCACTCATATTCTTATATGTTATCATAAATATTAAACAACCCTATTTCACCTCTTATCCATCCTACGGGAAACGAAATCTCCATGCGTGCGTACGTACGTAATATCGTCTCCACGCCGTGGTGTAACCTATTTTCCACCACCACCTTACTTGGATGGGTATAAGGGTGAAAGTAATGAATATATATGATTATTGTAAATTGTTATTGATTATGAAATAGTATACATACACTCCAATACAATTCCACGATCATGGGAACGACATCATCGCTCGTGCGTACGTACGAAATACCGTCTCCACGATGTGATGCGATTCGTTCTACATGATCTTCATTGCATAATGATTATATACATGAATTGAATGAATGAATATGATATATATTACACTAATACCATTCTGGAAATGAGGTATCTATAACCTAAAGATAAGAATAATAATTTATTCGACAAAACATGCATAAGAACAAAAAGCAATAAACACGTGAATAACAAGTAGTAATGAAATATTACTAAGAAGAAGCTAATAATATTACCATATATGATATCATAAAAATATGAATGATTCTGGAATAAGTCAATAACATTATTTAAATCATTATACAAGAGTTTCGGACACTTATGAAGCAAATCAGACCTAAGGTAAAGGAAATATCACAATCCCATTTTTATCCGAGATTGTTTATACTTTGAAATTTACTGGGGTGTATTTTATCATCCACATCCATGTTTCCTCAATATGTAATATTATTTCCATCCACCTACAATTGTTTTAATCCAATTTTACCATTCGGTGAGTTTTTAGTAAAAGATATGAAAGGAATCTTTTGTCATTTTTCGTATGAGGTACTTTTTGACTTTTCCGACAAAAGTACGAGAAGAATGTTTTTTTAACTTATACGGCATGAATGTATTTTTAAAAAATTATTTCCAAGAATCTTCCTTTACAAGTTTTCAAGTTTATTTTTAATCAACTTCTTTTAGTTTAAAATTGTATGACATGTTAAAGAAATTAAAATGTTTTTGAAGTAGAAAGGATATTTTCCTCAAGAATAGAGTTCAAGTGTTTTATCAAAATTATTTTCCAACTAAGATAATAAAGGGTTTTGTTTCCATCCATATTATTACATTGATTTTATTATGTTGTGATGGAATTATATTTATAAATTCCTTTATCTTATATGAATTGTTTTATGATGTCATGATGTTTAAGATTCCCATTTTTATTACATGGGTTATGCAATGATGTATGATTTATGATTTTGTGGCACACATAAGAATGGTATCATTATGAGATGGGTGGGACCAATATCTCCCTCCAATGCATTGGGTAAAGATTTTATATCTCATGAGATAGACATGGCCGGAATGGAAGGTTATACCGGTTCAGTGAAACAGAACTGAAATGAGGAGTGAACTCGGTTTAGAAATGGACTTTTTCCACTAAGATAGTCTTGGAAATGAGTCTTGACTAATAAGAAATGATTCTCAATGATTAAGTTTTTATGCCACAAAGTTTCATGTTTTATGTTTTGATTATTGGGATTACATTTCGCTACTATGATTTATCCCATGTTATGAAATTTTGATCTCTTTTGCAGGTTAAGATTTCCAAAAGTTATGTTCTTATATATATGATGTGATTGATATTTCTTTTGTTTACCCTGAATGAGCATTTGAGCTCACCCTTTTGTATGTTTTATTTCCCCAGGTCAGGAAGAAGGTTATTAAGTAGGATATGCCAAAAAGGGACTCTAGATATGATGAAATAAATGGGAGGCAAAGTAGATGCTTTATGAACCAGTTGTTTATGCTTTCCAGTTTCTAAAGACACTATACCTATATAGTCTTTTCATGTTTTTGTCATATATTGTAATAAGTGTGCTTAAATTTTGAAGTAATAACAATGTATGTAATGTATGGGTCGTTATATGTATGTTATCTACTTAATTACATTCAACTCAATAAGCAAAACGAAAACAGCGTTCATGCGTACGTACGGCCTACCGTCTCCATGAACGGTGTATTTCTTTCCATTTACTAATATATTATATAAATGTATATTATGAATATATATTATATATAAATCATGTTTTATATTCTGGAATTAAGAAATCATGATCTAAGTAATCATATGAATAATTACAAGTCAAAACACGGATGACAAATAAAATGATTTTACCCAAAACGCTATTTAACATGGAATTTACAGAAGAACGGGTAAAATAAATTCATAAGTGAACCATATATGAAATAATAACAATGAGTATGATTCCGGAATAAGTCAATGACATTATTTAAATCATTATACAGGAGGTTCGGACACTTACGAAGCAAATCGGACCTAAGGTAAGGGAAATATCACAATCTCATTTTTATACGAGATTTTTTATACTTTGAAATTTACTAGGGTGTATTTTATCATCCACATATAGTTTTCCTCAATATGTAATATTATTTCCATCCACCTACAATTGTCAAAATCCAATTTTACCCTTCAGTGAGTTTTTAGTAAAAGATATGAAAGGTATCTTTTGTCATTTTTCATACGAGGTACTTTTTGACTTTTCCGACAAAAGGACGAGAAGAATGTTTTTTTAACTTATACGACATTAATGTATTTTTAAAACATTATTTCCAAGAAGCTTCCTTTACAAGTTTTCAAGTTTATTTTTAATCAACTTCTTTTAGTTTAAAATGGTATGACATGTTATGAAAGGAAAAATGTTTTTTTGAAGTAGAAAGTATATTTTTCTCAAGAATGGAGTTCAAGTGTTTTATCAAAATTATTTTCCATCTATGATAATATAGGGTTATGTTTCTATCCCTATTATTACATTGATTTGATTAAGTTGTGATGGAATTATTTTTATGAATTCCTTTATCTTATATGAATTGTTTTATGATGTCACTATGTTTAAGATTCCCATTTTTATTACATGGGTTTTGCAATGATGTATGATTTATGATTTTGTGGAACACATAATAATGGTATAATTATGAGATGGGTGGGACCTATATCTCCCACCAATTCATTGGGTAAAGATTTTATATCTCATGATATAGACATGGCTGGAATGGTAGGTTATACCGGTTCAGTGAAACAGGACTGAAACGAGGAGTGAACTCGGTTCGGAAATGGAATTTGTCCACTAAGATAGTCTTGGAAATGAGTCTTGACTAATAATAAATGATTCTATATGATTATGTGTGTATGCCACAAAGTTTCATGTTTTATGTTATGATTATTGGGATTACATTTCACTACTATGATTTATCCCATGTTATGATATTATGATCTCTTTTGCAGGTTAAGATTTCTAAAATGTTATGTTCTTATGAATATGATGTGATTGATATTTATTTTGTTTACCCTTACTGAGCATTTGAGCTCACCCTTTTATGTTTTCTTTTCCCCAGTATATAAAGAAAAGTTGTAGGTAAAAAAAGGAAGATCTTTATGGGAGATGTTGAAGATCTTTCAACACGATTAGAAGATTATATTCCGAGTTTCCAAAGACACTAAACTGTTACGGTCCTTATGTGTGTGTTTCTGTTATGTACTATGTATTCCGCAAAAGTAATGTAATTTCCATGTGCGTCAAGCTTCGGGTCTCTACAGTTACTCTCCTCCTAGGAGGGGCGAAGACACATGGGGTATGTCACGTGCTTTCCGTGTCTAGATCCTCTGGGTTGGATGAGTCTACTTCCTTTCTCTTTTTGGGTTGAGCTGCACTCTATTTACTGTACTCTTTCACTATTCATTGTTATGTCTACTTCTCACCTCTTTAGTGCCTCCTTTGTTTCCCCATCGTGCTTTTAGGGCATCCTACTGAGTATCTCTATACTCACCCATTCATGGGATTTTCTTGCACCTAGTGTGCCCTTGCAGACTAAAGACAAGTCGATTGTGACTAAGATGGAGTGTAGAGGGCACAAGATCCTAGGCCGCATAGCTAGGTCGCAGTAGAGTTTTCAGGTCTGGGAATCTACAGTTGTTTACTTTTGTTTACCTACTACCGGGTTGTGGAACCTTTCAGGTTGGGTGCGTGTTTTTTCCTTTTTCTATTCAGTTTCCTTGTCAGTACTTATCAGCACTTTAATTGTTCTATTTCGAAGTTTATGCCTAACATTCATTGGGTTATATTGTTTTTTTCCTTTGGTTTTCTTTTTTACTCTGCACTTCTGCATCGAGTGGGGGGTTTGTCTGTATACAGGTACATAGGAAAAGGCCTCCCAGAGATCGTTATGCCTTCATCACTTGTCACCAGCCCCTGTCCTATAAGGGAAGGCTTAGGGTAGTTGTGACTAGAGACCAGTATGGTCGGGTCTTGAAAAAGTGGTATTAGAGGATGTTTAATTCTGTTGGGAGTTGTTCAGACATCCCTAAAAAATAATTGGTTGAGATTTAGGGAAATAGTGTCGACGTGTCTCGAGAGTGGCTCTCAGGCAGGGAGTCCAGTGATGGTATGGGAAGCTGACATATCCATTCACTAGTACCCTAATAACTCACTTGTTGACTCAGCACATTGAGACATTTGTTGCAAGGAACTTTGGAACATGCTTCTAGTAGGATTGAGTCTTTGATGGTCGATTATGAGTTATCTCCCCTTTCTGATTACTATTATATATATATTATCATCTGATCACGGTAATCCTTGATAATTTTCAAGATGCCCCCATGATAGAAGCCAGCCAGGTGACCCTCTCCAGTTCATGATGATGACCTAGAGAACGATGAGGTGTCAGTTCAGGTACCTACAGTTGATCCCCTTCCACCAAGTGGTTCAGTAGTAGCCCCTCCATCTAGAGAGTTTAGGTTAGTACTGACAGCATAGGCCGAGGTTGAGCACAGTCTGAGTCCACTCTGAGACTTCCTGCATTAGTGGCCGCAGAAGTTTAATGGGGACCCAGATCCCCAGGAAGCGGAAGACTAGCTAGAGTCCGTGTACCGAATTTTCAGGTTGGTACGCGCAACAATGGACCAGATGGTAGCCCTAACTGCCAACCTATTCCTCGAAATGACTGGGCATTGGTGGGGGTTGGTTACACAGACCCACGACAGATCGTCTCTCACGTGGGATAGCTTCCAACAGCTCTTCCAAGAGGAGTACTCCCCCTCTTCTTTACGCTACATTTGGATTCATGAGCTTTTGGAGATAAATAATGGTGGGATGACCATGGTGTAGAACTCAACCCAGTTTATCAATCTGAGATTCTAATCACATGATATGATTCGTGATAGTTACTTTCGGGTGCGGAAGTTTGAGAAGGGTCTTCGTTGGGAGATACCGGCTCGTGTTATTCCCCTATGCATCCCTAATTATTCTGGGGTCCTAGAGAAGGTTCTCATGATACAGATCTTCTTGATTAAGGGACGCCAGCTGGCAGGGCCTAGCAGTGACTCCATCAAACTAGATTCTTCGGTTGCAGGCAGACGGTAGAGAGAAGAGCCTCAGTTGAGGAGACCCTTCAGTGAGCAGACACAGGGGTAGGGTCGTACAACCCAGTGGCAACGTAGTGCATCGGGGAAGTCATGAGAGAGCCGGTTCTATGCATGTGATGGAT
The DNA here is from genome assembly GCA_963277665.1 of Viscum album. Classification (NCBI taxonomy): domain Eukaryota; kingdom Viridiplantae; phylum Streptophyta; class Magnoliopsida; order Santalales; family Viscaceae; genus Viscum; species Viscum album. The sequence goes on from OY728120.1 coordinate 177,976,723, forward strand.
GGGGTCACCTAACACAGGACTGCCCGACCAGGCATACCAAGTAGCCATGGCAGGCAGTGGGTGCACCACAACGGTTGAGGCAGTGCTGTGACATAGGATCTCCCAAGAGAGGATAGGGTGGTCCTCAGGGAGGCGGCGCGGGCATAGCGGTAGGACCTAGAGGTGGGGGACAGAATTTTTATATCCTTCCACCGCCACCACCGGGCAGCCCACGCCAGGCCCAGGGAGCTGGTGGTAGGGCCATGGGTAGCATTTAGCTATGGGTGTTTGTGACCTCCAAGCACATGAGATGGTCTGATGTACACTTTTTGTTTAGTCTACACATTCTTTGGTTATAGGAAACACATGTGCCAGCCGCAATTTTATATCGCTACTTTTGGTACAGGAGTTGGAGGTCCAAGTAGAGGCACTGACACCTGCGCTTAGCCTCGAGTTTCCTATAGGGAGTACATCATTAGTAACCTTTTCTTGTAGATAGTACGAACTGTTGTTTGGAGGAGAGAGTTTCACATGGGAACTACTGGTCATCAAGATGGAACCATACAACTTTATCATAGGAATGTATTTTCTTTCTATGGTTCATTCCCAGATCAACTGTTGTCGCAGATGAGTCAGATGAATGCATTCTGATGGGACGAGGTTCACCATCCTCGGTGAGCGAGACCTCGTGGTAGAGTAGATGGGTACTCAGAGTAGGAGACCATGGCCTTTTTCTCACCAGTTGGAGAGCATGGATCTTGGAGCATTAGACGCTACAGGACCCTGGATCCCTACAATAGTAGAGGACTATATGGACATTTATCTCGAGGATATCCCGGGACTACCTCTGAGGCGAGAGATGGTGTTCCGCATTGACTTACAGTCGAGGACTGCCCTGATATAATTTATGGCTTATCTGATGGCACCCAAAGAGCTTCGGGAGATACAACATCAGTTGGAAGACCTTCGTGAGAAGGGATTCATCAATCCAACTGTGTCCCCCTAGGCAGCTTCAGTTTTGTTTGTGAAGAAAGTATATGGGAGCCTATGACTTTGTGTGGATTATCGTCGCCTGAATCAGGCCACGATAATGAAACTGTACCCTTTTTCGAGGATTGATGAACTCTTAGACTAGTTAAGAGGTGAGAAGTGGTTCTCCAAGACTGATCTTCGATATTACTACCACGATTGGCATGTTTGTGAGGTTGATATCCCAAAGTTTTCTTTTCGTTCTCATTATGGGCATTACGAGTTTCTGGTGATGCCCTTTGGCATGACGAATTCCCCTGCCCTCTTCATGGATATGATGAACCAGATTTTCCAACCGTACATGGACTGGTTTGTGGTCATATTCATTGACGATGTACTCATTTACTCTGCGATATAGGAAGAGCACACAGAGAATTTTTCAATGGTCAAAGACTTACTTCGAGAGCACCAGTTGTATGGGAAGCTCTCGAAATGTCAGTTCTGGATTCATGAGGTTCACTTTCTAGGGCATGTCATTTTAGAATATGTTTTAGTCTTTGATCCCATAAAGATAGAGGCAGTTATTGATGGGGATCCACAAAATAATGTGTCTGAGGTGCGGGGCTTCCTTGGTTTGGCATGGTACTACATGAGGTTCGTGGAAGATATTTGCAGGATTGCTGCCCCTTTGCCCGCATTGACGCGGAAGGGATGACTGTTCACCTAGATTGATCTGCTCCATAAGGCCTTCAAGGAATTGAGGCAGAGGCTAATAAGTGCTCTAGTGTTGGGGCGGCCAGAGGAGGGCATTGAGTTCATGGTATACTACGATGATTCAAGAGATGGTCTAGGGTGCATGTCGATGCAGTAGTGGGTAGTGATTCCATATGGGTCGAGGTAGTTGAGGCCCCATGACCAGAATTATGTGAATTAGGATTTGGAGCTGGCAGCAGTGGTCTTCGCCTTGAGGTTATGGTGACACTACCTTCTGGGTGAGTGTTTTGGGGTCTACTTAGACCACCAGAGCCTTAAGTACATATTCACTTAGAGGGATCAGAATCTGAGGCAGAGATGTTGGCTAGAGTTTCTACATGACTATGATTTCTAGATAGTATACACTTTGGGAAAGGGAAATGTAGTAGCATATTCCCTAAGCAGGAAGTCCCAGGTTCGTCTAATGTGATAAGCTTCAGAGAAGTTGGTTTCCCTACAGCTGACCTTGGTGGAGCAGGAGGGTACGTATTTTCTTTAGTCGATGATGTTGACTCCTTCTCTCCTTGAGTGTGTGAGAGAGTCACGACTGGGGGATGTCGACATCAAGGTATTGTGGGATCATATATTCTTGGGTGACACACCCGATGGGTATTCTGAAGGAGGGAATCACAAGATCCTATACCATGGGAGATCTGTAGTACCAGTGGGGATGAAGGAGGAGGTGATGCGGGAATTACACACATCTCCCTTGTCTGTACATCCCTATGTGGGGAAGATGTACATAGACCTTGAGTGGTAGTTTTGGTGGTCTTCAATGAAGCAGAGAGTAGTTGAGTTCGTTTCTCGGTGTCTTACCTATCAGCAGGTGAAGGAAGAGAATCAGTTTCTGGAAGGGTTGTTGCAGCCCCTTGAATCCTAGAGAGGAAGTGGGATGGAATATCTATGGACTTCTTCACAGGGCTTTCGTTCACAACGAAGGGCCATGATTCAATTTGGGTGATGGTGGACTGACTCACGAAGTCAGTGCACATCCATGCTATCATGGAGCAGAGCTTGGTGGAGAGTCTGGGGAAGATGTACGTTTGGGAGATCATCCACCTTCATGGAGTACCCTCAACGATCGTCTCCAAATGTGACGCACAGTTTACATCGCGATTGTGGTGAGGCCTACAGGAGGAATTCGGGACTTAGCTATGGATGACTACTACTTTTCACCCCCAGATGGATAGGTAGACTGAGCACACTATCCAGGTGTTGGAGGATAAGCTCAGTGCATGTGTGTTAGAATTTGGCCTAAACTGGGAGGATCACCTGGCCTTGGTGGAGTTCGTGTATAACAACAGTTATCACTCTACTATCGGCATGAAACCTTTTTAGGTTTTCTACGGGAGATCCTACAGGTCACCGTTGTGCTGGAGGGAGGTTGGGGAGACCTCACTCATGGGCCCAGAGTTGGTGCGTGTGACGATGGAGAAGGTGCAGGTCAGACGTGAGCGGATGAGGACAGAACAGAGTAGAAAAAAGTCATATGCAGACCATCATCATAGGACTTTAGAGTTCGAGCAGGGGGACCATGTCTTTTTGAGAGTCTCCCCGCGGCATGGAACACAGAGGTCCAGCCGAGGAGGAAAGCTATCCCTGAGGTTCATCAGGCCTTTTGAGATCACACACAGGGTTGGTGGGGTTTCCTACCATCTTGATCCACCCCCACACCAAGAGAGGGTGCATGATGTATTCCACGTGTTGTAGCTGAGGAAATACATTCATGACCCCACGCACATCATCAACTAGGGAGATATGGAAATTTAGTATAGAGCCACCTTTGCGGAGTACCCTGTGGCGATTGAGGATCGAAATCAGCATACTCGACGTGGAAAAACCATTCCTTTGGATCGAGTGTAGTGGCAACACAGGAGGGTGCAGGAGAGCACCTGGGAATGGGAGAGCGAGATGCGGTCTTAGTATCCCGAGTTTTTTTTGTAGTTTTTTTGGGGAAGAAAAACTAGAAGGAGGGAATGATGTAAGAACCCATGTTTTGAGCCTCTGAGACTTTGAATTTATTTTTGATGTTATTCCAGAGCATGGTGTTCAGACGGCGTGTGATTCTGAGCACCTTTGTGTCCAGAGTTAAATTTTTAGTGCGTTCATAGTAGACATGCCAAATAAACAAAATAACTGTAACACCCTGAACTTCCATGATACGCTTCTCTTTCAATAATGCAATAGCTTGCATTATACGCATGTTCGTGTTCTAAAACACCGCAACTTAGCCGTTATGATTAGTAATACCTAATTTTTGAAATTTTATAAATTTTATTTTTCCAAATGGACTTCGTTTTTGTATTCGTAATATCAAAATTATCATAAGTTGATTTTTTTGTAATTTTCTGAGAACTTCCAAATTTTTCTGAATAGTGAAAAATACTTAAAACAACTTTTTTAATCAAAATAATTTATAGTGATAAGTTATACTATTGAGTGGGTTTAAAGTATAATTAGAATATATTTTTACCATTTTATCCAATGGTGTTCATTAGAATTAATTTCACCTTGAAATTGGACATAAACAATTGTCAATATTTTGATATATATTGTTTCTTAAAAACACTCTATTTGTTGTGAAAGCGGGAATTAATTATAAAATTAATTAATGCAACATATTTGTTTGGAATTTTGTAAAATAGACATCATTTTTGACTTCGGAATATCAATTATAGCTTAGGGTGAAATTTTGGCATTGTTCTGAAAAACTTCAATTTTTGATGAATAGTGAAACCATTAAGTGGTAGTTAAATAACTGATTTTTAGTTTAAATGAAATATTACCACATCTGTGTTTTGATTTTCAAAAATCTGACATACATGGTTTTAATTAAGAAGTAAAATGTGGTTCAATGAGATTAAAATAATTTTTGGTGAATAGTATCTTTTATGTTCTTAATCGCGATTAGAGGTAATTAGTGTAGTTTAAGGTAAAAATAATGTTTTAATAATATGATATGAGCATGAAACATGTACTACCCTCATTGGATGTTCCATGGCCAACCAAGGGGACCCCATGGAGCCAATTTAGTTAAGTAATTATATAAATACCTTTTATTTAATGTTAAAGTAAAAAATGACACAGACATGAAATGTTTTACTAAAATAATTTTTACATGGGGTTATACAAGTCATATTTTTGACTAAATAGTCATTGGAAATCTAAAAAGATTTCCTACATCATAGTATTTTTTTTATAATTTTTAGACATTAAATAAATTAAATTATTTATGACATTATTATGATGCAGCGATGACCTCATTATTTAACGATTTTAATAAAATGAAGAGATAATGTAAAATACAAGGCTTACACTTGTCCAAAGACTATTGGATGGGTAGATTTCGAACCCTTATCACCTTATCCACGAATTATATAAGTGTGGGACCTTTAGAATCCGAAAAGCATTGTATAATAATGTAAAATTCCCTTACTTTTCAAGAGTGCCCCTCCTCTCCTCTTATAAAAGGCCCCCACCTCTACCACCTCATTCACACTTTAAATCCATTTGGCTCGGCCAAACTCTGCCCAAATAATCTCCCAACTTCCCCCTCTTACTCCTAGAAGCCTCACTTTGGGCATAACTCTTCCCAAGGAAGCTGTTGGATCAAATCAAAAAGAGTTACCCGATTTTGAGGTAATGTCTTCTCTAATGTTGTTTTGTATTATTTTTCTTCTCCAACCCCCTAAACTCTTTTTATTAATTTATTTTGTAACAGAACCAGTATCCTAAATATACTAGGATGTTTTTATAAGAAGGGTTCGAGCTGCACTTACACACACCTACATCTAATGGTTAAAGAACATATGGTTTCTGTGGATGGCGAATTTCTGTCTCACGAAACGATGATTGTTCAACACTCATATAACACCTTCAAAGGTGGCCATTAAGATGTCAATATATTTATATATGATATATAATATGTTTAAGTTTTACTTATGCTTCTGTATTTCTCATTTATGGCATACTTTATGATTTCCATTATAGGTAAACGTGATAATTTCATTTTAGGAAGTGCGGACTACCGCCCCCTCAAAGTTATGTGAATCGTTAATGCCATATGTGGGATGTATAAAGGATTGAGTAAATGATATTATATATGATATTATACTAGAACTATATTATACATTTATATCATTATGATTTCATTCCATTAAATATGAAATAGAAATGAAAGTAGCGTTCATGCGTACGTACGGCTTACCGTCTCCATGAACGGTGCATTTCATTTCTTACCTCTAAATGTCACATAATAATATAAATGAATGTATATACTGTATATATATGACATATATGATATCTAAATCATGAATATATTTCTGGATATAATGGATATTTCACCACATGAACAACTTGTAATTATAAGAAGTTTATTTTTGACTCAAGTACCAAAGATCCACAAAACGACCGTTATTAACTTAAATAATTACATAATGTTCATAACATGGTAATAAGTGATATAAAAGGAATAATGAACATGAAAAAGATTCTTAAGTAAATAGAAATTAACTCTAGTTTATTATTCAAGAGTTTAATGAACGGTCGAGTCAGGACAAGACGCAAGGTAAGGGAACTTCTTAACCCAACTTCCATTCTTTTGGTTAATCTCCTACTTTCAAATTATGTCATGATATTATTATGTATTATTTTGTATTTTTACTTTCTTTATGTGTACCTATATTGAATACACATAATAGATCTATTTTATTTTAAAAATTATCTTTTTAAGGACTTCGTCTCAATCTCCTTTCATTGAGGCATATTTGGTTTTATACACAACATTATTTTATACGGTGTATAAACCCCTTTGACTTTTACGTTTATTCAAAAGGAATATTTTTATACGAAGCGTTTTACTAAACGACAAAAAGGGATTTTTTTTCTTTCCATACATATGCGGCGACAATGACATCTCCGCCGCCGTGACCATTATTTGAGTTTCGGCTTCCTCTACAAGCCATCACTTTTTTAATGAAAAATAAATACAAAGTTTTAAATTTCTTTTATTTTGGTATTGAAAATGGTTTTTAAAGAGTTTTTATTATATAAATGTGTTGTATTGATATCTTGTGATTGAAATGTGGAAATGTTATGTTTCCTTTATGCATGTTTTATGTGATACGATTATGTTATGGTTTATGATATGTTTAAAACTATTCATATGAGGAATGCATTGGACTTAATAAGTGACGGGTGGAGCCCGCTATAGCTCCTCGATGCATCGGCAGGTCTCATGAGACAAACTAGTGTCTTGGCATGAGGCCTTGAAAAAATCTTATTTGTGGTCTTGGCACGAGGCCTTGGCTACGTGGTTATAATAGTCTGGCATTATGCATTCCATCATTATGAAAGTGGTTATTGATATTGCATGTGATTATTCGACCAGTAGAATATCCATGTGAAGAAGTAAATGGCATTATCTAATTTTACTTTTTCCATATTATGTTGATGTTCAAGTTTAAAAAGCTTTTGTTTTAGTTATACATTGCCTTAAATGTTTATGTTTATTTATGAAAGCTTCCGCAATATTGTTATCCTTACTGAGCATCTGAGCTCACCCCTTTCAATGTTTTAATATTTTCCAGGATGTGAAGAAGTATTTTATAAATGACCTACATGGATAGTCAGAAGTGGATATGATTGTGGACTATGAAGACTTTGTTATTAGTTTTTCACTTTATGATGTAATGTAACATTTATGAATTTATCTAGTGTTTCCAAGGCTACTAAACTAATCGGTCTATCGAGACTTGATCATTTGTGATCATGCCAATGTTACGAAGTATTTCACCGACTCTGGGTAGTTGGGGTCGGGGCGTTATAGTTGGTATCAGAGGCAGTTTAGTACTAACCTTGGAAGCTAGATTTAGATAAACTCTGATTAGAGCACATAGCCCAAAGATAGACTATGAGGATTAGTATAGGTGAACTTCCTAGAATTTTGTTATTTTAGAGATTTTGTGAGTTTTCAGAGCAATACATCCCTGTCTGGATAGAAGAAGGTAGAGGCGGCTTTGGCACATATGTACCTAGGGGTAAAACCCGAAAACACCGCTTTAAGCTAGACTCGAACGGGAACTGGTGCACGACAACGGGCCTTACTACACTCTTGGTTACGACACTCCCGGGGGATATGCTTAGGATAATTCTCGTTTTCTTTACAAACCACTATGAACGGTTATGAGTATATACTTCCTCAAAGAAAACCTTTTTATGATTATGGATTATATCCATAAATAGTATAATTTATGTTAAGTCTTTTATAATTATGGAATTATGTATTTTGATTCATAAACTAATCTAGTTTATGCCATTGTATAGAAATGGCGCCTAGTGGAAGGAATGGAAACCGTATCAATGCACGCACTCCGTATAGGGATTTCCCTCCTGCTCAAGATAATTATTATGGAGCTGGAGATACAACTGGTGCTGATCAACTTATTACCATACTGGGACAACTCACTCAAGTTTTGAATAATAACCTTACTCGTATGGAGCACCCTGATCCGCAACGTGGAGGATCAATGTTAGACCACTTCATGAGGCAACAACCACCAACATTTAATGGGGGTACAAATCCATTAGTAGCTGAGCAATGGATAAACTCCTTAGAGAAAATATTCCACGCCTTGGGGAGTAGTGAAAGGGAAAAGGTTATCATGACAGTTTACCGCCTCACTGGAGATGCTGATCAATGGTGGTCATTGATTCAAAACACAAAGGAAGATGATGACATATCGAATATGTAATGGAGGGAGTTCAAAGATCATTTCTTAGAAAAATACTTTCCTCATGACCATAGAGCAGATATGGAAAGGAAATTTCTGAGTCTGAAACAAAAGGAGGATGATAATGTCGCAAAGTATGAGGGCAACTTTACAAGGTTAACGAGGTATGCTGCAGATTATATACGTAACCCAAGAGGTAAGATTGATCGTTTCTTTGATCGGTTAAAACCATTTCTCCGTCGAGCTTTAGTATCACAATCGTTCTCAACATACGAAGATATTGTCTCATGTGCTATCAAGACAGAAAAGGAATTCTCTAAGTCTTATGACAAAAAAGTAAAGCAAGAGAAGAAGAGAACGGTGGAACAAGAGACAGATAAAGGGAAAAAGGGAAAGAAGGATTTTCCTTTATGTGATAATTGTGGGAATAATCACCCTGGTACTAGTCTAAAAGGAATGGGAGTTTGTTATAAATGTGGGGAAAAAGGTCACTAGGTGCGTGATTTCAAGGGAAAGAAAGAGGCTATCAATGTTGAATGCTACAATTGTAGGGAAATGGGGCATTATTCAAATGAATGTCCTAAGCATTAGGGAAACATACCTCAGAAAAGGCCAAGGGATCAAGGACAATATTATGCTATTACTACAGTTGAAGCAGAATAACTAATGTATTGGTGCTTTTGGACTCCTAGATTATATTATGGTTATTAGAATAATGTGATATATATATATATAAGGATTTTACTGCAGTACTTGTTGATTTCAGTAAGGTTTTAATATGATGAAGGTAATCATATTTTTTGTATGTGACAAAAAGAGAAACTTTAATTTGTTTGGGGAATCTGATAAATTGATTTTGGAATTAAGAGACCTTTTAGAGAAAGTTTGGATAGAGGTATTTTGGATAACTATAAATGTTGGAGTGGATTAAGTTGATCTTTGGATAGTATTGTTTAAGGTTAAAAAATTTAAGAAAATTATTTTTGGAATATTATAAAACTATAGTTTTAGGAAAATGACAACCTGCAGGGTGGGGCATAAACCGTCGCGTCGGACAAAGCTGCAGGAATCGAACCCACAACCATAGTGCGAAAGGCCTTTATTTCCTACCACTAGCCTACAGGAAGTCCCTGGTTATTACAAAATAATTTTACTAATCTAAATGGTATGTGTTAACATTTGGAACCTTATACAATTAGGATAAGTATAATATTTTTGAGTTCTATTATCTTTTTCAGTGAAAGATGAGTTGAATGTTGAAACTCTAATTGCCAAGAATAAATATATATATACCTATCTCTTATTCAATGAATAAATTAATTCTTAAACTTTAGTAAAGTGATATTAAAACAAAAAAATGTGTTATCCTAATACCTTATGTCTTGTTGAACTGATGATATTTTAAATCAACATAGATTGAAGGCTTTGAGGCCCTCAATTTAACAGTTGATTGTAATTGATGACCTCAATCACTCCCTATAAATATTTACGTTTTTCCTCCAATTATATGTCTCTAATTGCCACCAATGTTCTCCTAATCGATATCCTAATTGGGTGGTGCCTTTTTCATTTCCATTTCCCTCTTATTAAGGCTAAATTTTATTAACCTTATTTCCGATGTGGGTTTTCCACAAAGGTATTTTCTATTTTCAACCATTTATTTTCAAAGATAAATTTCAAATTGCGAGGACACAATTTATTGAAGGAGGGTAGAATGTAACACCCCGAGCTTCCATGATACACTTCTCTTTCAATAATGCAATAGCTTGCATTATACGCAAGTTCGAGTTCTAAAACACCGCGACTTAGCAGTTATGAATAGTAATACATAATTTTTGAAATTTTATAAATTTTATTTTTCCAAATGGACTTCGTTTTTGTATTCGTAATATAAAAATTATCCTAAGTTGAATTTTTTGTAATATTCTGAGAACTTCCAAATTTTAATGAATAATGAAAAATACTTAAAACAACTTTTTTAATAAAAATAATTTATAGTGATAAGTTATAATATTGAGTGGTTTTAAAGTATAATTAGAATATATTTTTACCATTTTATCCAATGGTGTTCATTATAATTAATTTCACTTTGAAATTGGACATAAACAATTGTCAATCTTTTGATATATATTGTTTCTTAAAAACAGGCTATTTGTTGTGACAGTGGAAATTAATTATAAAATTAATTAATGCAACATATATGTTTGGAATTTTGTAAAATAGACATCAATTTTGAATTCGGAATATCAATTATATCTTCGGGTGAAATTTTGGCATTGTTCTGAAAAACATCAATTTTGATGAATAGTGAAACCACTAAGTGGTAGTTAAATAACTGATTTTTCGTTTAAATGAAATATTACCACTTATGTGTTTTGATTTTCAAAAATCCGACATACATGGTAGTCATTAAGAAGTAAAATGTGGTTCAATAAGATTAAAATAATTTTTGGTTAATAGTAACTTTTAAGTTCTTAATCGCGATTAGAGGTAATTAGTGTAGTTTAAGGTAAAAATAATGTTTTAATAAAATGAGATGAGCTTGACACATGTCCTACCCTCATTGGATGTTCCATGGCCGACCGAGACAATCCATGGGTCAACTTGGGGACCCCATGGAGCCACTTTAGTTAGAAAATGACATAAATACCTTTTATTTAATGTTAAAGTAAAAAATGACACAAACATGAAATGTTTTACTAAAACATTTTTTACATGGTGTTATACAAGTCATATTTTTTACTAAATAGTCATTGGAAATATAAAAAGATTTCCTACATCATAGTATTTTTTTTATAATTTTTAGACATTAAATAAATTAAATTATTTATGACATCATTATGATGCAGCGATGACCTCATTATTTAACGATTTTAATAAAATGAAGAGATAATGTAAAATCCAAGGCTTATACTTGTCCAAAGACTATTGGATGGGTATATTTAGAACCCTTATCACCTTAGCCACGAATTATATAAGTGTGGGACCTTTAGAATCCGAAAAGCATTGTATACTAATGTAAAATTCCCTTACTTTCCAAGAGTGCCCCTCCTCTCCTCTTATAAAAGGCCCCACCTATACCACCTCATTCACACATTCAATCCATTTGGCTCGGCCATCCTCTGCCCAAATACTCTCCCAACTTTCCCCTCTTACTACTAGAAGCCTCACTTTGGGAATAACTCTTCCCAAGGAAGCTGTTGGCTCAAATCAAAAAGAGTTACCCGATTTTGAGGTAATGTCTTCTCTAATGTTGTTTTGTATTATTTTTCTTCTCCAACCCCCTAAACTATTTTTATTCATTTATTTTGTAAAATCACCATTATACTAAATATACAATGATGTTGTTATAATAAGGATTCGAGCTCCACTTACACACACCTACATCTAATGGTTAAAGAACATACGGTTTCTGTGGATGGCGAATTTCTGCCTCATGAAACGATGATTGTTCAACACTCATATAACACCTTCAAAGGTGGCCATTAATATGTCACTATATTTATATATGATATATAATATGTTTATGTTTTACTTATGCTTCTGTATTTCTCATTTATGGCATACATTATGATTTCCATTACGGGTAAACACGATAATATCATTTTAGGAAGTGCGGACTACCGCCCCCTCAAAGTGATGTGAATCGTTAATGCCATATGTGGGATGTATAAAGGATGGAGTAAATGATATTATATTTTATATTATACTGGAACTATATTATACATTTATATCATTATGATTTCATTCCATTAAATACAAAATAGAAATTAAAGTAGCGTTCATGCGTACGTACGGCTTACCGTCTCCATGAACGGTGCATTTCATTTCTTACCTCTAAATGTTACGTAATTTTATAAATGAATGTATATACTGTATATATATGATATATATGATATCTACATCATTAATATAATTTTGTATATAATGGATACTTCACCACATGAACAAATTGTAATTATAAGAAGTTTATTTTTGACTCAAATACCAAAGATCGACAAAACGACCGTTATTAACTTAAATAATTACATAATGGTCACAACATGGTAATAAGTGATATAAAAGGAATAATGAACATGAAAAAGGTTCTTATGTAAATAGAAATTAACTCTAGTTTATTATTCAGGATGTTAAAGAACGGTTGAGTCAGGACAAGACGCAAGGTAAGGGAACTTCTTAACCCAACTTCCATTCTTTGGGTTAATCTCCTACTTTCAAATTATGTCATGATATTATTATGTATTATTTTGTATTTTTACTTTCTTAATGTGTACCTATAGTGAATACACATAATAGATCTATTTTATTTTAAAAATGCTCTTTTTAAGGACTTCGTCTCAATCTCCTTTCATTGAGGCATATTTGGTTTTATACACAACTTTCTTTTATACGGTGTATAAACCCCTTTGACTTTTACGTTTATTCAAAAGGAATCTTTTTATATGAAGCGTTTTCCTAAAAGACAAAAGGGGAATGTTTTTCTTTCCGTACAAATGCGGCGACAACGACTTCTCCGCCGCCGTGACCATTATTTGAGTTCCGGCTTCCTCAACAAGCCATCATTTTTTTTAATGAAAAATAAATACAATGTTTTAACATTCTTTTATTATGGTATTGAAAATGGTTTTTAAAGAGTTTTTATTATATCAATGTGTTGTATTGATATCTTGTGATTGAAATATGGAAATGTTATGTTTTCTTTTATGCATGTTTTATGTGATACGATTATTTTATGGTTTATGATATGTTTAAAACTATTCATATGAGGAATGCATTGGACTTAATAAGTGAAGGGTGGAGCCAGCTATAGCTCCTCGATGCATCAGAAGGTCTCATGAGACAAACTAGTGTCTTGGAACGAGGCCTTGAAAAAATCTTATTTGTGGTCTTGGCACGAGTCCTTGGCTACGTGGTTATGATAGTCGGGAATTATACATTCCATCATTATGAAAGTGGTTATTGATATTGCATGTGATTATTCGACCAGTAGAATATCCATGTGAAGAATTAAATGGCATTATCTCATTTTACTTTTCCCATATTATGTTGATGTTCAAGTTTAAAAGTCTTTTGTTTTAGTTATACATTTCCTTAAATGTTTATGTTTATTTATGAAAGCTTCCTCAATATTGTTATCCGTACTGAGCATCAGAGCTCACCCCTTTCAATGTTTTAATATTTTCTAGGATGTGAAGAAGTATTTTATAAATGACCTGCAGGGATAGTCAGAAGAGGATATGAGTGTGGACTATGAAGACTTTGTTATTAGTTTTTCACTTTATGATGTAATGTAACATTTATGAATGTTTCTAGTGTTTACAAGGCTACTAAACTAATCGGTCTTTCGAGACATGATCTTTTGTGATCATGCCAATGTTACGAAGTAATGCACCGACTCTGGGTAGCTGGGGTTGGGGCGTTACAATAACTCCTAAAAGGTTACTCGGATGGGAAAACTGATGGCACTAATTAGTCCAAAGTGTTCTGTTTACCCTAGAATGGGTGTAACTTTCACGGGAACAAACCTTCCATGGAAAACGCCACCAGGGTCGTATTCAAAATTTAGAGGCCTCAGGCGTGACCTTTATAAATTCTGGATGGAGGCTCAAACTTAAATTCCGAGACCATAATTGCGCTCAGAATGTGGATTTAACCCAAGGAATGGCTTAAACCAGACCATGATGAGAGTTCGTGTATAGGCCCACTAGTGGGTGTTTAAAATTAGTTAAATTTTATTTAATTTTCCCTACATAAACACATCCACCCCCTATCCTTCCATTTGTGTTCTATGGAAGAAGCTCCAAAAAAGAACTACCATCCCCTTCCTTCAAGATCCACCTCCTACCCAGCATGGCATTTTCCCTTCCGGCGAAGGCGGATCGATCATGGGGCGTCGGGATATGCCCTGTGTGGTAGGCATCGTTGCGTTTCTATTTTAATTTTCCACATCTTTTTTAATCCCAATTTGTAGCGTTCAAATGTTGTTTAATTATCGAGCGAAGTCCATAATTGAGTAGGGCTCGTCCAAGCTCTCCAAATATTTTTTTATATCATTATATGAAGTCCCGGGGTGTCCGGGGTGACCCTGGGATGTTTTCCGGCCAAAACCGCATTTTTCGGCGGTTCCTGGGCAGTCCAGTGGCTCCACGCGGTGGTCCGGTGGGTGGCAGCAGTAGCGCGGGCTCCCCAGGCGGCGGTGCGGCTCTCTGGCAGCGGCGTGGGCTTCCCCGAGCAGCGGTGTGACTCCTCGGTAGTCGGCACTGGTGACCAGGATGGTGGCCCGACAGTCCAAGCCGCGGGAGGGTGCGCTCGCTGGCTCCACTGCTCGGTGTGCGGCACGAGACCGGGGTTGTCGAGACCCCAGGAGAAGACCGAGACCCAAGAAACACAGGTCCATTGGAAATGTTCCGAACCAGCTTAAGCCATTCCGGGTAATGCGATGCAGCCTGTGCAGTGAACGGTGGGCCGCGATGGACTGAGCGGTCCAGGCGGTAGAGCAGCAGACCGCTAGTCTAAAGTGGTGGACCGGCCAAACCAGTCATGCCCACCCCGTATACATCCATTGGCTCTAAAACGCCTCTTACACTCAAACTGAGTATTATATTTGCATGTATTCTGCAGAAACGAGATCCTCAGATCGATACAGAGGTTTTGAGATGGTATTGGGAATTTTTAATTCCCGAGATGGGGGATCGGTGGTGTGACATTTCTGTTAAGTGTTATTTAGCGCCTCATCGAGAATCTTGTTTCGGATGGCGCAAGCACATCCGGAGTCCGTTTCGAGCGCCTTTAGTGGAGTTTTGACCCTAGTTTCAAGAGGAGGTCTTCCAAGGGGGTTTCAGGCATTGAATTCAGAGTTGTGGCATGGTGCCCCTGGGCCATCTTTCAGGCTGCGTGCAGCGTTTGTGACTTTTTATCAGACACCTGTTCAGGGCGAATGGATAGTCGATTTGGCTTGTTTTTTCAAGAGTATCATGATGGCGCATTTTTTACAACTTTTTTCAGGACCGAGGTGTGGGCCCCCATGAGACACCATATGGGCATAAAATGGTGTTGAATAAGTTTTTATTTGGGAGTCTGTTTCAAGCTACTAAATAGTCTATCTCTCCAGTTTTTCCGTGATGATTGCAACAGTGTAATCTGTTTGGGTGTGTGAAGCCCCATTCGAGATATAATTAAATGTGGAAACATAAAAGGCCCTTGGTCGGAGTTTCTTTTGACACACTCTGAACCAACGCACGTTAAGGATGTTAGTGACACCCAGTGATGGTCGGGGAAGTTCGGAGTTATCGGACTAGTTCTGGGTTTTCCCTCCAGCGTGGCTGTGCAGTGGGTTACCCACAGACGTATTGGGGTCCACCCTCTTGTGGGGCTGGGCATTGGGTTACCCGTTGACCTAAGGTTTACCCTCTAGTGGGAAAGGGAAGTGGGTTTCCCTTTGACCTTTGGTTTTATCCTCCAGCTGGGTTGGGCAATGGTTTACCCGACGACCTCTTAGGGTTTACCCTCCAGCTGGGATGGGTAGTGGGTTACCCGATGACTTCTTTCAGACTCATCTTTTTCTATGAGGCTATTCAATGACCTTTTTTTAGATTACTAGATCAGGAACCTTGGTTGTACGGTTCAATGATGAAATATCATTTACGTGCGTGGAATTTGGGAATCAGTGATGGATATCCTTAGAACTATTTGTGACTTTTCCTAGGATAATCTTGGAGATGGAGATCCCCTTACACACTCGTTCGGGTTTCTTGTTTAGCATATAAATAAATACACCCTAATTTTACTCCCACGCATTGGGTTCAGTTACTCTCCTCTAAGGAGGGGAAAAGAGAAGTGGGGTATGCCACCTGCCTTCTGTGTCTAGCTCCTCTTTGTTGGACGAGTCTGCATCCTTTCTCTTATTTGGTTGAGCTGCAATCTATTTAGTATAATGTTTCACTATTCATTGTTCGGTCTACTGCTCACCTCTTCAGTGACTCCTTTGTTTCTCCCTATAGCATTAATGTGAATCCTACTGAGTATCTTTATAGTCACCCATGCTTGGACTTCTCTGACACCTGGTGTGCCATTGCAGACGACAGACATGTCGATCATGACTATAAAGAAGCATAGAGGGAACATGATCTTGGGCCACATACCGGGGTTGTAGTAGAGTTTTTAGTTGTGGGACTCTCTAGTTGTTTAATTTCGTTAACATTCTACTGGGATTTGGAACCTTTAGGTTTGGGCGTGTGTTTTTTCCTTTTTCTGTTCAGTTTCCTAGTAAGTACTTATCAGCACATTACTTGTTCTATTTAGAAGTTGATGCATGACTCTGGTTGGGTTATTGTTTTTTGTCATTTGGTTTTCTATTTACTCTGCACTTCTGCATTGAGTGGGCTATGTGTGTGTGTACAGTTATTAGGAGAAGGCCTCCCCGAGATCGTTATGCCTTCGACACTTGTCGCCAGATGCTGGCCTATGGAGGTGGGCTTGGTGTAGTTGCCGCTCGAGACCGGTGGGGTCGGGTCGTGAAAAAATCGTAAAGGATCTAATTTATTTTGGTTAGACTAATGTAGGTAAAAATTCAATGAACTAAAGAGAATGATAGTGATTTTAACTATTCCAAAAAACACACTGCAAAGTAGAAGGGTTTTTAAATTATAGTGATGCATCAAAGATGGGACATTGAGTTTTCCACATGGAGAATAGTTTTGATATAGATTATTTCTCCTGATAATCTAATATTCAGGAGAAAATTTCCCCAAATCAATATTTGGAATTCATTTTTGTTAATTAATTATCATGGATATAGAGTAAATATCATTATGGATTATTGTGTGACATATATACTGATAAAAAATGTTTAAAAAATAAATTCACAAAGAAATTGTTGAATTTGATCAAATTAATATGGTTGAATTGTACTAAATATGAGGAATGATCAATATTTTACAACCCCCAGAAAGAGAAAAATGTAGGAAATTCACTATCACGAAAGGATCATGCAAGATTACTTATAATGAGGGTCACAAATGATCCAATATTTCTATATTTTCAATGTTTATATGCAGAGATCTTGTAAGAAGAGGATAAATATTACCTGTATCATCTGAGTGTTTGACCTCCAATCCAATGGAAGATTAAAGTGGTACATGAGTATGATTCAAAGATTAAAAAATGTTGATAAATATTCAAGACTGTTCTAGAACTATGTGTGTGTTTAATCCACATTATATTTGTAGAAGTTTCTATTTGATGAGCCTCATTGTAGATCATTGTTTATTCATCCAAGATATATAATGATGTATAAAGATCAAAAAGGGTATTTCTTACTGGAGAACATTATGTGATGTATTTATATGTATGTATCATGATTTAGGGTATATAAAAAATACATGGATTGCAGATATAAGTCTATGGGGATGATACAACAATTAACTTTACAAAAATTGAAAAGGGAAAAAATAACCTATGATTTTATTATTGGACTCCCAAAATCATGTATAGTTCATAATGTTATTTGTGTTGCACAAGACTACCATTTGAATTAAACAGAATTCATGGCCATTAGATAAGATTTATCTCTTGATTAACAGGATATAATATTTATTTACTAAGTGGTATGGTTTTTTGGTGTACCATATTCTATTGTACCAAATCAGGATCTGAGGTATACCTTGATTCTTTGGAATAGTAATAATTAGACTCTAATAACAAAGATGTGTTTTAGTACTACATATCTTTCTCAAATAGATGGTCAGTCTGATAAAAAAAATCCTACTATAGAGGTTATGTTGAATTTGTTTTTATGGATTTTGATGATGACTGGGATCAAAACTATCATCTAGTTGAGTTTTCTCACAACAATAGTTTTCAATCATGAATTTAGATGGATCCTTATGCAGATCTCTATGGAAAGAAGTGTAGAACTCAAACATGATGATATAAAGTTATTTAAACTATGTTATTGGTACCTGATCTGGATATTTAAATGATAGGGAAATTTAGAGCCATATATAAACACATCAATGAAACATAGAGTCAATCAAAAAGTTATAATGGAAATCATTTGTAAAAGGTAGAATATAATATTTGTGAGCATATATTCCTCTCAATTTCCCAATAGAAGAAACTTATTATATTTAGAAGGAAATGAATGTTGTTCCCTATGTATATTTCCATCTTTTATATTCTTAATCGATTATGGATAGTATATTATTTATTTGTGCTTCCATTGAGCTTCTCTCAAGTTGATGACATGTTCATTGTATCTCACAAAGTGAAGTGTATACTATATACCTCACTTATACATAAATCAGAGGATGTACCACTAGATAATGATCTTTCACATGAAGAAAAATTGGTATAGATCATGGATCACAGAGGAAATGTTCAACTAGATAAGACTACTCATAATGTAAATATTCTTCGGAGAAACTATAAATTTGAAGAAGCTACTTGGGAAACTATGGATATAATGAAACTAAGATAACCTCATTACTATGTATCATAGATATGTAATTTTGAGGGTGAAATTTATTTTTAGGGTGGGTTAATTAAATAAACCTATATTTTATGAAATAAATAAAAATAAATTTAATTTTAATGATATATTTCCATACACACAACACCGAGTATAAAGAAACCATGTAATACTATTGAAATATTATTATTTAATGTGAAAATTACTTCATAGCCATTAGATTGGTAGGTATAGATATTATAATATAAATTATGAAAAATGTGTGGTTTATACATGTGTAAAATGGATTCATTCATTATCAATAGATTATAAATGAAAAAAACATTTGAAAGAAAAGGATATGTTTTTTAATAAAATATGTTTCTGCAAGCAACATGATAATATGTTAAATTAATCACCATAAGTGAATTATTTTACTCAAATTTATGTTATTATATATTCAATTAAATTTTTTAACATTCAATTATGATTTTTAAAGGAAATGGATAAGAAAAAATTTATATTTATGATTGAAAAAAAATATTGAAAAAAATTTGTTATCTTATATTGTGCAATCATTTTAAAAAAATTTATACAACATTATAAAATTTAATATCGGTAAAGAAATTCCATATTTGTATTCTAGAGTATGAAATTGGGTAAATTGTTTTCTGTATATTTTTTGCCAATATAAATACTAACCATAGTAATCTTTTTTCACCCTAGTAAGAGTTAAATGGGTAAAATATTGCTAAAAAATTGGAATAAGGCATTAAAATTTGAACAATTATTGAATTTATACTATTGTATGAGTAGGGTTTATTCATTTACATTAATGTCTTGAATACATAGTCACATGGTTCCATTTATTCCTTGATTATGATCATTATTTTAATTTATGAAGAGATTAAATACCAAATGTCACTCTCTAAAATATTTAATTATTGATAAAAGGTGGATATGTTTTGTTAGATTTATTTGTTTGGAAAATCAAATAATTTTTTTCTTCATATAAATAGTTTTTAAAAATAATAATTTAATAATTTTCTTAACTTATTTCATGACAGTGACATAATATTTATTCAATTAAAAGATAAATAAAATTAATGAATTTAAAATATTTAATGTAATAAAATTTTTATGGATTTTTGAGTCCCATGATTTTAATATGTAAATATAAAAAACTAGGTATATTTTAATGGTTTATATTTTAATTTATATTTTTCATGTTGTTTTGAATCACAAATTAAATTGTTCCCAAAGAGTTTTTCATTTTATTTTATGAAATTAATATTTTATTAAATTATTTAAAAATCATATAAATCATGAAAGAGGAAAAGTTGGATAAGATATTATCAAAAACTTCACTAACTTTCAATTTAATAGATGATTTATGCTTATAAGTAAAAATATTACCCTATAATAATAATAATGTCATTACCATAGTTAATGTTAAAATAGGATAACAAATGGGTTAATCAAAAGGATAAGGTTTAAAATAACCCCATAACCCATATAAATTTCATTGGTTTATTTTATTTTTTCCTAATACTATTTTAATTTAATTCAATTATTTTTTGAATAATTTTTCATGATAATGAATCAATTATATTTTTATCTTTTTTGTAATTCCACGAGTGCCCCTACAGTACCTTACAAATGGGTACATCTTACCCTCTCTTAATCACACCTTCTGAGATTTATATATAAGAAAATATATAGAATAATACCTTCTGAGCTTCCATCACCAAATACTAGAGAATTTTGTCTTCCTATAATACTATCCCCTCTTGGAATATGATGTAATGAAAACGAGTGTCCTTGACAAAGATTTATAACTCTTAACTGAGTGTTTTAAATTTTATTTATTTTTCATATTCTTCTAAATCCATGGTATATATTATAAAATAATGAATTCAGTATCCTTAATATATTGAACTGTTATTATGAATATGGAATAAACATTATAAATGTTCATTCTATCATGTAGAAGTGGAAAACATTACTCGTATGCACGAATGGATTATAGTCTCCATATAGTAGTGTAATTTGATTTTTTATCCCCACAATACATATATGTTTTATTTATTGATAATATATATATATTATTTATGAAATTATGATGATTTTTTAATTGTTAATTATTATTATCCTTTTTATCATTCCATTTATATATAAATGGAATGAAATCATGAGTATGTACGAACCACCATCTCTATGAGTGGTGTATTTAATATTCTCATATCCACCATTTATAGATGACTATTAATATATATATATATATGTATATGAAATTAATATATATAGATATTGATATGACTTTAAAAATTAATGAGATAATGGATGTAATGCCCCGACATCAGTTACCCAAAGTCATTGCATTATTACAAAACATTAGCATGATCACAAGAGATCAAGTCTCGAAAGACTAATTAGTTTAGTATCCTTTGAAGTAATAGATACATACATAAGTTTTACATTACATTTTTAAATGAAAAGAACAATATTTCTTATCCTTAGAACACACTCATATCACATAGTCTATCCTGTAGGTCAGTCATATTATACTTCTTCACATCCAAGGAAAAATAAAACATAAGAAAGAGGTGAGCTCAGATGATCAGTAAGGATTCAAATATAGCATAAAATATCATAAGAAAACATAACAATTTAAGGCAATGTATATGAATAAAACAAAATCCATTAAAACAAAAACATTAGAATAATATAGAAAAGATAAATCAAATAATTCCATTTAATTATTCAGATGGATATTCTACTTGTTGAATAATCACATGTAATATATATAACTAATTTCATAATTATGGAATGCATAATGCAGGACATCATAACTGCATAGTTAATAATCATGTGAAGAATAAAAATATAACTTTTTTCATGGAATTATGGTAGGATAGTAGTTTGTCTCATGTGACCTACTAATTCATCCATGGTTTATAGCAGGCCCATCCCATAACTTACTATGTCCAATGCATTCCTCGTAAGACTATGTTGAAAAATAACAAACACATCTGTATAAAAACTATCATAAAAATGCCAATACTTGAACCATAATCAATTAATGGTATAAAAATTTCACATACATAGTTTAAAATATAACAACTCATTCAACACAATATATAAGATTGTATTATAATAAAAAAACCATAATCATGAATAATATCCTTTAAAGGATGTTGACAGAGTTGAAAATGATTAGTGAAACTTTTTGAGAGAAATATCCAATTTTCATTAAATAATATAAAAGTCGCAAAATATAGAAATAAAGACATTTAAAAGTCATTTTTGAATCAAAGTGTCCCATTCAACATTGAACCATTGGAAAATAAGTAACATTATAAAATATTCATGTCAATATAAATAAATCCGCAAAACCATTTTGAAAATATGGACATTAATTAGAATGATTTAGAAGAATGATCATTTAAACCCATTAAAATGGTTTTTTGGTTAACTATTACAATAATAATAATCCTATTGAAAACTCTTTTATGAAACATGGAGATGGATAATAAATATATCCATGTAAAAACATAAACATAAACAATTTCGGATAATATTGAGATTGAGGAATTATCCCTTACCTTGTAATTTCCATTGGTCGAAGGTACATTTAACCCCCTTTATAATGATAATATTATGTTATTAAATTTTAAAATAACCATATTAATATTTATCATATCATATATTATTCATTTATGAATTTATAGTAACCATTTAATAACAATTTCCATGTTAATGTAATATTTTGGGAAATAATCACTTTCATTATCGTACCTGTTTTAACTTGCTATTCATGATCATATTTCATAGATCATGAATTACATACATCCATAATATAATTAATGGTTTATATATTATATATATTCATAATGAAAATACTTATAATAGATAGATATATGAAATGGAAACACCGTTCATGGAGACTGTAGTTTGTACGTACGCATGAACATTGTTTTTGTTTTCTTACCGTTGTATAGAAGTAAGTAAACAAAATAAATTTATCTACATAAATATATATTATTAAAGTATAAATATTACTTTTTATATCTCATATTTAATATATATATATATATGAATATATTTATAAAAAATATTTAATGGTTATCGTTGAAGATGGATCTCATCGCGTCGTGGAGAAGGGAAGCCATACGTACGTACCTGCACCAATATCATTCTATCGATAGTAAAATGATGTTTAATTGAATAGTATATTTTATATATAGAATAATTACCATGTTATATTAATTATTTAAATTAATTATACTCATTATTATTCCCATCCAAATAATTTAATGTTGAATAACATACTACACCACGACGTGGAGATGGTAAGTCGTACATACACATGTATGGTGAATTTTTCATTTATAGGACAGATAGAATAATGAATAAGGGTGTAACATATTTATAATAATAACAATATATGTTTAATGTACTATAGCTATTATTTTTTAATGGAATCAATAATGAAATAGGAATTGGAAGAAGAAAAAAACTTTGAATGAGATGATGAAATAATTACATCTTCTTCGTGTGATTCCTTTTGATTTGAACCAAAGAGATCATTAAGTTGGATTTATTATCAAATTAAGGCCTCTAGGATGAAGTGAAGATATTTGGGAGGAGATTTGGGTAGGGTTTTTCTAAGACAAATTGATTTAGATGTGTGAATTTAAGAGAAAGCGAAGTACCATTTTATAAGAGAGGTGAGGGGCACTTTTGGAAAATCCTAAAATATTATTTTCTTGTGAGATCATTTTAGATTTATAATTTCTTAAAATGGATTTATTTCATGTATAAGGTGGGTAGGGGACTAAAAAATCTCACCAAATAGGTTTTAGACAAGTTTAGGTCACTATAACAACCTTTTCTTTTAGATTTAACTCTAAGTTAATTAGTTTATCTTTTACAATGTATTCTTGAATTATTATAATAAATGGTTAATAAAATTACTATAAAAATATAATTGAATCTAATGTGGTTCCTTAATGACATTTATATTTTTATATAAGTCCTTTGGCCAATCCATAGATTTTTATTTCTATTATACAATTTAATAAAATTGTATTTATTATAAAACCTTATTTATGCCAAATTTGACACTATTTGGTATTTGTTTTTTTTTGAAATTCATAAAAAATATATCACTTAGAAAAATATTTATTTAATCAACTCTAACATGTCATATTAACCTATAAAATTCTTGTAATGCTTAAAAAGTCAGAATTTACATTTATTTTAATATTTAATATATAAATTATTTTAATCATTCATTAACAAGGTAATTACTGCATCATCATTGTCTCATAAATAAAGTTAATTATTTAATGTCTAAAAATTATAAATAAACTACCATTATGTATAAAATTTTGTTATATTTAAAATTAATATTTATATTCTAATTTATCTTATGTGAAACCCTATTTTAAAAATATTTTAGTTATTAAAATTTGAATTTAAAACTCTTAACTCTTCTTTAAATAAAATATAATAAATGACATATTATTATACAAGTATATCAAAAAGATCATATTTTATTCCTAAGGTTTATTTTGATCTAAAAACACTTATCCAATAGAATTAGGACATGTATTAGTTTAATTATAATATCATTTTTACCTTTAAATACCCTATTTACATTTAATAGTGGTAAATAAAGTTCCAAAGTTAATATTCACCAAAAATTATTTTTATCCTATCAAATCACATTTTACCTAATAATTTCAACCATATTCCTAGTATTTTTTAATTTTTATTCATATAAGTAGTAAAATTATGTTTTATGCAAATTGAAAATGTGCCTAGAATGTGGGTACAAGACGGTAAAAATTTCAATGAAATTATATATACATATCTATTCTTATTATAAAATGACTTTAGTGAATTAAACTGTACTAATATAGGTAAGGTGAATCTAGTTTAGTTTCATTATAAATTAAAACTAAAATCATTATTATTTAAATGAAAATTCGGTTTTAAACTATAACAGAGTGTTTTTCACTATTTATCAAAAATTGAAAGCTTTGAGAAAAATATAAAAAATTCACTGAAATATAATTTTGATATTAAAAACTCAAAAATTATTTCAATTTTAAAAAATTAAAAACATAAAATTTTAATTAAATAATTTAAAATTAATTCCTCTTGACAAAACCAAAATGATTGTTTTTAAGAAGTAAAAACAATCAAAGTATTGACATGTGTCTAGATACAATATAAATGTGAAATTAAATCCAATGACCTAAATTATATTAAATGATAAAAAATAATATAATTATAATTTAAAACCACTCAAATTTATAATTTAACAATATAAATTTTATCTTATAAAAATTTTTATTTTTGAATGAAATTTAATATTTTTCACTAATCATTAAAATATAAAAGTTATCAGATAAGTACCAAAAAAATTATTGAAACTAAATTTATATATATATCTTCTAAATAAGAATTTAATTTCATTAAATTAAATATATAAAAGTCTCAAATATTGGATTTAAAAAGGATTCTCCATTAAAAGGCAGGAAAATGACATTTTTTCAAAATACTACTTTAATCTGAATAATTGAATTCGTCCTTATATTAGGTATTTGAAACACAATAGATGAATGTTAATATTATATAGTATATTTATAAAATTCAAAATTTGGTTAATACTATTCAGAACCGCTTTTTAAACAGTTATTTTAATAGGTCTTGATGCTCTTGAACTTGGTGTTACATGGAGTGTAAGATATTGAATTATTTTAAAGAGATAAAGTAATATTAAATCTTGGTTTATTACATTATCCCCTACTTCAATAAATTTTATCCTCACAATTTGAAATTGTTCTTTGAAAATAAAATATTGAAAATAGAAGATACCATTGTGGAAAACCCACATTGGAAATAAGGTTAATAAAATCTACTCTTAATAAGAGGGAAAGGTAAATGAAAAAGTCACCAAAAAATTAGGATTTTCAATAAGAGAACATTAGTGGAAATTTGGAAAACCTAATTGGAGGGAAAATATAATTATTTATAGGGAGTGATTAAGGTCATCAATCACAAACAAGTGAACTATAAATAGAAAATTGAGGGCCTCAAATCCATAAATATATAATGATTTAAAATATCATGGGTTAATCCAATCATAAGGTATTAGGATAATTTTTTTTTGTGTTAAGATCATTTACCTAATGTTTAAGAATTAATTTCTTCATATAATAAGAAAAAAATACTTGGCAAGTATAGTTCCATCCATTAACTAATTTCTACCAAAAACTCATCTTTCACTCCAAATGATAATATAACTCAAAATTATTCTATTTATCCTTATTGTATAGTGTTTCAAAAAAATGAATTTATAATTCATCTATTAGATCATTTACAAAAAAACAACATTATATAAACCAGTACATCACGTAGTCCTATGGTAGGTGATTCAACCTTGTTTCCTTTTGGTTGCGGTTTCAAGTCTCGTGGCCTTGTCGGATGCAACAGGTTGTCACCAGACCTTCGGGTAGTCTTTTTTATAAAAAACCTGAAAAAAATAATCAGAAATGATTTACCCATAAAGCATAATATCCAATGTCCAACATAATCCATTCCAATCATTATAATTATTGAATATACTTATGTTCAAACTCATACTCCAAAAAATTATAAGGAAGGTCAACATAACATATTGGAGATACGGTTTTTCCACATAATAGCATGTGAGTACCATCGTCGTGTATTCTATCACAACATGGTAACACCATGAATTACCATAATACCTTATTCATTATATTCATTCTCCCTTATTCTTTATATAATATATATATATTCTATATATCCAAAAAATCTTAATAATCCAACAATGATGGAATAAACAAACCATTAATCATTTTCGTGGTAGTCAAGAATATCTAATATAGTTTATAAAAATAATCCATCTCTTATTCCAAAATCTCTACCTCAGTATCGGGACCATATTATGGTTTATTATTCCTTCTTCCATGTATTTCCCAAAAATTATAACTTTATATTGAGTCACTTTTTATATTACCATATAATCTCAAATCCTTAAGGAAATTGTTCTACAGTGAAATCCTTATTTATTTCCATAATTTATATAACTAGTGCATTGTTGATACAATACTAAAATGAAATGATTCATTAATAAATATATAAGAATAATAATTACTCCTCTTTATCTGTGGTAGTATCATAACTTGATTATTATCTTATAAAATCATTTGGTGTATACTCTGATGGTTGGGACATTCATTCGCACAATGTCCCAACTCCGTGTTGATGAATCCTTGTAAATTTGAAACCTCTTTCTTACCCTTGAAATCATGTACTATGTGTCCTTTTTCTCCACACATATAACAAACTCCCATTCCATTCAAGAATTTACAAAGGTGATTTTTTCCACAGTTATCACATGTAGGAAAATCCTTCATTCCCTTATTCCCTTTATCCATCATTCTCTCTACCATATTTTTCTTATCTAACTTCCCTTCAAAGAAATAAGACTCAGATAATTCATTACATATCTTATTAACACATGATACTATTTCTTTGTATGATGATAATTCATGGGTGATGATTTCCCTTATAAATTTTGGCTTTAGTCCCTGAAAAATATAATCCTTTTTTACTCTTGGGATTATTTGTATTGTTGGAGTTCACATTCCTTTTATTGGGAACCATTTCTAAATAGTGGCATACTGTAGGTTAGTTTATGAATCGGAATACATAAATCCAATGTTGTAAAATACATATTGTAAAAAAGAAACGTTTATGAATATAATCCATAATCATAAAAAAAATCTTTGATAATTATTTACTCATAAAAAGGTCATAATGGTTTTTACTGAAAATGTGAATTACCATTAGCATGTCCCCCTAGAGTGTCATAACAAAGAGTGCAACAAGACCCGTTGTCATGCACTAGTTCTCGTTCGAGTCTAGATCAAATCAGTATTTTCAGGTTTTAACCCTGGATACATCTGTTCCAGAGCCACCTATACTAGCTCGCATCCAGACACGGATGTATTGCTTGGAAAATTCAAAAAATATCTACATTACCAAAATTCTAGGAATTTTTTCAATACTAATCCTCAAAGTCTATCTTAGGGCAATGTTATACAATCAGTATTTTTCTAAATATAGTTTCCAAGGTTTGTACTAAACTTCCTCTGATAAAAACTATAACACCCTGACCCCAGTTTCTTAGAGTCGGTGCATTATTATTTAACACTGGAACTATCACAATAGTTCAAGACTCGAAATACCGATCAATTTAATATTCTTATAAGTAATAGATACATACATAAGTTTTACATTACATTATGAAATAAAAAGAACAACATTGTGTATTCTTATAACACACTCATATCCAATAGCCTATCATGTAGGTCAATCATAATATACTTCATCACATTCTGGAAAATATAAAATATAAGAAAATGGTGAACTCAGATGCTCTATATGGAGAACAATATAGTGGAATCTATCATAAGAAAAACTAAAAAATTAAGAAAATTTATAAGACTAAAACACAAGAATTTAAAACATAAACATCAGAATAATATTGAAAAGATAAATCAAATAAATCCATTTACTTATTCACATGGATATTCTACTATTTTGATAATCACATGTAATATCAATAGATAATTTCATAATGATGGAATGCTTAATGTTGGACATCATAACCACATAGTCAAGGCCTTATGCCAAGACTTCAAATATAGATTTTGTAATGGCCTTGTGAAAAGACACTAGTTTGTCTAATTAGACCAACTAATGTGTTCAGGGGCTATAGAGGGCCCCACCCATCACTTACTATGGCCAATGAATTCCTCGTATGAAAATATTGAAACACAACCTAAAAATTCTTATTAAAACTAGCATACGAAATGTCAATAAATTAACAATAAACCATGAATTGTATAAAAAGATCACACCCATAGTAAAACATATCATAACTCAACTAATACAATATAGATTGTTGTATTATAATAAAAAACCTGCTGCTGAAGATTATTTTTTTTATTAAAAGCAACACTTTTACAGGAAAAGTGAGAAACCCAAAGTTCAGCAAAAATCCAAACATTCCAAAACAAAACAGGAAAAAACAGGATACCTCATTCCAGCAACAGCATCAAACACCATCCCCATGCAGGACACTCGGCGATCCCATGCAAGCATGGTCCCTCCCGATGTTTCCATCCCACCAAAACAGCCGTGTCCCAAATGGCCTACAAAGATGATGGCAGAGAAACCGAGCCCACCAAGGAGATCCTGCGGCAAGCCAACAAAACCACACAAACCGTAGACATAGGAAAACCACCAAACCCTTGGAAGCAATAGGAAAAACAAACCCAATTAGTCCGGAGGTGACGCCTCATAGGAATATGAAAAATTACCAAAGCATAATCGAAGTCTGTTAGTGCTTTCCTCTCTATACAGATTCCACTTCATCAACCATACCTTGTCAGATGATGTTTCCTTCTCAATCATGAATAATATCAGTTATAGGATGTTGACTTAGTTGAAAATGATCAGTAAAACACTTTGAGGGAAATATCCATTTTTCATGAAATCATTTAAAAGTCAGAAAATTTAGAAAGGAAGATATTTAAAAGAATTTTTTGAATCAATGTTTCCCATACCACATTGAAACATTTGAAATGAATTAATATTTTAAAACATGTATGTACATAAAAATAAATCATTAAATCCATTTTGAAAACAAGGACATTAATGAGAATGATTTAGAAGAATATGTATTTAAACCATTTAAAATGATTTTTAGTTAAATAGTACCTTAAAAATAATCCTTTTGAAAACTCTTTGATGAAACATAGACATTGATAAAAAAATATGTCCCATTAAAAACATAAACAAAAAAAATCTCGGATAATAATGATATTGAAAAATTAACCCATACCTTGTACTTTACTTTGGACAAGGTTACATTTAACCTCTTATAAAATGACCATTGTATGTTATTAAATTATACCAGAACCACATTAATATTTATGATATCATATATGATTCATTTATGACTTTATACTACCCATTCAATAATAATTTCTATGTTAAAGTAACATTTAACATTATAATCGCCTTCTTTATCATACATGTTTTAAATTTTCATTCTTGATCGTATCACATAGATCACGATTTACATTCTTAATGAATATAAAACATGATTTATATATCATATATATTCAGAATAAAAATATTTATAAAAGATAGATATATAAAATGGAAACATTGCTCATGGAAACTATAGTTTGTATGTACGCATGAATGTTGTTTCTATTTTATTATCGTAGTATGAATGTAAGTAAACGACATATATTTATCTACATAAATATATATATTCCACTAGAAATATTATTTCATATATCTCATACTTAATCAATATATATATATATATATATTATTCAATGGTGATCATTGAAGATGAATCTCATTGCGTCGTGTAGAATGTAATCTGTACGTACACACAAGTGATGGTCGTATTTCATTTGAATTTATTCTTGGTGAGGTGATTATGTTATGGTGTGTGACTGGTTTTCATAGTGTTACTATGTGGTTGGCGATATCCGGTTTAAGGGTAGAATTTTGGTGGCCTGTGGTATGAGGTTTGAGAGTCATTACATGTTTTCTCTTACAAGGAATTGCTCAAGATGGGGTTCAGAGCGGTGGTTTTCTTCTAGTTTTTTCTTTTGGATTTGGATGTCTAAGAGGGTATGGTTTTTACATCAGTTCCATTCCCGTGCAGTCATGCATGGGACTGCTTGCCGTGAAGCGATGAGTAGGAGGAAACTGAACTATGTTTATGATTCTGGTCAGGAGCTATTCTGTGCAAGTGAATGAGTAGTTTGCTCTTAAATTTTGTATCGTGGTGCCTTGAATGTCTTAAGCCATTGAAGTCATGTACGGTTTCTCACATTTTCTTCAAAGTGATTGAATAATAAAAAAAAGTAATTTTCAGTCATTCAGTAGTGTTGAATAACAAACTACACCATGACGTGGAGACGGTTAGTTGTACGTATGAACTTAATGTGACTTTTCATTCATAGGATGGATAGAATAATGAATAGGGTTGTGACATATTTAAAATAACATAAAAGAATGTATAAGGTATTGGAGTTATTATTTTCGAATGGAAACAACAAAAAACGGGGAAGTAGAAGAAGAAAAGAACTTTGAAAGTGGTGATG
This sequence comes from Viscum album, assembly GCA_963277665.1. Classification (NCBI taxonomy): domain Eukaryota; kingdom Viridiplantae; phylum Streptophyta; class Magnoliopsida; order Santalales; family Viscaceae; genus Viscum; species Viscum album. The sequence goes on from OY728120.1 coordinate 178,007,835, forward strand.
AAATAATTATCTCCTCTTCAAGTGCTTCCTTTTGATTTGAAAAAAGGGCTCCTTATGCCAGATTTATGTTCAAAGTAAGGCATCTAGGATTATGTGAGGTTAGTTTGATGATATTTTAGAAGGATTTGGATGAGCCAAATGGATTTGGAGATGTGAATTTAAGAGAAGGAGATGTACCATTTTATAAGAGAGGTGATTTAACTTTAGGAAAATCTTGAAATATTATTTTATTATAAAATAATTTTAGGATACTAATGGCTAAAAATAAATTTATTTCGGGGATAAGATGATGATTTACCTAAAACTTCTCAACCAATAGGGTTTAGACATTATTAGGTCACCGTATTAACACTATCATATAGATTTAACTCTTAGTTAAATAGTTTAACTTTTACCATGTCTTCTTGAATTATTATAATAAATAGTTAATAAACATCCTAACAAAATCCAATAGAACCTAAGGTGGTTAATGAAGGTCATATATATCATTATATAACTTTTTTTGTCTGGTATTCAGTTTTTTAATACTATAATATAATTTAATAAAATAATATTTGTTTTAAAAACTCATTTATGTTAATTTTGTCTCTATTTGGTAGTTGGTTTTTGTGAAAGTCATAAAAACATTATAACTTCAAAAAAAATTATTTAATCAACACTAACATATCATATTAACCTAAAAATTTCATTTAATTCTTTAAAATTCTCAATTTACATTTATTTTAATATATAAAATATCAATTATTTTAATCTTTCATTAATAAGGTATTTACGACATCATCTTTATGTCATAAATAACATTAATTATTTAGAGTATAAAAATTATAAATAAAATATCATTATGTAGGAATTTGTTTTATATTTAAAATGAATATTTATAGTCAAATTTATTTTATGTAAAGTCCAATATTAAAAATGTTTTAGTTATTCAAATTTGAAATTAACACTTTTAACTCTATGTTAAATAAAATATAATAAATGTCCTAATCTAATCCATGTGGATCTAAAATAATTATATTTTTTTTCCTAAGGCTGATTTTGAAAAAATAAAAATTATCAAATATAATTAGGACATGTGTTAGTGTAATTATAATAACATTTTTACCTTTAATTACCCTATTTACTCTTATTCTTAGAAAATAAAATTCAGAAGTTACTATTCCCAAAACTAATTTATATCCTATAAATCCATATTTTACATACTGATGTGAACCATTTTTATCATAATTTTTAATTTCAATTCACAGAATAGGTAAAATTACGTTTTATGAAAATTTCAAATGTGCCTAGAAGGTGGGTTAAAGACGGTAAAAAGTTCAATAAAAGTTTTTATATATCTATTCTTATTATAAAATTACATAATTGGATTAAATTATACTACTATAGATAATATGTATTTATTTTCTCCTTAAAATAAATTTAAATTAAAATAATAATTATTTAAAAAAATTCAGTTTTAAGTAATAACACAGTGATTTTTCACTATTCATCAATAATAGAATGTTTTCAGGAAAAAAATCACCCTCATATTATTTTGATATTCCAAATTCAAAAAACATTCCTATTTTTCCAAATTCTAAACATTGATGTTGAATTAAATAATTTAAAATTTATTCCCATTGACAAAACCAGAAAGCAAATTTTTATGAAGTAAAAAATGTCAATTGACTTACAAGTGTTTTTGTAGTATTTAAATTTGAAATTATATCCAATGACTTAAATTATATTAATTGATAAAAATATAATATAATGATACTTTAGAACCGCTCAAATTTATAATCTAACACTATAAATTACTTCAATTAAGAATGGTTTTTAAAAAAAATAAAAGTTATTATTTTTCACTATACATAAAAATATGAAAGATATCATAAAAGTAAAAAAATTTATCAAAAATAAATTTTTATGTACCACTTCTAATAAAGAATTTAATTTTCTTTAAATTGAATTTATGAAAGTGTAAAATATTTGATTGAAAAAGGGTTCTCCATTAAAAGGCTGAAAAACGACATTTTTAAAAAAAATAATGTTTTTATTGGAAAGGTTGAATTGGTCCTTATATTATGTCTATGAAACACAAAAGACTAATGTTGAAATTATATATGATATATATAAAATTCAAAATGTTGTTAATATTATTCATAACCTCTTTTTAAACGGCTAGTTTGATAGGTCATGATACGCTTGAACTTGGTGTTGCATGTAGCGAAAGCTATTGAATTATTTTAAAGAGATTAAATGATATGAAATAATGGGTTGTTACAATGGAAATTTTATCCTATAATAAATACCAAGACTTCTGAAATCAAATATTCTTGAAAATAAAAATAGTTATCACATGTAATTGTTATTTTGATATGTAATTTTTAATAAATAGGTAATAATAAGTTTTATGAAATCCATATTTGGTATAATATATATTAATATGGTTGTAGAATATATTTATAACAAATATATATTTATTATTCATTACTTTACATTTCATATTAAGAAATATGATACGTGAGGTTAAGGTTTTATGTAACAACCTCACTGTTTATCAGGATTGTTTATAATTATGTTTTGGGGATGAAATATTATGACATACCTCTCATGAATTGAATAAATGTTATAATAATATAGAAATTTCTTGATAATATATTTTTTCATTTAATTTACCTTACATTATTTCCAATTGATACCAATTTTTTTTTAATATAAAAAAACATTATTTTGGTTTTCGATCAAAAATAATTTGTCTTCTATGTCCATGTTTAAAAAAAATTAATTTTCTTTAATTTTATCCTATAATTTTTAAAATTCATCACCATAAGTGATTTATTGATTTTAAATTTTATTAAATGAGTTCTTCTTATAATTTTCCAAAATTATATACTTTATTTATTTCTTCAAAAATTTGAAAGGAATAATTATTTTAATTTCCCTAGTTTGACCAAAATTTCACATCATCATGACTGGTCAATGCTGTAAAGAATAAATTAAAAGATTCATCGGTTTTTAATGATGGTTTTTTCATTATTATTTGGTAATTATATAGATTTTAAATAATAAATTTCGAAGGGAAAATGGTATTTTACACGTGGAATGATCTATGTGATCTTTTAATGGATGTTTTCATTTTAGACGACATCCTTTAATGTTACCTAATATTCTCTAGGGAAATGGTCAAATGATAAAATTATTTTTATTTCTATGGATGGTTTATATGTCAAATGAAAATATTTTTATCAAAATTATTCATTTTTCATGGGTTATGATATGAAGAATTTATGAAATATTTACGAAATGCTTTTATTTTCCATTGGTTATGAAATAATGAAATGTTTTTTAAACACATTTAATTCTAATAGATTATGATATTATAAATATTCTATAATAATTTGGCACACATATAGACTATTGTTTTGTGTGATAAGGGGTATGAGAATTATATATCCCTTAAATTCCTTCCTAATCATCCAGGGAACCACTCATTCCACCTACCACATCCAGAACCATCTCTCAATGATGTTCCATCCCTCAGAATTCCAAACCATGTCCCAATTCTCACAACATACCATATATCAATAATAAAAATATAATTTACAACAATTTAAACTAAAACTTATGACACTAGTCGTTACATACTTCTCATCACAATTCTTTTCACCCACAATAATTTCTCTTTTTAATCTTCCATGAACCACCCCAGTCACCAAATACCAATAGAAAAATAAATCCCATAAATGTGGCTGGGGGTGGACATTCCAATACTCTACCAAATATAGCTCTACTAATCAAAACCTCGACATAAAATTCACTATGGTGATAGTTCTATCTACTGAATACAGTAATATTCCCCACTCCTTGTGTAATTCCTGAATCCTCAATTGAAAAATTTCATACACTATAGGATGACCACAATTTCCTGTACTATACCATCACTTTCTCAATATCACACTCGACCATGAATCATTCATCCTAAATAGTACATCTCACCTCGCTCGTGACACTTTATCAATTACAAATGGATATTTTTTAAAAATCCACTCATCATACCCTCTTTGAGTACAAATGTTTCTATAAACACAGACCTAGTCAGTTCACCCAATAATTATTTCTCATCTAGAAACAACTAGTTTTTGAATATACTTACTGAACCCACGTATCACTAATTGATATTTTTACCAAGATATTTTTCATTGACCATAGATAACCATTATTAAAACTTCCATGAATCATAATAAAACAATAATAAATTATAGTTTGTTCTACTAACACATTACATTATATGTTGACCAAAAAATCAATGTTAGAATGACATGCTCAGATTTTATTTGGTGGGTTCCCCACCATACTAGTTATTTGATATCACTCCTTGAAGAAAATGCTAGAAAAGCCCCAAAAATTAATACATGATGTTCCTCCAAAAAAAATGATCATTTCATCCCTACCAACTCATATAAACAACCAAAATTTGATTAACCATCCCATGATATATAATCAAAACATTAGCACACTATTCGCACAATAGACTCATCATGTCCTTTATTTTTGGACCCACACATGAGACCTTATTGATTCATAAGCACAAATCATGTATATACCAACTATTGAATGAAATTTAATGTTTATTTTTTCTTTTACCCCTCATATAAGTCCAAAATATAATTTATTTTCCTAATTCAAATGATACTATAGTTCCTCATATGAATGCTCTCGAATAAAATATATAATATGTCATTATAACCTAGTCTCAATGAATATTACTCAAGGTCCATGACATTGGTCATTACCACAAGAATCATGTATTACTTAAAATTTTGGGACCTATATAGTACCACTATAATATCACAATAATTTTAGTTACCAAGTTCCCATAGTTAAGCAACTATCTTTATTCATCATCTAAAAAATAAAGCGACTCATCCCCTCTTAATTTCCTATAAACTGACTATCATTTCATCATTACATAAGATCATAAGACATCACCAACATTAGATTATTATCATATATTATCTATAATCTTGTGACCACCTAATTAATCCACAGTCACGTCATATAGATTTTTTCTCACACACTAATCATATCCTGATGAACTGGATTCACAGGTCAAATATACACATAACTATATCCCTCTGAATTATCTACATTAAAAAAATACATAAAATTATCAAGGGTCAAAACCATTTAATGTATTCCATAATTTAGAAAAATATATTTTACATTTCCACTATCATGCCATATTAAATCGAAATCCATGCATGATCATCTAGTGAACCCATAACTAACTACATGTGGTTGGGAATGTAATGAGTATTAAACCACATCATAAAATACTAAAACACCTAATGGTCTAATAACCCAAACATTTTGAAGGTCCAAAAAACTACACTAATTTATTATATCAATACATATAATACACTAGAGGAAACCATTGTGTGTTTTCATCCACCCTCATTATTTTACACTAGTAATCTCATAACCCATCGAACTATATATATATATCCTTGATAATTCACAAAATCATCCCATAAACATGCACCATGACTAATAAAACAACTAACCATGAATAATAAAAATATTAATCTTACTAGTTATTTGGATTTATATATTTTTTAATTAGATGACCATTCATTTTTTTTCATATCACACTCCTTACTACTTGCATATTACCTGCACATTCACATCAAAAATACCTATTAAATCATTATCCCATATATCTCACAGAAGATATAACTTCCCCATTATTTGATCGCATTGAAGAATACATGTCATGATTATAATTATCTAATGTCAATAAAAATTCCACACTTGCCCTTCTCTAAGGATACCCTCAAAAATCACAACTCATGTCAAATGGTAACAAGAAAACACCCTGATATACAATCATAATGCTAACTCACTTATATATTTGGTCATATATCCCAACTCTAGGCTCTTCAACCTAGTATATGTTCCTTATTCAACATGTATAACATCTTATTAGATAAAATATATGCTCTCTTATAAAATAACACATTGAAACTCACATTACAATTCATACACTCTTGGGTTCCCAAATATTTGTTAGGTATCACGAACCAATGGCACTACTCACTCTAGGGAACAAATCCCCACTGAGAATTCTAATACATGACTACCCCATGAGGGTCAAGAACACATAATTATCCATATATAAAAAATATTACCCCATTATAATTCATATTGATTATACGAAACCATGTTATGTAAAATAAAATTCCATTCAATTATTTTATAGTAAAATCCATTATATGTTTCTATTGGATTTTTATTTAACCAAAATAGTATAATAATAAAATAACTTGAATTAATAAATAAAAATATTGTTCAGTTAAGTATAATTTCACCATGATGTTTTATGAAAAATGTTATATTGGTTTTTGTTAACATGTTATATAACTGAACCCAGTTGTATTTTCTATTTATTTTCACATAAAAAAAGTTTCAACAATTCACAAGAAAAAACTATGACATATGAACGAATAAATTTTATATGATTCATGAACTAAGAACTATTATCAGTCAAGGATAAATGTAAAACCACTTATTAATAAATATAGAGAAACAATCTCTAAAAAATCAACCCAACTAGAAAATAGAAATCCAATAACATCAATCCCAACTCCCGAAAAACATGTATATTAGCTCATATAGGTGCTATCCAAGAGAACTTCATGATATAAATATAAATTTATAAAAAGTTCCACCACTATTCTAATATACCTAAAAAATTATGAAAAATGAAATACAATACTCTAATACTCCTTTCATTGTCTCGCCCATGTTCCCTATAAAATAACATAACTAGTTATGTATGTGAACATTGGTGTTATTCCCAATATTCTGGAGGATTTCATATAGTAGTGGGGGTTTATGGTGATATTATGTAGAGACCATACCATCATATTTTAGTGAAGTACATTAGCAAAAATAATTCAAAAATAATCATAATAATATATATAGTGATATATAAAAAATGAATCCCAAGACATAATAATAATAATAATACCATTTTGGAATAAATGATATATATATATATACAGAATAAAGGATATGAATACATCAAAATTACATAACATGGGTGTATCATATACAACATAAAATAAAATAAATAAAATGTAACTAACACAACCCAGTTTTGAATGTCCACCTAGGCCTATCTATTTATTCTACTCAAGCTATCCTGCACAATCAATCATAATTAAGACTTTACCCTACATTTGGCTACAGTAATATGGTCTACTATAGTACCAATGATCCAGATATTCCTTATAAAGGTGTGAGTAAAGAATCATAGGCCACCACAAATGGCGTCCCTAGCATAAAAAGTGGATATAGTGAATTTACAAAATGATATTAGAGTAATAAATAAATAGTGTGTAGTAATATTAAATAATAAATTTTGATAATTAGGTTCTACGGTGACACATGAGGTTTTCCATTCCTTATACTGCTGGTGAATGACGTCTTTGAGCTATCCACATCATAATACCATGGGTAACAGAAGTTTCATTCAACAATACCATTTTATATGGAATAACATTTTATAATTAGGGGGAAATATCCCATAATGTATATCACCATACGTATTCACCTTGGTGATAAGAACCATTCTTAGATATCACCATATATAATCATAGATGTGATATGAACTCTCCCTATTTATCAAAGTGCATAATAATCAGCAGGATAATCTCTTTATTCACAATAAAATAATATGTCATAAGTCATCAGGGGATAAATGCACCACTTTACATATCCCAATATATCACATGTCTTCATTTGGATATGTGCCTTTCTTTGGTAATCTACATATATTAAAAGTTACTAAGGAGATACGCAACTAGCCAAGTATATCACCATTTATCTTATGTCATCAAGAGTACATGTTCCCTGTATAGTATTTATATATATATAATAAATAGGGTGAATAGTACAAGGAGCTTCATCCATGGCATTTCACAATAGTAAATCTAACAGAGTTTAAGAAAAACATCTTATGTAAAATGGGATTAGAAGTGGCTAGGAACAAGGATGTATCCAAGTAAACTCTTGTTCATAGAATCCATGATAGATCCCAAGATTATATCCATGGCATCATGTAGTAGTAAATGAAAGAACCATTAGTGGCATACCAGACATCCACTAATAAACAAGGATCGAGTACTATGATGGGTCTCAACTATGGAAACTGAGAACCTTGAATTAGAATGTTGTCCATGAGTGATCATGGAATTGCCTCAAGAATCAAAAAAGATAACTCACGTTATTTATTTCCAATTCATATTCCAAGGCCCATGTATAATGAAAGGAGATTTTTTTATTTATTTAATCAAATAATTAATCATATTGTTTAACTATGTGATGGCCCATGCCATTCCATTCAATAGTGTGACATGGCTAAGGGTTGTGATACCATTTTATTTATAATCATCTCATTTACATTATAGTTGTTTATTATGGATAAATTCTCTATTTTACATCATAAGTGGAAAGGGTTGACATGAACAGGAAAACAAACATTCATTTACAGTTAATGAAGAAAATTCAATCTACATAAAATATACATGTTGTTTCAGTATAATAGTGATTAATTAAGTGAATAACATACCATAGGTGGGTAATGTAAAATAAATCATGGTACTAGACATTACCAAATCTATCTCAATTTAATTCAATTTACTTCCATTAAAATGTTCGAACCACACTCCCAAACAATGGAGCAAATTGGTCAAAACCAACAATTTTTTATTATATAATCACTTAGTGCATAAACATGGAAATCACTATACATGGGGGTGGTTGATGTTGTATATGTAACCACTAACATTTATTAGAATATATGGAATGTGCAATAAAATATATTTATAATGAATATAATAATAGAATATTAATTAGACTGGAGATGTTGATGAAATCAATGTTCCCCCATGGAAATTTATAAAAAGGGGAATTTTGTTAAGTGAGTTATAGACCACCTACCTCATACTCATTTAACTCTACATGTAAATTATTATCCATTTCTTATGTTAGGATTGTATGATATCTGAAAATGTATCAATTCACTGAAACTGGGGTATATTATCATGCATCTAAATAGATATGTTGATCGACAGAAGAATGATGAATGATTAAAAATGAAACGAGAACATACCAGTGATGATCTAATGTGATGAACAACACTTAAATTAGACTCTATATAGTATTTGGGTATAGAATACTACCTTATACCTTCAGAGGAGAAAAAAGGAATAATAAAGGCGATTTTTATCCAGTGGAAATGGGAAATATAGGAGCGGTGGTATTTAATATGATCTATTGGAAGACAATCATTTTTCCAAAAAAAAACAGGGATGCACTGTTTTCCCACACAGTTTTCCAAACCATTTACAACCATTAAAAATCAAATATAGAGATTGGTAACCTTTAGTGTTAGGTTGAAAATGTAGAAAAAACATGTGAAACTCGTGTTAAAATTCTCTACAATTTCTATGCAGTTTTTTCATGACTATGCACGCCAAATCATATAGTTCAATCAAATTTTTCACCCTCCAGCTGCTCAGTGACTAGATTCACACAGTTAAAAATAACAATGCAGAATTCCTTGTATATATTATTCAAACTGTGAGGAAAACCTTTTTCTCCAAAAAAATCTAGGTTTTGGGCTCCGAACAAGCTTCGAACGCCCTAGATCCCTTCACGAACTGATTTGCTTTTCAAATTTTCTCAACAAAATAGAATTAGAAAAAAACATAAATGATCCATACATAATTCAAAAACTGGGTTCTTATAGTGTCCCCCAAATTAATGGAACCACTCTATGGGTTCACCTAATATGGGAGAATAAATATTTTTTAGAACAAATCTAACCACAGATCACATACGTCAGCCTCTCCCTCCCATGTCTCATCTGATACATGGGTGTGCTACCATAACACTAATACTAGAGTGACAGACCATCCTCATATGGCCTTCATGCTCTAGTTAGTGATTTCTATAGGATAATCCTAAAAAATGAATTTAAATCTCTCTAAACATCCAATATAAAAAAAAGTAAGTGAGGGGTCATCATGATAATAATGATGATGTATAAGATGGAATATGTCGTGCATGGAATGGTACCACTAAGGATGTGATAACTAAAAAGCTACTTTCCAGAATCTCTCAAGAATATAATGAGTCTCTATATAACAAGGATTTAGTTTCCCTTACATTTTTATCCATATTTTCGCTATCTTGGTTGGTACACAAAGTGAAAAATGATATCTATCCTCAAATGTTATAGGTTATCTACAGTGATCAATGTAATATTTTTTTCTATACTGAGTAGAAGACACATGCTTACTAATCATTTAATCCTTTTCTAAAGTCACCTGCAAGAGATGAATACTTGTAGAGTTTCCTATCCAAACTCTATCTATCATACTAATGAACTACATGGATGCAACACCATATGATCTTATGATATGTCTTTTTTAATATTTAATATCTTTGATAGTTTAGGCTTCATGAAATACCGAGTTCAAAACCATAATATACTATTAAATAAGACCATTAGATTAGTATTGTGACCATTTAGAATATTAAAATTACCAATTGAACTGTAAACTCACCTATGAAAGTGTATATAATAATTTTTTTACTTATAAACGATTTTTTTTATATTTATATTTTGGAATACGTAAATATTTTCCTTAAAATCAATATGTTAATTTTTGGTATTGTTTTGGAAACAGAAATGTTCATAGACAATTATATATATATATATATATGACAATCATATGTAAGATAATTTATTTTAATAAAATGGATTCATAAATAATTTCTTTTCCTTATGATTATAAAATAATTTAATGAGACAATAATTTATTTTTCAAAGTGTATTGAAATCACATAAAATAATAAAATCAGTATTTTTTGAGTAAATGATGATATTATTTAAATATTAAATATCTCATATTTATAAATATATTTTCATAAAATGGATATTATTTTATTTATACATTTAAATAAATGATTATATATATTTTGGGAATTTTTTAAAATAGTTGATTTTTTTAATAGTGAAATACGAAAACTTATGATATGTAAAAAATACATGAATTATTGTGTCATGGATGATATTAGCCAATAATATCAAAATTATTTTTTATTTTTATCTTATTTATTTATGAGAATAGAAAATATTCTTATTCAAGTTCCAAAATAATAAAATAATGAATAAAATAATCAAAAACACCCCTCTCCTCCACAATAAATACCACCCCTCACCACCTCTTCTCTTCACATATTCAATTCCTTCAATATTTTATTTTTTATTCCTAATACCTCTACCAAACCTCTCAACTGTGTAATTTTATTTATGATATCACCCAAAACATCAATTTAATGTTCTTTAAAGAGGTTCTCAAAGAGAGGAATTAAATATTTAAAACGAATATTCATTCAATTAATTTAATTCAATTTATATTCTTTTCTTGTCCATTCTATACCAAATATGTCCAAACATTCATAATAACTATTATATCTTATATATAAATTAATTTTATTATGTGAATGGGATTTAAACAATCCATTAGTTTATCTTCCCATCCATTTATTATAAAAATGAAATCCCCAATCGTAAGGTGTCGATTTACCACCTTCGTGGACAATGACTTTTCATTTTTCAATTATTCCATAAAAGAATCTAATAAAACCATTTTAATTGTTAAAAAAGACAATAGTATGTCTATTATAACAAATTTAATTTTCTAGAACTTGTATATATATATATATAATATTAATTCATAATACAAAACTAATTCTTGATGATTGAAAAAAATGAAAAAATAATCTAAATGATAATAATTAATACTCTATATAATGAATCATCCACATGTATGGGTAAAAGAATAATATATAAGACAATTAAATATCCTAGAAGTTCATTAATAAAATTTAATTTCTATTCTGGATACCTATTCCCATTTTACATGATCTTTAGTATAAGTATACAAGTGGATCAATCATGAAAATTGAGGTATCGAACCAGATTGAAAGATGATATTGAATATTATAACTTATAAAATTAGCCATAAATGAACATAATAAATTTAAATAAATAAAATAAATTTATAAATGTTTATGAATTCATGTATAAATGAATATAATTTCATTATCTAGTATATTCAGTGAAGGTGAAGAACATTTTCAAGCATAAGGAGAGGGTTCCACCCCGAACCTCCATTTTTTATGTTGGTTACACTTTATCTATCATTACCCTAATGTAATTAATCTAAATTTTGTGTAAATGTTCAAAAATCATGCATCCTCATCACTTCTTATTTATTTTATAGAATAATACATTTTTTATATGCTACCGTTTTCAATTCCTCCGAATAAGCAAGCCAAGTTAAAGAGAACTTCCAAATTTTTTACCCATTTTCAAGTACACTAAACAATAAATATTAATCGCCCAATATTGTTCTGAAATATCTATTTTTATCCTGAAAAACTATCATAGTTCATTTATGGTTTTATGTAAATAGTTTATCTTTCTTTATTTAAAGACTATTTTATTTTCTCAAAAATAGCCTGAAAGTGGACTATTTATAATGTTTTTTAAAAACACCATTTTTCATGTTTTCACGTCAGTTGGATATAATTTTTTACTTGAATGTAATTTAAATTCCCATATATTTTATTTTATGTGATATAAATATTTGAAATATGAATCTATGACCAATAAAAATTATTTTTCCAAACAAACTCTTCTATGCATTGTCAAAAATTGGTTTTGTCTCAAGAATCACAAGATTATATTAATAGAGTAATTTCATCTAGTTCTGAATCCTCTATGAAACCGTAATCTTAATTGGGATTGATGTTTTATGATATAATGTACCATAATTTATTATATGGATTTTGATCAGTTTAACTATGGATGTGCTATCTTGATACCATTCGCCGTATTATTCAATATGCTTAGTAATTATGATTATGGATTGTGAAAATTTATGAATATATTCTTTATGTTTCACACCATTCGTATGAGAATTTATTGGTCATATTAATTGATCAGAGGGGCCCTCTGTAGCCCCTCTATGTAATGGTTTTCCTCATGAGACAAAACTAATATCGATTTTCAAGAGATCTTAACCATTTATTTTTAGATGTCTTTGACAAGGCCTCAAAGGTATGTTTCAGATTCCTTGTATCATTCATTCCATCACTATGCTATTAGTGAATGATAATCCATGTGATTATACAATTATTATAATATCATGCTTATGTACCATTATCATAGGATTATTTATATAGTGTAATTCAATCAGATTTTATTTTGGCCATATTATGCTCATGATTATTTTTTAATGGGTTATGTTTCTAGTTAATAACCTTGACTTATTGATTATATTTACGACATCTTCTATTATATTTTTTTTACCCTTACTAAGAATCTGATCTAACCCCATAATATTTTATTCCCAAGGATAATATGATGTATATTAAGAATGACATGAAAGGATAATCTTGGAGGTTATGGGTGTTTCCAATGGAGTTGTTATATTTGATTCCATTTAAAATTTATAATTTTATAATTATATTTTTATATGGTTTAAAAAAATTAATTAATCTGTTTGATCCTTTTGAATGTCGAGGCTTTTTTTGTACTAATTTAATTATGTATAGCACTGGCTCTAGGAATCTAGGGTAGTTGTCTTTATAGTTAGTATTATAGGATGTTCAGTACTAACATTAGAACAAAATATTTAGAAGGAAATGATTAAAGAAAATAACTCTATGGTATTTAAGAATAATTATAGAATAACATCAAATAATTTTGGTATGTTAGAGATCATGTGGGTGTTAATAGTAATAAATCCTTTTCAGGATACTACATATGGATGTGGATCTAGAAAATATTTACTTAGTGGTAACAATAGAAACAATGTTCAATGATCCTGACACAACATAACTTGGTTTGTGAAAATGGGCCTTACTTCGAACATAGTCTGACACTCCATGGTGATATACATAGAATTGTTCACATTTTCAGTAAACATATTTATGAAGTATTTAAAAGTAAACATGCCCCAAAGTAACCATGTTATTGAATATGATATTAGCTATGCATAAATTTATTATTTCTATTAAGTATTTTCAATGATTAAATTTTTTTCATTTTGATTAAAAACTGAATTTAGTGTATTACATTTTTTAGAAATGGATCCTTGAAGAATAAATGTAAACCATATAATTTTACATATTCTATGTAAGTATTTCCCTCATATAAAAGGAAATGATGTTGGAGAGGGAGATACAACTAGAGTTGAGTAACATATAACAATACAACTAGTACTTAATCAAGTTATGAAAAATATCCTTACTCATATAGAGAATCCCAATCCACAACATGGTGTATCAATTTTAGAAAATTTTATATGACAACAGCATCCAACATTCAATGGGATTAAAAATACTTTTTTGACTGAGAAATGGATAATTCAATTAGGGAATTTATTTCTTACATTCAAACTTAATTAAAGGGAGGGGGTTTTCATTAATGTTTATCATATCTTATGAGATTCTAATCAAAGGTGATCATTTTTTCAAAACTCAATAGAGAAGGAATAAATTTTGAATATGGAATGGCAGGATTTAATGGATATTTTCATCAAAAAATATATCCCTCCATAATAGTGAGTGGATATGATAATTAAATTCTAGAGAACGAGACCAAAAAATGATAAAAATGTTTTAATGTATGAATCCAACACTACAAGGATAGAAAAGAATCCCATGGATTACGTACATACTCTAAAGGGACATATTAATTGATTCTTTGATAGGTTTAAACCATTCATCCAAAGGGCACTTGTCACCCAAAAAAATCATATCATATGATGATATAATATCATATGCTATCAATATAGATAAAAAATTCTCTATTTATGATGTGCTGAATAGAAAAAAGAGAAGAAGTTGGTGGAATCGAAAATAATTGATAAATGGAAGAGTAGAAAAGGGAAGTTTAAAACATTCAATACATATGGAAGGAAACACTCTGGTGCCTACGTAAATTGAAAATGAGTTTTCATCATGTGTGTTGATAAAGGATATCATGCTCATGATTTCTGGGGAAATAAAGAATCCACCAATGTTCAATGCTAAAATTTTAGGGAACTGAGACAATTTTCAAATCAATGTTTGAAGCATAAAAGAAAATTTCCTCTAAAATATCAACAGGATCAAAGAAAGGCATATGCAATCACAACATATAAGGTTGATGTTCCTAATGATATAGTCATATGTAATTTAGTAATCTCCTCAAATTTAGGCATTTTCTTATTTGATTCTGTAAAATCACATGGCTTTATATATTCCTAGTATTCCTTAAATATTAGATATTTTTAATCCACTATAACATGGGCGTTTTTTTAAATGCTCATATTATAAAACTTATTGATAAAACTATGTGTTGACATGTTACTATTATGACACAAAAAGGTGATATAATTGCTAATTTTAGAATCCTACCTATGGTGGATTGTGATGTATTCCTTGGTATGGAATGTATTTTGAAATATTATACAAAAAATTATTACCAAGAGATTGAAATTATTATTCATGATGAAGGCATATATTTTCGTTCCTTTAGAGGGGAGAATTCATCATCTGAGTCAAATCTGGATCCACCTACAGTAGCTCTTATAAATTAAATTCCCATGGAATAAGAGAAAACACCATCTAGGATAAGGAAATAAATCATAAAATTGAGAACACACCGATTTTAAAAGAATAAAGTTATGCATTTCTAGAGGATTTACCAAGATAACCTCCATTGTGGGAAGTTTATTCTTCTATTGATTTAATAACTAGTGCATTGTCAATATAAATAGTCATTATAGAATGGACATTATGGAATTAGTGGAGTAGAATAAAAAAGTAGAGGAGATGAGTAATAAGTGATTTATTCACCCTAGTGTTTTTATACGGGGAGCCCCTATTCTCTATATCTTAAAGAATATGGATCCATGAGGCTATGCGCAGACTATAGTGAAAAAATGATATTATAATAACGAAAACATATCATCTACCTCACATTGATGATTTAATTGATCTGCTTCATCGAGGTCTGTATATTTTTATGATTGAAATTAGATCTTATTAGTATAAATATCATGCGAGGAAGGAAGATATTCTAAAGAAATCATTATAAAATAGTTATGGACATTATGAGTTTATATTAGTTTCATTTCGAGTTACTAATGCACAATTTTGTTTATGGATATAATGAATAGTGTGTTCAAGGAACATCTTGATAATTTTTTGCAGTATTTATTGATGATATCATGATATATTGAAATATCTATGAGGACTATGAGAGAAAATTTTGGATTGTTATAGATAATATTATAAGAAAAGAGTTATATGGGATGTTTTTCAACTGTGAATTCTAACATCAAAGAGTAATTGTTTTCCATATTTCCTTTAAATATGAAATATCATTTTATCATTTGAAGATAAAGGTATTTTAGTAATGTTCTAAACCAAAAATCATAACTTAGGTATGCAGTTTCATTGGTTTAGTAGGATTCTATCATAATTTTGTTTAGAAAATTTCCCCATTAACTAACCATTTAACCAAGCTTACTCATAATGGGGTAATTTTTATTTGGAAAATAGACCAAAGAGAATGTTTTGAAGAATTGAATTAGATATTAGTTAATGAACCAATATTTACTCTACCATTAGAAAATGGTGTATTGCGGGTTTATTTTGTTGCATTAAGTAATAGACAAGGTTGTGTCTATATACATTATGATAGAGTAATTGCATATTTATCAAGGTAGTACTGAAATTGTGAACATAACTATCCAACTCCTGATATTGTGTAAGAAGCTATAATCATTGACCTGATGGTATATAAGCACTATCTCTATAGAGACTAATTTGATATACATAATGACCCTAATAGTTGGAAATATATAATCTCAGAGAAGGAACCCAAATTGTGGCAATGAAGATGTCTTGAGATACTCATGGATTAATATATTTTTAAGATAATATCCCCCATGGAAGGAAAATAAGGTAGTTGATGCATTGATCTGGAAGTATTATGGATTTAAAAACAAAATGAGTATTGAAAGGGATCTTTTTTTCATGGTTCTAGTAAAGATGGATATAGTAATTATCATGAATGGAAAAATATTCATACTTTTTAATTTGGTTTCATAACCAACTATATTGGAAAGATTAAATTTTCCCAGTCTAAAGATTTGAATATTCGAAAGAAAATTTATGCAATGAATGATATGAAGTTAAAAGACTTTATGTAGGATGCTGGAATTTTAAATTCGGCAAGGGGGTTTGAGTTCCATCTATAACCGATCTAATACGGTAATTATTGGATGATACCAATAGCTCTAGCATCACTATATACCCTAGTACCACTAAGGTGTATAAAGATTATAAGTAACATTTCTGGTGGGATAATATGAATTATGGATATTGAGGATTATGTATCAATATGTTTAGTCTATCAATTTGTGATAACTGAAGAAAACATCCTAGAGAATTCATATAAGCTTTGCTTATTCATACAAGGAAATGGGGTGACATTAATATGGAATTTTTTATAGGATAAACAAAATCTCCTAGAAAGAATGATGAAATATGGGTAATTATTGTCCAACATACCAAATATGACCACTTACTCGATGTAAGAGAGGATTTTACACTAGAATACATTGCATGAAATTATATTAATGTTTATAAAATACTTAATGGGGCACATATTTCAATTTTCACTAGTATAAGAATACTTTTTTTACGTCAGAATTCTTTTCTACAAAACAGTAGTTATTGAGGAGAAGTCTTTGAAGCAGCGTTATAAATATGGGTTTAATGTAGTTTTTAATAACATACATTAAAAATGACTTTTATGATTTTTCAGGTCAATTTTTATAAGACCGACATGAACAACCAGCTATTAAAAATATGATTCTAATAAGCTATTATTCACATCATTTTCCTAAAAACCGATGCTAAAAGTAATTTTTAATGTTTATTTTGAATAACCTAATATGAAAAATGTATATCAACTTGTAGATAATTTCTTATTATTTAATTCTACTTTTCATATAGTTCAAATAGATTTACAGATCAAAATGTATAACCGTTAGAATCTAGATATATTCTTTTCTGAGGAAAGATAAAATGATTTAACCTATGATTCATCTTAGAAGGAATTTTAAAATCTGAAGGAATATTTTCTATTTTACTATGATAGGAAGTATTATAAGTCATTTTAATAAAATAATAATCATTTATTAGAATAACAAATAATAAAATTTGTCATAAATAATATAAATTATGGAAAAATAATTACAAATACATTAACTGGATCATGGAAAAAAGAAAAAGTAGATTCATGTTGAAGATAAAATGAGTTCAGTTTATGGAATGGTTATGGTTGAATGAATTTTTCATTATATTAATATTTTTTAAGAATTAAAACATATAAATGAGATGGTAAAAGAAAATGTGGTATTAATAATTTTAGGTTGCAATAAAAAATTATGATGTCGTACTGTAAAAATATTTTAATTCCACATTTTCAGGATACTAAAAAATATTTCATCTAGGTTTTCTGATAAGAATCATTAAAATATATTAAATTTTTAATTTTCTATTTATATTTTAGTAAAACTGATGAGAAAAATAACTTTTCAAGCAGGTTATTGAAAAATCGATGTGGAAAACAAGATTTTAAAGTCAATATTTTTCACTAACAAATGTTAATGGAAATTTTCATATCAGTTTTCAGAAAAATAATGTGAAAAATGGAAAAAATATTAATTCATTTAAAAAAATTCAATTTGACTAGTCATGGAGGTTAGACAGAGTTAGGGATCAAAGGTTACAACCATTAGACGTTGGAATTCACTAATATATCGTTTAGAGATGATCAACTTATGATGGCTATAACCTTTGATATGTAACTCTGTTTGAGCTCTAAGACCAGTGAAATCATTTATTGGTGAATTAAATACATTTTTTCAATAATTTTGTATACCTTTTTTGAAACATATGTGAAAATTTTCCTTTAACATCAGTTATTTAAAAACTGATGCGTAAAACTATTTTTTAATGTAAGTTTTTTCAATAACGAACATTAAATGGTATTTTCACAATTTTTTTCAAAAAAACAGTATGAAAAATGTTAAAAAATTATTTAATTTTCTAATCATTTATTTTACTAGTTTTTTGGTTAATTGGATTTAAATATTAAATGTTATGGTCATCCGAAGATAGACTTCTCTATGAAATCATTTAAGGATGATCTACATCCGATGACCATAACATTTGATCTATAACACCATTTGAGATTCAAGACTAGTAAAATAAATGTTTGGGAAATGAACTAAAATTTTTCAAACATTTTTCACATATTTTATCAAATAAAAAACATTAAATAATCATTGAAATCAGTTTTTCATGTCAGTTATTTAAAAATAAACATTAAAATCGGATATTTCACACTAGTTATTTATAGCCATTGTGAAAAGCGATGAAATTTTTCTTTTCATGTCGGTTATTATAAAAATAATGTGAATTTGAGGTGAAAATGCATTTTCATATTGGTTATATATGAACCGACATAAAAATTCAATTTTCCAATTTTTTTATGTCGATTTTAAAAAACCGATGTGAAAAAGGCAATGTTAAAATAGTTTTTTTACACTGGTGTGTCTGATCATGATCCATGATTGACATCGATATTCTGAAAAAAATTAGAAAACTATAGACACTTATATTCATTTGAGTACTTCTTATCACCATAAAACATGGGGGGTTTTATAAAGGATGATCCAAACATCAGAAGACATGTTATGATCATTCTCACGAGACATTCATGGAATGTAGGCTCAGTAATTACCTTTAGTAGAATATGTATACAATAATATATTTTATTCATGTATTAAAATAGAATCATATGAAGAGTTTTATGGAAATAGATGTTATACACCAACTTTTTGGGATGATGATTTTGAAAGGACACATATAGACCCATAAATTGGGGAGAAAAATAGTGGAAAAGGTAAAGACTAATCGAACACATATCCGAGTAGAACAAAGTAAGAAAAGAGATATACCGATCATCAGAGGAATGATTAGGAATTTCAAGATGGAGATAATCTATTATTTATGTAATCTCTATGTAAGGGTGTTAGAATATTTTGAATTAATGGGAAACTGAGCCCTAAGAACATAGTTCCTTTTTAAATCTTGGAGAGTATTAGAGATGTGGATTATCAATTAGTGACGCCACCTACCCATTCTAAAGGGAAAAATGTGTTCCACTTATATTTATTAAAGATGTAAATTATATACATAATACATGTACTAAATTAAAATGGAATATAATTGGAACCTAATTTATCTCACTATGAAGAGACTGTCCATATTATGGACACTAAAGAATTGGTGTTGAGGAATTCAGCGACTCAGTGGAAAAAGTTACTTTGAAAAAAAAATATTTAAATTGAATTAGAGACATGGGAACCTAAGGAAATAATGATGAATAACTACCCAAATCATTTTTGAGGTAACACTATGGAAATTTCATTGATGAAATTTTTGAGGAAGGTAAAATGTGACAACCTAATATTTTATGTTATGTCTCTTTTAAAATTTATTGTCCTCGATAGTTTATGCTTCATGGAACACCGAGTTTAAAACCATAGTGTACTACTAAGTTTGAATTTTGGAATTATATTATAACCATTAGTAATTTTAATATGAACAATAAAATATTTACATCACCTATTTAAGTAAATATAAAATTTTGGTAACTTATAAATGGGAATATGTAATATTTATACCAAGGAAAAATCAGATAATTATTTTAAAATTGATAAGTTGTGTGTTGGTATTATTTATGAAACATAAATATTTATTAACAACTTTATAATAAATATTCTAATTTTAAAGAAAATTATTTTTCATAAAATATATTCATAAATAAATAATTTTTTTTCTTATGAATATAACATAATTTTATGAGGCATTGATTAATTTTTCAAAGTGTCATAAAAATAGTTATAAGATTAAAATAATTATTTTCAAATAAATTATGATGTTATTTAAAATTAAAATTTTCCTATTAATAATTTTTTATATATAATTGTGTATATTAATGAATTCTACACATCCAAAAAATGGTGAGGGTGGATTTTATGGATTTTTCTAAAATAGTTGACTTTTTGGTAACATGTGAAATATAGTAATTTACAGTATGTAACAAATACATTAATTATTGAGTCATGGATGATGTATAGATGATTTAATTCCATAATATTGAACATTAATTTTATTTTTATCTTATTTAGTATAGGTAATAAAATCTATTAATATTCATTATCCTAAATATTAAAATAATGAATAAAATAATAAAAAACATCACTTTACTCCAATTTAAATACCACCCATGTGATCTCTTCTCCTCACACATCCAATGCCTAGAATCGTATAAACGTTTTTAACAATAAAACTCCTAAACCTATCCCCCAATTATTTTCTGTCTTGTATCGCTCATGAATCAATTTCTATGTTCATTTAAGAGGTTCTCAATAAGAGGAATTCAATAGGAAAAGTCTTCTTTTGATCTTTTAATTTTCTTTCAATTTCGTCTATTTTCAAATCCATCCTTTACCAAATCATTACCATAATTTATGAAAATACTAGAATATTATATATACAAATATATATTTTTTGTTAATTAGATATCCACCAGAAATTCTTTTCACATCCCCTCTTTTTATTCAAAAAAATGAAATAATCATTCATCAGTTACTGATTTACTACATTCAGGGACGGTGAGTTTTTCTTTTTCAATTACACATTCACTACTAGTCATAAAAACATTTTTTGGTTAAAATATACTATTATATGTCTATTAAAATTTATTTTATTTTTTTCAACTAGTATATAATATATTAAAAATTCATAACACAAAACTACTTCGTGATGATCGGAAAAATATGAAAAAATAATCTAAAGGGTTATCATTTTTGTTATATAAAATAAATCATCATCATATATGCATAAAAAATTATATATGACCATTAAATATCCTTTAAAATCATTAAAAACATATAATTTCAATTCCAGATAACTATTCCCTTTTTACATGATATTTATTTTAAGTATACAAGTAGATCAATCTTGAAATTTGAGGAAATGAACAATCAAAAATGGGGAAATTAAATATTATTGTCATCAAAAAGTCTATAAATGAACATAATAAAATTAAAAAAATAATATAAATGCCTAAAGGGTCATTAATTAATGTATTAATCAATCTCATTTTATTACCGAGGTCATTATGTAAATGTGTAGAAAACAGTTTGACACGAGGAAAGGGGTTTTTTCCCAAAACTCAAATTTTTATTTGGTCTATGATTTCTCTCTCTTTAACCCTTTTTTATTATTTCTTATTTTTATATAATTTTTCTAAATAATGTTATATGTTACAAAATCATTTATCTATAATATTTTTATATTATTTTATGGGATAAAATTTTATAAGGTTTCTATTTCTATTCCTTTATATAAGAATGACCAGTTAAGGCGTACCACCCAATTTCATTCCCATTTTCTTGTACAATCCATAATCTATTATAATCAATAAATATTTTTATAAAATTAATATATTTATCATGAAAAACAATAAATGTTCATTTCCAGTTTTATGTAAATAGTTAATCTTTTTTCTTATTTAAGGGCTGTAATATTTTCTTTTAAGTTGTAGGGAAGTTGATCATTTATAATATTTACTAAAAAATATTTTTATTTATTTCCACAGATGTTGGTATTCATTTTATAATAAAATATAATTTAATTTTCCATTCCTTTTATTTTTTGGGATATAAATATTTAAAATATGATTTTATAATAAATAAAATGATTTTTCCAAAGATAAATCTCATTGAAAAGTAGGAAGGGTAGTTCTCTCAAGAGTTCCATGATTATTTTATTATATATATTTTTCATTTATTTGAACAGCCACGATAAAATAATATTCTCAAATGCGATTGATATTTTATGATATCTTATAGCATATTTTTTTAAATGGTTTAGGATCAGTTATATTGTGGATTTTCTATCATTATACCATTCACTATATTACTCAGAATTATTATTGATTATGTGCACTGAATGGGGAATGTTATGAATAGGTTGCTTTTGGTTTACACCAATTAATATGTGGAATTATGTTAACTTATTAAGTGATTTTCAAGGCCCGATACATCCCCTAGATGCATTGTTAGGTATCGTGAGACAAAACATTTCTGTATTTGGCTGAGGACTTAACCATTTAATTTCAGATGCCTTAGTCGAAGCCTCAATGATATGTTTCAGAAGTCTAACATTATGAATTCCATCATTATGATATTATTTACTGATAATACATACTATTATTAATGACAAAAAATTTAATTTTATTACATATTCAATAAGAAAATGAACAACATTATAGGAGGGTTGATGTGATGATGAACATGGGTGTCACCCCTCATAATGGTCTTATAATTTTGCTTAATATACCCTTTAAAAAATATATAATGATTTCTTCACCTAGGGATCTATTACTAGCTATGAAATCAGAAAAAATGTTTCATTATCTCCATGTGGGAAAAACCATCATGCCATGCTCAATGAATCTCCCTTCCTTTTGAATAAGATAGGCCAACTCCCACAGTGGATTAGAAGAACAATGCATGAGATTTAAAGTCCTTTAGAATCCATTTCTAATTCCATTAACATGATATTTTATAGTTTGAATAGTTATAACCCATTGTGATGTTCCCTCACTTCTATACTGGGATAATTTCATGCACCATAAATAGCATTAAACCCCATAAGGACATTGCCTCTACCATCCCTAATGAGCCCACCACCACACAAAATACCTGAATCACTTAAGCCATCCACATTCAATTTGAAGCTATTAGAGGGCAGTTTCCAGTAGACCCACCTGCCCCTATTGCTAATGGAACCCTTTGGCAGAAGCACCGAAATTTGGATGATCATCATGAGAGACCAAGATGAGGACTCATAAGGTTAGAGACCACCCAATTCATCCACCAATGATTTGATGTGAACCTGAATGAGAATGTGAGGGTACACTCTACCATCTCTATCTTTGATACAGGATTCCCAAATGATATAATACGACATAGTGAAGATAATTATCCTTACCTGGGCCTCTTTTATACTAGCCTCAATTCCATAGAACCAAAAATATAGAAAATTTTAAATGGACCCCATGTGTCCATACACTCTAGTACAACTAGAAATGTCAAACCAAATTCCTATCACATAATCACTAATGAAAAATAGGTTTCAAATGTTTTGATTATCTATCTTTCACAGCACCTGCTCTGAGAATCCAACGAAACCCCATTCTTCTAGATTTTCCCCACTTTGGTTGTGCCATGTTCTACAAATTATAAATCAGAAAATTCAATTTAATTGGAATTTACTTACTCCAAAACAGAGATTCCCAATAATCATTACCACTCCTCTCATGAAAGCACCCTAAAACAGATTTCATGTTAATGTTTTTAGAAGAATAAATGGAAGAAATAAATATTTATAGCTTCTTATATTGAAAAATATTTTAAACCATATCCTACTACTGTGTATTGAGCATAGTGCGTATAAAATATAGATATTCAAAAGCATATCTTACCATAATATTTGGTTCTGGATAGCTTGGAAAAAACAAGGGTGAACCACAACAGTTCTACATTCAGTAATTAGTTACACAATGTCTGAGGATCCATCGGACTTTTTTATTCAGCACATCATGTATATTGATAATGGTTCTGATCATTTTTGATGGATTCCTCAAACCAATAGACCATTCCATCTAGTTTTCACCATACCTGTGACACAAGAATCATTCCCAAATAGTTTTCACTATAATGATCCCACATGCCAACTTACCTTGCGTGGACTGCATGACCTCCAAAATACTAAAAAGGTTGACGCCTCCCTCCCCCACAAGTTTTTCCATCCTCCACCATGTTTCTCGTTGACATTTGACTCCATAATTTTTATCCATAGGAATATATTCTGATGTTTCTCTATGAGCTCAATTATAACTTTTGGGGATTTCAGAATAGATAACACATGCATCTCCATCGAATAAAACACACAATTGATTTTGTTAATGAAACCATTGAAGGATAGGAGGGTAGTTTTTCAATTGCAATTATGACATGTAATTTTACTAATAATCGCCTCAAATCGGATTTTTTGACCCTCCCATTTGAAATAAGGTCCCCCAAGTAATGCAATGACAATTGCTTCCAAATCATTCCCAGGTAGTTTTTAATGTCTATAGCCTAATTTGATGGGAATTTTTTCTATATATGGACAAATATTTTCCGATGACTTATCATTTTATGAAATTGATTACTATAGACCTGTATCAAGGACTTCCAACCCATTATGGATTTCTTTCATATATTCATAATGAATAGAATGTAATCCACAAACATAAAATGGGAAATAACAGTATCCCCTCATTGTTTTTTCAAGCCTCAATAGTCCCTTAGTCTATGTTGCATTTCGTATACCTAGAGAGCACATCCTAATCCATGATATGGAGCTTCTGGGAAATTGGATCACCTGACCTCAGACCACACACCATTTTAAAGAATCGAAAGTTATGTCCCATCAAGGAAATGGTCCGACATGGGTAAGAAAAGAATCTAATGGTCAAGTCACACATCAATTAACAGAGTCTGAACCTCCTCGTGATATTGCTAATAAAGCCCCAATAAATATAATCATGGGCTTTTTCCATGTCAACATTAATGATAAAGATTCATCCCAATGTATTATTATTGATATCCTATACCATTTCTTGTGTAATACCTATCTCAACTTGAAGACCTATCCAGTTGATGAACCCATGTTTCTCAATTGACACAATTCAATGATTTATTCATTTATGTTATTTATTGGTGATTCTAGATAGAATTTTATTGGAAAACAAGATAAACATATAGGGTGATACTACTGAATAGACTATGACTACTTCACATTGGGCACTAAAAACACTCTAGATACACATGAAATTCTTTATATAACTCCCCCTTCAAGGAAATCCCACACTTCCTACTTGTATTGAGAACCTATATTATCTTAGGTATCCATAAAGTATGCACCAGGTAAGCCATATGGACCCAAATCACAGTCGACTTTCGAACTAAAAAAACCTCTTTGATCTTATCCACATCAGGAAGAGACTCAATGTTCTCATAATCTCTCTCTCTGATCAAGTTAGGAATGCATTTCAAATTTTTTTTCCACATTATCATTCGTACCCAAACCAAGATAATAATTGAAACTAAGTTAAACTAATTGGTTTTTGAAGTGGTCTAAAGAAAAATTCCTTTCCCCAACATCATCATCTATGTAGGATCTAATTAGAATATTGAGATTGATTTTTTAAGTCAACCTCATCTATTAATGAACACTTGAAAGTAATATGAGTATCTTTCACTCTCATAATTCTATGTGGCCCTTGATTTTTCAATGAAGAGACATTCAATATCTTGTGTTTTTCAGCCAAGAGACCTCACATGTCCTTGAGCATAACAAAAATGCTTTCATCCCATGTCTATTGAAGATGCAGTTCCATACATTAAAAGTGAATGGGGAGGGACTCCATGGAATTTTTATAACTTGTCCTACTTCTATACATATCATATTGATCCTTCCTAATACAATTGAGCCTCGCCTATAAATAATACCAGCGACTTCATGCCACATGAAGGGACTAAGAATCCCAAACCGTTTGCATGAATACATCCTTATATTCCCATTATTGAGAATATACAAACCGTTTTGAACCCCACTACCCACTCTGGTCATTGATTACATGCATAGAATGGTCAAAAAGGGAACTTGGATGATGACACACAGTCTACTATAGAATGGAGTTATTATTTTAACATTACCAAAACAAAGATCTAGTCTACTACAAATATTTATTCTACCCATCATTTTGTTGCACCAAGTTAAACATCTTCCAGTATAACCCAAATCCAGCAGACTATTGGTTTTCATGAAAGAGATAAAGTTATGGATATCAAAAATTGTAAACTAAATTACACATTTCATCTCAATATCTTCAACTATGGTGTTGAATTCCCCAACCACAAACCATTCCATTTCGCATAACTAAAATCCCCAATTGACTTATATAAATCACTCCTTCCCATAGCCTCATAGCTTACATAAAAATTTTATAAGGAACTCTATACCCCTAGAATTTACATTGATTGTGACATGTTCAGAGGAAGCATCAACAATTTCATCCTCTATTGTATTATTCTAAAAATCACATATACATTTTTTGTAAGGGATCGCATGAAATGACTCCAAAAAACCCAGATTATTGGAAGAAACATTTATATGGTCAATTGGTTATTTAGTCTCAATATCATAAATAAGAGACACCTAAAGATGATGAGCTTCATTGAGAATGAATGTGCTCTTGGCCGTCACCAAAAATCCCCTTACATTCTCAACCATGATAGTGATCATTGAAAAATGTTGGGGTGGCTTGGTAGATAGACAAGGAGAACACATAGTTACCCAGTGATATCGAAACCACTTCCTTCAGGTGAGATCGTGTTTAGTGATCATTACTCACTGGAGTGGCCTGCTCATTATAGGAATGTAAAAGTTTTGTTTTAGGGGAATACCAAGGAATCCTCACAGTAACATATAGAATCCAGTGCCGCAAAATAGTTAGGTTAACTTACCCAAACATGAAGTTTCTCTTCTAAGGATTCCATCAAATCCCTGTAATCATATGGACATCCAATTGAGGGGAGTAACATCAGGCATCAAACATCTACCACCATGGCCACATCCATAACGTTTAGAGACAAAATCAAACAAGTTATAATAACATCACATGATGAAACCCATAACTTTACATTCCCATGAGAAGAAGGAACCACAACTTCATTCGATCCCTCACTCCTAGAGGAAGACCCCACCCTTAATAAAACCTTAAAAGGTTCATATAATAGAAATAGCCACTAGTGGGGAAGGATAAAGGATGAAGAAAAATAACAATGGTCAAGGAAAATCACTCTAACTTCCTTTTAAACCTCCACAAAAAATATAAAAATAAGAAGGGGTGTGAGCTGAGTCACCTGAATTTGAAAAAATCAGACTGTTGCAACAAAGGCTCATGAAATCTAGGGCCACCTCCACCGCTATCAGAGAATGAAACTCTAGAGAACCATCTTCCTTTCAATCCTCTACCCACAACTTAGAATAAAAAAATGAAAATTCTCATATTATTATTCATATGTCATAATTCAATTAGGTTCTATTCCTGACACATTATACTAACTATTATGAATTATTTGAATGTGTTTCCAGTTAATCATATTTCATTTTTTATATTTATGATATATTATGTTGTATTTCTTACCATTATTGATCATCTAATATCCCCCCTTTCATATTTTCCCCATTATTCGATGAGGTCTTTTATAAATAATTTATATGGAAAATTTAGAAGTTTATGGTAATTTAAATGAAATTTAGAAATTATTTTCATTCAATTTTGTAATGATAAAATTATTTTTTTATCTAATTTTACCTATATAAGAAACTATTTTGTCCATTAGGATGAAAAAACAAGATATTAATAATAATTTAACAAATAATTGAACTAACTCTAGGATATTGGGGTCAGGGTCTTTAAAATAGACTACAATATAAGGCCTCAAAAAGAGCCATATGAATTGTCACTTAAAATATACTATTGTAGGAGAATATGAAGATATGTGTATGAATATCCCAAGGGACTATGAAATCAAGGAAACATATTTGGAGAATTTCCTCTACAACCTTTACCATTTTTTTGACTTCCCATCAGTTTGTGGATGAAATGATGTGATCAGAAGCACATGTATAACCATTGATTTCTACAACAACTGTCGTAATCGTGACATGAGTAGGGAGTCATTATCTGAATCAATAGAATGAGGGACCATGTTCATTGGGATGATATCAAGGTAATACAATTTTCCCATTTTATCTATTGATATAATATCCCAAATATAATGGTAGCAGGATACCTTTGTTAGTCTATCGATGAAAACCCATACATTGTCACTTACTCTAGGAGACCTATGTAAAATTACTACAATGTCCATGGAAATATCATCCCATTAACATTACTGGAATGAATGTGGTTGTAACAAGAAAACATGTCTCTAGTTCCCTTCCTTCACCTTCTAATAGGTGGAACATATATAGATAGATAATGTTATATGATGTTTTATCCAAGGACGTCAATACTGGGGTGACATTTCATGATACATTTTAGAGAACCTAGATAAACATCCCATTATGAAGTTTGGGAATATCACTTGAAATCCTCTCTCATATCTGTACAAACATAGATATATCCATCTATGGATTGGATGTTGTCTATATCTTCAATATAATCTGATGTTCTGCCATCTCCTAAAACACTATCATGGATAATCAGGCCCTTAGGATCTGAAAATTACCTAGTATTCACCTTATCGTGGAGGGAAGATGTTTATATCAATGCTGGTATATGGGAATTCCCATTAATATCTTGAAACTCTAGATGTAGCTCATAAAATAGAGTTGTTAATTTCTAGTCCCCACTACTTTCCTAAATGGGTTGTGACTATTTTTTGTGACAAAGTGGAACAGAAACTACATTTCCCTTTCTAGTCATATAGGAAAAATCACAATTCATGGACTAGTGATATTGAACGCATATTCATTTTCTTAGATTCAAGTCATTTAGTATAAATATATATTTGAGGATCTTTTCTCCCATACACACCACAAATTTCCCACCTAATATATAGTTTCTCTAATAATGTAAGGCAATGACCACTGATGCTAGATAAACATTGGGAATGAGATAACTTTTCTCATGAGGGCTCAACTGATGAGATTTGTGCACAATGTCTATTTCATCTTTCCTTTTAACTACTCCTTTTCCAATGCTTGAAGCATAAAATTCTATGGTAGTGCCTCTTCTATGGTCTGGAAGTGTAAAAATAGGTGTCGAGACAATCCCCTCTTCCATATCCGAGAAGGATTTCTCTCATTATTCTGACCATATGAATTTAATACTCTTCTATATAAGACCTTTAAGAGGTAAAAAAGGTGTGATAAGTCCTGTGTAAAATTCTTATAATAACCACACATCCCCATGAAACACCATATATCAAACACATTCTGGGTATGATCCCATGTAACCACATCACTCACGTACATTAGGCTAACAAATACTCATAATTTATAGATTATACGACACATGAAGTGAAATTTTTAAATCTAGAAGTGGAACATAGCAAGTCCGGAATATATATTATTCTCTCTCAGTGTACTCAAGAAAATAAAAATGGGATGGGAATGGTTGTGAGGCACCTTGCAAAGGAATATATCGATATTTTTCAAATAATCATCGAGCTATTCTAAATTGTGAATATGTTGTAATTATGGACTTTTAACTATTCCAAACTGTCTGGTGTATTCCAGGATTTACGATGAATGATATTTTGTGCTGCAAGTGATGCAGAGTGGTAAGACAGTGAATTTTGGAGAAAATAAGTGATTATAGAAAAATAAAGACGATTTCCTACACGACGTGTACTGACCCTACAAATCAAGACTTTTTCAAAAAGGATTTCCATGAAGAACATGTCATTACATAAAAACACACTATTATAAGCATGTAAAACACACGTACTCTTAGTACACATCACGTAGTGAGTAAACCAATCAAATCAGCCTATGAGATTCATGAGACATAGCGGAGAAAAATGATATGGGGTATATGACATGTTACCCAAGAACAGATTTTGAATATGTCAATGCATAGAAAAAATAAATAAAACCTACACAGACACAGGTTTCACTGGGGATAGCTATAAAACAAGCCTCTTGAACTCTCTTCAATGATAGTATGGAAGATACGAAGTAGCAGGACACCACTATACTCTTCCAGACCATTCAAATCCTTTGTCTGTTATGATGGAGGTCAATATTGTGATGAATATTTCGTTCATTGATTCTATAATGGAGATGAATGAGGCTGAACAAGCGATGTGCGGCTAAGCCCCACATGATTGTGGATGGTGACACCCAAAAGACACTCTCTTATAATTTTCAATCTCAATGTGTAATCTATTTTTGAGTCCCTTTTGTACTTATATTTTTTAACAAATCTGGTTTATTTGTTTCTCAAATATAAAATCAAAAACTCATTTTGTATGGTTTTTTAAAATAGGAATTAAATTAAACGACTTCAATATTTAAATTCAATGAGGTCTTGGCATTTAGATTATTTATTGTAATTTGGTTTGATATCTTGGAGTTCTTCATGTAACTAAACCACTTCCGTGGATGAAAAATCAATCATATTAAGATCATAATGTGATGTCTAATCAAATTTTATTGTTTACCTGGGGGTCCTTGGGAGTTAATATTGGAATTTAATTTAGAAATATTTTCAAACAAGGATGTGGGGAGTTTTTGAGAGGTTTGTGCTTGTCTACAACTCCTATTTTAATCAGGATTTCAAGCCCCCTTTATTATTTATTTATTGTTTGACATGAAATTTATTTTATATTCAAATTTTGTTTTCAAATTTTATAAAAATCCCAAAATTTTCACTTCTTTAAAAAAGAAAAAAAAAGTGATAGTTTAAAAACTTTAATTGAAACCTCTTCACGAGAAAATCCCATGGTCACAACTATGATATATTACAATGGGGAAACTATTGATTGAGGTTTTCACAACAAAAAACACTCACATAAACTTCGTCCATTTTTATAGAGGATGCCAATGTTGATTTTTAGTTTTTATAATTATATTTATTATAACACGAAATTATGGCCAAAATTTATTACCTTTGTATCCTGAAATTGATAGAACCATTCACACTAGGGTTAGAAAAAAAAATACCCCATCCCCATGTTGTGAGTCATCCACATAAACACAAATAATGAACTTGGATGAAACTATAGTCCAAACAACTTAAAAAACCCTGATAGAATTAGATTTATCTTGTGATGAAATCCATGAATATCCTATGGAATATCCTAATGCACCTATTGGGTTTTAAAGAAAATATAGTTTCATCCACAAAATCCCCATATTTAATGGTTTTGTAGGCGAGGATCCACAAAACCCCTTCAATTGTTCAGTAATATTTGTGTGAACATGAATCCCCAAGGAGTTGATGCAAATAAAATGATCCTGAGGTCATTTCCATTTTAATTTGAAAGAGTTTTCATGGAATGATTCCTCTATTCACATTCATCCTTGATTAGAGAATGGAATGAATCGAAAAAAAAATCCATGAAAGATTTATCCATACATCAAGAACTCCATCAATTCGAATGGATATTTTTTGAATTAGGAAAAATCATTTTGAAATATCGCACAATTATAGGGAACAATTTAATATACTATGTTTTAGCTTCCCCCACCATCAAATCAGTGACAAAATGTTGATTCAAAATTTCTATGAGGAGTTATTCCTTACTAATAAAAGAATGATCGATGATTCTATGGGAGGATATTTTGTTAACAAAACACTAGTTCCTACTAGAATTATGATCACAATCATTGCCCAAAATGGTCAAAAATTTGGGACTAGAGGCATTGTCTGTGTACAATGTACCCATGAATTCCCCACTTCTAGGCTTAAAAACAAATTTATTTCATGTAAAATGTATGATCTTGCCATTATGGTATGGTTAATGATGTTGTACAATAACCCACCAACACCACCCAAACTAGAAGAAATATTTAAAATGAAAGTTCACTATGAAATTTTCTATTCTAGAGAATATTTTATTTATCAATGCACAAAAATAAATGCTTCTAATGAGAATTGAAATGACGTTTTTCCTAGAAGTCATATTCAACAAAACCAACAAAGGCCATTTCAAATCAAACAAATATTCAATCAGGGCTAACCCAACAACTCCAGTGAACAATTTTCATAGCCTAAAAAACAATAAAGATTCATACAAGGAAAATCAAGTAATTCTAATCATAGATATTTGAATGAGAAAAAAATGATCATTATGGAAGAATCATTCAGCCTTCTCCTCCCACACCAAAATCATAGAGGAAATTTTTAAAAATACTAAAACAATAGAAATTTTTTTTTTCATACATTGATGAATCAAATTAGTTAACATGATTCCGATTTCAGTTTCATGAAAAATATATAGAGTTTGGATTTACCCTCACAACCCTATGTGAATTCGAGAGATACTAGAAGTGGAAATTTGAGTGTAATTGATCTTAGGATTGGTGAAATTTTTGAATAACCCTCAAACAGATAAAATCAAGCCTTCTACTGAAAATTTTAATGTGTATCCCATCACTAATGTAAATTCTTTAAATTTTAAAGAATATTTGAATGAAAATACAAAATCAAAAGATGAATTTTTTTTAATGAATAAAAATGATTAGAAGAGGATATATAGTCCTTATGATTCTCTAAAACTTACATAGACTACCCTACAAACATTCAAACCTCCACCGCCTTACCCAAGGAGTGAACTACAACTGAATTCTTGTTCTGAGAGAGTGTTTGAGATGGAGGTTTTGTAAACATTCATGAAAATTCAAGTCAACTTTCCTTTTCTCTATTTTGTAAAACAAATTCCAAGGTATGAAATGTTTCTGAAAGACATATATACACATAAGATTAAATTTAATGGATCTAAAAAACTCAACATAGGGAGGAATGTTTCATCCATGATTCAAAGTACTTCGCATATCAAGTGTAATGAACCTAGAACCATTATCATTCTCTAAATGATTGTGAAATGTGAGTTCAAGGAAGTAATTATTTTTATAGGTCCCTATCTTAATTCAATTCCACATTTTGTTTACATATATTTTAATGTTTGAGAATTGAAACCCTCTATAATTGTCATTAATCATCCAACCTAAGTACCACAAATCTTGCAGGAGTAATATTGGATTTTCCTATTCCTGTGAGATATATATAAATTTCCTGTCCATTTTAATGTCTTGGGTATAGAATATGATACGCTTAGAACCCATGAAACTATCATCCCTGGGAGGCCAATTTTATAACTACAAAATTATTAAACAATGCGCATAAAGGTATAATTTCCTGGAAATTTGGTTGTGATTCTATTCACTTCAATAGTTTTCAATCGATGAAATTCTTAGTTGAGGATCATTCAATACTTACAGATGATTTGAAAGATGTTAATTTATCTAATATTGAATCTAATTAAGAAGAGGATGATTGGGAAGAGTTGTGAGATGTTGAGACTAATATTCTAAGAATCGATGAAAATGAAATTATAGAAACCCATGAACCTTCTAATTGTATTACCAATAATGTTTCTGATTTTCCCATGAAGCAAGTCTTGAGAAAATTGAAATTTATTGTCATGAAAAATATTTTGCATTATCCAATGAAAATACCCACTTGATATAGAGTTAAAACTACTTCCTAAAAACTTGAAATATTCGTTCTTATGTCAGGATGATCAATTACAAATCATAACATCACAATATATTTCAATGGACCAAGAAGGAAAACTGTAAGAAGTCCTCAAGTCCCGCATTAATGGAATATGATGGACTCTGTCTGATTTAATAGGAATTTTTACCTCAATTTTCTATCATAGAATTTTTCTAGAGGAGAATGATAAAATAGTGAGGAAATTACAAAGGAGATTGAACCCAACACTGTTGTAGGTTATTAAGAAAGAAGTCACCACCCTTATATATTCAGGAATTATTTTTCCCATATCTGATAGTCAATGGGTGAGTCCAATCCATGTTTTTCCTAAGTAGGATTTACAATTTCAAATAATGACTTTGGTGAATTGTTCGATGTTAGGATTCCCAATAAAATGCGAATTTTCATCAAATATAAGAATGTCAATATGGTTACAAGGAATGACCAATTCAAATTTCCATTCCTTGATCAATTACATGAATGACTAGTGGGGAAAACCCATTATTGTTTTCTAGATTGTTTCAGTGTATATTTCTATATTCATATTTCACTAGAGGATCAAGATAATACCACTTTCGCTAGCACATTTTGAACATTTTCTTATCGAAGTATGCCTTTCTTTTTTTGTAATGAACCTGGTAATTTTAAAAGGTGTATGATGAGTATTTTATCATTGCTTCAAGAAATAAACATGGGAGTTTTTATTGAATACTTCACTATCTATGGATCATCATTTGATAGTTGGTGGAAATATTTGGAACATGTTATTAAAACCCTCATTGATAAGAACCCTGTTCTCAATTATAAAAAATGCAATTTCATGGTTAGTAAAGGGATTCTGCTCAAACATTTTGTGCCCCTCTATAGAATTCAAGTTGATCAAAGCAATGTTGTAATCATTTTATTGCTTCCATACCTAAAAACAATGAGAGATGTGAGATCCTTACTGAGCAATGCTGGCTTTTATAGGATATTCATAATGGATTTTAGTAAATTTGAACATCCATTATCCAGAATAATCTAAAAATTTGTTCCATTTTTCTTTGAGGAAAATTTTAGAAGGCCTTTTCATGAGTTGAAATAAAAACTAATAACGCATACCATTGTTCAACCACCCAAATAAGACATTCCTTTTAAAATCATGACTGATGAATCTAATTTTTCCCTTGGGGATTCGTAAATATGAAGGTTTGAAAAGAAATATCTTGTGATATCCTATGACTCAATAACATTTGATAAGGCTCAATAAAAATAAACAAAAACCAAGAAGGAACAGTTGGTTGTTCTCTTGGTTTTGAAAAATTTTAGATGCTATATGCTAGGCTCCAAGGTGATTGTTTTTATAGATCATTACAAAATCAAAATTTTTATGATGAAATATAATGAAAATCCTAGAATCATAAGATGGGTCTTAATGTTATAGGATTTTGATGAAGATATAAAGGATAAAAAATGCTGTGAGAACCTTTTTTCTGAACATTTGATCTAGATACCTTCAATTTGGAATGGAAAACTACAGATTTGTCAACTAATTAAAGAAACTATTCCATACGGGGAGTTGTTTTCTTGTAAAAGTGAAAGACTATTGTTTTCTTATATTGTAAACTATTTGTCTTCTGATGAACTTCCCCAATTGTTTCCCATGAAACAAATGGATAAACCTATTATTGATTTAATGAAATAAAATTGGGATGGTCCATACTTGTGGCACATTGGTAGTGATAAAATGATTTGGTGATGCATTTCGAATTCATAATTTCAATCCATCCAAAATTTTCTTTACACATTGAACTTTGGAGGAAACCTAGGTCCATAAAAAACTTCAATAAAATTTCTTGATTCTAGATTTTATTAGCACAATATTTTTAGATATTCTTTTGAATTTTTTAGAACCAGTAAAAATTTCACTTCAAAGGAAACATTTCCAAATGATATGAGATGCCACAAACCACTGTTTTGTTTTATGATGAATTTGAAGTTTGGGGAATGGATTTCTTGGATCCCATTCCCAATTATTTTAGATACTTTTACATATTTCTTTCTTCTGATTTTGTGTCAATGTGGGTAGAGTTTATTCCCACAACATCTGATGATGCTGAAATTATGTCCAAATCTGTGAGAGGAAATCTGTAATAATAGTTTAAATTATAATTTCTCTAATTAAATATCATGGTACCCACTTTTATAATTGTACATTGGAATCTCTTTTGATGAAATATGGAGTTCATCATACGGTCTCTACACCCTATCACCCTCAACCAAATGGAATGGATGAGTTGTCTAATAGAGGAATCAAAAATAATCAGGGAAAAACAATTATCCTAGACATAAATGATTAGAGTTTTAGAAATAATTATTCACTATAGTCCTACAAGACTACATTAAAAGCACCAATTGGAATTTCACCATTTATATTTGTATATGGAAATGCATTTCACGTGCCATTTAAATTTTAACACAACTCTTTTTGGGATATAAAAACATGTAACATGAATCTATTGTCCACTGTAAGAGAATGAAGTTTTTTTGTTGAAGATGTAGGATACTATAAATAATGCATATAAAAGCACTAGGTTTTTAAAATAAAGAAGAAAAGAATTTAATAATGGGGGGATTATCAACAAAAACATCAAATAGGGAGAAAAAGTTCTACTATTTGATGCCATATTAAAGCTATTTCCAACTAAATTTAATTCCAATTTGTATGGTCCATACATTGTTATTCATGATTTTCCATTTAGTTTTATAAAGATAAAATAACTATACAAAGGAACACCATTACGATTCATTGGTCACAGGTTGAATCTGTTTAGAGAGAATTTCGAAGATCCTTCAAGGGAGGAGATCCAACTTCATGATGCAGAATAGAATTGATGTCTGGTTGTGTCATTACTTCTAATTTATTTTTGTTATGTCTTAAATTTCAGGATTTTAATTATCGCCTAAATTTTCAGCATATACATATCACTACATTTGTGTTGGTTGAGAAAAAATGTAGGGTTTATTGGGAATTTATGTTTATTCCTTTGATATTATTTATTTTCTATTTTTTGCAATTTTTTTTGTGTTTCTTTTCATATTTATCAAATTATGTTCTTTTTCTTTAAAAAGAATTATGTGTCACAAAAATTTCATGATTTGTTTTAATATCAATCTAAATATTTAACCAATAGATCCTTTTAAACTAAACATAAATGAATGATGAAAATAAAATTGTTTGAAGTTCAAATATTTGGAAATAATTTTAAAAGACCTCTTATTTTTTTAATCTCATGCCACATATCAATTTCCTTGTTTTTTAAATTTTCATTACTGTGAGGCCACTGGACCTATATCTACAAATTCATCACATTCACTTATTTTCTTAAGAGAACCAATCCATTGTTTTTTGAACTAGAAATTGATCTATTTGTATCAAAACATGATGTATGTTTTACTTGTGGTGAAAATTATAGGCACTTTAATGGGTTATGAATCGTAATTTTTCATGATTGTCTTTTTATTTTTTTACTCCTTTCACCTTTGATCATTTTTGAGCCCTTATTAGTCATATTCTTCCTTTTAGATAGCCATATTACATGCTTGTTTTAATTTTCCAACCTGCTCTGAAATTATAAATGAATGATCTAGTTAAACATAAGTGTGTGCAGGGGGGATGACTTGTGATGCACTTACATGTTTGATATTTATTTGAGTGGAGATTTTTTTACAGATGGAAAATGTTATGTTAAGTGATGTGCCCATCTAGTGCACTGAAATAATATGGAGTTTTTACTTTCTAGAGATCACAAGGGAAGGAAGTTGTGCCCTCTCTAGAGCTTTCATGAAAAAATGAATAGAAAAGATAGGAGAATAAAATATCATATTTTTTTTTTGATGTGGTATTGGAATGGGATGGAAAAGAGATGATCATGGGCTATTTTCCTCTATTTAGAGTAGGGAGGAGACCATAAATGTGTAAAAAAATCAAGCATTGTTTGCTTCAAGAAGAGACAAACCCTCCATATTCAACTTCAGAATTTTTCACATTTGAAACATACCGAACCCAAGCAATAGAAAAACCATGTAAATTCTATTGTATAATCACATGTTCTAGGCTAAAATATGGTGTACATGTAGAAACTTATCAAGACTATGGTGATTCTTACATGGTTTGGGAAGAGACAAGCATTGTTGAAAATCCATATTCATGTGTTGAGATAAAATTAATGTGTGGTAAGTGTGTTGTTTACATGGGAGGAGAAAATAAGTGGAAATGGAATGAATAATATGAATTGTGGGCTTTAAAATTTTGTTTTTAATGAGTAATGATATATTTTTTATTCTATGTGATAAATTTCTAAACTCCATTGGTATTCATTTTTAATATGCTTATTTTTTATTCACTTGTCTTGGAGTCTAGGTTCATTGTGTAGGGGAATTGATAGAAAAAATATTTATACTATTATTTATTATCTAATTTATGGATTTAAACCCCAATAAATTGAAATATTATGTTCATTGGATCATTTATATAATAGTAAAATGTTTTGAGCTAAATTGTGAAAATATTTTAATTTGGTACTTTTTACTGCTTTCAATTTTTTGGTGAATTCCAGGATTGCAGGTAGCGCAACAACTGATTATGGAGAAAACAATCGACGCTAGAAAAGTAAATAATAAGTCCTACATGAAATTTATTATCATTACAAATTGTGATATTTTTAAATAGGATTTTCCATTTAGAACATTTAATGACTTTAGAACACACTATTATAAGAAAGTACATGACATGTACTCTTAGTGCCAATCATTTAGTGTGTAATCTAGTCAATACAGCATACAATATTCATGTGACATGTAACCTAGGTAGAATTCATTTAGAAGT
Organism: Viscum album; assembly: GCA_963277665.1. Classification (NCBI taxonomy): domain Eukaryota; kingdom Viridiplantae; phylum Streptophyta; class Magnoliopsida; order Santalales; family Viscaceae; genus Viscum; species Viscum album. Next base: position 178,047,311 of record OY728120.1, read on the forward strand.
TGATATGAAAAAAAATAAAAGTGACATAGATGTGGGATTGGATTGGGCTGCCTATAAAATGAGCCTCCTGGCTATCCATCAATGACAGTCTGGACGAGACAAAGCTGCAGGAAACCACCGAATGTCCTCTAAACAATTCATAGAATTTATTTTCTATGGATGAGGTAGATATTTTGATATAGATGTTCTCCATTGATGCTATAATGGAGATGAAGGAGGTAGCCTGAGAGATACACGACTAAGCCCCACATGGTTGCAGACAATGACACCTGAAGAATACTTTGTTCTGAGTTTCAATCTTAACATGTAATCACTTTTTGAATAAATTTTGAAAATATATTTTTGAATGAACCCAGTATCTTTATTTCTCATATATAATATAAAAAATGTGTCTAGGTGGTTTTTCCATCTATGAAATAAATAAATCAGCTTTTCTATTTAAATTTATTTAGCGAGGTCTTGACGTTTATCCTAGTGATTGCAATTATGTTTTAATTCTTGGAGGTATTAATTTAACTAAACCACTATTATAGATGGAAAAAAATCATATAATGATCGTAATATGATGTATATTGAAATTTTATTGTCCACCTAGGGGGTTATTGGGGTTAATTTAGGAATTCAAATAGGTAATATTTTCAAACAAGGTAGAGGGTAGTGTTTGAGAGGTATATTCTTGTCTGTAACCACTGTTTTAATCATGATTTTATTCCCACATTATTTTTGGATTATTTTATTCCTTTCACTTTATATTATATTAAATTCTATTTTCAAGCTGCTAAACATATACCCAAATTTTCTCTTCTTGCATAAATAAAAAAAGTGATAGTTTTCCAACTCTAATTGCCCCCCCAAGACACAACCCTGTGGTCACCATTGTGCTACCTTAAAAGGGGAAATATATTAATTGAGGGGTTTTAATAAAAAAACACTCACATCAACTTGCGCCATTTTCAAGGACGATACATGATACGATTTTTATTTTTTTGAAATATATTTATTATGACACGAAATTATGATCCAAATATATTAATTTTCAATCTTGATATCAACAGAACCATTTACCATATCGTAAGAACCACCAAATATCTCCAAACCCCAAGTTCCGAGTCATCCCCCAACACACAAAAAAGGAACATGGTTGAAACCATAGTCCCATCAGATGAAAACAAAAACCTAAAATAATTTTCTTTATATTATGATGAAAACCAACAAAATCATGTGGAATATCCTGATGCACTAGTTGGTTTTGAAATAAAACAGTTTTCATTAACCAACCTCCCATATTTAATGGTTTGTTAGGAAAGGATCCAAAATAACACTTTCAAGAGTTCTTTTATATTTTTTTCAACATGAAACACCATGGAGTTGATGAAAATCAAATGAAGTTGAGGATATTTACATTTTATTTAGAAGGAGTTTCCATGGAATGATTCTTATATTCACATTAGACCATAATTAGATAATGGAATGAATTGAATGAAATTTTCTATGATTTTCCCCCATCTTCATGAGCTCAATCAATTCGAATGGATATTTGAAAAATTAGTAACACTAATGTTGAAACATTACATGAGTATAGAGAACATTTTGAAAGATAATGTTTTAGATACCCTACTATCAAATCAGTGAAAAAATTCTATAGCTATATTTCTATGAGAGATTGTGTCTTTCTGATAGAAGCATAATTGATGCTGCTATGGGATGAGATTTAGTTGACCAAACACATGCTACTACTTGGATTTAAATCAGAAACATGGCCCAAAATGCTCAAAAATTTGGAACAATAGTCCTTTATAATGACATATATACATAATAATTCCCCATTTCTAGTCTTGAAAACTTGATTATTACAAGTCAACATTAATATTTTACCACTATGGTATGGTCAATTATGTTTTCCAACAACCAACCAACACCACCCAAACTTTAAGTAACATTTAAAATGAAAGCCCAATATGGAGTTTTATCTTATAATGAACATTTTATTGATCAAATCCAATATATTCAAGAGCCTTATAAAAACTAAAATAAATTTTTTCTTGGATGTCTCATTCAATCAAACCAACAAAGTCCATTTCCAACCTACCAAATATTCAATATGGGCTGGAAAAACAACTCTAATAAATGATTTTGTCATCCTGAACAACAAAGAGAATTATTACAAGAAAAGTCATGTAATTATTGACCTAGAAATTTGAATGGGCTAGCCAATTCTCATTCTAGATGAAACATTCAGCCCTATCCTCCCACTAAAAAATCAGAGATAAATCATAAAAAAAACAGTAAAAACAAACATAACATATTGAATACCTTGAAGACTCAAATGGGTAAACTTTCTTCTAAGGTTAATTTCAGGAAAAATCAACAGGGTGAGGGTATAATCTCACAACCCATTGTAAATCCGAGAGATACTGGAAAGGAAAATTTGAGGGCAATTGAACATAGTATTAGAACAAAATTGAGTAACCCTAAAACTGATAAAACCAAGAATGGTACCAAAAATGTTAACAAGAATCCCACCACTAATGGAAATCATGAAATTATGAAGATGACATGAATGAAAAAACAAAACGAAGAAAAAAAAATTATGTTTTAAGGAACAAACAATGATTGGAAGAGGATGTGTGGTATTTATGTTTCTCCAAACATTACTTATACTACACCAGAAACATTCAAACCTCCACTACCTTACCCAAAGCGTGAACCACCACCAAGGTCAAGTGCTGAGAGAGAGTTGGATAGAGAGGTTTTGGAAACATTCATGAATGTTCATGTCAATATTCCATTTCTCAATGTTATGAAATAAATTCCAATGTATTCTTTGTTTCTGAAATACTTTTGTACCCATAAGATGAAATTCAAAGGATCTGAAAAAGTAATCTTAGGGAGGAATGTTTCATCCATGATTCAACATGCTTCCCCAGTCATGTTTATATCCCAGAGAACCATTATTATTCATGAAACCATTGGGAAATGTGAGTTCAATGATTTAATTCTTGATCAAGGGGCCTACATCAATGTTATTCCACATTCTTTTTACTCATATATTCACGTTAGATAATTGAAACTGTCTATAATTATCATTTAACGTACCTACTGAAGTACCACCAAGCATAAAAGTGTTATAGAGGATGTTCTTGATTATCTGAGACAATATTTTTATTGTCAATTTCTATGTCTTGGATGTAGAAGATGATTTGCTTATCACCCATGAAACTCTCATTCTTGGGAGGTTGTTTTTGAAAACTACCAAAGAAATAATCAATGTGCACAATGGAATAATTTCATAGCAATTTGGAGTTGATGATGTTCACATTAATATTTTTCATTCCTTGGAACAAACACTTGGGGATCATTCATCCCCCATGTAAACATGATTTATTGGTTCTCCACTAAAATATTCCCTTCATTTTCCTATGATGAAATAAAAACTGTTGATTTATTATATATACATTTATCTGATGATGAATATGATCATTGTGATGATGATTGTAAAGAATCATGAGATGTTGAGACTACTGATTTTAGCATCGATGAAAATGAAATTCAAGAAACACATTATCCTTAAAAAGATATTACTAGTGATGTTTCTGTTTTTTCTAATGAAATAAGTCTTAAAATAATGATAATTGATCGTCTCGAAGAGAAAGGTTCTTTAACCAATGAAAAAACTCCACCCAAGATAGAGTTAAAAGAACATCCTAAAAACATGAAATATTATTTCATAAGTGTAGATGGTTAATTACTTGTCATAAATTCAAAAAATAATTCAAGGGACTAAGAGATACTACTGTTAGAAGTCCTCAAGTCCCACAAAATTCCATAGGATGCACTATCTCAATTTTATTTGGAATCTACCCCTAATTTTTCATGCTAATAATTTGTCTAGAGGAGAATTATAAATAGGTGAGGAAGTTAGAATGGAGATTGAACTAGAACTATTGGAGGTTGTTAGGAATTAATTAACTACCCTTCTAGCTCCTGGAATTTTTTATCCCATATCTGATAGTCAATGGGTGAGTCAAGTCCATGTTTTTTATAAGATAGTATGATTTAAATTTTCAATGAATGAATTTTCCGATCTTTTCCCTGATATTCATCCATATAAAAAGACAATTTTCATCGATTACTTGAAGCTAAATATGGTTACAAGGAAAAACCAAATATCATTTCTATTCCCTGATCATGTACTCAAATTAATAGTCTGGTAAACCCATTTTTTTCTAGATGGATTCTCGGGACTTTCTGAATTCACATTTCACTAAATGATTAAGAGAAAACCACATTCAGTTGCAACTTTGGAAAAATTTCTTATTAGAGAATGACTTCGGTTTGTTTAATGCACCTAGAACGTTTCAATAGTATATGATGAGTATTTTATCGTAATTTATAGAAAATTCATGGATGTTTTTTTTGAGAAAATTCAATTTCTATGGATTATCATTTAAATTTTTTGTAAAAATTTTGGAACATGATCTTAAAACCATCATTTATAAGAACCTTTTTCTCAATTATGAAAAATGCAATTTTATGGTTTATGAGGTGATTTTTCTCGGACATGTTGTGTCCCTAAATGGAATTTTGGTTAATCAATACATATATGAGATGATTTCTTTATTACCATATCAATAAAATGTCTGATATGTGTGATCCCTCTTTGGCATGCTGGATTATATTCAAGATTTATTAAGGATTTCAGTAAGGTTTCACTTCCATTTTGAAGACTACTCTAAAAAATGTATCATTTTTTGATGAAAAGATTTGAATGTATTTTAATGTGTCGAAATAAAAAATAATAACCCATCTAATTTTTCAACCAACCAGAAGAGACATTCCTTTTGAAATCATTATTGATGCATTTGATTTTTCTATTGGGTCCTTGTAATGCCAAATGATTGAAAAGAACTATCATGTGATCTCCAATGCCTTAAGAACATTAGATTAGGAATAATCAAAATATATAAAAACTAAAAAGGAATTTTTGGTTGTTGTCTTTTCATTGGACAAATTTAGATGCTATATTCTAGGATCCAAGGTAATTTTTTTTACAGATCATTTTTTGGTAAATTGTTTTATCAATAAAAATGATGAAAAACCAAGAATCTTGAGATGGATTTTTTTATATGAGTTTGATGTTGAAATAAAGGATAAAAAAGGATGTGAGAAACTTTATTTCAATCATTTGAGTTGGATACCTTCTATTTTTAATGAAAAAATCCAGAATTTTCCACTAATTAATGAAACCATTCCTAATGGGGAGTTATTTTCTTTTCAAATTGAAAGAGCATGGTTTACTAATATTGTGATATATATTGAATTTTATGAACATCCCCAATGGGTTTCCAATAAAAATATTGATATTACATGAGTGATTAAATGAAATAAATTTGTCATGATCATTACTTGTGGCACATTGGTTGTGATCAAATTATTTTTAGATTCATAATGAATTCAAAAAGTCAATACATCTTACATTTTTGTGACACCTAGAACTATGGAGGATACTTTGATAAACAAATAACTAGGAGCAAATTTCATGATTCCGAGTTACACTAGGAGACCAATTTTAGATATTCTTTTGAATATTATAGAACCTGTAATAATTTTCAATTCCAAGGAAAAATTTCCATACTGAATGAGATACCACAAAAACCTCTGTCGTTTTATGATTTATTCGATGTTTGGGGAATGGATTTAATGTTCCTTACCCCAATTCTTTTAGATACCATTAAATATTAATTTTTGTTGGTTATATGTCAAAGTGGGTAGAGGTCATTCCCACAAGAACTGTGGATTCCAAAAAAGTGTCCAAATTTTTGGAAGGAAATCTGTTTTCAATGTTTGGATTCAAAAGTTTCGGATTTCAGATCAAGGTAACTGTTTTTGTAATAAGAATTTTTAATCTATTTTGAAGAAATATAGAGTTCATCATAGGACTCTAAGTCCTGTAACCCTCAAACAAATGGAATGGATGAGTTTTACAATGGAGAAATCGAACATAATCTTGGAAAAACTATGGACCCAAAAAGAATGGATTTGAGTTTCACAATTGTTGATTCCCTTTGGTTCTATAAAACGGCATTCAAAACTCCAATTGGAATGTCATCATTGGTCTATGGAAATTCTTTTCACCTTCTAATTGATTTATAACACAACACCTTTTGGGATATCAAAACATGTAACATAAATCTATTTTTTGCTTAAAAAATATGAAAATATTGTTTTCAGGATCAAGATGTGATCATAAAAAATTAATATAAAAGCCTCAGGTCAAAAGAAAAAAATAAACAAGAAAAGAATTTCATGATGGGAGGATTATCAACAAAAATATCATGGAGGGTGAAAATGATCTACTGTTTGATTCTTCATTATAGTAGTTTGCAAGAATATTTTTTCCAAATAGTCTGATCCAATCGTTATTACTCATGATTTTCATTTTAGTGCTATATAGATAAACAACCCAAATAATGGAACACTATTTAAAATAATTGGGAACATTTTGATTAATTTTAGGGAGAAATTAGAAGATCTTGTAGGGGAGAAGATCCAAAATCATGATGCAGAAGAAAATTGATGCCATGTTCTGTCTTTCCTTCTCACTTATTTATGTTATAACATTACTTTTATTATTTTAATTTTCACATAAATTTTATACATATAAATTTCATAGAATATGTGTATTTGGAGGGAAAATTTTGTGTAGAATATTATTTTGTGTTCAATCCTTTGAAATTGGATGTTTTCTGTTCTCTTTCCAATTTATATGTGTTTCTTTTGATATTTTTCCAATTATGTATTTTTTCATTAAAAAAATTATTTTTTTTGAAATTTCTTGAAACATATATTGAAACTAAATATATGGAGTGAAATAATTGATCCTTTAAAACTAAGAATAAATGAATATTGAAAAATAAATTGTTTCATGTTCATATATTAAGAAAATTCCTAAAGGACTAATGAATTTTGAATCCCATTCCACATATCATTGTATTTATTATTGAAATATCTATTAATGTGAAGCCCCTAAACACATTTTGGAATATTATTTTCATTATACTATTTTATATAGAGATCTAATCCATTCATGATTTAAGAATAACATAATTAATAATTTTTAAAACATCATATCTGTGATACATGTGATTAAAATGATTGAGGCATTTTTTGGATATTAAATCCTCCTTTTCCATGATTATATTTTTATTTTGTTCTATCTTTCACATGTTTTTTCTTGATCACATAGTATCCATATACTTCCTTTTAGATAGCCATATAATGAGATATCTTTTCTTTTCTCACCTTCTATAGAAGAATAAATGCATGATATATTTAAACTTATGTGTATGTGTTGGGGGGGATGACTGGTGATGTACTATATTATTTGTTATGGATTTGGTTGGAGATGTTTTTATTGCTGTAAAATGTTCTAATGAGTGTAGTGATCTTATGGATAACTCAAATGAAATGGATTTGTTCCTTTATATACCTCATAATGGAAGGAAGTTATGCCATATCTGGAGCTTTCTAAAAAATAGAAAAGAAAATAAGGGAGAATAAAATATCATATTTTTCATTGAAGTATTTATTCAATGGGATGTAAAATAAATGATAAGATATTATTTTCATCAGAGGAGAGTAGGGAGGAGACCATACATGGCTAAAATTTACAATCATGTATTTTTGCTTCAAAAAGAGCCAAACCCTCCTTATTCAACCTTCCGATATTTGAAATTTGAAACCTACCAACCGTCAAACATAGAAAAATCAGGTAAATTGCTCATGATAATCAAAATTTATTGACTAAAATATTGTGGATATGTATAATGATATCAAGAATGTGTTGATTCTTGCATGGGTTGGGATGAAAAAATCCTTGTTGAAAATCCATATTTTTGTGTAGAGGAAAAATTAAATTGAGGTAAGTGTGTTGTGTACATGGGAGGAGAAATGAAATGGAAATGGAATAAATGATTTGAATTGATAAATTTAAATATTTATTTTTAATTAGGAATTATATATTTTTGATTCCCTGTGATAATTTGTTAAAATCCATTGGTATTTGTTTTGAATTTTCCTATTTATTGTTCACTTGTATAGGAGGCCAAGTGTTATGCGTGGGGGAATTGATAGAGCTAAAATTTACACTATTTTTCATATCTAATTTAAGGATATAAATCCCAATAAATTGAAATTTTATTAGAATTTAAAAATTTATAGAATAATAAAATGTTTTGAGCTATATTGTGAAAATTATATAATGTTGTACTTTTATGTGTTTTTAATTTTCTTTACATTATAGCATTGCATGTAGCGCGACAACAAATTCAGAAGAGATGAAGTGAATCTAGAAAAGTAATGAAGAAATAATACATGAAGTTTAATAACCATAAATTACATGATCTTCTCAAATATGATTTTCTATGAAAAACATGTCATGACTTCAGAACACACTATTATAATAATGTATAAGATGTTTACTCTTAGTACACGTCATGTAGTGAGTAAACTAATCAAACCATCATACGCGATTCATGGGATGTGGATAAGAAAACAGATATGGGGTATAAGACATGTAAACCTAGTACATGTTGTGTATGGGTCGGTGGGTAGAAAAAAATAAAAGCAACATGGATGCGGGTTTTGACCGGGCTACTTATGAAATGAGCATTCTCACCTCTCATTGATGATATTGTAGATGAGACGAAGTATCATGACACCACCAAACCTCCTCAAAACCATACAGAGATTTTATTAGCTATGGTGAAGGTCGATATCCGGATTGAGATTATATCCATTGGTTCTATAATGGAGATGATGGAGGATGCCCGAGCGATGCATGGTTAAGACCCAAGTGGTTGCAGATAACGACACATGACGAACACTCTCTTTAGTGTTTTGATCTCAATGTTTAATCTATTATTAAATCCATTTTAATTTATATTTTTGAATGAATCTAGTTTCATTTTTTTCAATATATATTCAAAAAATGTTTTTGGATTGTTTTCCCATCAATGAGTTAAATTAATCACCTTTGCTATTTAAATTTCTTCGGCATGTTCTTACCATTGAGCATAGTGATTTTAGTTAGGAATGATTGCTTGGAGGTATTCAAGTAACTGAACCACATCAATAGATGTAAATAAATTCAAATTAAGGCCCTAATATTATGTATCATCAAATTCTATTTTTCAGCTCGGGATACTTGGGGTGCATTTAGGAATTCAATTGGGAAATATTTTTAATCAAGGAAGAGGGGAGTGTCCAAGAGGTGTATGCTTGTCAGCGACAACTATTTTAATAATGATTTCAGACCCACATTGTTTTATTTTTATTGTTTTACTTTAACATTATATTACATTCAAAATGTGTTTTCAAACTATTAAACAAATCCCCCAATTTTATCTTCCTGAAAAAATAACAAACAAAAGTGACAGTTTTGAAAATAAAATTGAAACCTCTTTGAGAGACAACCGATTTCTCACCACTATGCTACATTAAAAGGGGAAAATATTGATTATGGTCATTGAGAAAAAATCACTCGCATCATGGTTCTAGTATATGGGAGTTTAATATACCTTCCCTCATGACTTACTAGCATCCATTTAATTTTAATAAGACAAGTTTCACTTTTAAATTTTCATTTACTTTTTTCCGTAAACCAATATTCATAAAGAATGAATCACTATTCCCAATGAATTAGGGCCCATATTACTTATCTAAAAATAACACATATGACATTACTCTAAGGGATAGACTTGCTAAATTGTGTATTCCAACCCACGAGGGCACATAGCACCTCATGAATAAAAACTAGCAATCTATCAATCATTGCCAAAGTGCAGGACTATAACATATATATATGAACACGGCTCACAAGACAACTAATTGTTACAAAAAATGATTTATTGAATATTTTATTGATTATAAATGAAATAATTTCCTAACATTCTGATAAATAAGTTTATTAATAAAATTTTTGGGATTGGTTCATTCATTTCAAAATTTGGTGAAAATTACAATTTTCCCCACTAATGTTCTTTGTAGTATTACATCCCTAAATATTTCTATATATATTATTTGAACATAAAATTTTTAAAATTCTATAAGAACTCAATGGTGAAGAATTTTAATTTATCACACTAGATATAAATCATTAATTTTATTTGATTAAATGGGCCATGATGTCAATGTTGGTAATAACTCACTAGATTGGAAACTTTTTATCATTTTGGGTCATGAATTCATCATCTATTGTGGGATTTAACCCATAATATGGAGAGATTATCTAGGAAAAAATTTCAAACAAATAATTCTTTTAGACATATTTTTTTCATGCATTATGGTGGTCAAACTGAGGATGCAATTAGGATTAAATATTTGGCTGAATTTCCACAACCACATTTGAAACCTCTTTAAACGTATCATCTCCTACACTCTAAAGATTTGTGTATTTATCATTTTGAGGGGGTTTATGTGATATAGTTGATTTCTAGTAGAGGATATGTGTTTCCTTTTCATTATAATTAACCATTAGATAAGGGAAGCTTTCAAACTATGGTCTCCTCCAAAATGCTAATATCTTCATCTTCTTGGTTGTAATGTTTTTATTCATATAATAAAATTATTTATTCTCTTTAAATTATTTTGTTTTCATTAATTTTAGTCTTATATAATAATAATATTTTCTTATTAAATCATGAATAGAAACTATATTATCTTACACCCATTCAAAACAATTTCACATGCAAAACATTTCTACGATGACTACACCTCCCAAGGAGGAGTATTTTTCAACAGTAATCGATATACCTCTTACCTCATTCATAAAATTGTTTTAAAATAATGATCATTTATAATTAAAATAATCTCATCCAAGAATTTAATTTTTATATTATAAAAAACAAATAAATAAATTGAACAAATAACACAAAAACATGAGATGTTGAAATACTTTAAATTATTAGAGAGTAATCTTAATCGGTATTATAAAAGAACACAAGATCAATTAATAGATTTAAAATATAATACCAAAACCCAATTCATTATTATTTATTTAATTTATTTATTCCCAAATATACCACTAACCAGAATCTTTCATTATGATGAAAATCGAATGAGGGTGATATGGTTTCTTGTTATAAAGGAATTGTAGGTTTTAACTCACTTCATCCTGTTGGTAAAATTAATTATAATAGGGCCAAAGGGGTAAAAACATATGGGATTATAATTAATTGGATTTTAATTTAAATGAAAATTACTAATAATAATGTTAATAGGTAGTGTAATATTTATTACATAATTTAAAATTATTTTCTAAAACATGTTTTCTTATTGTGTTTTCTTGATCTCATTTCAAAAACAAAAAGAAAAAAATAAATTCTTCTTCAACCATACTTCTTATAGTTTTATAAATGAAAAAAAACCCTCCATCATTTTAATTAGTGTTTTTTATTTAATTTTATTTCAAAAATAACTTCAAATTTTGTTTTAATTACTACCTCCTTTGATAGATGAACAAGGAAACCACTATATTGTTTATAAACAAACAAAAAACCAAAGATCATTTGGGGGAACACATGAATTCAAATTTTAAATTTTCATAATATCATGGGGTGTACGTAACTATTTTTCAACCAATTAAAGGTATTTATTTTATTTTTATTTCATTCCCTTCCTCTGTATTTGTCTTTTCTTTCTTATTTATCAATATTTCATTTATTCCATTTCATCATTTTTTTCATTCTAGGACCATCATTTCAAACTTATTATTTTTATTACAGCCCACTTTTCATGGATTCTTTTTTCATGGATTCTTTTTTTCCTATTACAGATGATATTATTTCACTATTGGGTGATGCACATGTTTTTTGGAGTTGTTCATCCTAATAATATGTCTTATATTTATATGATTAAATTCAATGCATTGAATATTTGTAGTAATATAAATTATGGATATTTTAATGTAAATAATTTTCTATTAAATGATATAGAACTCTTTAAAATATTAAATTTTTACAAGAAGTTAAAATATAGCTTATAATACTATACATGGTCCATTTTTGGCTATTTTTTAATTTCATAGTTACTATGTTGTCCCTTACAGAGTATGAATCCATGTTGGCATGGTATGAATTAATGGGTTTAAATTGGGTTTAATACCAAAAGATAAGGGTATAAATATATTCAAAATATTCTTTTTTGTAAGAGGTTATTTCTACCCATAAAAATATTATATTAAATATAACTCACTATTTTACCTTTTTTAATTGAATATAAATTTATATTAATTTAATAAAATTTATTAATTGCATTAGTGACCATCTCGTATCTTATAAAAGGGAACCTATTCTTCTCATTTAAACAAAATTTTAAATATAATATCTTTTGAAAATATGTACCAAAATCCATTACAATAAACTCTCCCCATATTATATACGTTGTTTTTTATAAGAATACTAATGCTAGAAGCCTTGAGGTGTTATATAAGGGATGGTTTCCAAAGAATAGGTTTAGTTATTATCTACATGTTTTAGTTTTTTTCTTCTCTCTCACCCATTAGATAATATTCAACTGTGATAACATAATAAAAACATATCCAACATATATGGATATGTTTTTATGTTAATGGATCGATATATAACCATAAAATATTCCTCCAAATGGGAAACAAATTCATCATTTGTGTGTATAAAGAACAACTGCCTCGTGAACCAATGTAATTCATTTTCCATCATAGTACCTCAGGACTTATTATAATGATGGGATTAATTTTTTATATTATATTGACTAAATATTTATCATAATGAAATGTTTATATATCATTTATGTTCTTATAATATCAATCAAATAAAAATGATAATGTCATTTTTGCATATGTGTGGTCCACCACCTCTATGAAGCAATGTGATTTTTTTACATCACCAAATAACATCAGTGATATATATATAAGAATATTTGAGGAAATAATACAATATTTTATATATTATGATGATTATGGGAAGACACAACAATAGTACCTTATTTCCATAATTATCATTGAAAATGGAAATGTTACTCATGTGTACATATGACCAATCTCATAATGATTCTAAAATAGTAGTTTCTTAAAAAATATATTTAATGATTGAAATTAAAAGAATAATTAATTTATAAAATTAATAATTATATAAATAATATTATTCTATTTATTATGTAATGATGATCTATTTGAGCGTAGTCAGCCTATAGAAGTTATTCTGGACATATGAATGGAATATCCTCAAAAAATTCGAAATGAACATGACTATTTATGTAATTTTATATAGAATGGAAATATGTGACATAAAAGGAATAATAAAAATGAAATTCTTATTAGAAAAGATAATAATTAAACTAGTGTTATTATTTATGAAGATAAATATTGTACGTTATGAGTTAGACTTATGGTAAATGAATTTCATTAAAAAAATTTCATTTAGATGTTTCCCATGAAGTTCATTTTTTTATAAGTCCATGTATTCAAAAAGTGATTTAAAATATTATTTTACTATTATAATATGATATTTTATTATCATTTTTATAATTTTTTTACATTAAAATATGGTTTGTATAGAATCATTCAATCATCTTCCAAATGAGGTACATTATGAATTTTCTAGAAAAAATATAGACGGAATGTTTTTTAGGATATATAGAATGAATAGATGTTACCCTAATTATGTTTTATTGATGATTTTAAGTTCAATTTATATGTTTCAATGATAAATTTCAACTAAAATGGTTTCTTTATGATGTGTTCAATTTTTCAATTAAAAAAAGTCATTTTGAATCGAAATGATTTTTATGATACCCATATTTTGTTTTGTTTTAAAGGGTTTTTTAAATGGTTTCATGATGAAATGGTAAAATAAAAATAAATTTATTCGTGATATGGTCCTCAATCTTTCTTTGAATATTGGTGGATCCCGATATATCTTATATGATGGTTTGATCCCCATTGTAGATCATGGGTGTTCTAAATATATCTTATATGAAGGGCTCAGCCCATTATATATCATGAATAATTGGTGATCAATATATTGATTATATAAATGGTGATACCCATTAAAACTCTCCAATTAATTGTGTAATGATTATGTTCTATGGATAATTTTGTTGGAATTCGGTCTTATTGTTATTCCAATTGAAAGGGTTTTGAAAGGGTTTTATTATATTTATGTTTAATGATTCCAAAATGGGGATTTATTTTGTTTATATGGGTTTTAAACATTTTATTTGAGAAAAACTTTTATGCTTTTTCATTCGGAAATGTATTATTTTATATTTTCTATGAATATTGAAGATAAATGTTAACATTTGTTGGGTTTTAATATTTTTCACTAGATTTAAATTTTGATTTTTTATATAACATAATAAGCTTTTTATGCTCATCCCAAATTTTAAAATGTTTTCCCCAAAAAATTTAATATGAGTAAGGTCAATAATGAGTTTTAGAATCATGTTTGAGATGATATTTCATGAAAATAAATCATCATTTATTTTTAAAATAATTTATTTTGGGGGGGGATGTATACTGAGTATATGTGTCTACTTTATTTTATAGGTTTAAAATGTAACACTGTTTTATAAATCTCCAAAACAATATATCTAAAATATCCTCAAGATTGTAAGAAAGTCAATTATAGTTCAGCGATAATTGAATATGTAATGCTTAAGGTCGGGACAGTACACCTAATATTTATATCACACACAAATATCCTGAATTTTCTTATAATGATATATCATTCATAAATCTCCAAATCATATTCCATCATGGTGAACTCAGGGTGTAAGCCTCATTAAAATATATGGGATAGCCTAGATGTGTAAACCCCACAAAAAAAAGTATCGATGCCTTAGTATATACACCCAACACAAATATTAGGAAAACCATAGTGTGTAAAACCTACTCAAATAGCAAGGAGTCCTCAGTGTGTATACTCTTCTCAACTATCCATGTGAACTTAGTGTGAAAGCCCCATATAAATCAATATTATAATCTTATTAAACGAGTCCAATCCTCTATTATATCTCATTAATCTCATTGATCATGAATCTTGTGGAGCTTGAGAAATATGCAAATTGTTCCATTAGAATGATGTAAAATCTCCAATCTGCGCCTCCATTCAAATCAATGAACGATTAAATTTTCTTTTTCTATAGAGGACCATATTCAGGTTGATGTATCTCAAAGAAGCCTCATTTTAATAATACCTTCTCAAACATATATCTACATACAATTCATTGAACATAAATCCAATGAACTATGTGGTTTTTTATTCTTCTACTCATAAGATACATTGGAATCCTCTTAGAGGTTTAATCCCAATCCTAAAATAGTAAATACCTCAATTTGTGAAAATAAATGATAGGGTGCCTAGTAAGAAGGATTTGAAACATAGAAATCCCCCAAATAATTATTTCTATGTAATATTGTGTAGCATGAAGTGGATCCTGAAATATATATAGACCATTTCATTTCTAGGGTTCCCATATAAGTGAATAGGGTTTCGTAATGGTGGAAGTCAATACACAATCATTTTTGGGTAATGAATCTCATACCCATATCTGGGAAAAATTCAAAAGAATATATATAATTTATAATAGATTCAGAAATTATGTAATAATTCTAACCAACATAGTGATATTTACATAAAGTCCCTTCCTATTAACCAATTTTTGGTTTTATGTTTTATTAGTAAGAAAAACTTATGACCATATTTAATTGGAAAGTAGGACCTTACCTCATTACAAATGTTGGAGCCATTACATGTTTCCAGAAACAAAATAAAATGACCTGGAAAGAATCATTTCTACCATGATGATACATTCACATATTGGAAATGATAATTTTTACATGAAACATCGGTAAATGAATATTTTTTAAACAATGAAAATATTTTGTATCTAATTTGAATATTTTTATTAAAAGATTTAATGGGTTTCCACACATTGGGTTATTTTGTATTTTATCTCCTCAGTAAAAAATGGTGAACCTAACATGAATCTTTCGACGACAAAAATAAAATAGGTTGCAACCCATAGGTCCATTTTGTCATATCCTATAAGAATAAAAAATTGTTAACCCTAGGTGAATCTTTCTATAAAAGAATAAAATGGGTTTTCTCACACCAAACAATATTATTTTTCATGTCCAATATAAAAAAATAGGGAACCCAATGTGAATATTTCAATAATAACAGAAAACCAATGTCACACATCGGGGTAAATTTTTTTTCTATATCCAAAAAAACAAAAAATAGTGACTCTTCCATGATTATTTTAATACAAAAATAAAATTGTGTTATTCTTGATGAGAAATTTTTGTGTATTGAATGAAAAAAACATTATTAACCTATTTTCCATATCAAAATAACAAAAGAAAATGTTTTTCATCTATGAAGCCATTTTGTATATCTCCATCACAAATAGAAAATGGTGAATCCAGTGTAAATATTTAAATGTATAAATATAATTGTGTTTTCTATGGGATTTTCCATTTTTTATGCACATACCTCACAAACAAAATAATTAATCCAACAACAAGAATAAACAATTGTGTTACTCATGCATGTCTTATTGATAATGTTTCTTACTTTTGATGTTTCAATGACTAAATACCTTATTTTTCATTGTTTTTAGGACTATAGATTATGTTATCACAAAGTTTACACTGTTCTGAAGACATGAAATCGTCATGAAATAGTTCTGATAACTCACTTGTAGTAATTGCCTCCAAAATTATTGAAAGAGCCTCCCATACATAGTTGATTTGACATCATGTGGAAAATGAAATTGTCATGGAGTACCACTAATATCACACAATCCCACAAATCGAGGCTACATGAATGGGTTTTCAGTAACTAAACACTACAATACCTGCTCTTTAATTTAAGGCTATGACCAAAATAGTTACACCTATTTTCACTGATATGTACATTGGGAACATATCCATTGGAAACTTCAATCAACACCATACTTACCTAATGAAGGTACATAATGCAGTTTTCTATGACACCATCCTATTTAAGCACTACGGGAAAAAAACTCTTGGAATGGGATTATTTCCCGTCGCAAATAGTTTAGTCCATAAATTATTTGTGATGGGGGGAGGTCGTCCCTTTACAAATAACTTATTATTTGCGATGGTTTGTGCGCCAAACTGCTGGAAGGTTATTTGGGATGGGAGAAATATTCTCATTGCAAACAGTTCGTCGCTTGGAGATATTTGCGATGGGGCCCGTTGCAAATACCCAGCGGCGGTAAATGAATTTTTTGGGATGGGAAGGTTATTTGCGACGAGACTCTTCACAAATACCCAGTGGCGGTAAATGTGTTTTTGCGACGAGATGTTGTCCCATCGCAAAACGTGTGTCGGCAGGTACCTTTTGTGATGGGTCCTATCGCAAATACCCTTTTAACTGCCGACAACAACTAATGTGGGCAAGGGTATTTGTGATGGGCCCCGTCGCAACAAAGACCTTTTGCGACGGTATTCCCGTCGTAAAAGGTCCCGTCGCAACTAATATAACCTATATATACCCCCATCAGGTTTTTCAAATCTTCCTCTCAATTCTCACTTTCTCTCTATCTCTCAACCTTATTTTCAGAGTGAGAATTTGTTTATGTTAGTTTTTTTACGAAAAAGTTTTGAAGCCGTCTACATCAATAGAAGATCAAGTTTAAAGGTATTTATATTTTTTTAATTTAATATTTATTTCATTTTTATGTTAATTTTAATTATTTTTTATTAGTTTTAATTTAATTAGATTTAAATTTTTTTGTTAGCATTATTTATTTACAATAATAAATTGAAATTATTAGTACCAATTTTTAATAAATATGAATAAATAGTATTAAATATGAATAATTAGTAATAAATATTAATAATTATTAATAAATAAGAATAATTAGTAATAAATAAGAATAATTAGTAATAAATATGAATAATTAGTAATTATTTGGAATAATTAGAAATAATTAGGAACAAATACTTATAATTAGAAATAAATTAGAATAATTTATAATAATTAGAAATAATTTGAAATAAATAGTAATAATTAGAAATAATTAGAAATAAATAGTAATAAATAGTAATAAATAGTAATAATTAGGAATAATTAGAAATAATTAGGAATAAATAGTAATGAAGAGTAATAAATAGTAATAAATAAGAATAAATAGGAATAAATAGGAAAAATTAATAACAAATAGGAAAAAAAGTAATAAATAAGAATAATTAGTAATAAATAGAAATAATTAATAATCAGTAGGAATAAATAATAGTAAATACTAATAAATAAGAATAAATAATAATAAATAAGAATAAATAGGAATAATAAGTAATAAATAAGAATAATTAGTAATAAATAAGAATAATTAGTAATAAATTGGAATTATTAGTAATAAATAAGATAATTAGTAATAAATATGAATAATTAGTAATAAATAGAAATAATTAGAAATAAATAGGAATAATTTGTAATAAATAGCAATAATTAGTAATAAAATGATATAATTAAAAATAAATAGGAATAAATAATTATAAATAATAATAAATATAAATAAATGCTTATAAATACTAATAAATAGGAATAATTAGTAATAAATAGGAATAATTTTTAATAAATAGGAATAAAAAATAAAAAATACAAATAAATAGGAATAATTAGTAATAAATAAGAGTAATTAGTAATAAATAGGAATAATTAGTAATAAATTGGAATAATTAGTAATAAATAGGAATAATTAGTAATAAATAAGAATAATTAGTAATAAATAGGAATAATTAGTAATAAATAAGAATAATTAGTAAAAGAAAGGAATAATTAGTAATAAATAGAAATAATTAATAATAAATAGGAATAAATAATAATAAATACTAATAATTATGAATAATTAGTAATAAATAGGAATAATTAGTAATAAATAGGAATAATTAGTAATAAAAATGACTAATTAGTAATAAATATGAATAATTATTAATAAATAGGAATAATTAGTAATAGATACGAATAATTTGTAATAAATAAGAATAATTAGTCGTAAATACGAATAATCAGTAATAAATAGGTATAAATAGTAATTATTATGAATAATTAAAAATACATAGCAACAAATATGTATAATTATTACTAAATAGTAATAATTAGTAATAATTAGTAATAATTAGTTGTAATTTGTAACAATTAATACTAATTAGTAATAATTAGTAGTAATTAGTAGTAAGTAGTAGTAATTAGTAGTAATTAGTAGTAATTAGTAGTAAATAGTTGTAATTAGTATTTTTTTAGTTGTAATTAGTAGTAATTAATAGTAATTAGGACTCAATAGTAGTAAATAAGACTAAATACTAATAAATAGTAATAAATTCAAATAATTAGAAATAAATAGTAATAAGTAGGAATAATTAGGAATAAATCAAAAAAATTAGTAATAAATAGGATTAAATATTTAGAAATAAATAGTAATAAATAGTAATAATTAGAAATAAATTTTAATAAATAGAAATAACTAGTAATAAATAGGTATAAATAAAAATAAATAGGAATAATTAGTAATAAATAAGAATAATTAGTATGAAATAGGAATAATTAGAAATAAAAATTAATAAATAGGAATAAATAGTAATAAATAGTAATAAATAGTAATAATTATTAATAAATCGGATTAATTAGGAATAATTAGGAATAATTAGGAATAAATAGAAATAAATAGGAATAATTAGTAATAAATAAGAATAAATAGTGATAAATATAAATAATTAATAATAAATAGAAATAATTAATAATAAATAGAAATAATTAATAAAAAATATAAATAAATAACCATAATTAGGATTAATCAGAAATAATTAAGATTATTCAGCAAAAATTAAGATTAATTAGTAGTAATTAGGATTAATTAGTAGTAAATATGAATAATTATAACTAAATAGTAATAATTAGAAATAAATTGTAATAAATAGTAATAATTAGTAATAAATATAAATAATTAGTAATAAAAAGGAATAATTAGAAAAAATAGTAATAAATAGTAATAAAAAAGAATAAATAGGAATAAATTCTAATAACATGTAATAACTTGGCACGATTTCTAGTTGATTGATGACACTCATTTTTCTCGATGACTCTTCTGATTTCAACTTTCACTTACCCAAAACATTATGAAACTTATGCTTCTACATATGCATATCCAATCTTGTCTGAACGAGTGTGAATAAGCCTTCGCAGGACAACATTTTTTATAATGTTTTCAAGAGGTGATAGTTGCAAGATGATGATTCATCAACGAAAAGGGGGATATTTTGTCGGACGACTCATTCCCTTGCATATTTTTCACACTAAAATCACAATGAAGAAACTCCTTGGAGGTACGCTTATGCATTCTCGTATACACGAGAATGAATAAGCATACCTTCGAGCAGATTCTTCATTGTGATTTTAGTGTGAGAAAGATGTAATTAAATGAGCTGTGGGAAATAAGAGTAGTCGTCAATCCACTAAATATTCTGTCGCCTAAATTTAATGTTAATTATTAAGAAGTAGTTGTAATTATTTTTCTTCTTTTTTCAGATAGTGTTTTTATAATTTCAAATTATTCAAAAACTGTGATGATTTATATTTTGTATAAAAATATGGAATAAGGAAATAAAAATCTGTCATTATTAGATGATCGTTCTTGGATAAATCAGCGCAGGAATCCAAATGGTTATGGTTCAAATCCTATATTTATTGAGGGTGTTGATTCTTTCTAATCATTTTCATCATCAAAACTAGAATATGTTTCAGAAGGCACAATTAAGTGTCCTTGTAAAAAATGTGCTTTGAGAACGTTTGAAACATTTGACAAGGTTGGGGGACGTCTGTTGTGGTTTGGTTTTCAACAAGATTATATTTCATGGTATCAAAATGGTGAACAAAGTTCCAAAGAAGATACTAATAACTTGATTCCAGATCCATCACAGTTTCAAAATTTAGTACATGATGTTGCAGGTCAATCTATTCAAGAAAATAAAACTCAAGATGATAGTTATTTAACTCCTAAGTTTGCACCACCACAATTTTATTAGTTGTTGAGGTCTGTTGTAGATGATTTATATCTAGGTTGCAAGATATTAAAATTAGAATTGGTTGTAAAAATTTACGACTATTAAATTTGATAATGCAATGTCAAACAACTATTTTGATCATATATTTTCCTTGGTTAAAAAAATTTTACCTGAAGGAAATGTGTTTCATGTAAATTTCTATAAGAGAAAGAGGCTGGTTCGTAATCTGGGCCTTAGTTTTCGGAAGATTCATGCATGTCCAAATAATTGCATATTATATTCTTTTGAAAATTAGTCACTGTATTTGTTGTCCCACATGTGGAAAATCAAGGTATAAAGAAGGTCAACCATGGATTTTTGGATCGATTCAAGTAAAACAGTTGAGATATATCCCCCTTACAACTAGTTTTCAGTGTTTATTTTTGTCTCAGAACATAGCATCAATGATGTTAGGGCACAAACAATGATTTCAACTGATAAAATCTTGAATCATCCATATGATGGTGATTCATGGAAACATTTTGACCATCTATATCTATCTTTTTCTTTAGAATATCAAAACTTGTGATTAGGTCTTTCTATTAATGGTTTCTGTCTGTTTTGTTCTTACAGTAGTCAGTATTCTTATTGGACTATCTTTATAACTAATTACAATTTACCTCCAAGGATGTTGATGAAGGAACCCTTTATCTTTTAGACTCTATTAATCCTAGGACATCCGAAAAATAATATTGATGTTTATTTGAATCCATTGATTGATCATTTAAATGCATTGTGGATTGATGTTGTTTGTACATATGATGTTGATGCGAAACAAAATTTCATATTAAAATATGTATTAATGTGGTAGATTAGTGACATTTTCGACATATGGCATGTTATCTAGCTAGAGTACACATGGTCTGAAATCATGTTCTTGCTGTATGAAAGACAACAAAGCATTTAATCTTATCAATGTAAAAAAACCTTTCTATTTTGACAATCACCACATATTTTTTCCAACCGATCATCCTTTTCAGATGAACAAATATCATTTCAGAAAATGTACAGTTGAAATGGATGAAACTACAAAGATGATATCAGTTATAGAGTTAAAATCTGTTTATTTTCATTACCTCCCATTACATTTGGGCCAACAGTCAACCAACAGAAAATTGATGGCTTTGGGAAAGAACATAGTTGGATAAAACGAATCATTTTTTGGTATCTTCCATATTGGTCGGATTTGTTGGTCCTCCACATGTTGGATGTCATTAATATTGAGAAGATATATTTTGATAATTTATTTCATCCAATTTTGGATACACCAGGTAAGACCAAAGATACTATAAAGGCACGATTAGATATCACCCGAATTTTTAGGTGACCATAACTTGAACTAGTTGATAATGTCAGATCCCAGAGGGTCATGAATCTAAAATTAGCTTATACACTATCCAAAGAGTCACTTATTCTTTTTTCAGTCGATTATAGATTTGTGACTTCAAGATGGTTGTGCTTCTAATTTGGGTAGATGTTTTACGAATGGTTATATTACCTGATTAAAAAGTCACGATTGTCATGTTATAATGGAATGACTTATACTGATTGGATTTAGAGGATTGTTGAATTCTATGATTTGGATTCGATAACAGACATATCATATATTTTTTTCGAGATGTTTGTGCAGTGACAACAAACTATGATGCCCTAAGAAAACTGGAAAAATATTTTGCACTAATTATTTGTAAACTAGAAAAAATATTCCCACTAGATTTCTTTGAATAAATAAAACATCTGATATTACATTTTCCACATGATGCTAAATGTGGAGGTCCCATAAAGTTTTGATGGATATACCCATTCAAGAGATTCATGCATAAATTGATGAAAAATGTATGTAACAAATCATCAGTTGAAGGATCAATTGCTAAAGCATATTTTTAAGAGGAAATTGATTTTCTTCTGCTCTCATTATTTTGAATCTCAATATCTCTCAAAACACAATTTCATGGGTTGAAACGAGTGGAATGTTAATGAAGAAATAGAAAATCGATTTTCAGTTTTTAATTATCCAAATCTTGGTTTTAGTGGAGTTTATGAGTGGTGGATTTCAGATGAGGAAATTCATAGATCCTATATAAATGTTCTGCTCAACTGTGAAGAAATTACATCAATTGTACTGTGAGTGATTCTACCAATTACTCTATAATTTTTTTGTAGTATGTAAACAGATTTTATTTGTAGGTTATATGATAATCATATCAAGAAACAACTTCCACAAATTACAGCAGCTACTCTTGTTGAATGCAGAGAAATTATTTTTCTCAATGGTTTCAAAAACTGGTAAGATAAATTATTGACGGCTTAATATCAATTTTGTTTATTATATATCATATTTATAATTGTTTTAGAAAATTTCAGGTGTCTCAACATGCTGATAAAATTGATAAGTGACTGTGTATATTGAGTAACCCACCATCCAAAATGGTTAAATATTATAATGCATATGTGGTGAATGGTTTTCTATTTTATACATGTGCATATGGGGAATAAAAAAAATGAATAGTCGAGTTTTCGTGAGAGGATCCCATCACAGAGAAACTAGTTGATATTTATGGAATTTTGGATAAAATTATTGAGTTGTGTTATCTAGGATAGAATTATATAATGATGAATAAATGTCAGTGGTTGGATACTAAGAGAGGCTTGTGTGTTCATCTGACTCATTGAATCATCGATGTTAAATATAAAAGTCTTCTTGCAGTAAATGAACCATTTTTACTAGATCAACAAGCCCATCAAATTTATTACTCAAAGTACTGTGAAAATTCAAGAGACTTGAGTGATTGGTTAAGAATAATAAAAATGAAATCTTGGGAAAATCAGTTTACTCAAATTGAATGTGGTTCAGCTGAAGTGGAAGGAATTGAAATTTTTCAAGAGACTGCTCCAAATCTATCTTTTTCACAATGAGATGTGAATATCGATGATGAAACCCTACAATTAAGGATCGATGATGAAGAAGATGTTAATGATGTTATAAATGAATTTGAAATGATAAAAGATGATGAAACAAAAACTCAGACGGATATTGATGATGTTGAGGAGGTAGATGAAGACATTGACATGGACAGCTACGAAGATGAGGATGAAGATGGAAATTGGCACAATTAAATGCTTGTTATAATCATAACTATTATGTATCTATATATAATAGTTGTCACAAACCAACCTATAGTGACCCTGAACCTGTCACCCAAGTCGGCCCAGGACATGGCCCGAGAGGCGTTCCCGATCCTCCCGGGCTGGAGACAAGCGCCAGGGCATCAATAGAGACTGTGGGAATGATTTCATCCAAATCAAATAAATAAATAAAGTAACTGAAATAAAACATAGAAGCAAAAAATAAATAGAGAGATAAAATTACCTAAACAATAAAAAAAATAGGACAAAACTAACCGAAATAGACAACCACTATCTCCGTGTGACCTCGCAGGTCACTCTCCAACTCACAACCAAACGTCAACCCAGGAGAACGCACTAAAGCTATAGCCTGCACAAACTCTAAAAACAGAAAAGGACTACAGGCGTGAGTATAAAAATTCAGTAGGCTAGCCCGATATCTATTCCCAATGCACTACCCCTAAATAGAGAAATTTACTAATTATAGGATTGAACTAAATTATATAAAATATTATTTTCCACACGCAATTTCATTTCTAAAACAAGTAACAGTCCATTACCCTTTTTATATCAAGAATATTTTTAATGTATGAAAGGAACAGTTGCATTTCATTTAAAAACATTTTTGTGAAAAATTTAGGAATCCGAATTTCAGTTGTTATTAAAAAGGAAACCCACACACAACCCACAACACACACTAAGGGAAATGGAAATGGTGGTACATAGGGCCAGCAACCGAACTAGACCTCTCAATCGTCTTCCACATACAAATACACATTAAAAGAAACATGGGTCGAACCTAGGAGATCGTTAATAATACAGAACATACAATACACGTGACTCATCCTGAAGGCATGCCTTCTCTTGATGACGTCATAATGCCCAAACAATCGGTGTTGCCCTACATGGCATAACCGAGGGGCCCAATCCCCTAGTAGAGTGTCATCCGTACAGGGGACCACTAGTTAGTGTGTAATATAAACTAGTGAAACAATCGTTCTCAGAAGATTCATTCACTATGCCAGGTTCCCATGTCAACACAAGAAATAAAAAGGGCTACTTCCACAATGTAAATAAAATAGTCATGATGCAGAAACATCACATATAGCTCATGAAATCAATTTACACCAAAGATAACCCCTTAATGGGTTTCCTAATATAATTTATTTTATTAAAGTGCCAAATGGGCCTTCACCAATTTTAAAACAAAACCTCATTTCTCAAGAAAACCCCAAACCCTTGTTCAGAAGAAATCATTTATCCTTAAAACTAGAAGTACATTTCAAATTCCGTGAATTCTGTTTAAATTACAACTGGGAATTCTTTCAATAATGGGTGTCCGCTCATCAAGAAAATGTTTCAAGTGTTCAGTAGAAAATAAACGACACTTTTCACACCAAATAATCATTGAAAAATTAACTGTCTTATATTATTTCTCATTCATTAAAATTAATAAAACATCATGCAATTAAAAAATTCTAAATTTAAAGGTGAGTTTTGTGGGGGACCTACCTCGACTCACTGTCCAAACACAATATCACATCACACCTCGCACAGATGCACAAAAATGCGCATGATAACAACCGTAGTATCGTGGGTCTTACTTGCCGACATGCTGCAACAACTGCACAACTAAAACGCATAAACACGGAAATGAAACAATTCAAATGAATAAATAGCACAAAAGAACCTCCTTGACAAGTTATCAAAACACAAACCACAAGCTCATCATTATTTACTAAACCACATTAAAACCCGCAATGCGTTTACAAAAACCTCACCACACCAAAAAAAAATTCACTGATCATTTTAAATATCCACTGGGAGATTTAAAGAAAACATTAGAGTGAAAAACCAGAAAAAAGTGCATGATACATTGAAATCTACA
Organism: Viscum album; assembly: GCA_963277665.1. Taxonomy (NCBI): domain Eukaryota; kingdom Viridiplantae; phylum Streptophyta; class Magnoliopsida; order Santalales; family Viscaceae; genus Viscum; species Viscum album. The sequence goes on from OY728120.1 coordinate 178,073,434, forward strand.
TTTAAAAGCACGTACACCACAACACATTTTCAAAACCAAGATCGCATCATCAAAATTATTTAATAAATTATATCAAAATTCATAAAAATATTTTGCGTAGTATACCACTGTTTTGCACAGACAAAAACAACTCAAATCCACATAAACAGTTTTATATAACCCATACATAATTTATAAAACACCTTTGAACCATTCAGATAATATAAAAAACCATTTTCACAATTAAAAAAACAGTAAGAAAAATTTATTAAACAATTTCAAAAAGTTTCGCATGGCTCAAAATATCAAAAACTCGCTCAAATTTTTTTATAACTAAATGCACATTGATGTCTCACCAAAAAACAACTAAAAAAAGAACTATTTTACACCAAACTCTTTGAAAACCCCCCTTTACAGTCAAACACACACCTACATCGTATCAAAGCAGGAAACATACAATTCACATGATTAAAATCCAAAAGTGCACAATTTAATAAAACTACTAAACTGTATATAATTGATTTCCATCAAAATGCATCTTATTTCACAAGATAAAATTTCTCCTAAAAACATCGAGTGTCTGATTAAAAATAAAAAAGGTGAAGAAATCATGAAATCAAAGAAATCTAAACTTAGAGAATATGCACAAAGGATTTCTACCTCAATTGATGATAAAGATTACAGAATTTGGTGCCAAAAACCTTTTTCACCTCAATCGCACCCAAGGGAGATTAAATCGAATCAGAGGAGGGTATTGCCGGTGAGGAGGCATCACCAGTGAGGGCGCTAGTCGAAGGGTGAGGGCGCGCGCGGGATGGCCAGGAGACAGGAAGTGGGTTGCGGTTCTGCTTGTTGTGCACAGGGAGGGAGGATGGAAAAAGGGTGGTAGCCGGATGACAACCAAACGTGTTGGACCTATCGACAAGGAGGAGGGAATGGCGGAGGGCATCTCACGAGGACAGGCGGTTGCATCAGAATTGGGAGGTGTGCGCTGGACCAAGGGATTTGCGCTAGATTGAGGAGGAGCCGGGAGGAGAGGGCATGGCCTTGCGGAAGTGCGCGGCTTCGCTGGACCGAGGTAGTGGGGGGGTGATCATGGGGGATGGAGAACTGGGAGGGTGAGCCAGATAGGAAGGCGGTGGTCAGTGGGATGGTGGTCGGGCGCTACATAGGAGGAGGGAGGCACGGCCTGCGGTGCTGTGCCTAAAAAAAATGGGGGAGGGAAAAGGGATGCGGGTAGGGAAGGTTTATGGTTTAAAAATAATAATTATAATAATTATAATAATAATTTATAATGTATAATAATAATAGAACCAACAAATGGTAATAAACCCAATAAATAGATTTGTTTCTTACCCATTTTATTTTAATTAATAATAATAACAATATCAATGCTATAATAATAATAATGGTAACAATATAAATAGAGAATTAATAAAAACAATATTAATAACAAAAAAATAAATTAATAATAATCTTAAACTTAATAAAAAGATAATTCTATTAAATTTAAGTTTAAATAATAATTATATTTATAACAACATAATAATAATAGCATTATAACCAGATTAAATAGTAATTAAAAAAACCATTTACACGAACATATTCTCATTATTATAATTTAAATATTAACTGTGTTTTATCGATACCAAATTTTTATTTTCCCTCCATTTTTTTAACAAAATTTATTTACTTAATTTAAAATTTATTTGAAGTGTCACGTCACTGCACATTCACCAGGACCAAATGCAGGGTCGCCGCTAATGGTGGGGTGACCGTACACCAGCCGAAGACCCATGAAAAACATAAAAATTCGAAATGGTTCAAACACTGACCCAACTAAACCTCATCCAAACAACGCAAGGCTGATAAAATAATAATGTAACAGGTGTTTGTGGTCGGGGTATAGCAATTCTCCCCACCACATACACTTTATGCCCCCAGAAAGTCACTAGTCAACTGTTTTCACAACTTGAGTCCTTGTCGAGACAAAAAACATAGAGAACCGAGAGTCTCAGGGTGACCAATCCCCACATACATCACAGCCGACCAATTCAAGGAAAACCACTGCCCGAGGTTGTTGGGTGAAAATAGGAGGGTTATCCCCACCATAAGAATTCACTAATACTGAATCCCTTGAAACCCGAACACATCACCCCCTGGGGGGGAAACACCGGAACTCCCAAACCAAACTCATTCGTTTTCCCCACATATACAAAACAACACACCTGAGACATGATGAAAAGCTTACTACGAAACAATCCAGGAACTTGAGGATGATAAATTCACTCAACACCTCCCATCGATTTCACGAAACAAAAACCTCCCTAACTAACACACCTGAGACCAAATAAAATTTATAACTTGTCCCTTTATCCATGGGCCCACACCATTCACAGAGACTAAACAACTTAAGAACCACATTGAGAGAAGATAAGACCACTTGGATTGTGGGGGAACGTGCTTATTATGCCACCACAGCAAGGTTGATCTTACAATAGTGATGAAAATCGAAAAATAAAACCTTGGATATTTACATCTGATGTTGAAAACATGATCTGAGCCGATGTAACACACCCACAACAACTCATGACTGTGTGCGAGATTCACCCCGAGACCTGTGGCTGGGGCCTTGATAGCTGAAGCATCTCCTGCCTCACAGTCCGGAATTTTCATCTTCTAGTCTCTAACTCCTTCAATTCGATGATTCGAACAACCACGATGGTCGTACATTTTCAAAGGGATGCAACATGATGACTTAGAATGTCTGGACAGGCCATACTGGTGGTGCACAAGAGAGCGGTCTGATGAACTAGGAGCCGGTACCGAAGAGGATGTTTTGTTGGAGACATGTTCCATCATCCGCACTCCTTTCCAGGTGGGGAACCTTCGCGGAAGTCGACCACCATTAATCACACCCAAAACTCCAACGATGATGAGATATCTCATCTTTACTAGTCCAAAACCGAACCCTAAAATTTCTCTAGGGTGGTACGAACCTTAACTATCCTAAGATTTCCCAATAACCCAAAGATACACTATCTTTCAGAACTATACAACTATCTCTAACAGACATCATTTACCTCGAAAATAAAGCAACACAAAAAGGGGGCTGAGAGCATGGCAGAAATCATTAACAACTTTTGGAGGCTTTCTGGGTGGCATACTCATGACAACAAGAAAAACACCATCAATCCAAAACTCAATCAAAGAAACAACATTAGCCAAGGGGAAACATTCCCATAATCCAAACATATACAAACCCAGGAAAATATCGCTTTTCCAAAACTGTTATTTATTCAAAATTCTAAAAACTCACCTATGGTACCTTATTAACCATAACTCGTGTGTTTATTCAATCTCACTCACATCATATATGAAAAAGTTCCCCAACACACTTCCATATATACCAACACACGTGTGATTCTCCATAAGTAGTGCCAAGGTTCAAACACTTCTTTTCTTTATCAAATCTATACTCATACCATGTTTTTCCAAACCAATACATCTTCTCTTTAAAAACCCACTTTAGTAATTTCAAAAATAATTTGGAAGAAACTCTTTTCCATTTCAAAACCAATTTCACATTTAACTCCCACTCAAATCAAATGAGACTAAAAGAAAAAAAGCTATAATAACCCACTTGAATGAGAAACTAGTGCATATGTCTGACCCGGCGACATGGGGGTGAGCCATGCCCCAGGTAAAGAATAACACTAAGAGGACCTTGAGCCAGACAATTGGACTCCACAGGGGTCACCACCCCATGTGAGTCTGCAAAGTGAAACGATTCACCTCCATTGTCATCCCTCAATCCAAAGAAACCAAAGATAAGATACTCAAATCCCGAACTAACCCTGGTAACTCGGGTCTCATCAAGAGTGGTGGTGATCAGGTACCGACCCATAACGTACCTCCTGAACCCTGACCGTCCTAATCTCCATCTACTAAACATTCCAAATAACAAAGGGCGCTCTAAAAAGTGATGTCCGCTAAGAGATGGCCTCCTATAATACCATTTTCTCATGAACCAACTTGTGTTGACCCTGAACCGGTCACCCGAGCTGGCCTGCGACATGGCTCGAGAGGCGTTCCTGATCCTCCAGGGCTGGCGACAAGCGCCAGGGAATCAATAGAGATTGTGGGAACAATTTCACCCAAATCAAATAAATAAATAATGCAGCTGCAAGAAAACAGAGCAGCGCAAAATAAATAAACACAGAAAAATAACTGAACAAGAAAAAAGAGAATAAAACTAACTGAAAGAGACAACCACTATCTCCGTGTAACCTCATAGGTCACTCTCCAACTCACGACCAAAGTTCACCCAAGGCGAACGCACCCAATCTGTATCATGCACAAACACTAAAAACATAAAAGAACTATAGGCATGAGTATAAAAACTCAGTAGTCTATCCCGATATCAATTCCCAATGCACTACCCTTAAATAGAAAAATTTACTAATTCCAGGTTTGAACTAAATTATATAAAATATTAGTTTCCACACAAAATTTCATTTCTAAAACAAGTAACAGTCCATTGACCTTTTTATTTCAAGAATAAGTTTGATGTTTGAAAGGAACATGTGCATTGCATTTTAAAACATTTTTGCGAACATTTTAGGAATCCGAATTTCAGTTCTTTGTTAAAAGGAAACCCACACACAACACAAAACACACAACACACACTAAGGGCAATGGAAAAGGAGGTACACATGGTCAATAACCAATATAGACCACTCCATCATCCGCAACATACAAATAAACATTAAAGAAACATGGTTCGAACCTAGGAGATCATGAACGGTCAAGAACATACCATACATGTGACTCATCCTGAAGGAATGCCTACTCTCGATGATGTCATAATGCCTTAACGACCAGTGTTTCCCTACATGGCCTAACCAAGGGGCCCAATACCCTAGTAGAGTGTCATCTATACTAGGGGAAACTAACCAGTGCATAATCTAAACTAGTGCAGCAATCATTCTCAGAAGATTCACTCACTATACCAGGTTCCCATGTCAACAAAAGCAATAAAAAGGGGTACGTCCACACTGTAAATCAAATAGTCATGATGCAAAAACATCACATACAACCCACGCAATCAACGCACACCAAAGGTCACCCCTGAATGGGTTTTCCCAAATAATTTATTTTATTAAAGTGCCAAACAGACCTTCACTAATTTTAAAGCAAAACCTCATTTCTCCAGAAAATCCAAAACCCTTGTTCAGAAGAAATCATTAATCCATAAAACTAGAAGCACATTTTAAATTCCGTGAATTATGTTTAAAGGCCAAACATGCATTCTTTCAATAATGTGTGTCCTCTCATCAAGAAAAAGTTTCAAGTGTTCGGTATAAAATAAATAGCTCTTTTCACACCAAATAATCATTTAAAAATTAAATTAATTATATTATTTCTCAGTCATTAAAATTAATAAACCATCAAGCAATTAATAAATTCTAAATTTAAATGTGAGTGTAGTGGCAGACCTACCTTGACTTTCTGTCCAAACACAATAGCACGTCACGCCTCACAGAGATGCACTAAAACACGCAGGCCGACAACCGCAGTATCGCGGGTCTTCCTTGCTGACACGCTACAACAACTGCACTACTAAAACGCATAAACACGGACATGAAACATTTCAAACAAATAAATAGTGCAAAATAACCACCTTGACAAGTTCTCATAACACAAACCACAACCTCAACATTATCTACTAAACCACGTTAATATCCGCAATGCGTTTACAAAAACCACACCACAACATGAAAAAATTCACTGATCATTTTAAATATCCACTGGGTGATTTCAAGAAAATATTAGAGTGAAAAACCAGACAAAAGTGCATGATATGTTGAAATCTACATTTAAAATCGCATTCACCAAAACTCATTTTCAGAACCAAGCTCGCAACATCCAAATTATTCAATAAATTATCTCAAAATTCATAATACTATTTTGAGTAGTATAACGCGGTTTTTCACATACAAAACCAACTCAAAACCACATAAACAGTTTTACATAACCCTTACATCATTTATAAAACACCTTTGCACCATTCAGATAATATAACAAACCATTTTAACAATTAAACAGACCACTAAGAAAATTTTATTAAACAATTTTAAAAAGTGTCACATGGCTCAAAATATCAAAAACTTGCTCAAATTTACTTTATAACTAAATTCACATTGACTTCTCACCAAAACACAACTAAAAAAAGAAATATTTTACACCAAACTCATTCAAAAACCCCTTTTATAGTCAAACACACACCTCAAATGTATCAAAGCAGGAAATATACAATTCGCATGATTAAAATCCAAAAGTGCACAATTTAATAAAAATATTAAACAATATATAATTGATCTCCCTCAAAATGAATCTTATTTCACAAGATTAAATTTATTCTAAAAACATCGAGTGTCTGATTAACAATCAAGAAAGGTGAATACATCAAGTAATCAATGAAATCTAAATTAAGAGAATTTTCCCAAAGGATTTCTACCTCAATTGACGATAAAAATTCTTGAAATTGGTGCCAAACACCGTTTTCGCCTCAATCTCACCCAAGGGAGATTAAATCGAACCAGAGGAGAGTATTTCCGGTGAGGAGGATTCGCCGGTGAGAGAGCTGGTCGAAGGGTGAGGGCGTGCACGGGTTAGCCAGGAGAAGGGAAGGGGTTGCGGTTCGGCTTATTGTGCACAGCGAGGGAGGCTGGGAATAGGGTGGTAGTGGGACGACAGCCAAACATGCCAGACCTGCCGGTGAGGAGGAGGTAAAGGCAGAGGGCATCTCACAAGGACAAGGGGGTTATGTCGGAACTGGGAGGGCTGTGTTGGACCGAGGGACTTGCACTGGACCAAGAAGGAGCCGGGAGGTGAGGGCCTGGGCACGCGGTAGTGCGAGGCTTCACTGGACCGAGGAAGCGGGGGGGGGGGGGGGGGATCACGGGGGAGGGAAAACAAGGAGGGTGAGCCGGATGGGAAGGCGGCGACCGAAGGGCTGGTGATCGGGCACTATATAGGAGGAGGGAGGCACGACACGCGGCGCTGTGCAGGAAAAAAAATTAGGGAGGGGTGAAGTGATGCAGGTAGGGTAGGTTTAGGGTTTAAAAATGATGATGATGATAATAATAATAATAATAATAATAATAATAATAACAATAACAATGTATAATAACAATAGAACCAAAAAATGTTAATAAACCCAATAAATAGAATTGGTTCTTACCCATTTTATTTCAAGTAATAATAATAATAATATCATTGCTATAATAATAATAATGGTAAAAATATCAATAGCGAAGTAATAAAAACAACATTAATAACAACAAAAGAAATTAATAATAAAATTAAACTTAATAAAAAGTTAATTCTATTAAATATATTATTAAATAATAATTATATTTATAACAACTTAATAATAATAATAATATAACAAGATTAAATAGTAATTAAAAAACCATTTACACAAACATATTCTCATTATTATAATATAAACATTAACCTTGTTTTATCGATACCAAATTTTAATTTGGACTCCATTTTCGGTTACCTAAATTTATTTACTTAATTTATTATTTATTTGAAGTGTCGTGTCACCTCGCATTCACCTAGACCAAATTCATGGTCGCCGCTAACGGTGCGGTGACCGTACACCAGACGAAGACCCACTAAAAACATCAAAATTCGAAAAAGTTCAAACATGGACCCAACTAAACCTCATCCAAACAACGCGAGGCCGATAAAATAATAAAGTAACTAGTGTTAATTGTTGGGGTGTGATGATATTTATTTCCAAATATCTGCTAACAACAATAATTTTGTGTTTAAGATAGATCCTGATATGTTTCGTGAGTTGTAGGAGGCCGATATACCATTGGATGGGGGGATTTTGGATCATTTGACCCTTAGCCTACTAGCGGTTCAGGGGGTACGCAGAGGGGGAGTGGTCTTGCATAACTAATGATTCATGACACCATCCTTGAACGACGCCCATGTATTGGCTTCGATCCACGCACACGGAGGTATGGTAACCTATATATTTTAGTTAGATTTCATTAATTTATTTATATATATATATTAATTGTTCGATTATTTTTTCCTTTTTCACAGTTTTGCGCATGTAGCTATTGGACCAAAGATTGCTATCTTGGACAATTGTTTTTCTCAAACATGGATCACATGGGTACTGATTCCCATTTACGTGTAGCATGACATGTTCGATCATTGGATGGTACCTAAATAAATAATATTTATTTTGAAATTTATATTATTCATAACCTGATATTATAAATTATTTTTAGGGATTATGGTATCCCATCGATGATAGCATGTGTGACGCTATCCATGCAGCATGTCAGGTGTCGATGCATGACCGTTTCAATCAGTTTTTGCACAATTTGAGAAGAACAACCATTAATAAAGAAGGAGTGATAGAATTTGATGAGTTGTGTAGAGCCCAGCGACCAGAGTACATTTCATCTCACATTTGAGTTGGATTATGTTTAAACTGGTTGGGTGGTGGATATTAGAAGATATCTTTAGTGGGACGGGAGAATAGGGGGAGATAGGAGGTTATACATCGAGCTGGTATCCATACATTCAGTACGCATAGAGATCATCTGGTAAGTATATTTTTTCAATATTTTATATATATTTAAATATAAACAGTTTATTTTATATTTCTATAGGAAGTAGAGAATCCTGATATTAGGGAGTTTGATTTTTATCGGAGGATGTACATTGATCCAACCACTGGAGAGATTAGAGGTGATCGCCAACATAAGATTGTGGTTAGTATTATTTTTTTGGTTTGACAATAAACTGCATATAATATTCTCACCATTTGAATTTAAAATTGGAATTGAAGGAGTCATATGAGGCTGTGACCTCCCAGACATAGGCTGAGAGTCAAGACGAGACGACTAAGCAGACTAGTGACCACCATTTCGATGAGGTGGCATGGATGCAGGAGACTCAGTACGGCTTTTTGAAGGGCCGAGTAGTTGGTATTAGCAATCATTTGACAACTGGTACTTATTATGGTACTGCTGTGATGTCGGCATCATGTTTAATAGGAGCTCATGGAGAAGAATCATCTACTACATCACAGTATCAAGAAAGTTGCAAACTCAGGCTGAGCTTACAGAGAGTTTGTAGAAACAACAAGGAGAGATGTGTTGGCGGTAGCAACAACACGAGGAGGAGATGAGTCGATGGGAGTAGCAGCAGCAGCAGCAACATCACGAGTAGATGGATTACATGCTCCATCTGACTCATTGTTTAGGGATGGAGTTTTTTCCACCATCTCCTCCACCTCCTCCACCTCCTCTAGAATACAACCACCCAGTGATTTGTTTTTTATTTTAAAAAATTTGAATTCAAGATTTGTAGTAATATGAACAATTTATAGTTTCTGTCTTTTTTATTGGTGAAAATATTGCATAATTGTTTTTTTATTTTTAATAATTTATTATTTATTATTATTATTATATTTGTTAATATTTTTTTATTTTACTAACAATAATAATATTTTATGATTATTTTATATTTTTTTTGTAAATATTGATAATTTTAGTATTTATTTATTTTTTTTATTTTAATAATAATAACGTTAATTTCTTATTAATCACAATTTTATTAAATATTTTTTTTAGTATTATATTTTTTAATTTATTTTTATTTTATTAATAATAATTTTTTTAATTTTTTATTATTTTGATAACAATAAAATAAAATTTTCAATAATCATAATTTTATTAATTTTTTTTATGCTTAGTATTTGCGATGGGACCTTTTTTGTTGGGATCCCATCGCAAATAATCCAAATATAATTTTTTATTATTCGTATTTGCAATGGGACGGTGGGGTTGTCGCAAATACTATTTATGATGGGCCCATTGCAAAATGTTTATATATATATAATGTATATAATCGGATGGTTATTTTTGATGGGTAAGTTTCCAGTCACAAATACCATTTTTTGCGATAGGCCCACCGAAAAAATTTATTAACGATGCCATTTTCGGCAATGAGCTATTTGCGGCGAGCCCCTGTCGCTAAAGCCTATTTGTGACAGGATCCCATCACAAATAGGTCGTCACAAATATGTATAATTCCAGTAGTTAAGGAGTCACCTAGGAGGTATCCTATCAACAGTCTCTACAAGAATCATCGTACGTATACCGCTCATTTACCTACTATGGGTAATACCCAACAGGTCACCTCCCAAGACACTCATATCTAGGAACCAAGGAGATCTATTTGGTAAAAAAATTATGGACCAGAGTACGAATACCCATATTACCACTTCTTTTGATGAAGCATGCTGGTATATTTCAATTAAAGACAATGAAAAGGTTGATATCCGTACTTTCTAAATCAATTATTGCCTAAATATATTGTTATTAAGAATGGTGTAGTCATATATACCTTGCTCCATTTATGAATCACATTAAAATATTTCAATTGAAAAAGTTGGATCATAGTTGGAATTATCCCCACCAAAATAAAATATTTTTTTAGTATATCTTTATTACCATGAACGTGCAGGACTACACATCTTTATTCGATATAGTGAAATACCAACATAGTATTAAAATAGTGGAGGATATTCTCTATTTGATTTTGGTGATGGTGTAGGGACATGACCATATCTCTATCCTAATAGACAAAGAAACACATAAACATGATGAACATGAATAAAAATATACTTTAGAGAAAGAGAATATTCTTATTATAATCCAATAGGGTTATTGGTATATTCTATAAATGGATAACGAAAAGGACTGGGATCATATTCCTATATAAACATGGGTTTATCAAACTAGGATTTCAATCTACTCTGGGAATGTTCATGTACAGATCAATGAGTCCCATTATGTTACACTAAATTCAAATTGAATTGTGATCATATTCGCATTTTGAATGGGGCTCGTCAACCTACTTTTCTAAACACCCCATGGAAATACCATATTCTTAACTGAAATAAAAAAACATACTCAAAATATTTTTTAAGATTTCACAGGGAATGTGCATGTTCTTACTTCTACCAATTAAATTCAATATCAATATCATTCAAAGGATATATAGAGGTGTCCCATATTCCATCTCTCATCGAGGATGTCTATTATCATATTCTACTGTGGATTTCATATTTCAATCAGGATGACACCCCCACTTATACTAGTGTTGAATGGAATATACTAATAAAAACCCAAATACAGTCTCATATTCCCACAAAAAGATATATAAGAACATAAGCATGCACCAACAACTTTTTAGTTTCGAGCTCATATTCCCACAGAAACAAATTTTCATCATTATACTCTTGCAACCAAGAAATAACGTTCTCATACTATAAAATCAATCTCAAAGGGTAGGTTGGTATATTCTGACCATAACATAGGATGAGGCTCATATTCCAATTCTTCTCGACACTAGTGTCCTTGACACCATACAATGCATATCTCCTACACATAATGGATCCTCCAACTAATTACTAGATGTAAATGGTGAGAAATACAACAAGATTCCCCTTTACAGTAGTATGGAGATGGATTATTGGGATTCTACCCTAGATATCTATCATTGAACGCCTTCCAACAGTGATGTTCCTCAAAAATTAAGATATCCACCAATTTTAACAAAATAAATTATATAAAGATGTTCTAAAATCAAGTAGGATATCGGTATATTGCATTCCATCAACCAACAACAACAACTGACTTTAGTTAGAAGGATACCCAGTGAAGTGACCCATGTGGTCTATCTAGGTGTATGATTTTGCATTTAATGACAATGAAAAAAGCATGGATATATAGAAGGATCTATGTGAAAACAAACTCAGAACCATTTTTATCCAACTTTCTCTACCAATTACAATTTCCCAACTGACCCGAAGGAGTAATTCAAAACATATTACACTGTAACTTGTGTAAAGCCTTTCAAAATATAGAGGATCTGTAATTCCCTTATTATGTGTATATAGATCAATCGAGGACCAAAACACAGTTTTTGTTAGATAAACCTGGCCACATTCACAATGGAATGTGATTCATGATCAGAAAGTCACATCCAAATCATATGGAATCACAACATGTAAAACCTAACAAATATTACAAAATCAATCATTGAAGCCCCATATGATGTTGGTATCCAATTTTGGGGTCAGAATAAATTTTTAAACATCACCCCATCCCGAAGCCTATAGAATCTCATATACAAAATATCATATAAATCCATAACCACAATAGAGATTGTAGGACCAAGCTCTATATGGTTTATTTCATTGGTCCAATAAATATACCATATTTTTAAAATTTAATGACAACATAAGTATGTTTAGAGTATAACCAATGGAATTATAATCCATATAAAGTCTCAAAAAAACTCGATAACTCCCCACATAATTTAACTCATGTTATGAGAAGGTATTGAACCTAGATCAGGCATTGATAATGAATGTATTAAGTTGATTATTGGAAGTTGATGGGTTTTTTATTTTATAATATTTAATCATGGGGGTGATGAAACCTGTCATCTAAAAATATCCATATTATGGTATAGTCAGATGATCTCAGACAAATTAAACAAGGCGCAAAAATGTAAACTGAAAATAATTTTTTAGATATGAATATGTGGTAAACATCTTCTTTTTAGCGATGGTTATTTCATGAAGGATCTGAAGCTCAATCCCTCAATATCATCAACACACACTTAAATAATCCTTTGAAACATTTATCTTAATTCATGGTGCTATCTTAGAGATCTGATGATACCATCAACATCCAAACAATCACATCATCAATATTCCTTAGATATGAGAATATTAGCTTGATCTCATCACCAATATTGAGATATTTTCTCTCAAAAAAGAGGTATAGGAGAGATAAAGTCTTGAAATAACATAATTAAAAGTACATTTTGCTAAAGACTCTCTCTTTATTTATAGTGGATGTTCAAAATACTCAATAGGATTCCATGACGAATTTTTATTCAACATCCAATAAAAAATAACTATAAAGAAAGAAAAAATGTTATAAATATTATTTATTATGTTATCAGATACCTATAATATATAAATAGTATATTATATGAGAAACTCGAGTAATTAAAGTGGCTGGTAATTCCCTCATAATATTAAATGTAACTGGTATTTTAAAATAATATTCATTCAATTAATATTATTTCTTCTAGTTAATAAACATGTAAATAAATGTAATAAATTCAACCCACTTATTAATAAATTGAGTAATATGAGTTTATTTGTTTATTGGTGATCAAAAAATTGTACAAAACTCAAACCATGTGGTAGGGCCCATAATTTCAAATATAACTATTCAATTGAATAGGGAAGATTCTTGAATATGCAGTGTTGTGTGACCCTCTTTCCACTATCTCTTTACCAGTTAATAATATCCACAAACCATGACCGGAGCCTAGAAACCCATCAATTACCATAAAGATATAAGTATAGTCATAGAAATTACCACCATTATATGAAAAATAACTGTATAATGTAATACCTTTGTCTTTATATATCTCATAAATAAGGATACACACTTATGTTATCTACCCTTTCTCAGTTTCTTATTTTTTGATGTTATTGGACAAATTTACTCTCGACTAGCTTGGACAGGTTCTTATTTAGGTATTAGATCTTGATATATAAGGCATGATATATATTAATTCCTCAACGCCGAAGCGAAAACATGTTCATGACCATTCATCAAATGTCATTCCACCATGGATGAATCCAACATAGGCTACCTCACCACAATTTTAGTATAATGGTTTTTTATGTGTATCAGAGAATGTAATAAAATGGAACTCATTGATAATGATCTCATGTCAGGAGACTAGTGCACTTCTTCAAAGACATGAACAACAAATGACACTTAAAACATGTGATGTTTTTATTGGAAGGTATGACCTCATGATCTCACTACTTGAGATCATGAGGTGAAAACTTCATGAGAAGATGTGTCAATGAATATGAACCCCAACACCTGATAGTAAACCATAAATTTTTTCCTATTAGTATGATATATCTAGACCATATGTTTTTTAAAGATTAATTTCATTGTATCTTGAGATTTTAATTATAGCATGGGACCTAATATAAAATTTTATTAATGAATATTTATCTATGAACATTTAACATTAAATAGTGGATGCATAAAAGTATACACTATAATGGTAAGTATTCATCATGTGTTTCTTACATTATACATGAAAAGGTAATCTGGAGTACTGTTCATGTTTGGTCTACTACACATGTAACACCCTAGGGTTTTAATATATTTGTAATTGATTTATTCTTATATATACTTTTCATTTCACACAATACTGTATATATTTTTTGATATATAAAAAACACTATGTTTAGCCTGCCTTATATGAAACACTAAGTCAAGACAATGCACCATGAAACACTTAGATTTGATTGTGGTATAAAAAACACCATTCTTCACTAAATTTACCCAGGACACTGAGTTCTATTTGTTTATTTCATTACATGAAAGACTGAGTTTTACCAAATAATTGAATAATATTAAAATATTATTATTTAATTTAATAAACTATAACCTAAATATTAAATTTGAGCTTATGAATAGGATTAAATAACATTTGAGAATATTAGATTTATAATATGAATTAATAGGTTATAAATTAATTAGAAATGAAGATATATACCAATTTATTATAAAGAAACTAATCTTATTTTTATCCTCCCAAATTAATTTTGACTTAATAAATTTAATTAATTACAAAATGAGGAAGCAGTAATAATACAATGAGTTAATAATCAATTAAATTATACTATAAATATTAAAATAATTATAATTATCCATACTATAGGGGATACCTAAATTTTATTGTCGACTATGACATGTTATGGCTGTGTTAAGTGAATTGGTTTGATATAATCTTGAAGGATTGAATTTCATAATGTCAATATTACAAAATATCTAAAAAATTAAAAATAAGAAACAAGGATAAGGGTATGAGATATGGAGAAAAATATCATAAATTTACAATTTAATGATTTATTGACACATTATATGTAAAATATCTCCAGCTTTTAATATTTAATTTTTTTCCTGTAGTTAAAATTAAAACATGTTAATAAATGGTTAATAAAAAATATACGGTTTAAAATTACTAAAAACATTTCTGAAATAAATTTCTTGATGTGATTAAAACCCTCTATCATCTTATATTCTAATAAATATCCTTTCGAAGGATGTTTTATAGAATTCTAATTTATTGTAACTTAATATTTTTGGATTTTCCAAAAGTGTCTCTCACGTTCATTATAAAAGGACACCTACCCCCATCATACCATTTAACTATATTGAGAATTATTTCTCCTCCAATCTATACCAAATTCACTTCTCCACTTCCCTATCCACATTATAGAGATCTTGTCCATCCCAAATGACTAATTCTAAATCTTGTTAGAAGAGATCTAAAGGAGCTGTTTTAATGAAGAGGTAATCACTCTAACTGATCACTCCCATTTATAGTCTTCTATAAATCCTACAAATAATTTATTTATATCATAAAATAATATCACAATAGTACTAAATACTCTTAAATTCAATTATTATTATGAACACGCCATTATATTTCCCCTTCACCATTGAAAAAGATGTGAATGTGTCACTCGTGCGTACATACGACTAGGCATCTCCACATAGAAATACAATTAATAATCCTTCACCATAATTTATTTGTGGGAATTATGGGGGTTTAATGATTATATAAGATAATTATGACATGATTTTATTACTTGAATTAAAATATATTATCTACCATTTTAACACATAATCTTTTGGTAAATGATAACATCGCTTGTGCGTATGTATGGCTTACCATCTCCACGATGGGATGTGATTCATTATTCTTATATATTTTAAATGGTCAGTAATATGGATGAATTTTATGAATATATATGATATATATATCATAAAAATTATTCTGGTTTTATAATATATAATATAATTTTCTATCTTTTAATATTCCCAGAAAATTAAAGTAGCGTTTATGCATACATTTAACCAATAATCTGAAGAAATATTTTATTTCATATTCATTTTATATATTTTATATATAACCATAAATACATATATAAACGAATTGATATGTTATTTATATCATATTTATGTTTTTGGAAATAATTAAATCCGGACCTAATTATGATGACCATGAATAAAATGTGAAAATGTGTATGAGAGTCAAAGTGGGTATTACCTGAAACAAAACATAAACATTTTTCAATAATAGGGTAATATAATGTAATAATTAAATTATATATGGTATTATATATATGATCATGGTGATTTAAAATATTTATAATATATTATATTTTTTTTATAGTTTTTTTTATGGATTACAATGATAGTCAAGATATAAGGTAATGGATTTTGTCTATTTTTTATTTCAATGAGACACATTACTTATACAATAATTATTAATTTTTGTGGTGTATATAGTAACCTTTAATGTAATATATTATCCTTATCCTTCAATATAGGGGTATTTACATTTCCATTTTATGATCTCGCTTAATGGGTTTTACTGTTTAAATGTTACCATATTGGTAATTTAATTTTGTCTCAATTTTCCCACTATGGGACACATGTTATGTTATGAACCTGTAAATTTTTTTGAGGTTTAAATACATCCCTTTGAATTTTTTTATCATCAATATCCTTATTCTAATGATATTAAATGATTCATATAATTTTATTCCCTCTTCTTCTGGAAATTTATGGTCCTTCAAATATATATTCTCTAAGAAGAATTTAAATTTGTTGTAAATTTTATTTTATAAATTTTTAAGGAAAAATGAATTAAAATAAATTTAAAATAGTTTAAATTGATTTTTTTATTTGGGATTAATGTTATTTTCAATTGAAAATATTTTCTAATTTTTTTATGATTTTAAAATAAATAATTCATAAATGAAAAGACATTTCGTCAATAAATGATTTAAAAATAGCTTTCCAAATTAATTTCCATCAATGATGACATCATTTTGTGCTAATAATTTATTAATGGGGATATGATACCTGAATACCATTAATATTCATACATTTATTATTTATGTTGTAATGGAATGATGTTTATGAATCCCATTACATTTTATTGGTATATTGTATGATGAAATGGTTATAAAAGCCATTTCTTTTCATTATTTATAACATCATAAATGATGTATGATCTTGTGGATCAAATATTTATGATTTCATTTAGTGACGAATGAGACCTATATTTCCCTCCAATTCATTGGATAATGAAAATATTTTTATGATCTCAAAGTTAACATGTGATGTCTTCCTAAGCCCATAATAAATAGGTATAATAGAGGTCATAATAAGCTCACAAAAAGAGGATACATGAGAGGCCATCCTAAGTCGTCAATAATAGGTTACACGGGGGGTCATCCTAAAACATAAATTATATGGTACACAATATTTTATATGAATCCCAAATTAGATACACATGTGATTATCCGAAGCATAACATTCTATCAACATCTTGGTAGGTATCATATTCATAATATATTCTATGTTTATATGTATACTAAGAATTTAATGTTTGATGCCATTGTTAAAATATAATGGATCATGTGATTTTATTATATTAAGAATCATATCTTAAGATTTTCCAATATTTATTCCCTAACTCATGTAAATGATATTTTATAATCGTGATATAATCTCCAAAGTTAGCATCATGTTTTCATACCCTCATTCTCATGGTAATCTTATGAATCTTCTATTTCTACAATTACTGATCAGATGAACTCACCATTTAATATGTTTCCTTTCCTCAGGATATGAATAATGGGTTTAAGTAAGAGTACTGAAGGGGATGATTTTTATTTGAGATGTTTACTATCATTCTCAAAATTAGAATAATGTGTTCCTAGTATCCAATGACATTAAACTATTATAATCCCTGGGAATGTGTTTTTGTATTAAAATGAGTATTCATCTAAAAACATGTAATATCAATGTATGTAAAGCATGGGTTATTATCATTGGTATCATAGGGATTTTTCTCAACCTTTGGAAACTAGGATGATAAAAATATGTGAGACCCCAAGACATGTTTCTAAAAATATATCATGAGATGACTCTAAGGATAAGTCTAAGTATAGGTTACAATCCTAGAGTTTTCCTAATTTTCATGAATAACTAAGTATTAGACATATGTGGTCATAGATTTAAAATTTATGATGTGAGTTTCCCAAAATTGGTTGTTATCCCACCATGATTAATGTTTCTATGATTATTATTTTTGTTTTTGTCAATGAATCAAACCCAAAAGAACCATGATTCTATAAAATGAAAAGGAAAATGAAATGACATGCATTAGAAGAAACCTCATGTTATGGAAGATAGAATGAAAAACCTACATATTATGGCACAAAACCATATAAATCCACGAATCACGCTGAGGAAAACTTGAACAAAGGTTGGTAATTTTTTTGAATATTAATTAATGAAACATCCATAATTTAGAGGAATTCCCTATATGCTAGTTGTTGAAAAATAGATTAGTACAACAGAAAAAATCTTTTTCATTATTTGTTATCTAGAATGTAAAAAATTCATGTTGGGAACTTATCACATGAAAGGTGAAGCTAATAAATGGTGTAACATTATCATGAATACTAGTAAAAAAATATAAAATTGACTCCAAGGATTGGGATGATTTCAATATCTTATTTATCAGTTAATACCTTCCTCTGTTTCTTCTAACAAAAAGGGTTATTAATGTTTACCATCTATCTCATGGTTAGGATAATAAAATAAATATATAAATCAAAGGAATATCTAAAATATATGGAGACAAGAAGATTAGATTTACATTATGCTCAATGATTGGAAAGGAAAATAGATTAAATTTTCATAAGATGATTAGTAAATGTTTTAAGTTTCGGAAATAAGGTCATCATGAAATTATTTATCTAATTAATGGGAATAAAACAAAATATCAAAAAAGTTTACCTCCTTTAATTTAGTTTATCAGTTGTAAGGATTTTGTTCATTACACTAACAAGTACCAAAATCTAAGGAATTATGTGGATGGTAAGACACAAAAACCTCTCAGGATAATGGACAAATGTAAATATTATTCTTTCATAATGGATGAGGTGAACCATGATAATTGGGTAATAATTATCCTCCATTCCTTTATTGTAAATTCTGATGTGATATTTTGAATGAATTGGCCCTATGAAATCATTATTTTCTAACCATTAGTGAATTTTTTTGTGAGTATCTACATGGATTATGGAATAATGAAATCACATATTATATCGATACAAGGATGAACCCATCCTTATAATGAAACTATCTATTTATAGTAAAGTATAATTTATACGCAATGGAGAATAACATGTTTATTCAATATAGTTCTATGGTAACTCATGTTTTTAACCTATTTCAAGAGAGTACATGATAATGGTATTCACATGTTTAGTATGTTATAATTAAGAGAAACATGCTATTTTTTGGGGAATATTGATATGTTAATTATGGAAATTTATTATCCTTCATTATATTATTTTGAATTTTAAAATTTTGGAAGGCTCATAAGTTTAATCATTTTAATTTTTGTTTATGTTTAAATTTTGATGAGGTTTTAGAGATTAATGTTTTTATTTATACATATTGGAGGACATGTATCAACCACTGTTTTGGGGATGATAACTAGGTATAGCAGGAATGACATAACATCTACTTATAGAGATTATGATCCACTAGTTCTGTATGTTCAAAAATATCAACATAATTTCATGGAGTAATAAATGTCCTAAAGATTTATCAAGGAATAACCGAAGAGTGATATTATACTTATCAGATAAAATACTCTTAATATTGTTTCTCAAATGATTTTGAATAAACTTTTATTCAATTATGATCATTAATGATGATATTAATGACCCTTTTAAGAACCTTTTAGCCTATGGTTTTTTGGTTACAATTATTTTAATGACCATATTCTTTAACACTCCCCATCTGAAATTAATTGTTAGATTAATCTTCCATGCTTGTGCATTCACATTCCCAATATGTTCTTCTATGATGAAACATAATAATGAATTACTTGGGGTACCAATTATTTTTCCAATAATCCCATTTTCATAGGAGTTTTATTATTCAAATTTAATATGTGGTTACTTTAATATATTAAACCATTGAAAACCCAAATGAATTTCAAGGGAGAAATTCATTTGTGGGGAATGTCGCAACCTAATATTTTGTGTGTTTTTTCAAATTAATTAAATCTCTACAAAATTCTTCTTTTCATACATTGATGGATAGAGAATTTCTTGTATGAAAAATAAACTGTTTATCTTGTATTATATGCAATACCATGTCAACATTGCGCTACACACAACACATTGGTTAGATTCTGATATATGAAACATGATACTTGTATTATGTTACACACAATGACTCGTTATTTTGATATCTTACATTTAAAAAAAAAAATTTATTAAATATAATTATATTTCTAAAATATAATTTTTTAATCTAGTATAAAATAACATAGCTATTAAATTATTAGTAATGAATAGTATTAACTAACTTAAGAAAATATAAGGTTTAAAATACAAATACATTTTTATGTAATTAATTATAAATTAACACATATATAAATTTATTATAAATGAAATATATTTATTTTTATGCTCCCAGTGTCATTTTGTATTAAAAAATTAATATAATTACAAAAATAATGATGTAATAATTATTTAATTAATAAACAATCAATTAAATGATATTATAAATTTTATAAGATAAGTAATTTTACTTAATTAACATGATACAGAAATTTTAAGGGTTAATATTAAATTTTAGGGGTGTATTAATTGAAATATTTCAATGTAAGTATGCGAGATTGATTTTCATAATGTCAATGGTTCAAATAGTGAGAAAATTTCAACTTATGATATTTTATTAAGATAATGATTTAATAAATTATTTTAAAGAAATAAAAATATAATGCAATGAAACGAGGATGATTTATGGTATAAAATATCATAAATTTAAAATTTAAGGTTTAATTGAAACAATATAAGTAAAAAATATCCACTTTTTTATATTAAAAATATTGTTATAACAGTTAAAATTAAAACAGGTTAAGAAAGGGTAAATAAAAAAATATATGGTTAATAATTACAAAACAAATTTCTAAATTATATTGGTTGAGGTGATAAAAAGTTGTTATATTCTTAACATAATATAAATTTTCTTTTCGGAGTTATATGGATTCAGTTTTGATTTATTATAATGTAATATATTTGGAGATTCTAAAAGTGCTCCTCACCATCATTATGAAAATATACCTCTTAACTAATCTCATTTCGTCACATTAAGGGTTCTTTCTCAACCAATTTATTCATTATTATATTTTCCAAGTAACAATACACATTATAGAGTTTCTGGTTTTCCCAAAAGACCAACTCTAGAGTAATTTAGAGGATATCAAAAGGATTTGTTTTAAAGAAGAGGTAATATCTCAAATAGATCACCCCTTTTTCTACTGTTATATACCTCCTATTAATCAATTATATATATATATATAATTATTTTATAATCATTAATATTATAAAATTTTATTATTATTATGAAAAAACCATTATACAACCCATTTCCCATCGAACCAGAAGTGAATGTACTGCTCATGCATACATATAACTTACCGTCTCCACGTAGCGATACAATTCATCATCCGTGAAAATATTTTATCGTTAGTAATTACGATGGTTTTAATTTTTAAATATGTTATTCATGAAATTATTATACTCTATGAATGATTATATCATATCTACCTTTTTATCCTAATATTTTGAAAACAATAACGTCGTTCATGCGTACTTATAGATTACCATCCCCATGATGAAATGATATTATTTTTTCATCTATATTTCACATGGGTAGTAATAAAGATTATTTTTATAAATATAATATATATATGACTTAAAAATGATTTTTATATTATAATATATCATATAGTTTTCATTCTATTAATATGAAAAGAAAATGAAAATAGTGTTCACTTGTACAAATGGATTACCATCACCATGAACGATATATTTATTTTTCTATTTATATCTGTTATAGCTAACCACAAATCCATATATAAGTGCTTATATATATATAATATATTTATCATTTTTTTCATTATGGATATGATGAAATTATGAACTAAGTATCATAACCCACAATGAATAGTCAAAACTTTTATAATAAAGAAAGCGGTTGTTAGCCGAAACATAACATTGACATAGAATTGTTTTTAATTGGGTAATATAATATCCTAATCAAATAATGTATGGTATTATATATAAACATATAAATTAATAAATATATACACAATAAACTTATATTTGATATAAATTAGGTATTCATGTGTAAATCAAAAGTCAAGACATAAGGAACAAGATTTTTTTGTCACTTTTATTTATGTAGGACACATTCCTTAAACACTACTTGTTTCTTTTTTTGTGGTAAATATTATTCCCATGAATATAATATATAAAAATCATCCTTATATTTATGATAATTTACATATCTAATTTAGGACTATCTTTCATGGGTTTTATGATTCATAAGTTACCAAATATGTAATGTAATTTTGTATAAATTTTCATTCTTTCAGACACATGTAATTCTATAAACATATATTCTTTTACAAGGTATATATAAAGATATTTAACATGTGTTATCATGAATATACTTAGAAACCTGATATTATATGTTTCACGTAATTTTATTCTCTTTTTTTATAAATTTGTATTCCTTAAACGAAATTTTATCAAAAAATGTTTTTAACATCTTTTAATTGATAATTTTTAAATTTTTAAGGAACAATTATTTAAAATATGATAAAAATATTTTTGAATTATTCATTTATATTTTTGAATTATATTTTATATGGAATATTTTTTTTCAATGTTTTATGATATAAAGTGCATTTTCCATAATGGAAAGGATATTTTTCAATATAAATGTTTTAAATATATATTTCAAAATTATTTTGCTTATAATATGAAATATATTGGTGTTAATATTGACTTAATAGGGATATGATATATTTATAACAATAATAATCATAAATTAATGTTTTTTAATGGGATGATATTTATGAATCCTATTACATTTCAATGAGATACGATATTATGAAATGTTAATGAAACCCATTTCATTTCATGATTTCTATCGTAATGAATGATTTATGATCTTATGGAACATATATGTATGATTTCAATATGTGATGGGTGTGAACTATAGCTCTATCCAATTCATTTGGTAATGAAAAGTGATCAATAAGTATAAAGGGTACACAAGAGTTCATCCTATGCCCGCAACAAAAGGGTACATGTGAGGTCATCCAATTCCCACAACAAGAGGGTACATGTTAGGTTATCATGAGCCTGAAACAAGAGGGTACACAAGAGGTCACCTTAATCCTAAAACAAGATGTTACATGAGAGTTTATACCAAGATTGATATAGGGACTTGAATGATTGGCCCAAGCATAACATACTATTAATTTATTGGTAGGCTTCATTGACATAATATATTATAAGCTTATGTGTATACCAAAATTATCATGTTAGATGACATTGTTATACTATAATGGATCCTGTGATTTGATTATCTAATGAATCAGGTTTTATTTTCAGCCAATATTTATTCCTTGACACATGTATATGACCTTTTATATGCCAGGTATGATCTTCAACTGTTATACCCATGGTTTCATACACTTATTTTCACGTTATACTTTGGTATCATCAATGTTTAACCTTTCTAAGAATATAAGGTAACCTTTTTTATGTTTACAAACCACAGTTTATAAAAAAGGTTTTATGTATGAGTACTAATGGTTAATATATTTATGGGAGATGTTGAATATCCGCTACCAAAATAATATAATTTGTTCCACGTTCCTAAAGGAACTAAACTGTGATTATCCTTAGGCATATGTTTCTACAATGAAATGAATCTATATCTAATAAGTTTTAATATTCATTTATATAAAGTTTGGATTGTGATTAAACCTATTCTTAAAAAAATGTCACTTTTACTAAACCAATCTTGATAAAGTACATTGTAATCTCTCACATGATAAAGATCGTGTTTTGACTGATTCATGACTTTAGTAACTCGGTCTATCACATTTCCATAATGTGTATATTCTACTATATGTGAAAAAACTAAATTGATTAAAACATATTAAGAGATGGAAACTCCAATTATATACCTTTTTTCAATCTATAAATAAGACATATTGGATAATACTTGTAACATAATAATAATAATAATAATAATAATATAACATTACTTCATATATTTGATTCCCAGAACTGGAAAAAAATCATTGAATTTAAAAACACCATCTTAGCTAGATAAAATGATGCAACATACTCATTATATATAGGTATGACTACCAAATTTTTTTGAGATTGTATCGATCATCACCTTATCCTAACAATGATACTATATCAAATTTATCCAATAGAAGACTAGATTATGTCCCTTGAAAACTTGTATCCTGTCATCTCCTTTTATCTGGAACATATATTTTTTAGATTCCCACGTATAATTAGATAGTTCGAACTAATTCACACGTAGTTCTACTATATAAAACAAATATTTACAAAAATATAAATTATATTCTAGAATTATGAAATCTTAGAAATATCAATGGATATGCGACTGATTCATCACTAAAGTTTATGGAACTTAACTAACCACTTATTCTGCTCTAATTCTATTTCATGTATACATGGAGAAATTTATACCATGTGATAATGGAAACAATTCAACACTTTAAATGGTCCAATTTTTATTATTCAATACCTTGTCACTATATATACAGTTAACAATGTGCAAATAACCATTAGATCTATCTCAGTAGATCTTGTTCCCTAGAACATAGGATTTTACTTTAAGTTGATCATTAGATAATTATATTCATCTTGGTCTTAATTAACTGTGTAACCAATATTTGTATCCATATGTATCCAAACATATGTTACATGGAAAATAATGGATCCATGAATAACTACTTGTAGAAAAATGTTAAACATGTATTCCTAATAAAAATTCTATGATCAAGCCATTTAATTTAATATTAAAATGGATTTAAGTAAATTTCAACTTTATTGGAATTCTATGATGTCACCATCCCTTTATGGTTGTTTCATAAAGGCACTTCTCAAAATTTTTGGTCCCAACTACCAAATATTAATTACATTATCATAGAATGTTTCTATTTTAAGTAATATTATAATTAATTTAGACATAATGACTTGGTATTAACAACCATTACTTATTTGTATCTCACTTGTACTATTCAAATATAATATCATTTGAATACCCACCAAATTATTCATAATAATAATCTCCTATGATCATTGAATCATGGAATCAATTATTGATTTTTTTATATGACCTTGTTGATTATAGTTAATTTCCATATACTGATTACTTATAAGAATTATTATTATTAATTAATAATTTATTACCACACATGGTGAATATAAAACCATCACTATGGTTTTAACCTATATACACATTATCTATCTCTGTAACATTCCTCTTCGAAATACACCTTCGGAACAAGTTCATATGTAAACCACTTGTGTATCTTTATCATTAACTCAACCCAAGTCAATCATTCTCCCACTATTTCATATAGAGATGGGCATCCATTTATAGAAATATAGTCTATCACTTGACTAACAATTCTCTTGGTCATGGACATATAAAATATCATTAGAAACCAATATGATAATTATATATACTCACAATGCTTTTAGATTTGTAGAAGTTTGTTTATATCCTAATAAAATCGTAAATCCAAACACATGTTGTCATGAAATTATGGAATTTCACCAAAAATTGTTTCATATGATGTCGACAGTTCGTTATAGTGAGCATATGTTTATGGGATATCACCATTAGATAAAAATCACATCATAAAATATAATTTATATTTTAGCATGTGATAACATTGATATTAATTACATCTTGATTCTGATTTATAGAATGTGAATTTTTAAATTTATCAACTCTGCATTTTTTTGATCAATATTAATATCTCATAACTATCTTTCAACCCACTTATTATCATAATTTTTTGATGTATATATGGTAATATGAGTTTAGTAATTACTCTATGATACATTACCATGATCGATGAATGCTTGGTCAATATATTTCATGGAATGATAGTTCAAAAAAACTCAGATATTTTGAACATGAATATACATCACATTACCATTCCTTAAAGGTAGAAATAAATATTATGAAGTATATTTACTTCTAGAATATCCTTGGAATAGTTAAGTCTCACTAAGTAAACGAATTCTTAAATATTTTTGGAAGATAATTATTAATAAATTTATCTTTATCCAACATAAATACGTTGATAATACAAATGTTGTTTAGCTGTACTGAGTCTAAAAACAAAATTACATATATCCTTGATTTCAGCTTCTAATCTTTATGTGATAAAGAATTATCTTTCCACAAATATGTATATAAGTCTTACATTTTATATTCATTAGGTGTTGTCTATAATTCATGTATCATAGAAATTTTGATTGAGTACTAAATACTAGAAAAAACATTTATTCAGGAACATGGAATAATGTATCCTTGTTTTCAACTAACACGTGAGATAAATGTTTTGGTTATAATCAGAAACTTGTCCAACTAGAATCATTTATATACATACACTACTTTTCATGCAATATTATTACATAATTTTAAAGATAAAAAATATAATTATTCTACAGAACTAAGGTCCAAAGGTTTAGGGTCTTTTGAAAATCAGGAACATAAATAAAATTTTAATCAATAAACCAAATCATTATTTAATTCTTTTTTATCTATCTTCATAATAGGCCACATGTACTCAATATGAAATTTATTCTCCTGAGGAAACACATCAAATAAATGGGTGATCTAAAATCTCAAACACGTGATACATATAAAAATGAGTCAATATAACATGCGGTAAGAATAATAATCATCATAATTAAATCACAACAGTATAATAATAAACATAATCATAATAGGTAGCATTAGATAAAGTCACAGAATGTGGAAAAGCATAAAAATTTAACATCATGTCTTAATGGTCAACTACCACTCATCGTTGTGAGAAAATCTAGAATCATGTTCATGAATAAAATTTGTGAATTATCATAGATTAATTATTTTGAAAAATAAAGAATAATGATCATACATATTTCCAATTGCATGTATCATCCCATTTCATTGATTGGGTAATTTTTTCCATTATCTATTTTCAGATTTGATTAAAAGTCCATAGAATCCATTTTATGGTTTTCCTATAATCTGCAGAGCAGGTACACCCCATGTACTAGAAGTACACATTGTATACTAGATTTATACTCCTTGTACTAGAGGTAAATGAAGTGTAATGGTTTCTAGATTAAATTCATGAATGGGGAGATCACACTATGAGTGGGTACACATTGTATAATAGTGGTAGACATCGTGCAGGTGTTAAATAGTGTATTTTTAACCATGTCTATGGGTTTTTTTGTGTAACTTATCCATTGTGGCCTACACTATATCATCCAGTGGTACACCTCATGACTCGAACCACACATAGATTAATGTCACGTGTTTGGCTGTTTTAATTGGCCCTCTCTTCACAAAAATGGTTTATATTAACCCTATACTTCCCATAACATATTTTCAGAGGCTCACATACTTTCAAATTGATCCAATATTCCTTGGATATTCATTTTTTATTTTGTATATCTATATGGATCCATCATGATATCTTGTTTCGAAGGCTTTTCTGTGGCTAGTTGTGGAGCGTTGGATGTTTGTTCTTATGGTATGTGGGTTTTCATCTATACACCGACCCCTTGACATATAAATTGAACCAATATTGTTATTTTTTAATTCTAAGAAAATTTTTTATGGTTTTGGGTTTTGTTGATTTTGAATTTCAGTTTTGGTCATGTGATGTTGGGACCATGTTGAATGGAGAAGAAAGTTGGAATAGTTAACTGTTACAGAATGTTGTCTTTTGTTGACAAAGAAGATAAATCAAATCACTTTGTAAAGAACATGTATATCCAACGATGATTTGTTGATTTTTATTTAAAAGTTATCATATGTTATGAGAACTTGTGTGAAATCCTTATTAAGGAAAGGGGTATAAATGATGATTCCAGTCATATTCATTTTTTTTTGGAAGGAGTTTTTCTACTGGAAGATTGGGATGTTTAAGTACTTCCCACTAAAATTTGATGATTCTAAAGTTGTTCGATAAAAGGATACATATCCCAATACTGAATTTTGTGATGAAAACTAAATAATGGTTATGGGATAAAATTAATATAGAACATGAGAGAGGAACAGAAGATCTGGGGGTGGCAGAAAAGAATGTTGTAAGGTGGAACCATCTTCCAGTGTTTTCAAAATTTTAGGGCCTGAAAATTATGAGATAAGAATTGTGTTTTTTGGAAAAAGGTATTTCGTGCAAGTTTGAAGATTTTTTGGTATGTTTCATGTAAGTGGAGTTCCATGATCCGAAAATCAAAATCTAGAAAAGGAGAATCCTGCGCGAAAGATTGGGTTTTACGTGCAATATTGGTTTTTTGCATGCAAGATTGTAGGTATTTTGGAATATTGAATGCAAGGCATGATTTGATTTAAAAACATAGAAAAATTGAAAATTAATTATTCACACGAAATATTCAATAATTTCACGAAATAAGTGGATGGCGCGGATGAGACTTACACGCCAAAGGTGACATAAAATAGGGTTTTTCACGTGAGGCTTGATTTGAGGTCCAAACATTGAAAAATGGTAAAGGCATGGAGTGCGAAAAAGATTCTAAGAAGTGCATGGAAGATGAGGTTGGTGAGAAAGATACATACACTCCCAAGGCGACATAAAATTTGGTTTTTCGCAACATGTGAATTACGTGCCTAAGGCGATGTCAAATTGGGTTTTTCAAGACATGTCAGGATCTTGTATGATGCATCGAGGTTTTTTTTATAGGGGTCAATGATGTCTATAAATAAGAGGTGACCCCCTCACAATGTATAGGCTTGATAATTAGAGAAATAATGAGCTCTGAGGAGTGGAAAATATTAAGAAAAGGGGAGTGCATGAAAGAAATAGAGTTGCATGCAAGAAAAATACGTTGCATGTAAGAAGAGATTTGCACGCAAGATCAAAGATTTAAGCAAGAGGTGTTTTACATCAAAAGTTAAATCTTCAATGCCTAGCATAAAAGTTGTGTACAAGACACCTAAAGGGATGAAAAAAATATTTGTGGTCTTTTCACAAACTAGGTTGTGTGTTATATAGTTATTATAGGCTTCAAGGTAAGAAAGTGAAGATTTATACTTCAGAGAATACACCTATTCGATTGTAAAGAAGCATTGAAATACTATAATTACTTATTTATGCTAAGAGGGAACACACACGCATGAGGATTTTTTTCCATGTGATACACGAGTATAAGGATATATCCTACTCATTGTATTCCACATCAAATATTGTTTTCTAGTGGATTGTATTGTACTGAATTGTTTCTGAATCATACCAAGTACGTAGCTACTCTTGTTGAGTGGTGAACCTTGTAAATATTGTGTTCCTATGGTTAAGTGTGTTCCACATGGTAGAAAATATTTAACAGGAGGTGAAGGTTGTTTCAATAAGAAGGGAACATAAAAATAAAATGATATCACTGATTCACCCCCTCCCCCTCTTAGTGATACTTGAATCATGACTGGGAAATTCATGTGAGATCTGATCTTTGAGGTTGGTTGTTACATATTTAGAATATGTTATTGAAACTCCTTGGTTTACATTACAATATGATTCATATTTAATGTTTAGCATGATGTTTTGGTGTGGGTTGAAAACTGTTTTAAATGAAATGTTATTTTTCCATGGATTTTGATAAATGTATTGTGAAATGGTTTTGAATGGTTTTCAAAGAATTAAAATAAATTATGTAAAATAGAAAATGGGTTACCATGGGTACATGGGTGGATAGATTAGTATGATTCCATCATCTATTGTATTATTTTTATCATGGTGGTTTGTCTTGGGTATTTCCTATATTTCCTACGCATGTTGCTATATGGGACTAATATTGACATTATGGGGATTACCCATGGTGTATTCTTCTACTTCCAAGGACGATTGATCAAGGATTCATTGTGTACACTTGATTATTGTGGTACGAGTAGTCTACTCCCTAGACCTATGGTATTCTTTGGTGCTGTGATGTTTGCAAGTTTACTTTTTTTACTTCTTGGATTTTTAAGTTATCCTTGAAATGCATGTTTATTATTTCAAAAAGTTATGTGGAAAATATTCTTTGAAAATGATATATCTATATTTGGTTAGAACTTTAAAAAGAGAAATTATTACCATGTTTTATATAAAACATATTTAATAATTATCATTCCATGATTTATTTTAAAACGAGCACACCATATTTGTTATACAACTAATATTTATAGACCACCTGGGTTGGATCCTATTGATCTTGTTAGCTCCCACCCTCTTCCCTTTTTAGTGGTGCATAGAACATTACTTGTCTTCTAGTGTAGGGAATAGAAAGGAACCATAGTTAGGTGTGAAGGTTTTGGTCAGCTGGTATTGTTATCTGGTGGTGAGATGGTGGGGGTTTGTCCAAACCAGAATTTGGAATAGATATTACATTTATTCCTTTTTAGTTGGAATTTTATTTTATAATTTTCTACTATTACAGATGCTCTATTTCTACTAATTTCCTTAAAATTATGGAAAATATATTTGTTAGTATTCCAAATTTTCTTTTTTTATATTCATATATATGACATGTGGTTGTTCAGGATGGGAGAAATCGCTCCCTCGGTTTTTTTGTTTCATGCTGGAGTGCTACTAGAAAGCCTGTGGGGATTGGGAATGACCTTCATGAATGTGATGGGTTGGGTTGAGTTCTAGATGAGGGTAACCTGGGTACATTTTTTATAGTTTGGTATCAAGGTATTTCTTTCCTCATGAATCTTTTTTATAGGATGTTTGATAGATAAGAGATAGGATTGTCAGGGATTGGGATATATGTTGCGACAAGTTCATGACAAGGTCCTGTTGTAACGAAGCTCAAGTTACCATGGGGTTCCATGATATGTGTCCCTAGTGTTGGTTTTTGTTTTAAAGTATCGGTATCTTCAACTGGGTTTTCTAGTTTGAAATGAATTTTTTTTCTGATCATTATTATGTTTCAGTGTGTATAAGTATGCCTCAGAGACGTCTTCCATGAGTTCATCAGGAGGGTGAAGCTGAAGAACCTCTATAAAATGCACTTATGGACTAGAATCTCAATGAGAGAATCATACGGGCATCCTGTGTTGTTGATTAGGATGTTCCATGATTTCAGAACCAAGTGGTTGAAGTACATCTAAGAGTTAGAGGATAATGATTTTGATCGTGGGAGTTATTACATGAGAATACATAATCCTATAATAGAATGAATGGACCTCAATAGGAGAAGGATTGGCTTGACATGATTGTTCAAATCATCTAATTCTGGGATACAACTTATAATATCAGGGTAAAGTGTGTAGTATTCAGGCTTGAGGGTTAAGGCAAGCGATGACAGGATTATATGCTCTAGGTGGATAGACATGTGGGCTTGCATTATAATGGTTTCAAGATCATGTTCATTTAGTAGTGTTTCTCAGAGCCTCATACGAGGGAATATTTTATAGAGTTCCTATCATCATAGTATGGAGAGTGTTTTGTGTCGGCATACACCAACCGATTGGATGATCTTGTTCTGTTTGCTACGGATTTGTTAAAGAAATACCAGTTGAAGGCTAAGAGATACCTATAGGGTTTACGACTGAATATATGATATCATGTTTTTATGTTGAATCATTCTACAAATATAGAGAATATAGATAGAGAAATGAAGGTAGAGAATGAAATGGATAGAAATGCCGGGATTTCGTTCTCTTCTCTTCAAATTAGTTGAAGCTTCAAAGGTGTGTATGGAAAGAAGAGGAAGTGGTAGGACCAAAACAGAAGTGGTAGTGGTCGATCTCAATAGCGAGCCTCATCTGCACAGTCATTTTGAGAAAGTAATGTGCTTCTGACTTCCAATTAGTGCAACAAGGGTGGAAAAAACATATTTCCATTCCATATGCCTGCAAATACATGCAATTTTTGTGGACGTGTTGGTCATATACAGTGTTTCTTTATGTCTCTTAAAACTATGCATTATAGTCAGGGTTCATTATCTTCAATGTATATTTTTTTTGTATTTATAAGGTTCAATGACTACCTGGGATCCAGAAAAATGCCTCAAGAGTGAAGAATTTTAATGCAGTAGATGAGTTAACAATGGATGCTAATGAAGGTTTGGAAAAAGTGAGAGGTACTCTTCTTATTGCATCTTCAGTAGTAGTTTCTTTGTTTGATACTGTTGTCTCCCACTCATTCATATCCGCACACATTGTTGATATGCTTATACATCCAAAGAATCTTATGCCCTTTACAATGGATTTAGGTACACCTATTTGTAAGATGCAAGATCAGGGGTTTCAATGTCATTATTGTTCATTAACGATTACCATTACAATGTCGGTATGGGATTTTATCATTCTAAATCTAGATTTGTTTGAAGTCATCATTTGAATGGATTATCTTATCTATCATTGAGATAAGGTTTATTTTTATCACCATTATATTTAATTTATTATTTTTTATGTGAGCTCTCACGTGTTTTAGGGAGTGTGGGACCTGAGGTCAAGTTGTGCAAGACCTTTCCTCCCAAAGCTCAGGAGTTTGTTGGTTGCTGTTATGATGATCCTGATGACGTTTGTTCTGTTAATGATCTTCTTGTTATTGTTCAATAATTTTTTTGAAATTTTCCAAAACAATTTCTCCTATATTTCTCCAATGAGTGATGTAGAGTTTACGATTGAGCTTGTGCAAGGAATACAATTGATATTGATTCCCTCTTATCGTATGGCACTAGTGGAGTTGAAAGAGATCAATATTTTATTGCATGACCTGTTAGATAAAGGTTTTATTATCCCTAGTGTATCTCCTTGGGTATCCCATGTGCATGTTTCCATAAAAGTGGATGGATCACTTTGGTTATATGTGGACAATAAGAAGTTGAACAAGGTAACAGTTAAGAACAAAAAACATTTTCCTCGTGTGGATGAGTTTATTGATTAGTTAATGTAAGAATTGTGGTTCTTGGAGATTGATCTTAAGTTGGGTTATCATTAGCTCATAGTTTGAGAGTCTTATATATCAATGAAAACCTTCAGGAGCAGGTATGATCTTAATGAATATCTCATGATGCCTTTCGGTCTGACTAAAACTCCTCCAGTTTTCCTAGAATTGATGAATCATATATTCCAGCAACATCATATTCCTTTTTTAATGTTAATGGATGATATTAGGGTTTACATAGAATCAGATCATGAGCATGAACACCAGCTCTGTTTGGTTTTGGAAATTCTGAGAAGTCACAGTATATATGGAATGATTAAAAATGTAGTTTCTCGATTCATTAAGGGATGTTATTGGGGAATTTAATTTACAAATATTTAATATATGTTTATCCGTAGAAGGTGAAGGATGTTATGTCTTGTATGGAACCATGAAATGTAATGGAGATACATAGAATCCTTGGTCTTGATGGAAACTAAAGACAATTTTTCATGGATTTCTCTACGATGGAATCACCTTTTATTACTCATACCATGAAATTGGTAAAATTCAAATGGGATGGAAAGTTTTAGTATTCACTGAATAAATTGAAATTACTTTTCACTTTCAGTAATCATGCATGCACTCCAGTGCTGTAGAAACAATAATTTTGGGGAGAAGTTCATAGTCTTCTCTGAACATAAGAGTATGAGCTATATATTTTCTCAGAAATACATGAAGCTTCGATAGATATGATGGATAGAATACCATAAAATATTTGAAATAGAAATCTCTTATACCATGGGGAATGGTAATGATGTTGAAGATACTCGAAGTAGGAAGGTACCATCACAGGCTCTTTTGGAATCGAAGTAGGTGTGTAATCTTATAGGGATCTTAACTCAATTCCACTTGGATGGCCAGGAAGATGTTTCAAGCATGATTATGACTAGTGTTCAGTTTCCAACATCTGTCCTTGAGTATATTTTCAATTTTTAGCAGAAGTATAGGAATTTTCAGAAGGCGCGGTAATTTCATTATAGTGGGAAGACCATTTCTGGCCAGTCTCTTTATCCAAATGACAGATTGTACATTAGGAAGAGAGTTTTCATCCTAGAACCAATGAGAAGATTCTTATTATTTTACTATCATAAGTTGTCATGAACCATTCATCCTTGAACAATGAAGATGTATTATGTCCTGAGAATAATATTATAGTGGTTGGGTGTGAAGTGTGAAATTGTATATTTGGTGTCCTGTTGTCACACCAGCCAATGGATAAAGGTAGATCACTTGAAATGTTTTGGTTTTCCTCAGCCACTTTAGGTTCCAGTTTGAAAATGGGAAGATGTAACCATGGACATTGTTGTTGGGAGTCCATAGACACCCCAGTGGAAAGATACTATCTGGGTGGTTGTTGATTGGCTAACGATGTTTGGTCATTTCATTCCAATCAATGTTAATGATATGGGTAAGCTTTACGTGTCGGAGATTGTGAAGTTACATGGGAGTCGTTATGCCATTATTTTAGATAGGGATTCCTGGTTTACTTCAAGGTTCCAGAGGAGTCTTCAAGAGGAAATGGGGACTTCATTCAAGTTGATAACATCGTACCATCCACAGATATATGGTCAGATAGGGAATTTGATTTAGATCCTTGAGGACATGATTTGTACATGCATCTTAGATTTCATTGTATTGTGGGATATCAATCTAGTGTTGGTTGAGTTTGTTAAAAACAACAAGTATCATTCATAAAAAATTGGATCCTATCGAGGTGTTGTATTGTCACCCGTGTAGATCACCTCATTGTGGGGAATAGGTGGGTGAAGTAGCATTGGTTGGACCATGATTAGTTCAAGAGACATCACCAATGATTCAAGATGTATGATGACATCTGGTGATAGCCTAGAGACAAAAAAAATTATATGCAGATCAGTGGTAGTGTCCTTTAGATTTTTTAATTGGTGACTGGGGTTTCATGAACAATTCTACTCATATGGGTCATCATCATCTTGGAAATCAAGTAAATATGGATCCAAGATAATTTGGGCCATTTGAGATCATTGAACAACTTGGTAAGCATTCTTATTTGTTAGAATTTCCAATTCAGTTAATATGCACCCATGATGTTTTCCTTATATCTCAGCTCAGTAGGTATCACCCTAACCCACCCATGTTTTGAGTTGGGAAGAAATTGAGCTCATGGTAGATTCTATTATTTTGGAGAAAATAGTCAAGATTGTTGACTCTAAGATGAATGCATTGATTGGGAAGTCAACTTCATGGGTCAACGTTATTTGGAAACTAGGCTTGGATTCTCATGAGCCATGGGAACATGGGTCATTGATGAGGAAGAATTGCCTCATCATTTTCAATGAGTTACATCTACCACATGAATTCTCCAGGATGGAAAGTATTTATGGTGTAGATGTCGAAAAACCCCATTATCTTAATCTGATAAGTTTTCCCTTTTGCTAAGTTTCATTTTTGTTAAAATTTCTTAGATACCTTTTTCTGGTTTTTTTGTAGTCTACAGAGAAGGTGCACCCTGTGTACCAGAAGTCCATGTTGTGTACTAGAGGAACACACCATGTGCTTGAGGTACATGATGTGTATTGGTTTCTAGATTCAATTCTTGAATGGGTTGATCACACTGTGGGTAGGTACACATCATGTACCTGAGTTACACGTCATGTAGGGGTTAAATAGAATATTTCTAATATAGGATATTGGTTTTTTGGCATAACTTATCTATTGTGGCATACACTATGTGACCAAGTGGTACACATCATGACCCGGACCGTCCTGAGCTTAAATTCATACCATTGGTTATTTCTCTCAACCCTCTCATCCCATTCCCCATTACTCTCCACCCTAGGCTACTCTGTGGCAATTTACATAGGTTCCCGTTTTTCTAGACCAATCTGATCTGCCTTGGATATTCATTTCATATGCGGTGCATCTCTCCGGTTCCGTCATGAGATCCTATTCTGAACATCATTCCTTGGCTAGTTGTGGTACAACCGACATCCGTTCTTGTGGTACACGGGTTTTATTCTATCTGCCGACCCCTTTTTCTCTAATTTAAATCAATCTTAATGTATATTTGATTCTAGGGACTTCATTGATGGAACTGAGTTTTATTTATTTTGTATTTCTATTGTGGGAATGTGTGACACGGGCTTTGATGTATGTGGTTCCACCTATAACCTATGTTAATGAAACTTATTGTTTTTCATTACAAATTGATTCATAATGATAGTCTGGCATGATTTATTTGTGTGTGTGGAAATGAATTTTAAATGAAAAATGGGCATTCTATGGATTTTTTAAAATGAATTGCGAAATGGTTTTAAATGGTTTTAAAATCATTGAAATGAATTTTGACAAATAAGAAGTGGGTTACCTTGGGTGGAATGTTTACCATGAGTCCATCCTCCATTGTTTTTTGATTATTATGGAGTTTTATCCTAAGTCATTTCATCATTTCCTAGGACATTGGTTCATGGGGACTGATATTTACATTTGTGGGGTTGGGGGGGAGTTACTCATGGGGTATTCCTATACATATTAGGACCGTTGTTATAGGATCCTTTTTGTGCCTTTTATAGTTATTGTATGAGTAGTATTCTATCTAGACATGTCGTATTTCTTGGTGATGTGATACCTATGATTATACTTTATATAGTAGGGATTTATGAGAAATCTTTGATAAGGTAGTTTATTCTTGTGAAATGTGATATGGAAAATATGCATTGAAAAAGATTTATCGTATTTTTTATAACTATGTAAAAGGAATATTTTTACAGTGTTTTCTATAAAACTACTCTACTGCTTATCATGGAATGTTTCAGTTTGAAATGGGAATACATGATTGTTTATATATAGACTTTTTATGGAAAACATGGGTGGGATCCTACTAATCCTATTAGATCACACCCTGAACCCATCTGCTATGGTGCTTAGACCGTTGTTTTTATAATAGTGTTGGAAAAGGTATGGTATCATTGTGAAAAAACAATTTACGTGAAAATCAGGATGGGTAGTTTGTGATGAGATGGGGAGGGTTTGTCCACGCCATCATTTGGAATAATTGTTTCTCATTGTACATTGTAGTTGGACTTCTTTTTCGGGATTTTCTACAGTTTTTGTTTTTATATTTAAAATATATTACTTATAGTTATGGAATATATATTTTTTAGTCTTCTGATGTTCCCTTTTTACTCTCTACATATATTACTTCTGAGTTTTCCGGTTGGGTGAAAGCATTCCCTCATTTTTTTGTTTCCCTAGGTGCTTATTGCAAGCCCATGGAGATCGGGAACACCATTCAGGTCTGTGATGGGTAAGGTAAGGTGCAAGTTGAGGGTAACCTGTGTCTGTTTGTTCCACAAAAACCAATGCATTGGAGGGCTATATAATTTTGGGTGCACTGTAAGAACCCAGTTTTTCACTTAGGTAAGAATGCTTTAAATTTTGATCTATATAATTATATTGGGCCTAAATTTGATACTTAATGATCTAGAAAATGTCTCCGGGGTGTCCGAGGTAAGTTTGGATCCTAGAAACCATATTTTTGAAAAAAGCGGTCTTGATGCACAGTATAGAGTAAACCATGTAGGAATTCCATATAGTTTGGTGACATGTGAAGATTATGTTTTTTCAGACAGAACCACCTCACATGGTTGGCAGACAACCTTGTGGACTAACCAAGTGAGTACCCCTTTTTCCTAGTTACCCATGCATGGTTTTCACATGGTCTTTCAAATCATGCGAATAGACCGTGCACATGTTATTTTAAAAGAAAATTGTATGTTTTCCCCTTAATGATCTAATTAGACCACTTCCAACATCCATAATCCAATAATATGCAGGACTAAACTATTTGTATGTGAATTTTATGATTTTTAAAGACTTAGCCTTGGAATCAATATATATCCTTTATCTGAAAACTGATCTATATTTTGTTTATCATGTTGGATGCGTAACTATAAGTACATGAGTCCCCTTGAGCAGTTCTCCTTCTCTTTTTGTCTCGACCGAGATATCATGGTGTGAGATTTTTTCTATTTTTCTTAGATAAACTCTGATCGAAGACAAATAAAGAGCCAATAACGAGGGATAAGGATCATAAAACCCTATGGTGGGTGTTATATAACTTGTCCCTATGTTCTTTGATTTTGGATTTGCTGTGTGGGGCCCACTGATTTCATCATGTTCCATTTATTGAATTTATATGCTATGATTATAGTCATTGGAACTATATGGAAATTCAAATTCCATATATGTGATTAATTTTTGTTGGTTATGACCTCAAATCCATCCGTTACATGTTTAAGGTTATTCCGTCATTAGGTTTTTAGTTTTTTGACATGTTTGAGAAACTGTTCGGCTGTGTCGTGGATTGACCAATCTAAGTGTAATCATTTATATATTAAATTGAATTTTTATATTAGGATTGGAATAATATAATGTATCATGTAGGGTTACCACTTGACCTACCTAAGGTAATTTCATCAATTGTTAATTAAATGTGATATAAAAAATGGTAAGTATATTGAGTATATGAGTTGACCGTATTGAATGTAATTTAATAGTATGTTTCATAACTATAACACCCCTTAAAAAATTAATGGAATTTAGGGAAATGAATATTGAGCATGGAGTATTTGTTAAATGTATTAAATGGTTCCATGCTACATAGACTTATCACACTAATGAAATGAAAGGCTTGAACAAAATGACTTGACAAAAATGTTGCATGCAATATGACCTTATCAAGATAATTAAAGGCAAGGATCAAATCAAATGAAATATTACAAAACATAATAATTAAACATAAATTTATTGAATCGAACTCACCCCAGATTCTAATCGGATAATACCCGAAGCACTCATGAATCCCATTTTGATTCAAGGATATGACGTACATAGGTTCATACCCTCCTAGATCCCGATCATTGTCTTTCCTTAGATGATCCAGATGAAACCATAGGATCCCTTCATATTATCACATGATGCCTTAGATACACTCCTGGGATCCATCATTGACATGTAGGTTCCATGGTTATATCCTATAGTGGCATACCTCTTCTTATCCCCACATTACCTTGGATGATAACCTTGGACTTGGTAGGAAAATTATTATGGAATTACATGGAACATGATCAATGAATTACACTATTACCCCACTCCAGGATATAGTCATTACTGATTTGGAGACCCATAATGTCTATGTCACCTTGGTTATTACCTTGTTAATTCATTATTAAATGTCATAAATCATGGTTTCCTTGTTACATCTTGAAACCTTCACTATTTATACCATCACAAGGTGATGTTAGTGTTGGATATGCCTCACGATACCTATGAATATAAAATTTGTTATGAACTGGTCACACGTTCAAACACAAGAAAATGGCCGAAGAATGTACCTAGGTATTTATTTATATTGTATTGGTTTACTATATATATTCTTTCCTGTATACTATTACATTTACATTATACTGGTTGGATTTTGAAGACATCGCTGGTTATGGCTCACTTAAATTTATCTTAAACCCTCTCGGGGCGCTGTTTGGTACCAAGGGAAGATTACATGGTTACAAATGTTAAAAAATGGAATAATATGTTATTAAACACTTGATTTCTTACGGTTTAGTATGGAGAATGATAGAAGTAGATTGATCCAGATATCTGGATTCTTGGGATAGTCTATTGATTCTGATGTTTTTTTGGATAATTTTATGCATGCTTTCTTGAATACATGTTTTCCAATTTTTTAGTGACATGACATATCATCAAAAGTTATTGTATACATGGATGTAGTTCTAGTTATTTTTATTGTCATCTCTATTTTAAGATGTGCCTTCAATTTATATATATTTCATCCACTATTTACCTATGTTTACTCTCATATGTTTCACTAAAAATTCATAATGATGTCGTTGCCTCCTTACATTCAAAACCTAGGCCCTAACTACTAGTCATTTTCCCATGGCGTTTAGGGAGATTACCTTGACTAAATGTGACCCACTGGGATCAGGGAATTCGTTGAGTGGAATCCATGTCCAATAATTCACAATTTTTTATCAGATATGGTTCTTTTCTTACATTAATATTTTGTGAAAATAGGATGTAAATTAGTAAGACGTGGGACTTGGTCATAATCAATTCCTGGGAATCACAAACCCATGTTTGCGGTAACAACAATATTTCCTAAATTATAATTGTTTTTCTTAGTTTGCCTATGACAGATGATATCTTTTCAATATTGGGTAATGCACATGTTGCGTGGAGTTTTTTATTATTACATTGATTGATGATTTTCTTTCATCAATGGCCCGATGATATGAGGTAATGGGAAATTTTTCCTTTCATCATTATAAGAACCTAGAATTCACATGTCAGGCATATTTCCATGCCATAAAGGTGCATCTCACTGCTTTTTATTTCTTGATATTCATTTGATTGTGGAGTGATTCTGTGATTGTTAGAATTGAATTGTATTACTATTAGATATGACTTATTGACTACATGTCTCAATTATTGATGTGTATGGTCCCTCAGGGGTTAGATGAGTAATTTATTGAGTTAAACCATTATTTTATAAATAAATGGGTGTCGTTTCTAGTGATAGGTGTATGGGAACTGATTCCCTAGAAATGACTATCCATTATAAATAAAATCATGACATTTTAAATGTAATGTTTTCACATCCTTATCCAACGATGTCATGTGTATCAAAGTAAATGAGTGAACCTAGAAATTAAATCTAAAACAAAATGAAATGTATACATGAGAACATATCGATACCTGTCCATCTAAGCGGGTAGTTTTGGTAGTATACCTTGTGTACTGTGTTTTCATGCGTTCATAGTCCATTAGTGATGATATGTTCATACTAAAGCATGTTTTTATGTGTATTCTAGGAATTTTTAGACCAATGCTTCCCCAAATTCCCCATATCGTATGCCATAAGGTGGTGACGTCCATGCTCCAAACATGGTGGGCCCTGAGCTGCCACTGTTACCTCTGGAGTGACACACATGGCACCTCCTATTACACCTAATTTTGGAACTGATGCTTATGTTCATGAAAGATTCTTACATCTGATGCAGTCTATGAATGGTGCTCCCTGACTTTCTCTTATGATGGTTGATCTGACTCGTGAGTTTTAGCAGAAACATCCTCCAACTTTTTCAAGGGATGGTGTTCTATAGGATTCTTAGTCTTTTTTAGAAGCCACACTATCTATTTTTCAGCATCTCGATATGCCTCTATAGTGAAGGGTTATTATTTCCCCATACAGGATTTGTGATTCATACAAACATTAGTGGGATGTGGTTACCCCATTTAGTCATCATCAATGCATGTTATGGGTTTTTTTTAAAACTGCCTTTTATGACTAATTCATTCATCAGATGCTGAGAGCCGATAGAGCCAGAGAGTTTGTGCATCTAGAGAAGGTTTCTATGTCAGCAATGAAATATTCATAATGTTCCACGTAGTTGTACAAATTTTCACTACTTCTAGTCGATGATGACCTTTCTCATTCTAGATGATTTGAGGATGTTCTCTATTAAGCCATCTGTACGTAGGTAAATTCATCTCACATGCCTATCTTTTTTCAATAGTTTATCAGGATATTCTCATTGAGAAAAACATAATGAATGGAAATAGTATCAGGCATAAAAGACCATTTTCACATCATGATAGTAGTTTTTTTGGATGTAGTAAGATCTCTCTTAAAGTTTCTAAAAACATTAGTGACAATGAGAGTATCTATTTAGATAGATCTAATTTGTGTCATAAGTATGAATGATGGAATGATTCAAAGCACAAGTGTGATGGTGACCCACTGGATTGTTGGGCTTGTGTCCTTATAGGGAATACTCAATATTTCGCTAGGACCTTTCAACTAGCTTTGAGTGGAAGAGGATCTGTACTACCTCCACCTTCAAGAACATGTTCTTTTATGCCACATCAGGTGGCTAGTTGGTATTTCACCGATAGGTCTAGCTGAGGTAGAGGTGTTGGCCATGGTAGTCATACCCCTAATCATCAGAAGCACCAAAAGATCAGTTATGATCGTGGTAGTCCATATATTGTACATGGTCCTAGATCAGGTTATT
The DNA here is from genome assembly GCA_963277665.1 of Viscum album. Taxonomy (NCBI): domain Eukaryota; kingdom Viridiplantae; phylum Streptophyta; class Magnoliopsida; order Santalales; family Viscaceae; genus Viscum; species Viscum album. The sequence goes on from OY728120.1 coordinate 178,115,826, forward strand.
TCCATTCACTACATCCAATACTAGAGGATCATGCTATATGACCTCTACATTATGACATATTATTCTAGAAGATTCTATTATTATATCTTCTTTATTCGACATAGGGGATTTGAAATCTTTTATCTCGGTATCCATTGTGGAATATATCAAACTATAGATACAATATCACTATGGTGTAAAGAACCTTAATATACCATTAGGGGTATGAACAGAGGACATATGAAAGTTTAGGGACTTTCCCCTTGAGGTAGGTAGTTACATGTTATTAAGGAACCACTTCATTCTTTATATGATAGGGTTCGATGTTATTCTCAGAATGGACAGGTTGGTTCAATATCATGATTTTGTAGACTGATATCACCATAGAGAATCTTTTACATCACTAGAAGGCAGTAGTTCTCTATAATAGGGTGAGTGGGATTTCTAGGCTGGAAAAGATAGACCAGAGCATCATGGGATAGGTGGAGTCCATTCCAATATAGAAAATCACATCATAGAAGATCATGGTTTATGAAATGTTGTTTTCCCTCCAGTAGTGGATTCCTTCAAGGATGTCTTCGCTGAAGAATTCAGTGGATTAACTCTTGAAAGATAGGTATAGTTTAAAATTAAACTCGTTCTAGAATCAGTGATATTGTCCATTCCTATATACAGGATGGAACCTATAGAGCATCAGGAGTTAAAGCACCAGTTAGATGGTTTAGAGGTCAATGTTTTTATAAAAATCAGTACATCCTTTTGGGGGTATTCCCATGATATTTTCAAAGAAGGTGGATTAAAACATACGACTACTCTTGAATTATAAATGTTTTAACAATCGTACGGTCAGGAACTAGTATACACCACCTCAAATAAATGACCTCTTCGACCAGCTCTGAGGAGAAAAGTTATTCTCTATGATTGACCTAATATCTGGTTATCATCAGGTACATGTCAGACCATCAGACATACCTCATAAAGCATTCCATAGAAGTTATGGTATTTATTAGTACCTTCTTATTCCATTAATTATTA